>CM069149.1:2828423-3428423 GCA_035221665.1 Okamejei kenojei | reverse complement strand
CAGCAAAGTGGTTTTAGGCTGAGCTTCAGAAATACTGCAAAATCAAACGTTTTAAAAAGGCTCAGACCGACTTTCAAACAGAAAGTGGATGATTATAACAGTTTTCACGGCAGTCACGGTGGCACAGCAGTAGAGTTGCTGCCTTACAGCAAACGTAGTGCCTGAGAACCGGGTTCGATCCCGACTACGGGTGCCATCTGCGCGGAGTTTGTACGTTCTCCCCCGTGGCCTGCATGGATTTTCTCTGAGATCTTCTGTTTCCTCCCAAATTTCAAAGACCTACAGGTTTGTAGGTTAATGGGCTTGGTAAATGTAAAAATTGTCCCTTGTGGGTGTAGGATAGTGTTAATGTGCGGGGATCGCTGGTTGGGGCGGACTCGGTGGGCTGAAGGACCAGTTTCCGCGCTGTGTCTCTAAACTAAAAATTTTCTTTGTTGTAATTATTCGTGTAATTTATTTCGTTCAGAGGGTCTGCTTATGGGCCTGTCCCACTTAGGCGATTTTTTTGGACGACTGCTGCAAAATTTTCAACATGTTGAAACATGTCGCAGGTTGTCGCCAGATGTCGTAGGTGAATTCCATTAAAACTAGTCCCTGGCAGTCGCCTAAAGAGTCGCCCAAGTTCAAGTTCAAGTGAGTTTATTGTCACGAGTCCCTGATAGGACATTGAAATTCTTGCTTTGCTTCAGCACAACAGAACATAGTAGACATTGACTACAAAACAGATCAGTGTGTCCATATACCATTCAGTGGACAGGCCCTTATGTTAGGGTTCAATTGCTTAGAAAAGCACGGGATACATTGCCAATCATTTGTGACAATGAACACCCATCAGTTTTTACTCCATAAATTGTCAGTGAAGCCATTTAAAAAACAGTTTTGCAAACATTGAAAGTTTAGAGATAGCCCACCGAGTCCGCACCGATCAGCGATCCCCGCACATTAACGCTATCTTACACAATACCTTACCCCACAACTTTTTTTTAACTTTATACCAAGCCAATTAACCTACAAACCTGTACATTTTGGGGTGTGGAAGGAAACCGAAGAACTTGGAGACAACCCATACAGGTCACGGGGAGAACATACAAACTCTGAACAGACATGCACCCGTCGTCAGGATCAAACCCTGGTCTCTGGCGCTGCAAGGCAGCAGCTCCACTGCTACACCAGTGCCGCCCCAAGTTCAGGATATTTCAAAGGTTTCAGACTGAAATTGTTCCACAATAAACGTTTGCTTTTCTTACACACCATCATGAACATTTGATGCAAAAGTTGTAGTTAGAAACATAGACAATAGGTGCAGGAGGAGGCCATTCGGCCCTTCCAGCCAGCACCGCCATTCATTGTGATCATGGCTGAGGCACAACAAAAAAGTATAATTGCAAACTAGAAGCACAATCGACTCACTGAATTTTTAACATTAAAATCTATAGATACAAGATACAAATCAAGCATTCTGATGCTTCCTGATCAATGCCTATTGGTTTGTTAGTAAGGAAACATACAACCCACCATGGAAAACAATAATCCAAATTATTCAATAATACCTAATTAAATAACAAATCTCATTTCAGTCCAATTAAATTACATTGTACTTAATTAGAATTCTCTTTCTCTTTTTAAAACGGGTTCAGATGGAAATGCATAGAGGTCAAATAAATAGTTATTCAGTTTCCAACTGGCTGATAGTCCACCAATATGAAAGTAGACACAACATGCTGGAGTAACTCAGCAGGACAGGCTGCATCTCTGGGGCAGATGCTGCCTGTTCTGCTGAGTTACTCCAGCATTTTGTGTCTACCTTCAAATTAAACCAGCACCTGCAGTTCTTTCATAGACAAAGATGAGACAGGACACTGTCATCACATCAATTGATATTTTCTTTTCATAAAGTGCAACTTAAAAATGCAGAGAAATGTCTTTAAAACAAGCCCTTTCCTGAAGCTACAGAATAATTTCTTTAAAATCCCACAAAGAAATCTGTAGACCAAGCATCTTGTACTCATATGTGATGAAAGGAGAGAGCAGAGTAGGAAATAAGAGTTACCTATGGAGGAAATGAAACAAGAGATGTTTAATATAGGAAAAACACTGGATTTGAAAGCACAGGAAAGGAGAGGGGCTTTTTACATTTATTAAACATACATTACCTCCAAAAATGGAGCTCAAATCCTTCACATTTATCCTTGCACTTCAGGCAAGGTGCTCCTGCACCTTGTTCATGTCCCAGGGTCATCTATAGAGGAAAAGAAAACTGTAGTTGACCAAAAAAAAAAAAATGTTTTGGACCACATAATCACACATAAACTGATGCAACTATTTATCAGGGAAAAAAGATTATTCATATAACCAATCACCATGGCTTCAACTGGGAAGGAAGATGCCTGTCGGAAACCCAACAATGGTTTCTACGTATTTCAGTTAAAAGGAAACGTAAGCAAGGCAGCCAAACCACATTTACTCATTGACCACAAGTAGTTCTGCCATTAGACAGACACGAAAAGCTGAAGTAACTCAGCGGGACAGACATCATCTCTGAGTGATGAAATGGGTGGCATTTTGGGTCGAGATCCTTCTTCAGACTAAGTGTCAGAGCAGGGCTCTCGCTGAACTTTTTTTCCCTGTTGCCATCCGGGCAACCTTGGCAACTTGGCACCCTGCATCTAGTATCTTTGCCCCGCTCAGCCGTCGCCGACACGAAACGTCGCGTTCCTTTTCTCCAGAGATGCTGCCTGACCCGCGGAGTTATTCCACTTTTTTGTGTCTATCTTCGGTACAAACCAGTATCTGGTTGGCATCCGGGCAACCGCTAATTCCGAGCCCTGCAGAGGAGAGGGAGATGCAGAGATAAGGAAGTGTGAAGGTGTGAAAATGAGACAAAAGGGATTGTTAGCTAAGATACGGCAACAACAAGGGAAACAAGAGATAAAATGTAATCGAGGACAGTCAGACTGGTTGGAGAACTGGGAAGGGGGGGAAGGGAGGGATAGAGAGGGAAGGCAAGGGATACTTAAAGTTGAAGTCAATACTCATACCGCTGGACCTAGCTATCAATGATCTATTCTACATGTTCGTTGATCTCCATCTCCTTTGTCTTGCTTTCACACCCTATACTTCCTTATCTGTATCTCTCTCTCGCCTGACTCTCAGTCTGAAGGGCCTCGACCTGAAACGTCACCCATTCCTTCTATAGAGATGCTGCCTGTCCTGCTGAGTTACTCTAGCATTTTGTGTCTATCTTTGGTTTAAACCAGCATCTGCAGTTCCTTCCTTCCTTCCTGCCATTAGGACTTTTCTAAGATCCTGAAATTTAAGAGATAACATTAGCAGAAATAGAGGTAGTTAATGATCATTTCATAATCTCAAAGCAATGGGGAGGAACAATAGAGACTCAGAAGTAACTAAAATGTAACTAAAACCAGCATGTTCTTTGCTGCACACTTAGATTAGGTTTCTACACAGAAAAGTAGAAGTGGGCCACGCAGGATACATGTTACAAGGCTTTAGGTTAATTGTAGATCGACTGATGAACCCAATGCCCCACCTCCATGATAGGAAACACCCCACATGTCTTACATATAATGAATTCAGTTGTTGAATCTAACACCAATATGGCATCCAATTAATGCAATCAGATCACAGTTTCAATTAGTAATTTATGATCTGGTTTATCTTAAATGATTAGTATTCCCAATTTCTACAAATCTACTAAATTAAATGTTGCTGCAGAACTTTTGTGCAGCAGTTTCATCTACAATTGTGTTATTTCTCAACAATTAAGCTGTTTAGTTTTGCACGTTAAAAAAATGACATCTGTGACCAGCAGTTCCGTATATGAGATTAAGCAGACATCATTTTTTCAGCTTTTTGTCCTAAAATGGTTTATCTGATGAACAAAGTTTACTGAACAGTTCAAATAGTCAGAGTGACTGCAAATGCAATGAGATTTTACCCTTTTAGGGTCATTTTAATCTGAAGCCAACCCAAAACAAAAATCTCCAATTTAATCCAAATGTTTGCCTTTGAGCTGGATGTATTTTTAAACACAGCACCAAAATAATTCACATTTCAGTCATGTTAGTACTGTTTTCAATATAGACTGCAAATACGTTATCAGATTGAAGGAAGTATTTGACACAGACACATTGGAACACAGCCAAAACTGTTGCTCATTTGACAAAAAGCTTTACTTTACATAAACTACTTGACGTCAGGTTTTGGAATACTAACTTGATCATTAAAGTACATCTGGATGCTTGTCAAAGTGAAAGGCCCTGTGCATTAATGATGACCAAAATAAAACGATGCGATTATCTACATCCGCCAATTGTGAACAGGTCATATATGCAAAATAGCTGGTCTAAAATCACTCTCAACTGTCAGATTAGAGGATGTTACAGTTAAACGCACATTTTATACAAACCATCGATCAATTGAATAGCAACAGAACCTTTCCCCGAAAACCAACTAGTTTGTGCAGCCTAGCTCAAATTACAACTATCCTTAGAGTGCTGTCAATGCATGTTTACACTGGCAAAGACAAGTTTACCAAATAATGATTTAATCCTCCAAGTGGAGGTAAAAATGACATTTTAAAATGGGTAAATACAGAATTAGAACATGTTCTAAACTAGCTTAAAGAAAAATAGATTGCCTTCAAGTGGCTCACTTCATGATTCTTGGACACCTATGTGTTACATGGTCAATAAAAGTTTGGGAAGTGTTGTAATGTACAGAATGCAGCAGCTTTTGGAACACAGCAGGCTCCCACTAATAGCAACACGACTGACTATACCCAGATAAAGAGTCTGGCATTGGTATCGGCACTGACTTATCATTAGCAAGAATCCAACTGCTAACCTTATGCTCTTCAATGTATTACCACAGCCATCAACTTGTAAGAAGTTACCACTGATCCAAAACTCGTCTGGACCAGCATAAATACGGTGGTTACAAAGAAAAAGGCACAAACCGTTGGAGTAACTCAGCGGGTCAGGCAGCATTCCTGGACAACATGGACAGGAGACGGTTCAGTTGGGGACTAAAAATGTCCGCAGTCCATGTTCTCCAGAGATGCTGCCTGGCCCGCTGAGTTACTTCAGCACTTTGTGTCCTTTTTTTGTATTAAACAAACTCAGTGGCGCACCGGTTGAGTAGCTGCCTTACAATGCCAGAGACCCGGGTTCGATCCTGACTGTGGGTGCTGTCTATACAGAGTTAGTACGTTCTCCATGTGACCGTGTGGGTTCCTCCCAAGGCATGTAGGTTTGTAGGTTAATTGGTTTCTGTAAATCGCCCCTAGTGTGTACTGTACAGTTAGTGTACGGGTGATCATTGATCAGCATGGATCGGTGTGCCGAATGGCCTGTTTCCATGCTGCATCTCCAAACTAAACCAGCATCTGCAATTCCGTGTTTCTAAATATGCCGGTTACAAGATCAGATCATCGACCACGCATCTTCCATATCCTCAAGTCCTGAAGCCCCATTTCTACCATCTGCAAGGCACAAATGGGGAGTGCAATGTATTTCTTGCCACAGAAATGGATGAGTGCAACACCAAGGATTTTAAGGTGAAGGGGAAAAGATTTAATAGGAATCTGAGGGGTAACTTTTTCACACAAAGGGTGGTGGGTGTATGGAACAAGCTGCCAGGTAGTTGGGACTGGAACTATACTTCCTTTAAGAAACAGTTAAAGCCCTGTCCCACTGTACGAGTTCATTCAAGAGCTCTCCCGAGTTTAACAAAAAATCAAATTTGTGGTATGCAATTAGAATGAACGTAGCAGGTACGTCGGAGCTCGGGGACGTCTCTTAGCGGCTCGTTCCAAAACGGCAGGTACTCGGGAAGACACACTAACGGCAGGTAAGCTCGGAAAGACTTGTGAAGATTTTTCAACATGTTGAAAAATGTCCACGAGAGCTCCGATCACTTACGAGCGGCCATTACCGTAAATCTCCGAGTTCGTATCAGGGCAAACTCGGGAGAACTCTTTGAATGAACTTGTACAGTGGGACACGGCTATTAGACAGGTACATGGACAGGACAGGTTTGGAGGGATATGGACCAAAGAAGGCAAGTGGGACTAGTGTAGCTGCGACATGTTGGCTGGTTTTGACAAGTTGGGCCGAAGGGCCTGTTTCCATACAGTATCACTCCTATGACCAACATTACCATGCCGCATGACATCAAGCAGGACAGATCAACATCCCACACCATCACCCTCTTCATCAGTAGCTTACCGAGGCCACAGCATGCATCAATCCGACAGCATCTTGCAAACCCATAATGTCAACCACAATAAACGACAAGGGCATTAGGTGCAAGAAACATCACCACTGGTGATCCCTCTTTCCCCACCCGTCCAAGTCAAAAACTAATCCTACATTAGAAATACTTAATTGGTGTATCAGAAAAGGTGAATGCAGTCAGAAACTGTTGAATTGATCATGGGGAACAAGGACATTGTGAATAACTACTTTGGTTCTGTCTTCACTAAGGAAGACATAAATAATCTGCCGGAAATAGCAGGGGGACCGGGTTCAAATGAGATGGAACTGAGTGAAATGCAGGTTAGCCGGGAAGTGGTGTTAGGTAAATTGAATGGATTAAAAGCTGATAAATCCCCAGGGCCCGATAGGCTGCATCCCAGAGTACTTAAGGAAGTAGCCCCAGAAATAGTGGATGAATAGTGATAGTTTTTCAAAACTCTTTAGATTCTGGAGTAGTTCCTGAGGATTGGAGGGAAGCTAATGTAACCCCACTTTTTTTAAAAAAAGGGAGGGAGAGAGAAAACGGGGAATTACAGACCAGTTAGTCTAACATCGGTAGTCAGTTAAAGATGGAATAGCAGCACATTTGGAAAGTGGTGAAATCATTGGACAAAGTCAGCATGGATTTATGAAAGGTAAATCTGACGAATCTTATAGAATTTTGAGAGGATGTTACTAGTAGAGTGGAATAGGGAGAACCAGTGGATGTGTTATATCTGGACTTTCAGAAGGCTTTCGACAAGGTCCCACATAAGAGATTAGTATGCAAACTTAAAGCACACGGTATTAGGGGTTCAGTATTGATGTGGATAGAGAACTGGCTGGCAGACAGGAAGCAAAGAGTAGGAGTAAACGGGTCCTTTTCAGAATGGCAGGCAGTGACTAATGGGGTATCGCAAGGCTCAGTGCTGGGACCCCAGCTATTTACAATATATATTAATGATTTGGACGAGGGAATTGAATGCAACATCTCCAAGTTTGCGGATGACACAAAGCTGGGGGGCAGTGTTAGCTGTGAGGAGGATGCTAAGAGGCTGCAAGGTGACTTGGATAGGTTGGGTGAGTGGGCAAATGCATAGCAGATTCAGTATAATGTGGATAAATGTGAAGTTATCCACTTTGGTGGCAAAAACAAGAAAGTAAACTATTATTTGAATGGTGGCCGATTTGAAAAAGGGGAGATGCAACGAGACCTGGGTGTCATGGTACACCAGTCATTGAAAGTAGGCATGCAGGTGCAGCAGGCAGTGAAGAAAGCAAATGGTATGTTAGCATTTATAGCAAAAGAATTTGAGTACAGGAGCAGGGAGGTTCTACTGCAGTTGTACAGGGTTTTGGTGAGACAACAAGTGGAATATTGCGTACAGTTTTGGTCTCCTAATCTGAGGAAAGACATTCTTACCATAGAGGGGGTACAGAGAAGGTTCACCAGACTGATTCCTGGGATGTCAAGACTTTCATATGAAGAAAGACTGGATAGACTCGGCATGTACTCGCTCGAATTAGAAAATTGAGGGGGGATCTTACAAAATTCTTAAGGGGTTGGACAGGCTAGATACAGGAAGATTGTTCCCAATGTTGGGGAAGTCCAGAACAAGGGGTCACAGTTTCAGGATAAGGGGGAAGTCTTGTAGGACCGAGATGAGAAAAACATTTTTTACACAAGAGAGTGGTAAATCTCTGGAACTCTCTGCCACAGAAGGTAGTTGAGGCCAGTTCATTGGCTATATTTATGAAGGAGTAAGATGTGGCCCTTGTGGCTAAGGGGATCAGGGGGTATGGAGAGAAGGCAGGTACAGGATACTGAGTTGGATGATCAACCATTATCATATTGAATGATCAAAGGGCCGAATGGCTTAATCCTGCACCTATTTTCTATGTTTCTATGTAAAAGCAGCAAGAATTGGGGGTGACCATAAAGAACAAAACAAAATATTCTTTCTGTATTTTTTATATAAACACCAACAATACAGAAAGGTGCAAGCATACAAATTCATTTCAAAGCCAAATGTAATACAATACAAAACACAATAACCCTATATCCAGCGTCTGACCCGCTGGGTTACTCCCACTTTTTGTGTCTATCTTCAATTGAGTATTATGTTCTTCTCATTATCAAGCTTCTTGAATAATGTTGGAGCTGCACTCATCCAATTGCTGGGGGGAATTCCATCCCATTCAAGGTTTCAAGGTCAGTTTATTGCCACATGTACCAATTAAGGTACAGTGAAATTCAGATTGCCATACCATTAAAGAGCAACAAGACAACCAAATAAATCTTTAACATAAACATCCACCACAGTAATTCCCCCACATTCTTCACTGTGATGGAAGCCATAAAAATCTTCTTCTCTTCTTTGTTCTCCCACAGTCGGGGCACTCAAACCTTCCACCGCCGGGGCGATCTTGGCTTCCCGCATCTGGCGGGTAAGCCCTCCACGTCGGGGCAATCAAGCTCCTGCATCAGAGGGATCTCAGCTCCCCATGCCGGATGATCAGACTCCCTAGTCGGGGCTGGTCGAACCTCCTGCGGCTTGGAGTTTCCCGACATCAGTCTCTGCCCGAGACTGCGAGCTCCTCGATGTTGAAATTCACAGGCCGCAGTTGGAGCGCTGATCCCAGGCACGGGATAGCAGGCTTCGGTTGGAAGTCTACGGCCCCGCAGTGGGGCTCAAAGTCAGTCCGAGCAAGGCCGCCAGCTCCATGATGTTAGGCCGCAGAGCGACCGGAGATAGGATCCAGAATAAAAAATAAGGGGGAAAAAGGAAAAAGGAGAGAGGAAAAAAAAAAAAAAAAAAAAAGTTTCTCCGGCAAGGTAAGAGTTTGAAAAAAGTTTCCCCCAAACGCATAAAACAAACCAGAGAACATTAACACATACTTTTTAAAAGACGAAAAGACAAACAGACTGTAGGCGAGGCTGCCATCGCTGACGGCACGACCCAATGGAATTCCATTCCTGAATTGTGCCCTGGTGATGATGGCAAGATTTTGGGATGTCAGAAGATGTGTCATTTTCCAAAAATGTCCAGATTCTGACCCGTTCTTGTGAACACTATCAAAATGTTGGTCCATTTGAGTTTCTGGACATTGATGATAAGGGACTTAGTGATTGCAATGCCATTAAATCTGTGACTAAAGAACTAATAGAGATGAAAACATTGAAGCTGTTTTACTTTATAACTTCGTTGGCACCCTGTATGTGGCGACTCTTTGCATACTTGTTCACTGTGACATGTCATTCATTCATTCACCTGTTAAAAGGTACACTACGTTTAGTTAGTTTAGAGATACAGTGTGGAAACAGGCCCTTCGGCCCACCGAGTCCACACCGACCAACAATCCCCGCACATTAACATTATCTGACACACACAAGGGGCAATTTATACATACACCAAGCCAATTAACCTACAAACCTGTACGTCTTTGAAATGTGGGAGGAAACCGAAGATCTCGGAGAAAACCCACACAGTCACAGGGAGAACGTACAACCTCTGTACACACTGCACCTTTAGTCGGGATCGAAACCAGGTGTCCGGCGCTGCAAGCGCTATAAGGCAGCAGCTCTACCGCTGCGACACAGTACTCAAAGTCAATATTTAAAGTAAAATTTGAATCACTTCTTCAAAAAGAAAAAACACTGGCAGATTGCTGATTAACCTTGAAGTGGTGATGAGCCGCACCCTTGAAATGCTGCTGCCCTTCTTGTGAAGTTACGCCCAAACTACTGCTGAGCAGTGTTCTATGATCGAGGCCTGCTGCAACGAGAATATTTGGCAGACCTGCGTTTCCGAACTAAATTTAATAGAAAGACCGCAAATCCCAGCCCTGCTGCAGCATTTTCCACATTCAGGAGTCTATTGCAGCAATATCTCTCCCATTTGATTTAGCTCTCACAATGGCACTGAATACTCAAGGAGCTCTGCATTATCAACATGTAACTTTCTCCTGTTAAAGAAGGAACTGCAGATGCTGGAGAATCGAGGGTACACAAAAGGCTGGAGAAACTCAGCGGGTGCAGCAGTATCTAAGGAGCGAAGGAGATAGGCGACATTTCAGGTCGAGACCCTTCTTCAGAAGGGTCTCGACCCAAAACGTCGCCTATCTCCTTTCTCCTGTTATCTGAATGCAAAACCTCCCATTGCAACACATGTAGGACAGTAGCTCTAGACTCCCAATTTCACAGTCTTAGAATAAAGGTCATTTAAAACTGAGGTGAGGAAAAACTTTTTCACCCAGTTGTGAATTTATGGAATTCCCTGCCACAGATGGCAGTGGAGGCCAAATCACTGGATGGATTTAAGAGAGAGTTAGATAGAGCTCTAGGGGCTAGTGGAATCAAGGGATATGGGGAGAAGGCAGGCACGGGTTATTGATTGGGGATGATCAACCATGATGGCAATGAATGGCGGTGCTGGCTCGAAGGGTCGAATGGCCTCCTCCTGCTCCTATTTTCTATGTTTCTGTGTTTCATTTCTTTCTCAATGCACTTAATTGAAACAAAGTAACTGATCATTCTTTCTGAATAACTGTGGTACACAAAGTGTGCGTGCTTTGGAAAATAGAAGAGGAACCTTTGATATCCAACATTAGGCAATGATTAAACTTGTTTTTTTCTCAGCATGTTAAGGAAGAGAAAGGGGATTGAAATGCTTATGCCATTTTGATGTCCCAAATCATCCACATAACCATGTTCTTATTTGTAAAGTGGTGTACTCTCAGTCAGAGCAGCATGAAAACTGGCCTCTCAGCCCAATTTACCAATGTTGATCAGGATGCTCCACCTACACTGATCCCACCTGCCAATGTTAGGCCCATATCCTAACCCTAACCCATCCAAATATATTTTAAACTTATGTACCCCGCTTTGTGATTCCTCTGTTCTGGGTAAAAGTCTGAGCATTTATCCTCTCTCTTTGCCTCACGATCTTATACACCTCTACAAGATCATCCCTCATCCACCCCTCATCAAGGAATACATTCCTAGCCTACCCAACCTCTCCATATTGCTCAGGTCCACAAATCCTGGCAACATCCTCGTAAACCTTCTCTGCACTTTTCCACTTTAACAGCATCCTCCTAAGCAGAGTGACCAAAACTATCCAACTGTGGCCTCACCAACATCTTGTACAACTGTTGATAACATCCAAACTTCAACACTCAATCCTCTTACTGATGAAGGCCATGTACAAAAAGTCTTGTTGACTCTCCTATCTACTTGTGACACCACTTTCAAAGAACTATGTGCCTGCACTCCTAGATCCCTCTCCTCCACAACATTCCTCATGCCTCTAGTTTGACTTGCCAATGGTTTCTTGATTACTATGTGTACCAATGTTCAAGAGATCCTCTTTTTGCATGCAGATCAATAAGATTATTGCTGTACATGAATACAATCCCCAGTTATGCATAAAACCAGCCCACTGAGCAAGTGCCACCAGGTTTTGGTGCCATTTCAGTCCCAAATGCAGATGGCCATAAAGGCCAGTTGCAGCCAAAATGCAACATCTCACACGTATTTCCATTCACCGTTCGTCAGCCGCTTGATCAAGATCCTACTTTAATCTTGGATAACCATCTTCACGTTTACAATACCACCCATTTTAACGTTACTTATTTTAGTAAGCAAACTTACTAAACATGCCTTTTACATTCTCATCCAAATCTACGGTATTTTAGTAATGTATCCTAATTTAGAAATTAAAGTAAAATTTAAGATAGCAATGTCCTCTCTTCCCTATTAAACACTCGACAGGAAACATGATTAAGCCGAGTGAAGATATGTATAACATTAAAAAATACACGATTAGAATCAAAATGAAAAATCACATCTTTCATTTGCTGTTTTTGCTGAATGTTTAAATATAACATTAAAAGGCAAGACACTGATGCCATGATGATAATAACAACTGCAGAAGTATAACTAATGAGTTGCACTCAAATATGGATTAACCCTTCACTGTTTATTTGGACCTTCATGTTCTGATTACTATTCTTTAAATTACAATGGAGTGCAGATACTCTGAACATTCAGAAACTGGGATTGAAATGTTAAACTAAATCCCACTTGTTTTTACACACCCTTTTATTTGGTACTCAGAATAACCCAAACTGCTGGAGTCAACACATCTGCAAATACCTGTGGCCAGTGTGGCCAATACTGAGCTGCACTGCAACACTTTATCAGCAGGTCCATTTTGTCAATGCTGTGGACAATACAGGTGGGCCAGAATTTCAGGGGAATTTTCCTGCTGCTCAGGGGATCTTCCACCTACACCCAATGTCACATCTGTGGATCGGGATTGGAACGCACATCTTCAATGATCGGAAAGTTAGTGAAATCCTAATCAGCAACTTTTAGCAAAAACCTAAGAGCCTAATGTAACACTGAGATTGTGAAGCACTACCAGAGAAGCTGACCTTCTTGTTACCCATTCATTTTCTCCAGAGATGCTGCCTGCCCCGCTGAGTTACTCCTGCATTTTGTATCTATCTTCGGTGTAAACCAGCATTTGCAGTTCCTTCCTACACATTAACTTTGTCTGACCTTGCACAAACTCCAAGATAGATGTAAATCATTCCACGGTGCTGCTTACAAGTAAAATATCCAAATGTCCTCTCATGTGCTGACTGTCATTAACACCTCAAGAAACATTTAAAAGCACATTATCTGGGTGGTGTCAGAGTGTAGTTTGAGATTTTGCTCTGCATTCACTAACTGCAACATTTCCCACATCACAACAGGCACCACACTTCACTAACCATTTAGCTGCAAACTTCTTCTGAAAGGCCCATGGTTGTGAACAAAGATTTCTCATTGTTCCCATTCAAGCTACATTTGGGAACGTTTAAGCACAAGGCTGGATGATGTGATTCACCGCTAGACCCAACATTCAACTCGACCATTTGACGCCTGTTACTCACACAGACGTTACATGTAACTGAGACATTGAAGGAGTGGTCACTCTGATCCACCGTCTGTCTAATCAGTTATGTCGGTATCACAGTTCAGTCATTTCCCCTAGATCTGCGTTAGGTTTGTAACCTGCTGTAGATTGCACACTTCAAGTCTGCTAATTTCCTTTCTGAAGAAGGGCCTCGACCCGAAACGCCACCCATTCCTTCTCTCCAGAGATGCTGTCTGTCCCGCTGAGTTACTCCAGCATTGTTGTGTCTATCTTCGGTGCAAACCAGCATCTGCAGTTCCTTCCGACACAATTCAATGTCAGACATGACCTTTCCATCACCTCGGTCGTTGCCACATTCTCAAGTACAATTTATCGTCAGCATTTAGGCTTATAAATCTTTCAATGAAGATGGTGCATAATTCATTAGGCAGGAACCGCTCACAAGCGGCAGCGACCAACTGGGCGCAGTCCCACTGATGAGATAAGGCGTGTGCTCAGAAGCCAAGCAAAATGCTTATTCTTCTTACCTTTTTCACTCCTTTTTCTAAATCCATTTCTTTCCAACGAGAGGATCAGTCAGTAAGCTGCTGGTGTAAATAAAGAAAGTTATGGGGGAGGGGAGAGGTGGGGTGGGGTGGTCGTGACACCACTGAGCCAGCAGTCACTTCACTCAGTCGATTCCTTGTACTTGTACAAGCTTTCAAAGCACTTCCGCTACCGTCCGCATTCCGCAACTTTAGCAAATCACAGGGCTTGTAGCTTGCACACACTCGCCAAGCACTTCAACACAGAGCAACGTCAGGCCAATTGTACTCCACTAAATACAGCCAGCCGCCGCGGAGCTGCTGCAAGTACCTAACCCTGTGCACCAACAGTGGCTGCTTCACCAGCTACAAGTACCTAACCCTGTGCACTAACAGTGAGCGTTTCACCAGCTACAAGTACCTAACCCTGTGCACTAACAGCGAGTGCTTCACCAGCTACAAGTACCTAACCCTGTGCACCAACAGTGAGTGCTTCACTGACTATTGGAGCTTCACTACATTCAGCCGGAGGGTTGGAATTTTTTTACATTAGGCCATTTGGACAATAGCCATTAGGCTATTAAATACTAAACCTCAAATAAGCTCTGAACTACATAGACTATAATGGTTATTATTGCACTATTATTATTTGCTTGTTTTTATGTGTATACAGTATATATATATATATATATATATATATATATATATATATATATGTATGTATGTATGATCTGTATAGACATGTGTGTAAAAAGGAACTGCAGATGCTGGTTTAAACTGGCTAGACACAAAATGCTGGAGTAACTCAGCGGGTCAGGCAGCATTTCTGGGTAGAAGGAACGGGTGACATTGTGGGTCCAGACCTTTCTCCAGACTGTTTCAGTAAAGATGAGGGAGTGGGGGCTTGGAAAGCAGGTCATTAAAGAGACAGACTCATTAAAGAGTGAGGTATCTTGGACATAGGTCGGGAGAGATTGGACCAGAGGGGGAGAGGATGGAGTCGAGGTACGTCGAAATCAATTCAGCGGGACAGGAGCAGGCAGAAACAATCGGTCTTGAACAATTGGTGAAAAGCTTTTGTTGCGTGTCAGCAGAAAGACTGCAAGTTTACAATCGAGCCATTTACATGTTAACGGAATAACGTTCAGTGCAAGGTAAAGTCGGCAAAGTCCGATCAAGGATAGTCTGACGGTCACCATAGAGGTAGATAGCAGCTCAGCACTGCACTCTGCTTGTGGAAGGATGATTCTGTTGCCTGATAACAGCTGGAAAAAACTGTCAGTGAGCAAGATGAAGGCTGGAAGTTTTACATTTTAGGTGGTTTACGTTACTCATGAAGAAACCATTGGTATTATTGCCACATCATTGTGGTAATAATGTTGAACGGGTACTTCGGATCTGTCTTCACTAAGGAAGACACAAATAATCTCCCAGAAGCACTGGACGACAGAGGATCTAAGGGGGTCGAGGAACTGAAAGAAATTTTCATTAGGCGAGAAATAGTATTGGGTAGGCTAATGGGACTGAAGGATGATAAATCCCCTGGGCCTGATGGTCTGCATCCCAGGGTCCTCAGGGAGATGGCTCTAGAAATAGTGGACGCATTGGTGATCATTTTCCAATGTTCAATAGTATCAGGATCAGTTCCTGTGGATTGGAGGATAGCTAATGTTATCACTTTTCAAGAAAGGAGCGAGAGAGAAAACGGGGAATTACAGACCAGTTCGCCTGACTTAGGTGGTAGGAAAGATGCTGGAGTCAATTATTAAAGAGGTAATAATGGGGCATTTGGATAGCAGTAAAAAGGATTAGTCCAAGTCAGCATGGATTTATGAAGGGAAAATCATGCTTGACTAATCTCCTGGAATTTTTTGAGGATGTGACAAGTAAAATGGATGAAGGGGAACAAGTGAATGTAGTGTATCTAGACTTTCAGAAAGCCGTTGATAAGGTCCCGCACGGGAGACTGGTGATAAAATTAGAGCACATGGTATTGGGGGTAAGGTGTTGACATGGATAGAAAATTGGTTGGCAGACAGGAAGCAAAGAGTAGGAGTGAACGGGTCCTTTTCAGAATGGCAGGCAGTGGCGAGTGGAGTGCCGCAAGGCTCTGTGTTGGGGCCGCTACTGTTTACCATATATATTAATGATTTCGAAGAGGGAATTAGGAGCAACACTAGCAAGTTTGCGGATGACACAAAGCTGGGTGGCAGTGTGAACTGTGAAGAGGATGTTAGGAGGTTGCAGGGTGACCTGGACAGGTTGAGTGAATGGGCAGATGCGTGGCAGATGCAGTATAATATAGATAAATGTGAGGTTATCCACTTTGGTGGCAAAAACAAGGGGGCAGATTATTATCTCAATGGGGTTAGGTTAAGTAAGGTGGAGGTACAGTGAGACCTGGGTGTCCTTGTACACCGGTCACTGAAAGTTGGTGTGCAGGTACAGCAGGCAGTGAAGAAAGCTAATGGAATGTTGGCCTTCATAACAAGAGGATTTCAGTATAGGAGTAGAGAGGTTCTTCTGCAGTTGTATAGGGCTCTGGTAAGACCACATCTGGAGTATTGCATACAGTTTTGGTCTCCTAATTTCAGGAAGGACGTCCTGGTGATTGCGGCAGTGCAGCGTAGGTTCACGAGATTGATCCCTGGGGTGGCGGGACTGTCATATGAGGAAATATTGAAAAGACTAGGCTTGTATTCACTGGAGTTTAGAAGGATGAGGGGTTATCTTATAGAAACATATAAAATTATAAAAGGACTGGACAAGCTAGATGCAGGAAAAATGTTCCCAATGTTGGGCGAGTCCAGAACCAGGGGCCACAGTCTTAGAATTAAGGGGAGGCCATGTAAAACTGAGGTGAGAAAAAACTTTTTCACCCAGAGAGTTGTGAATTTGTGGAATTCACTGCCACAGAGGGCAGTGGAGGCCAAATCACTGGATAGATTTAAGACAGAGTTAGATGGAGCTCTAGGGGCTATTGGAATCAAGGGATATGGGGATAAGGCAGGCACGGGTTATTGATTAGGGACGATCAGCCATGATCGCAATGAATGGTGGTGCTGGCTCGAAGGGCCGAATGGCCTCCTCCTGCACCTATTATCTATGTTTCTATATTAGTATTGATATTGAGGGGTGAGCGGTTAGGAGGGACGCAACTGCCTCTTAGTATTTGTTTTAAAAAGTTATGATTTAGATGCAGGTCCACACATTTTCTGATAACATTACGGACATGTGAAGAGTGTTTAATTGTCATATGTCCCAGTTGGAACAATGACATTCTTACTTGCAGCAGCACAACAGAATATGTAAACATAGTGCACTGTAAACAATGTAATAAACGAGAAAGTAAAATTCAGTGTGTGTATATATACATGAACTGTTTTACTAACTAGAGTTATGCTGCACAGAAACAGGCCTTTCAGCCCAACTTGTTCAGGCAAACCAAGATGCCACATCGAAGCTAGTCCCATTTGCCTGCATTTGGATATCACTCTTAATCTCTTCCGTCCAGGTACCTGTCCAAATATTGTTATAGTACCTGCATCAACTACTTCCCCCTGTAACTTCCACACCAGGGCATCGGAGATGTCCTCATTCTTCAGGGAACAGGGGTTCCCATCCCCTACTATAGATGGGACTCTCACCAGGGTCTCTTCAATACCCCGTAACACTGCTCTCCCTCCCCATCCGCCCACTCGTAACAAGGGCAGAGTCCCCCTAATCCTCACCTTCCACCCCTTTAGCCGTCATATACAACAAATAGTCCTCCGTCATTTCCGCCACCTCCAACATGACCCCACCACTCGCCACATCTTCCCATCTCCCCCCCCTCCCCTGCTTTCCACAAAGACCGCTCCCTCCGTAACTCCCTGGTCAATTCTTCCCATCCCACCCGCACCACCCCCTCCCCGGGAACTTCCCCTTGCAACTGCAAGAGATGCTACACTTGTCGTTTTACCTCCCCCCTCGACTCCATTGAAGGACCCAAGCAGTCGTTCCAGGTGTGACAGAGGTTCACCTGCATCTCCTCCAACTTCATCAATTGCATCCGCTATCTAGATGTCAGCTGATCTACATCGGTGAGACCAAGCGTAGGCTTGGCGATCGTTTCGCCGAACACCTCCGCTTGGTCCGCATTAGCCAACCTCCTCTTCCGGTGGCTCAGCACATCAACTCCCCCTCCCATTCCGAATCCGACCTTTCTGTCCTGGGCCTCCTCCATGGCCAGAGTGAGCACCATCGGAAATTGGAGGAACAGCACCTCATAGTTTGCACCCTAGCGGCATAAACATTGACTTCTCCAATTTGCGGTAGCCCTTGCTGTCTCCTCCCCTTCTCAGCTCTCCCTCAGCCCTCGGGCTCCTCCATTTCCTTTCTCCTTTCTTCTCCCCACCCCCACCCTACATCAGTCTGAAGATGGGTTTCGGCCCGAAATCGTTGCCCATTTCCTTCACTCCATAGATGCTGCTGCACCCGCTGAGTTTCTCCAGCACTTTTGTCTACCTCCCCCTGTAACTTGTTCTGTGTACTCCAAAGCTGCTTCTCAGCTCCATGTTAAATTTTGCCCCTCTTCCCTTAAACATATGTCCTCTGGTTTTTGATTTCCCCATACTCTGTGTAGAAGACTGTCTTCGCCCAACCCCCTCATGATTTTATTAAGATTACACATCAGCCACCTGTGCTCCTGGGAATAAACTCCTAGCCTGCCCAACCTCTCCCTACAGCTCCGCCCATCGGGTTCTGGCAACATCCTCATAAATCTTTTCTGAACTTGTTTCTTGACTGAAGCAGATTTAGACTTTGGACAGCACGGAAACAGGACCTTAGGCCCACCGAACCTGTGGTGACCAGCGATCACCCCACACACAATTTACACTTATACCAAACCAATTCACCTACAAACCTGTACATTTTTGGAGAGTGGGAGGAAACAGGAGTACTCGGCTAAAACCCACTCAGTCACAGGGGGAACGTACAAACAATTTTATAGGCACCTGAGACAGATGTCCATCAGGAAATTCCTGACCTAAAGAAGATATTATAGATATAGAGAGTACTGGAAGCTAAGCAATTCATTCTCAGCTGTGCCGTTCAGCATTCTGTAGCATTGTTGAGGAGATTTGCAATTGATATATGCAATAACCCACTTTACTGGCCTAAGCCGAAGAATGGAGATCAACTTATCAAGGGCAGAGAGGCGGTCAATATCCATTAGAGGAAATATTTTGAAAGAATACTCAACTGTGACATGTACCTTTGACTCCATCCCTCCATTCTGCCCAGCCCAGCCTTGGTACCAATCAGGGTCAACAAGGAATTGGAAAGGTCATATCCCAATTAGAGAAATGTCTTGGGGTGAATGATATTCCAGTTGGTGCTCTTAAGTGGTGAAGACCTGTCGTCATAAACCCACAATCTCAACATCCACATCTGAGACGAGGAAGAACGTTGGAGATGCTGCAATTGAGACCACCTTCAAGAAAGAAGACAAATCCAATGTGGTAACTACCGAGGGGTCTTTCACTGTCTGCCACAAGTGATGTCTTCCTCACACAGCTGGAGTTCTGCTCTCCGACTCACAGTAGCTGGTATAACGAGGAAATGGGGAGGGATGAGACATGGTCCAGACGGTGAGAAGTGGAGTTGGAAGACTCCACCTCCATGCAGGTACTGGGTGGAAGCAGATGTAATGCAGAAGGAGCCCATCGAGGGGAAGGGAAAGGATGGGATGGTGAAGGTGGAGACAGGGTAGAGGGCGATAAATGGGGGGCACAACGGCTATGTGCTGCTAACTGATACATGAGGAAGGTGCTAAAGGGAACCATTAGGGGGCAATGAAGAGCAGATGAAGATGGAACAAGATGGGGAGCAGATTGAGTGGGTAAAGTGTGTGGGTAGTTGGTAGATGGAAGATGAATAGGCAATTGGGTGCTGGAGACCCAGAACGAGAAGGGGGACAAAGATAGGAAAATCAGAGATGGATTAGAAGAACACTGGAGAGGAGGGTTACCTGAAATTCAAAACATTTTCAATTTTCGTTCCATTGGCTTGCGGACTACTGAAGTGGAATATGAGGTGTTGTTGGATTTGTCCGTATCCTGGCAGTGGAGATGGACAAGCATGGACGTGGAATGGGATTGAAATGGCATGTGAGCTCAGGACAGGCATTGCAAACAAGGGAGGACTAAATGATGTAGACAATGTTGGAGGTGGTGCTCGGGATTCTTTGCTTTACCTGGAAGGTCGTTTTAGGTGAACAAAGGAACTGCAGATGTTAGTTTTAACCGAAGATACAAACAAAATTCTGGAGTAACTCAGCGGGACAGGCAGCATAGAAGCACCGGGTGGTGCCGTACAATGGCAGCCTCGCCAACAGTCTGTCTCATCCTTTTCTTTCTTTGTTGTTTTTAGTATGTTTTAATGAATGTTTTGGTGTATATTTCGCTTAGTATTATGTGGGGAGTGGTGGGGGGGAAGGGGGAAACTTCTTTCCTCGACGGAGATGCTATTTTTTTCCCGTATATCGTATCTCAGTCCGCACTGCGGCTTAATATCGAGGAGCTGGTGGCCCCTTGCTGGGGATTGACTTTGGGAGCTCCAACCGCGGGACCCTGCGGACTTAAGATCATGGAGCTCGCGGTCCCTGGTTAGGGATCGACTTTGTGAGCTCCAAGCCGCTGGAGGCTCAACCACCCCAGTCACGGGAGCTTCGATCGACCCGACGAGGGAGCTTTGATTGACCCAACGCGGGAGCTTCGATCGCCCCAACTGCGGATGGTTCGACTGCCCCGTCCATGGGTGAATAAGGAGGAATAAAGATAAGACTTTATTGCCTTCCATCACAGTGAGGAATGTGGGGGAGCCACTGTGGTGGATGTTTATGTTAACTTTTATGTAGTTGTGTGTCTTGTTTTTTTTTCTGGTATGACTGTACGGTAAATCACATTTCAATGTACCATAAATGGTACACGTGACATAAAGAACCATTGAACCATCTCTGGAGAGAAGGAATGGGTGATGTTTCGGGTCAAGACAAGGGTCTCTTTAGGTCTCTGGATGGTGGTGGGGAAGGAGATGTAGGAACAAGTGTTGCACCTCTTGTGGTTGCAGGGGAAAGTGCTAGTGAATCAGGAAGGTGTGGGTTGGGGGGGATGAGCAAACCTAGGAGTCATGTACAGGAGAGGATGGGGAAGTATAAGGATGATAGACTTTTTTTTCACACAGAGAGTGTGATGCCACAGAGGGTATGGGCTGATGTGGCCCTTGTGGCTAAGGGGATCAGAGGGTTATGGATAGAAGGCACGGATACGGGATTCTGTGGCGGTGCAGCTGGCGTTTCTATGTTTCTAAATGACAAAGGATGATGTGTTGGATATGGAAAGTGCAAGTGTGACTCTTGGATATATTCTGAGTGGCTGAGGCCTCATGTGCAGTGAGAATTTTTAGGAAATGCCAATTGTTGCTGAGGCATTGCTGCGATGTTCCTGTCTCAAACCTAAAATAAACCCTTTTACTGACTTTGATGGTTAAATGATTGGATCAGAAGAATCCCAAGACTTTGATGCAATAATACTCATTAATAATGAGGATCTGTGAAGATGCTGCAGGGTGGCCAGTAATGGTGACCTGACAAGAGGTGAAACGGATAAAGTATGAAGATGGAAGAGAACAAAGCTGGAGAAAGCATATAGATCCAAACCACCACTTCACTCTCCCAAAATATCCTTTGCCTCCAAATTGGCCAAAATCCTTTGGTCTTAACCTCGAATAACTGATCCACAGCCTTCTTCTATAGAGAATTTAAAGGTTTGTAACATTCCTAATGAAGTGGGGCAGCACAGTAGTACAGGTTGTGGAGCCTCTGCCTCACAGCACCAGAGACCCGGGATTGATCTTGACTGTGTGGAGTTTGCACGTTCAAGTGTGTTTCCTCCAGTAGCTCCGAATTCCTCCCACATTCTAAAGACCTGGGGATTTGTAGGTTAATTGGCCTCCATATAATGCCCCTGCTGTGCAGGGAGAGGATGACTAAGTGGGTTACTGGCCAATGACCAGCATGGGCTCAGTGGCCGAAAGGCCTGTTTCCATACAGTAACTCTAAAACTAATGTAAAAAATAAAACTTTCTCCTTCTATTTATTCCTAAATTATTGACCTAATTTGGGACAAGCTTGAGAAGTAACAGTATGTCAGTAATTAGCTTTAAAAAAAAGGTTTTTCAGAGATACAGCGCAGAAACAGACACTTTGGCCCACACCGACCAGCAATCCCCATGCATTAACACAATCCTACACACACTAGGGACAATTTAAATTTATACCAAGCCAATTAACCTACAAACTTGGACGTCTTTGGAGTGTGGGAGGAAACCAAAGATCAGACTGAAGAAGGGTCTCAACTTGAAACACCACCCATTCCTTCTCTCCAGAGATGCTGCCTGTCCCGTTGAGTTACTCAATTATTTTCTGTCTATTTTTGCTTTAAACCAACATCTGCAGTTCCTTCCTGCACATGTCAACAAATATATCAGGGTAAGTCCTGGAACCACAGGACAGATGATCTGCCCCATCACTTGCCTTCAAAATTGCTTGCTGTATTTACATGTTAACTGCCTATGATTCATGTACAGAAGTACTGAAATCTCTGAAGAATAACACCTAACACCACTCAACCTACAGCAAATATTTTGCTTTGCAATTTTAATCTATACTAGACTAAGTGGGACCCGTTGGGTTCCAGCATCACATGGGAGGGCTGGTCCCCCAATATTCCACCTCTCCACCAATTCCAATATTGGTGGCCAGTGGGGGGGGGGGGGGGGGCTAGATTGTGGGCCGAATGGATTCTTGGGCTGGCGGCACAGTCACTCAAGCCTGTTGTGCTGGCAGCTCACTCACTCATGGCTGGTGGTTCTGGCAGTTGACTCACGGCTATACCTTGAAATTCCATTTCAAGCAGGGTGCAAGGCCAATAAAGACAGCAAGTCCTGAACTTTCCCTCCTCCATCTTGCAGAGACTGAGCCACACTTCTGGGTTTTATAGTCCCGACTCCCTCCCACCAGTAGGGGCGTGGCCTTCATGGTGTGATTGACAGGAGAGAGAATCTCAACATTTTGTAAACACTAATAACTCTTTTATTTTTCATCGATGGGAAAAATCCTTGGCACCTGATGAGCGGAGGGGACTCTGAGTAAGATGGCCAAACATCACAGCCGCACGTGATAGCGTTTTTTCTAAAATCAATATACAGCGCAAACAGGAAGTGGTCAAGATTAGACTTTTAATTATATATATAGAAGGCAAGGCAACTTTAATTAGGCAAGGCAACTTTAATTAGGCAGGGCAAGGCAACTTTAATTAGGCAAGGCAACTTTAATTAGGCAACACAGCTTTAGAATTTCCAAACCAAAGGCAACACAGCTTTCGCATTTACAATCCAAAAGCAACACAGCTTTAGTATTTCCAAACCAAAGGCAACACAGCTTTAGCATTTCCAAACTATATTTTCAAAGCACATTAAGGGCACTGACAGGTCAGTAAAACCACTCACAGTTTAGTAGACATGTGTTCAGTGTTATTCACATCTCAGACTGAGAGACGTGACCCTCTCTCTCCCCCATCTTGCAGAGACTGACTGAGGCACTCAATACTTGCGGGTTTTATAGTCCCTCCGGAAAGGGCGTGGCCTTCAGGAGAGACAATCACAAATGTTTTTAAACACTAATAACTCTATTATTTTTCATCGATGGGAATAATCCTTTTGTCCTGTGCAGCGGAGGGGGACTCTGAGTAAGATGGCCAAAAATCACAGCCGTAAGTGGCAGCGTTTCTTCAAAAATCAATATACAGAACAACGGGAAGTGGTCAAGATCAGACTTTTAGTAATGTAGATTCTGCGATTTCTGTTGGGCACCAGTCACTTAACACGGTGCCTTTGTAGTCTGCCTCCTTCTTGCATCTGATTCTTTTGATCAACGCTGAATCACCCTAAACCAGAGTATATTCTGTTCATTTCAGTTCAGTTCCAGTTTTGGTTCAGTTTATTGTCACGTGTACCAAGGTACAGTGAAAAGCATTTGTTGCGAGCTAACCAGCCAGAGGAAGGACAATACATGATTACAATCGAGCCATCTGCAGTGTATAGAGAGATACATGACAAGGGAATAACATTCAGTGCAAGGTAAAGCCAGTAAAGTCTGATCAAAGATAGTTCCTTTACCAAAGCCACTAAAATTATAAATAACTGAGACTTGACATTGTGTTTATTACATTCTGTCATCTGAGCAAAATATTAACTTGGTAACTATGTGGAATGGTATCTATCGAATGTGGACTTTCTGACCTTTCATTGCATGGATAAACAAATGAATATCTCCCACAGTGAATGATCTTTCACTGATGAATTTTATGCACAGACATACAGTGGCTTGCAAAAGTATTCATACCCCTTGAACTTTTCCACATTTTGTCACGTTACAACCACAAATGTAAATGTATTTTGTTGGAATTTTATGTGATAGACGAACACAAAGTGGTGCATAATTGTGAAGTGGAAGGAAAATGATACATGGATTCCAAATTTTATTACAAATAAAAAACTGAAAAGTGTGACGTGCAAAAGTATTCAGCCCCCCTGAGTCAATACTTTGTAGAACCATCTTTCGCTGCAATTACAGCTGCAAGTCTTTGGGGTATGTCTCTACCAGCTTTGCAGATCTAGAGACTGAAATGTTTGCCCATTCTTCTTTGCAAAATAGCTCAAGCTCAGTCAGATTGGATGGAGAGCGTCTGTGAACAGCAATTTTCAAGTCTTGCCAGAGATTCTCAATTGGATTGAGGTCTGGACTTTGACTGGGCCATTCTAACACATGAATATGCTTTGATCTAAACCATTCCATTGTAGCTCTGGCTGTATGTTTAGGGTCGTTGACCTGCTGGAAGGTGAACCTCCGCCCCAGTCTCAAGTCTTTTGCAGACCTAACAGGTTTTCTTCCAAGATTGCTCTGTATTTGGCTCCATCCATCTTCCCATCAACTCTGACCTGCTTCCCTGTCCCTGCTGAAGAAAAGCAACCCCCCTGGAATGATGCTGCCACCACCATGTTTCACAGTGGGGATGGTGTGTTCAGGGTGATGTGCAGTGTTAGTTTTCTGCCACACATAGTGTTTTGCATTTAGACCAAAAACTTCAATGTTGGTCTCATCAGACCAGAGCACCTTCCTCCACATGTTTGCTGTGTCCCCCACATGGCTTGTGGCAAATTGCAAACGGGACCTCTTATGGCTTTGTTTCAACAATGGCTTTCTTCTTGCCACTCTTCCATAAAGGCCCGATTTGTGGAGTGCACGACTAATAGTTGTTCTGTGGACAGATTCTCCCACCTGAGCTGTGGATCTCTGCAGCTCCTCCAGTTACAATGGGCCTCTTGGCCGCTTCTCTGATCAATGCTCTCCTTGCCCGGCCTGTCAGTTTAGGTGGACAGCCATGTCTTGGTAGGTTTGCAGTTATGCCATACTCTTTCCATTTTCAGATGATGGATTGAACAGTGCTCCATGAGATGTTCAAAGCTTGGGATATTTTTTTTATAACCTAACCCTGCTTTAAACTTCTCCACAACTTTATCCCTGACCTGTCTGGTGTGTTCCTCGGGCTTCATGATGCTGTTTGTTCACTAATGTTCTCTAACAAACCTCTGAGGCCTTCACAGAACAACTGTATTCATACTGAGATTAGATTACACACAAGTGGACTTTATTTACTATTTAGGTTACTTCTGAAGGCAATTGGTTGCACTGGATTTTATTTAGGGGTATCAGAGTAAAGGGGGCTGAATACATTCGCACGCCACACCTTTCAGTTTTTTTTTTGGTAAAAAAATTTGAAAACCATGTATCATTTCCCTTCCACTTCACAATTATGCGCCACTTAGTGTTGGTCTATCACATAAAATCCCAATAAAATACATTTACGTTTGTGGTTGTAACGTGACAAAATGTGGAAAAGTTCAAGGGGTATGAATACTTTTGCAAGCCACTGTATTTCAAGCCATTCCTCTGGTAGCCCCACTCACAATGTAACTGTTCAGTTAAACAATAATAAAAGCAGACATACATTTATCCATGCCTCGAGCAAAAGCTAAAACTTTTCAATTCTGTAGAGGTACGTTCTATTCCGATGGCCTCATACCACTGCTACAAGCTTGTGTAGGAAAGAACTGCAGACACTGGTTTAAATCGAAGGTAGACACAAAATGCTGGAGTAGCTCAGCGTGATAGGCAGCATCTTTGTAGAGAAGGGATTACTCTTGTGATCCCACTGCTACAAGCTTGCTACATTTTTGGAATTTTGATCCTCCTGCTCGGATTTCAGTCTGAATTACTGTGAAAGATACTGGGACTTGAGTTACAGTCAGAGACTAAAATCTGCTAAGCCTGTGGTCAGAACAATGAAAAAGGCGACAAGTGAGGGCATTGAAAACCTACAGTCCTGCTTTGACTGCACTGATTGGAATGTGTTCAGGGAAGCAACCACAAGCCTCGATGAGTGTACAGACACTGTGACATCATATGTCAGCTTTTGTGAGGACAGTTGCATTCCCACTAGGACCCGGATCAGGTTCAACAACGACAAGCCCTGGTTTACAGCAGCTCAGACAGCTCCGGCAGTCTAAAGATGAGGCCTACAGGAGCGGGGATGCAGACCTCTACAGGCAGACCAAGTACAAGCTGAGAAGAGGAATCGGAGCTGCCAAGGAAATGTACTCTGAGAAGTTGAGGACCACGTTCTCAGCTAATGATGCATCTTCAGTGTGGAAGGGCTTGCAAGAAATCACCAGCTACAAGAGGAAAGCCTCCCGCTCCTTGGACAATGTCAGCTGACCAACGACCTGTACGAGTTCTACTGCAGCTTCAATAGACAGAAACGTAACCCCAGTACCCCTCCCCCACCCACTCCTCCCCAATCACCACTTCACACCCACTTACAGCCTGACCAGTCTACAAAGCCAATAGACAATAACCTCATCCACTACCCACCCCCTCCTTGCTGCCCAACATCAGTCTGGCCACTTCTCCATCACTAACAATAGAAATTGAAGAGGTGGAGAAGATATTCTGGAGACAGAAAAGCTGGAAATCTCCAGGACCAGACAATGTTTCCCCCTCTACCCTCAAGCTCTGTGTCGAACAGCTGGCACCAGTCTACACAGACATTTTCAATCTGTCCCTGCCTGCTTCAAAGTCTCCACTATTGTTCCTGTACCCAAAAAGCCAACGATTACGGGTCTTAATGACTACAGGCCTGTCACACTGACCTCTGTAATCAAGAAGACCCTTAAAAGACTTGTGCTGGCCCACCTGAAAAATATCACAAACCCCCTGCTGGACCCCCTGCAGTTTGCATACCGGGCCAATAGATCTGTGGATGACGCAGTCAACCTAGGCCTGCACTTCATCCTCCAGCACCTAGACCGCCTAAACCTAGACCTATGCAAGGTTTTTGTTTGTGGATTTTAGTGCCGGACCTACTACACTCCAAACTCTCCCAGTTGACTGTGCCTGAACCCCTCCATCAGTGGATCACCAACTTCCAGATAGACAGGAAGCAGCATGTGAGGCTGGGAAAGCACACCTCGGACCCGCTGACCCTCAGCATAGGAGCACCGCAAAGCTGCGTACTCTCCCCTCTCCTTTACTCTCTCTACACCAACAACTGCACCTCCACTGACTCCTCTGTCAAGCTTCTCAAGTTTGCGGACGATACAACCCTGACTGGACTGATCCAGGATGGGAAGGAATCTGCCTACAGACAGGAACTGACACAGCTGGCGGCCTGCTGCCATCGCAACAACCATATAACCACATAACCATATAACAATTACAGCACGGAAACAGGCCCTCTCGGCCCTTCCAGTCCGTGCCGACCATTTGTTTTCCCCTAGTCCCATCTACCTGCACTCAGACCATACCGCTCCATTCCCTTCACGTCCATATACCTATCCACTTTACTTTTAAATGTTAAAATCGATCCTGCCTCCACCACTTCTGCTGGAAGCTCATTCCACACAGCCACCACCCTCTGAGTAAAGAAGTTCCCCCCTCATGTTACCCCTAAACTTCTGTCCCTTAATTCTCATGTCATGCCCTCTTGTTTGAATCTTCCCTACCCTCAATGGGAAAAACGTATCCACGTCAACTCTGTCAAACGTATCCACGTCAACAACCTCAAGCGATTCAGATTCAAGAGATTCAAGAGACATTTATTGTCACATGCATCAATTGGTACAGTGAAATTTAGGGTCACCATACAGTCATACCAATAAAAAAAGAACACAGAACACGATAGAACCTGGAGGTCAATGCTCTTAAGACAGTGGAATTGATTGTAGACTTTAGGAGAGCTCCCTCTCCCCTCCCCCCACTCACCATCAACAACACCACAGTCACATCTGTGGAGTCACTTAAGTTCCTTGGAACCATAATCTCCAGGGACCTTAAGTGGGAGGCCACCATCGATTCCACAGTCAAAAAGGCCCAACAGAGGATGTATCTCCTGCGGCAGCTGAGGAAGCACAATCTGCCACTGGCAATGATGGTCCAGTTTCATACTGCCATCTTAGAGTCTGTCCTCACCTTCTCCATCATGGTCTGGTTTGGCTCAGCCACCAAGCAGGACATCCGGAGGCTGCAGCGAATCGTTCGATCAGCAGAGAAGATTATTGGCTGCAACCTTCCCTCCATTGATGAACTGTACACTGCAAGGGCCGGGAAGCGAGTGGGCAAGATCATCACTGACCCCTCTCACCCTGGCCACAATCTCTTTGAATCACTTCCCTCTGGAAGGCGACTCTGAACTGTCAAAGCTGCCACAGCCAGACATAAACACAGCTTTTTTCCATGAGCAGTAGCTCTACTCAACAGCCAAAAGTCTGTAGCCTCCTTTTGCTCTGGTATTTTATTTCATTCTTCACACGTTTAAATTATAATGTTTTATTTTTAATTGTTTACTGTATATCATGTTGTTACTTGCGACCAAAGCACCAAGGCAAATCCTGTATGTGTACATACTTGGCTAATAAAATGTATTCAATTTACAAGCGATTGTGTAGAAAATAGAGCAAAAAAAAAATCCCTTTCCGTTGAGAGCTGAAGACATTTGCAAGAGAGAAAAAAACAGAATTAGTCAAATAAAATACAAATCTAGACATTGGCCGTAAAGAAGAAACCTTCTGTAGGTGTTGCTTGTGTAGGAAGGAACTACAGATGTTGGTTGAAACCAAAGATAGACACAAAAAGCTGAAGTAGCTCAGCGGGTCAGGCAGCATCTCTGGAGAGAAGGAATGTAAGGCTGTTGCGAAACACCACTTTCAATGCAGAGTATAAAAACCAGGACACTATCACAATTTAAGGCAACATATATTGGTTACAGAGTCATTGAGTTATATAGCTGCACAGCAGGCCATTCAGCCCCACTCACCCATGCTGGCATAAATGTCTATCCGAGCTAGTTTCATTTGATTATATTTGGTCCATATCCCTCCAAACCTTTCCTGTCCAAGCACTTGTCAAGTCTAGAGTGTTTAATTGTCGATTACAATGAGGTCCGTACTTGTAGCGGCTTTATGGATAGATTAATGCAACACAACAATTAAATAATCAATAAACAATTCTGCAGTAAATTATCTGTTATACAGGGTAACTGGGCCAGAATAGTGCAATATACAAATTCCATAACAGTTCATGGCTGAGGTAGGATTATGGATAAGGTTGTGCAGTATCGTTCAACAGCCTGATGATTGATGCGAAGAAGTGTTTTAGAAGTTACAGGAGCAGAAATAGGCCATTCAGCCCATTGAGTCATACTCTGCCATTCAATCATGGCTGATCTCTGCCTCCTAATCACATTTTCTTGCCTTCTCCTCATAACTCTTGACACCTGTTCTAATCAAAGACTTGTCTATCTCTGCCTTAAAAATATCCACTGACTTGGACATTTCTTGAACCTGAAAGTAATGGTTCTCAGGCTCCTCCACCTTCTTCCTGACGAGGGAGAGTTGAGAACATGGTTAGAGTGTTGTGGGTCTTTGATGTTTTGAGCCATCTCCTTGAGGCAACACTACCTGTGATGGTGGGGAGGACAATACACTTTCTGCAGCCTCCTCTGTTCTTAGGCGTTCAAGTTACCAAACGTAACATGATGCAATCAGTTAGTATGGTCTCTATCATGCCTGTGAGATATCAGGTAGAGTAACTGGTGACATGATAAACGTCTAAGAGGTACACACATTGATGAGCTTTCTTTGTAATTGTATCTTTATCGTGAGCCTAGGACTGATCTTCAGAGATGTGCACTCCCAGGAACTTGAGCGATTGACCTGGTCTGCCAACACCTACTGGACCTCCTAGTTGCTCATCATTTTAAATCCCCTGCCCATCCCCACACTGACCTTTCTGTCATGGGCCTCCATCATTGCCACCGTGAGACCACACACAAACTGGAGGAACAGCACATCATATTCCACTTGGGTAGCTTACAACAATGGTATGAACATTGAGTTCTCCATATTTTGATAGCCTCTCACACCCCCCCCCCCCCCCCCCTTTCTCCCCCTAGCCTACCCCCATATCGATTTTCCCTCCCCTGTGCCCCACCTGAACTCCCACCTATTTCTCCCCTCCTTTCATTCTCCCCCACCCCCCCCCCCCCCCCTCCCCTCTGGCTTCACAATCTGCAACTCTTCAAACCGATCTCACACCTTCCTTCCTTTCATATCTCTGGCTTTTGTTCTAACCATCTGCCTATCAACCCCCCCCCCCCCCCCCCCGCCATATCAACCTTTCACCTGCCACACTCTGCCCTGCATCTTCCCTTTTCCAGCTTTCTCCCCACCCCCCCCTTTCAATCACTAAAGATAGATCCCAACCCGAAATGTCACGTATTCATGTTCTCCAGGGATGCTGCCTGAGCTGCCGAGTTACTCCATCATTTTGTGTTCCCTCCCACTGATGAAGACAGGTTCATGAACCCTCAGCTTCTCCTTCCTGTGGTCAACAATTAGCTCCTTACTCTTGCCCATGTGAACTGCAAGATTGTTGTTCTGGCACTAATGCAGATTATCGACCCCCCCTTCTGCACTGCGACTCATTAATATCTCTTCTAAATGTTGTAATTTTACATACCTTCACAGCGCTGCCTGCTAGCTGGTTTCATATATCTGTAGCCTTGGGTCACTCAGTTCTATAATACTCCCAGGGTCCCACCATTTACTGTAGAAGAACTGCCCTGGGTCCATTTACCAAAATGTAAAGCTTGCACTTTTTCAGTTAAATTCTACCTGCCATTCCTTTGTCCACTTCCACAATTCATCCAGATCCTGTTACAATCTTAAATAATTTTCTTCACTGTCCATTGTCCCAACAATTTCTTGTCATCTGCAAACTTACTAACCATGTGCTAAACAACAAAAGATCAGACACTGGTACACCACTGATCACAGGCTTCCAATGAGAATAACAACCCACCACTACCACCTCCTGACTCCCTTCACCAAGCCAATGTTTTATCTAATTGACCAGCTTTCCCGTGATCTACTCTTCTAGACAAGCCTACCAGGTGAAACCTTGCCCCTCTGCCCTCATCAATCCACTTTGCACTTTTAGCTTCGTTTAGCTTAGGGATACAGCATGAAAATAGGCCCTTCGGCCCACTGAGTCTGCACTGATCAGCCAACCCCGCGCATTAACACTTTCCTACATTGGAGAGAATTTTTTAATTTATACCAAGCCAAACCTGCACGTCTTTGGAGTGTGGGAGGAAACCAAAATTCTCAGAGAAACCTCACGCAGGTCACGGGGAGAACATACAGACTCTGTACAGACAGCACCCGTAGCCAGGATCGAACCCGGGTCACTGGCGCTGCAAGCGTTGTCAGGCAGCAACTCTACCGCTGTGCCACCATGACACCCTTCTTCAAAAAATCCAATCAAATTATGATACACTATTTCCCACACGCAAAACCATGGTGACTAACCTTTTTCATTCAATACCTTTCTAAATACTGCTAGGTCCTGCCCTCAGAACCCCCTCCAGTAACCTTTCCACCATTGATGGAACTCAGTTCCCTGGCTTTCCCTTCTGGAATAAAGGTACAACATTAGGGGGCATGATGGTCACGTTGCTGCTTTACAGCGCTTTCAGCGCCAGAGACCCGGGATCGATCCCGACTACGGTCGCTATTTGTACATAGTTTGTACGTTCTCCCCGTGAGATTTCTCCGAGATCTTCGGTTCCCTCTCACACTCCAAAGACGTAGAGGTTTGTAGGTTAATTGGCTTGGTATAAATGTAAATTGTCCCTAGTGCATGTAGGATAGTGTTAATGTGCGGGGATCACCGCTCAGTGTGGACTTGGTGGGCTGAAGGGCCTGTTTTTGCCCTGTATCTCTAAACTAAAAAAAAAATGAGCCACCCTCGAGTCTTTTATTACCTAACCTGAGGATAACCTTGATGCAAGTGTCTCTGCCAGGACTCCAGCCCCTTCTTCCCCAGCTACCCACAATGTGATCAAGAATGCTTCTGAGTAGAGAGACACTTTTAAATCTTACCTTCATGGTCGATCATCAAATCATGACAACTTTTCTGATGGTGATGCCAACTTTTATTTTGATAGCAGCACAAATAGGTTCCAGGCATTTCATCAACCATCTCCTTCCACTTGGCAATCCCAATCAACGTATCATCCTTCCTTCCTCTCTGTCTGTAAGGGACAGATACCAAAAGCATTGGAATGAAACCAACCTCTGTGCACTGTCTCTAAGTTTTAGTTCAGAAATACAGCACAAGAAACAGGCCCTTCGGCCCACTGAGTCCGCACCGACCAGCGATCCCCGCACATTAACACAAGCCTACACACACTAGGGACAATTTACACTTATACCAAGTATACCAACCCAAGCCAATTAACCTGCAAACCTGTACGCCTTTGGAGTGTGTGAGGAAAGTGAAGATCTTGGAGAAATCCCATGCAGTCACGGGATGAACGTATAAACTTTGTACAGACAGCACCCGTAGTCGCGATTGAACCTGGGTCTCTGGCGCTGCAAGCGCTGTAAGGCTGCAACTCTACCTCAGCGCCACCGTGCCGCCCATAAAAATAAGAAAATAGAAATAAATTACTCCGTGCTATATGAAATTTATTTAAGAAACATACTATCTGGACTCTGAAAAATCAATGGTTCAGTGGTTTAATGTCCCCTCTGGAGAGGATTTTTCCTTGACTAAAGTTAATCTCTGAGATTGCAAAATTCATTACTAATAAATATAGACTTGTTATTTAATGAAAATGGAATTTTACTCAGCAAAATATATGCAATAATCAGCACAAGGGTAATCTGAACCTTTTTTTCCATATTTTTCCTATTTACTAGTCTGTCATAGCAAGGAAGGTAAAGAAGGGTCTCAACCTGAAATGTAACCCATTTCTTCTCTCCAGAGATGCTGCCTGTTCCGCTGAGTTACTCCAGCTTTTCGTGTCTATCTTCGTCTCAAATTAACACTTAATGGTTATGTAAACCAAACATTTGAGAATGCAATATGCCTCGTTGCTCACTAGTAATAGCATTTTAGGCAAAATAAATGATCAGTTCTTCAGAAAACAATTACATTTACTTTCATCACAACAAAAAGTATTCAAAGTTTGTAAAATATATTCCAATGTAAAGACAGGCATAACGTCTTAAAAAAACAACATCTAGAACTTTCCCTCCTATCCTAGAATCATTGAAGTGCCATCAAATTAATTCAAACCGGCAGCTTTATGGTGCTAACTGGTGCTCAGGTTTGATGAACATGCATTTTGCATTTGGCAATAAAAGTAAATAGATCTAACTTGGCCCAACAATCCTCTGGCATCTACTTCACTGCGTGCAAAAAAACAACCTCATGTGTTCATTTTTAAGCGAGTTCCCAGCTTACCCCATTGCCATTTCATTGTCTCAGTTTTTCCCTGTTTAATTTTGTAATATTTATAATCCATTGATTATCCTATATTTATAACGCTATACATTTCTAAATTTGCATATTTTCTGCTTCCTTTTACAAACTCCTCGTAATAGAAATAATTTCTGTTTGTGGTTTTTAGTTACGAGAAGGAAAGATAATCCTGAAAACTGCCATGGAACTGAATAAATGCAGACTTTTTTCAGAGTTAAAGTTTCAGTCAAATAAGAAAATGTAATGCCATTTGTCTTCATTTCATTAATAGATTCTTGCATTTAAGAGCATGAACTACAGGAATTTTGGGTGGATTTCACGAGGTTTCCCAACTGCTGTCAAAATTTAGTGTAAGGTCAAGGAATTGTCACATGTACCGACTATGGAACATTTAAATTCTTATTTATGGCCGATAAATGCAATTCACAAAGATAAAAATATATAGTCAAAATAAATTCAATAAATGAATAACCATAACACTATGCTAGCATAAAGGTGTAAAAACTAAAGTCCAATGACAGTTCATAGAAGTTCATAGTGGATGAGATTCATATTGTGTAGTGTTTAAGGGCTGGATGGTTGCTGGCAAGAAGCTGTTCTTGAACTTGGGCTCACGGGTTTTCAGGTTCCTGTACCATCTTCCTGATGCTAGGAGTGAAATAAGAGCACAAAGGAAATCTTCTTCTGCTTGCGTATGGCGTGCACAGCCTAAAGTTGCCGGACAACTGTTCTATTTGATCTTATTTGATTGTGCACGCCGGGTTGATTGCATTTGTTGAAACAGGGCGGACCATGTGAAGGTTGCAATCTCCCACCCACTAGGAAATTGAAATACACAAATGTAACCACTCTCCAGTCTTTTAGCACCTCATTGGTGACCAGTGATGATTTATATTTTTACACTAAAGGGCCTGTCCCACTCAGGCGATTTTTTCAGCGACCTCCGGCGACTGTCAGAGTCGTAGCAGGTCGGCGAAAAACCGGCAACTGAACCAATTGACAATAGACAATAGGTGCAGGAGTAGGCCATTTGGCCCTTTGAATCAATGTGATCATGGCTGAGAAGGGAATGGAGGGGTATGGTCTGAGTGCAGGTAGATGGAACTAGGGGAAAACAAATGGTCGGCATGGACTGGAAGGGCCGAGAGGGCCTGTTTCCGTGCTGTAATTGTTATATGGTTATATAGTACCCCGTTCCTGCCTTCTCCCCATATCCCCTGATTCCGCTATTTTTAAGAGCCCTATCTAGCTCTCTCTTGAAAGCATCCCCCTTATGATATTGTCTAGGACAACCTACCACCTAGTTGACATCAATCTACGGCACGCTCCCGACAACCGGTGACCCAATCGTCGCAACTTAAGACGCCCACGTACGACCACCGAAGTCAACCTACGTCCACCCGCAACAAGTTACGACCCTGTCGGCGAAGACAATTCATGTCATTTTGTCCTCCACAACCATGGAATTACCCAGTTTTCCCATACAAGAGGCTGTAGGGTGGGGTTTCCAATCATTCTGCATCATGACCACCATGGAACAACTTCAGAGGGCATTGATCTCACAAGAAGCAGAAGCTGCAGTACCATGCGTTTGTGTTTGTGTTTGTTTTATTGATCAAAATATATGTAATTTAAATATTTGAACGTGATGCCATGAGACACTGCTCTGAAATATAATATCTTCATACATCAATTTGCCGTCAAACTGTCAAGCATTTCCTTTATTGATTATGAAACAAACAAAAGTTTTAACAACAAAAATGGTTGATAAGAACATACAACAGTGCATACAAAAATATTATAATTAAAAAAATATGAAATTGACGATAATAAATCTATAAATAATCATCACTTTAACAACAACAAAAGTTTGATTTATAATTAGATTAGAAAAAACATACAACAGGGCACTCCCATACCCCAAGGAGGGTCGTTGAGTTTCAATAAACTTCAAACTTAATACAAGTAATACTTAACATCATTTATGGACATATCACTGATGGGTGATCTGTGTCCATTAATCCTGTAAAACCCAAACTCAAGTCCCCACTTGCGTCCTGGGTCTTTGTTCTGGGGGTACCCCCTGGTGTCACTGGTGCAGGTCTGGCTGTGTCATGGCTAGGGTAGTATGTGTGTGCAGCTGAGAGTGCAGAGAAGCTATTAGATCTTGCAGGCTGCAAGGCAGTGTATGTGGACGTAGTGGCTAACTACTGTGATGGTGTTGATGTAGACTGCTGCTGTGAGTAGGGCTGCAGCAGTCCTGTGGAATTGGGTGACCTACCCATGGTAGTCCCTGCTTTCTCCCTCTTTCCCCTCCCCTTCCCAGCTCTCCCACAGTCCAGTGTCTCCGCCTCTTTCCCGCACCCCCACATCAGTCTGAGGAAGGGTCTCGATCTGAAACGTCGCCTATTTCCTTCGCTCCATAGATGCTGCCTCACCCGCTGAGTTTCTCCAGCATTTTTGTTTGTCCATAGGTGAGGTGGCCATCGGTGAGCATGACGTCACTGGTGGTGGCATCTGTGGTGGTCCCAGCAGTGACTGTGGCTGCAACACAGAAACATATCAATATTAAGTGGAAGGCTAATACATTATAACTTTTCACAAGCTGTGTGTGACAAAGAATTTATTTTTTTTTAAAATCTTTTTATTAGTTTTTTTCAAAAGCAAAAACAAAATAACAAAAAAGTAATGATGAACATAACGGTGATATTGATTCATAGGTGTGTCAAAATACACATTGAATATGGACCTCCCTGTCTTTATGTAAATATAGTTAAGTGTTTAAAATAGAACTTATATGTATAAAGACAAAAAGAAAAAAAGAAAAAAAGAGAAAAAAAGAGAAAAAACGTAAAAACAAAACCCCCCCTAAACTAAAAAAAATAGCAAAACAGAATCTGGGCTGCAAAGAGCTTCAACAATTTAAGTCCCTGTTTGTCGTCAAGTTCGTTCCACCGTATAATGGTAAAAATATTATTATAACATTTGGAGAGGGGACAATTTATGTCGTATGAAAATGTTGAATAAATCTTCCCCAAGTCCTATCAAATTTAACCAAGGGTTCAACAATGTCATTCCTAATTTTTTCTAAATTTAAACATGATATTGTTTCAGAGTAAGAATTTCAAGTCCAATTCACAAAAAGTATTATAAAATGAGATGCCTGGTGAGCCTGCTGATGTAGTGGTCCCATCAGTGGCCTCTGTAGTGGTGGTCCTATCAGTCCCATCTGTCCCATCAGTCCCATCTGTGGCTGTCCCATGTGTCCCATCTGCTACTGAGTCTGCAACACACATGAATTCATTGTGAATATTTCACACAAAAACATACATTTTAAGGTCAAATATTAAAGTTAAATGTTCCCAAAATTCCACAAAAATTACTTTAAATATTTACTAGCTGGGAGAAGTTACGGGTCATCGTGATGGCAGCCAGGGTGTAGTTGACTCATATGTTGTCTCTGGAATCTTGAGCATTTCAGTCTTTACGAATCTCTGGAAGGTGTCAACAGTCCTCTCATGTGGTGTCTTGGGCCTGGTCATGGCCTAAGTGTGCTCTCTGGCCTCTGTTGCCTGTTGCATGAGCTGCAACGTAAATGACTATGATACAGGTAAGTAAATTAGGGGGAAAAAGGAGAAGATGGATGGATGGATGGATGGATGGATGGATGGATGGATGGATGGATGGATGGATGGATGGATGGATGGATGGATGGATGGATGGATGGATGGATGGATGGATGGATGGATGGATGGGTGGATAGATATCTGCCAAAAATGTCCCCCAAAGTACTTACTGCCTTGATCAGCTCCTGTTGACTTGCCTCTCTCTCCTCTACCTCAGTTACATTTGGGGTGGAGCCTGCAGTGGAGCTGGCAGTGGTCCTGCTCCTCTTGCTGTACTGCCGACTGTTGGAGGGGGTGGATCTAGATGTTCCCTCAAGTGGATCAAACTCCTCTTCACTGGACATACTGGGCAGTGGCTTCTTGACAAACTGGAAGAAAGTAAATGTGTTTTACAAACTTTCACAATCATCAGGACATGGCAAGCAAGATGACAATCAAATGATCAATTTCACATGAACTATTTTATAATAATTACCTTCTTGGTGCTCGGTCTACACGTACTACATGTGAGTTGATAAAGCCACATTTGTTGACGATCCACTGCTGCCTCGGTGTAAAGTTTTTGCCACCAGACGCTGACTTGTCCCCACTGTGAGACAACTTGCCATATCTTGTTCTCTGGCTTTTGAACCACTGACAGAGTTGGGCATCTGTAAAAAAATAATTAAATAAAGACCAGTGTGAATTGCCTGCCTGCAAGAGAATGGAAGAGCTACTGCTTGAAACTTGCAAGTTTTAACAGACTGTACATGTTACCATATGTGGCAAAAAAAAATACACAGAAAATAAATAACCCCAAAAAATACAAAATGCAACTGGTAGGCAAAATGTACGGACAAACCTGCTAGTGGCTTGTGGCACGAGTATCTGTCCACAATTTCATGGCATGGCACACAAGATGAGAAACAGATTTTTATTTTCATTACATTCATTCTGGATCAGGAGACACACAGCATGAAGTTGCACATTTCTGGACCAGAAATATAGACAAACATTTGTTAAAGAAGGAACTGCAGATGCTGGAAATCGACGGTTCACAAAAAGCTGGAGAAACTCAGCGGGTGCAGCAGCATCTAAGGAGCGAAGGAAATAGGCAACATTTCGGGCCGAAACCCTTCTTCAAACCCTTCTTCTGCTCCAGTAATTGCATTTCACATACAGACAAACAAAGTAGGTACTTACAGGTGCAGTCAGGGAACTCGTTGGCCTGGGAGTCAAGTAGTGAGCTCATCCTGTCCTTCCTTCAATAATTCCTCTCATTCTCATTAAATATTTGGGCACTGCTAGGACAATTCCAACAAGATGATCATCCCCTTTTTATTTCTCAGCTCCACCTGTGAAGACTCCTTTAGCAATCAGATCTCAGACAGCTGTCCTGATGTGTAGGAAGAAACTGCAGATGCCGGTCTGAGTCGAAGATAGACACAAACATCTGGACTAACTCAGCAGATCAGGACAGCATCTCTGGAAAAAAGGAATAGGTGACGTTTCGGGTTGAGAAAAGTCTCAAGTCTGAAGAGGGGTCTTGATGCAAAACATCACCTATTCCTTTTCTCCAGAGATGCTGCCTTAGTTTCTCCAGATTTGTGTGTCTAACTGCCGTGATGTTCTCCGTAATCAATCAAGCAACTCCCTCCTCCTCTTTTGTACCCAATCTCCATATCACCGGTAGAATCTGTACCCAGGAACATTAAACTGCCAGTCCCATCCCTCCTTTGGTAAGGTTCAATAATGGCTATGACATCCTAGTCTCATGTATCTATCCATCCGTTGGTTTACCCACCTTACCCATCGGGCTTCTAGCATTGGCAATAGACAATAGACAATAGACAATAGACAATAGGTGCAGGAGTAGGCCATTTGGCCCTTCGAGCCAGCACCGCCATTCAATGTGATCATGGCTGATCATCCCCAATCAGTACCCCATTCCTGCCTTCTCCCCATATCCCCTGACTCCACTATATTTAAGAGCCCTATCTAGCTCTCTCCAGAAAGCATCCAGAGAACCTGCCTCCACAGCCCTCTGAGGAAGAGAATTCCACAGACACACAACTCTCTGAGAAAAAGTGTTTCCTCGTCTCCTTTCTAAATGGCTTACTCCTCATTCTTAAACTATGGCCCCTGGTTCTGGACTCCCCCAACATCGGAACATGTTACTGCCTCTAGACCCAGCCCTTAACAATCTTATTTGTTTCATCAGATCCCCTCTCATCCTTCTAAATATCAGAATGTACAAGCCCAGCTGCTCCATTCTCTCAGCATATGACAGTCCCGCCATCCCAGGAATTAACTTTGTAAACCTACGCTGCACTCCCTCAATAGCAAGAATGTCCTTCCTTCACATTAGGGGGACCAAAACTGCACACAATACTCCAGGTGTGGTCCACTAGGGCTATGTACAAGCAGAGGACCTCTTTGCTCCTATATTCGATTCATCTTGTTATAAAGGCCAACTCGCTTCTTATTCGCTTTCTTCATGCCTGCTGTACCTGCATGCTTACTTTCATAGACTGATGTACAAGGACCCCAGATCTCGTTGTACTTCCCCTTTTCCCAACTTGACGCGATTTAGATAGTAATCTGCCTTCCTGTTTTTGCTACCAAAGTGGATAAGCTCACATTTATCTGCATTAAACTGCATCTGCCATGCATCTGCCCACTCCCCCAACCTGTCCAAGTCACCCTGCATTCTCATGGCATCCTCCTCACAGTTCACAATGCCATCCAGCTTTGTGTCATCTGCAAATTTGCTAATGTTACTTTGAATCCCTTCATCCAAATCATTGGTGTATATTGTCAATAGCTGCGGTCCCAGCACCGAGCCTAGCGGCTCTACCCACTAGTCATACGTGCCATTCTGTTAATCCCTACTCTGTGTGTTCTGTCTTCCAACCACTTCTCTATCCATGTCAGCACTCTACCCCCTTGAAAGAAATGTAATTTAATCCAACTGTCTTCCCATCCTCCCTGTGCGCTCCTGCTTATCCTGTGGAGGAGTTACGGAGGGAGCGGTCTTTGCGGTAAGCAGACGGGGGGTGATGGGAAGATGTGGCGAGTGGTGGGGTCACGTTGGAGGTGGCGAAAATGACGGAGGACTATTTGTTGTATGTGACGGCTAGTGGGGTGAAAGGTGAGGACTAGGGGGACTCTGCCCATGTTATGAGTGGGGAGATGGGGAAAGAGAGCAGTGTTACGGGGTATTGAAGAGACCCTGGTGTGAGCCTCATCTATAGTAGGGGAGGGGAACCCCCGTTCCCTGAAGAGTGAGGACATTTCTGATGCCCTGGTGTGGAACACCTCATCCTGGAAGCAGATGCGGCGTCGACAGAGGAGTAGTCTAGATAGCCATGGGAGGCAGTGCGTTTGTAGTGGATGTCGGTCAGACGTCTATCAACTGCGATGGAGATAGTGAGGTCAAGAAATGGTAGGGAAGTGTCGGAAATGGTCCAGGTGTATTTGAGTGCCGGATGGAAGTTGGTGGTGAAGCAGATGAAGTCAGTCAGTTGTGTGTGGGTGCAGGATGTGACACCAAAGCAATCGTCGATGTAGCGGAGGTAGAGGTCGGGAGTTGGGGCCCTGTACTTCTCCGAACAAGGATTGTTCTGAATGACTTGACAAAGAGGCAGGTAGCTGGGGCCCATGCGTGTACCATAATTACGCCTTGTATTTGGAGGAAATGGGAGGAGTCAAACGAGAAGTTATTGAGGGTAAGGACAAACTCCGCTAGGCGGAGGAGAGTATCAGTGGACGGGTATATGTTGATTCTCCAGTTGAGAAAGAACCGGAGGGCTTTGAGACTATCCTGGTGGGGGACGGTGTAGAGTGACTGGACATCCATGTAGAAGAGGAGAGGATGGGGGCCTAGAGAATGGAATGCCCGGGGATGACGGAGAGTGTCTGAGGTGTCTTGAACATAGGTAGGGAGGGATTTAACCAGGGGGGATAGGATGGAGTCAAGGCATGTGGAAATGAGTTTGGTAGGGCACGAACAGGCAGAGACAATGGGTCTACAGGACAGTCAAGTTTGTGGATTTTGGGGAGAATGTAAAATCGGGCCCGGGGAACGATGAGGTTTGAGGCTTGGTGGGGGGTGGGCAGGAAGCGGGAGTTGATGAAGTCTGTGATGGTGCTAGAGATAGTAGCCTGGTGCTCGTCTGTGGGGTCATGGTCCAGGGTTAAGTAGGAGGAGGTGTCCGAGAGTTGGCACGTGGCCTCAGCTTTGTAGAGATCGACGCGCCAGATTACCACGGCATCTCCCTTGTCGGTGAGCTTTATAACCCAGTCTGGGTTGTTACGGAGTGAGTCGATGGCAGTACGTTCAGGGGTGGAGAGATTGGAGTGAGACAGGGGAGTGGAGAAGTCGAGGCGGTTGATGTCGCGACGGCAGATTTGGATAAAGAGTTCTAAAGCCGGAGGGCCACGAGGGGGGGTCCACGAGGAGGGGGTTCGTTGGAGATGGGAAAAGGGATCATCAGTGGGGGGCGAGGATTCCTTCCCATGGAAGAACGCTGTGAGGCGGAGGCGACGGTAGAAGAGCTCCAAGTCATGGTGGGCACGGAACTCATTGAGGTGGGGACGGAGGGGGACAAAGGTAAGACCTCTGCTGAGGACCGACCGTTCGGTGTCGGAGAGGGGGAGGTCCGGGGGGATAGTGAACAATGGCAGGGATGGAGGTTGGGGCTGGAGGAGGGCAGGTGAGTGGATTGAGGTCGGGGCTATGTCTGATGGGGGGGTAGTGGGTGAAACAGGGGGTGGGGGGGCATGAAGACTGTAGTGTGAGTGCGGAAGAGCAGGGGTCACATAGTTTGAGGGGGATGGGGAAGACCCAGTGGAACGGCCACTGAGGTTACCAGGGTTAGGGGAACTTGACTAGGACCCAGCACCAGTCAAACCAGGGGAGTGGGATAGAGTTAGCAGCGTGAGGCTTCAGATTGGTGCTGAGTTTGCTGGTAAGGCTGCGGGCTGCTGGAGGGCAGTGGAGTGGCGAGGGTAGGCGGACCCGATGGTAGGAGTCCGCGGGCAGTAGAGTCCAGGTCGGCAGGCGATGCGTGGGAGGTCCCAGTGGGCGGATGGTCAGTGGGGCGGCACGATTCGGCCAGCCTGGTGAGGCGACAAGGTGAAGTAACATACTGTACTTTCCAGTCTCCCATCCCTTCCTGGCATTCACCCATCTACTTCCCGCCTGTACCTTCAGAGTGACCACTCCACTGTAACTATTTTGTTCAAAGTGCTCAGCCTGCGGTCGTACAGCTGCAGCCCTGTTTCCCTCACGTGGTGAGTCAGGAGTTAGATGCATTTCCTCAGGAGCAGGAACACTGGTAGTTTCCCTGACTTCCCACATCCTGCAGTGTGAGCGGACCAGTGCCCTATCTGGCATCCAAGCTGGTGGCGGTGTTCCAATTATTATTGGAACACCGCTACCAGCCTTGGAGGACATCTACCACGCACGGTGCCTCAGAAGGCCGTCAGCATACATAAAGACTCCTCTCACCCTTGTAATGGACTGTTCGAACTACTCCCTTCCGGCAGACGTTACAAGGCCTTCTACGCCCGCACCACCAGACTATAGCGGTTCTGAACCGACCCTGCCGAGTGCCCCCCCACCCCCATGGACTGTCTCCCCCGGCCTCGCACGTTAGTCTGTGTTGATTTTACTGGTCTAATGTTCGTTTTACAAACCTTGTTCTCAGGGTATTTAAACCTAAATTTCTTTTGTCGATTAAGTTATGACATCGGATGGAAGTTGCAAACCAAATCTCGTTGCACTTATGTGTAATGACAATAAAAGATATTATTATTATTATTATTATTATTATTATTATTATTATTATTATTATTATTATCCCCACAGACTGCACTTAGACCAATGATGTCGGTGGGGGCGTTGCAAGCCGGCGCCCTGTCAGCAGCGTGTCCGTTTTTTTTCTACTTTTTAAATTTTTCTTTTGTGTTTTAAAGTTTGTTTTTTAATGCTTCTTTGTGTGTCTTGTGTGGGGGGTGGTGTGGGGGTGGGGGGGGGGGGCGGTAAGGGGGAAACCGCTTCGGTCGCCTCCTTCATGGAGAGGCGACTTTTTCCAGGTCGCCTCCCCCGTGGCCTAAACCGAGGATTGGGTGGCCTTTCCCGGAGGCGCGCCCGGGGCTTCAGCGGCGGAGTGGACTCTCCGCGTGGAGCAGGCGAGCCCTTGCTGGGGCTCGCCGGAGGGGAGCACTGTTTCGCTGACCCTCGATGGGGACCCAGGAGAAGAAGAAGCCATCACTTCCGGCCCGCGGCCTACTTCTACCGTACCGCTTCTACTGGCGTGGACTTACCATCACCCCTGGAGGGGAGCTTCGACCGCCGGCCCTGCGGCCTGCGGTGCTTCTGGCTGTGGCGCGACGGGAACTTTAAATCTTCGACGGCTGGCCTGCGGCCTACACCAACCTAAAGCCGCGGTCTCCAGTGGGGAAGAGCCGATTCTGGACTTATCTGGACTTTTACCTGTCTGTACATCTGGACGCCCGCAGCGATGGCTGCGGAGGGTGGAGGTCCCGACCAAGGGGAGAAATAGAGGAGGACTGGCCAAACTTTGTGCCTTCCACCACAGTGATGAATGCTGTGGTGGATGTTTGTGTTAAATGTTTATTGTGTATTGTGTGTTGTTTTTCATTGTACCACTGCAGGCAAATTCATTTCACCTACACTGTATGTGCAATGTGACGAATAAAACCGTATTGTATTGTAAGAAGAGTTACGGAGAACAAGAGACCTAACCTTAACCTGCCCTCACCGTCTATTCCACAACCTCACTGAAGCCTCTCGAGCCAAAGCCTCAACACTTACCCACAAACACAGCCCTTCACCTCAACAAAGATGGAAACAAAATGCTGGAGTAACTCAGCAGGGCAGGAGGCATCTCTGGAGAGAAGGAATGGGTAACGCTTCGGGTCGAGACCCTTCTTCTGGGTCATCACCCATTCCTTCTCTCCAGATATGCTTCCTATCTTCAGTGTAAACCACTGCAGTTCCTTTCTACCCACTTCACCTCAACAGACAGCTTCTCCTAATATGGCCTTTCCCAAATGGCTGTCCACCTTCCTTTTATACACCATGTATCTTACACACATATTCCTCCTCAGAGTTCTCTCCAGTTACTTTCCTACCACAGATGTTAGGCTTGCTGGTTGTGACTGTGCCCTCTCCCTTGGATGTTGCTCTGATCCCTATTCACTGGCTGGCTGACCAGGAGAGGCCAAGCATTATTGGTAACAGCTGGGTCCACGCACTTTGTCAGCCGACTCCCTGTAAAACCCAGGCGTTCTAGCCAGAGGGGAAGGAGGGGAGGACAAAGTGGACACCCTGCTGCTAGTTGTGTTCCTCTGTTGCAGCTTTGAGGAAGACCGAGTCACTGGGACAAACTCAAGACCATCAGTGCAACCGTGTGGTGAAGTCTGGGTTGCTTGTAAGAAACTCTAGACCCCCAGCTGATGCTAAGACTGTGGCTGGTACAAGCCTGAGATGCCAGATCATCTTCCTGCCCACAGACAACGAGGGACTGTGCCCACACCCGAACATTGAGCCGCTGGGATAATCCAGAGACCGCCAACACTTCCTCTTCACGCCATCAGGAAGAAACCTGAGACCACCAGCGCCTCCTCTTCAGGCAAGGGTGAACTTGAGCGAGAAGCCTCAGGTTGCCACACCTCCTTCAAAGACCACGACTGAACTGCCGGGACAAGCCCGAGATCACCAGCGTCGCCCCACATGCGTCCTGACGGTGAGGGGCAGTGCCCCCATGTGGTCCTGGACTTTCTAACCACCGTAAATAAAACATATGGTTTGGGTTGACCCCACAGTGATGGTCGGTGTGGCCACTGCCGAGCCCAGCCTCTTCCCCAGCGACACATGGCCTATATTCCTAGGTTTTTCCTTCCTCTTAAATAACATTAGCCACCTTCTTGTCTTCTGCCACCTTGCCTGTGTCTAACAATGTTTCATTTATCTCATGTTTTCACACAAATGATTTGTTTCTCGCACAGTCGTATTTCTTTTAGAAATTGTGTGTATAATTTCTGTATAATTTGTACTTGCGCGTTTGCCTGAGTCGCTGTCTGTCATGCTGCTGCCAGCGAGATTCTTCATTGTATCTGCACTTCACATGACAAAAAACCTGACGTGACTTCATTTCACTTCATTTAGTGCTAGCTTGATTTTGCAAAAAACCTTGTGTATTCTGGCTGGAAATACTAAATAGGACCTCTGGTGTCGACATCAGGCATTACAAGTGGATTATTTCAGGCTGGCAATAAACACTTGATTCTTGACTTGTCCAAGAAGGAACTACAGATGCTGGAAAATCGAAGGTAGACAAAAGTGCTGGAGAAACTCAGCGGGTGAGGCAGCATCTATGGAGCGAAGGAAATAGGCAATGTTTTGGGCCGAAACCCTTCTTCAGACTGATGTTATTTTTAGTTTAAAACACCGTTTGTAATGATTAATGACGATATTTCCATTGTATGTTCTCAAAAGGTCATTAAAATATATCAACATTTATAGGATTATGGAATGTTTTATACTTGAATTCCACATTTACCGTTCTGTGACTCGCTAAGTTAATTTAACTTCCAGCATTCTCTCTGTTTATTAGATTGTTCGATTTATATTGGTTGGTGAATACAAATTATCCATGACAGTGAGAGAACTCTCCTGCTTTGTAACTAGTGCAATAAGTTGTTTTAGATACAGCGCAGAAACAGGCCCTTCAGCGCACCAAGTCTGTACCAACCAGCAATCCCCGCACATTAACACTATCTTACACCAGTTTACAATTATACCAAGCCAATTAACCCACAAACCTGTATGTCTTTGGATTGTGAGAGGGAACCGAAATTCTCGGAGAAATCTCACTGGAAGAATGTACAAAGTCCATATAGGCAGCAACCGTAGTGGGGATCGAACCCGGGTCTCTGGCATTGCAAGGCAGCAACTCTACCGCTACACCACCGTGCCACTCCTGAAAGGCCAATGGACCTTCGCCTCACATCTCATTCCAAAGCCAGTCCTCTTGACAGTTAGAGCCTGTGTCAGAATTGGAGTGAAACATTAGCCAGGATGATGCAGTCATACCCTGAAGTAGTACTTGATGTCATAACCATATCTCTCAGAGCTTAGAGACCTAAAACTGAGTCAATAGTATTTATTTGTCCTGAGCACACAGCAGCGGAACAGTGACTTGCTGCAATGTGCTGGAAGGAACTGCAGATGTTGGTACAAACTGAAGATAGACACAAAGTGCTGGAGTAACTCAGCGGGACAGGCAGCATCTCTGGAGAGAAGGAAGGGTGAGGTTTTGGGTCGAGTTTTGCAGGACCATTTAGCACAATAACACACAAATAAATTCAGTGCTCAGGCGTCTAGTCCTTCTTCCTGATGTATTAGCACGATGAGAGCGTGGCCCGCAAGGTGTCGGACTTTAATGATATTGTTGATGGTGGGGAGGTCAGTACCTTTGATGGACTGGACAATGTCTACCACTTTCTGCAGACTGCTTCAGTCCTGGGCATTTGAGTTACCAATGGTGCAACCAGTCAGTACGCTCTAAGTTTGACAGAGTATTTGGCAACATTCCAAACCTACTTATTCTTCTAAGGAAGTAGAGGTGTTTAGTTTAGTTTAGAGACACAGAGCGGAAACAGGTCCATGCCGATCAGCGAACCCCACACACTAACACTATCTCCACACACTAGGGACAATTTTTACATTTACCAAGCCAATTAACCTCCAAACCTGTACGTCTTTGGAGTGTGGGAGGAAACCGAAGATCTCGGAAAAAACCAATGCAGGTCGCGGGGAGAAGTTACAAACTCCGGACAGATAGCACCCATAATCGGTATCAAACCGAGTTTCCGGCGCTGTAAGGCAGCAATTCATGGAAAATTCATGGAAATTCATGGAAACTTTATTGTCATTCAGACCTTGCGGTCTGAACGAAATTTCGTTGCCTTGCAGTCATACATATAATAAAATAACAAAACACACAATAAACACAAATTTAACATCCACCACAGTGAGTTCACCAGACACCTCCTCACTGTGATGGAAGGCAAAAGTCTTAAGTCTTTGTCCCTTCCCTTCTTCCTCTTCCTCTGCACTGAGGCGATCCAGGCCTCCGATGTTGAAACCCCACCGGGTGATGTAAGTAAGTCCCACGGCTGAAAGCGGGCCGGTTCAACTGTTGAAGCTGCCGGTCCCGGACGCGCTGTTGCCGTTGGGAGCTGGTGACCTGCGAGCTCCGATGAACTGTTGACGCCACCGCCACCCCAGCCCCGAAAGCCTCGCGCTGGTAAGTTCCTGGCTGGCTCTGCCTCCAGAGCCTCGAGGTCGGTCGCAGAGTTGGAGGCTGCCAGCTCGGGCTCAGCGCAGACGGAAGACGGAGACGGGGGATGTCGCGTCCCCCCGAAGGAAGACGTTTTACAGCACCAGACAGCCGGGCTCGATTCTGACTAAGGGTGCTGTCTGAATGGAGTGTATACATTCTCCCCGCAGCCCCGGCTCGCCTGTCCAGCGGTTAGTGCATGGGCATCGCTGGTCAGCAGGGAGCTGTTTCAGTGCTGTATCACTAAAACTAAAACCATAATCTTCCGACCTGGATTAGTAAATAATGTCTTAACCTTTCCATACCACTATTTAATATGGCAGGGACTTAATTTTATTTGTGTTCATGCTGGACAAACTCGGGGTGACAGATATCAGTTTTCCAAGGCAAACGAGTTTGGTAGAACACATTCTCAGCATTGAAACGCAGTTTAGTTAAGAGATACAGGCCCGGAAACAGGCCATTCGGCCACCGAGTCGGCGCCAACCAGCAAGCCAATTAACCTGCAAACCTGTAGGTCTTTGGAGTGTGGGAGGAAACTGGTGATCCTGGAGAAAACCCAGGAAGGTCCCGGGGAGAACATACAAACAAGCACCCACAGGCAGGATCAAACCCGGGTCTCTGGTGCTGAGGCTGTGCCACCATGTCGCACGTTATTAATGAGTATGTGTCATTTTCACCAGTGTTAGTGTTGTTGATTGGCTGCCAACTGTAAAAGGGGATATGGTAATAAATGGTAATATGGTATATGGTAATAAATGGTAATAGGGTATATGGTAATATGGTATATGGTAATAAATGGTAATAGGGTATATGGTAATACATGGTAATAGGGTATATGGTAATAAATGGTAATAGGGTATATGGTAATAAATAATCAAAGAGGATTTGTCCTGATCCTTATAAGCAGGAGAGTTGGGATGCCACTGTTCTAACTGTATAGAAACAATTGGTTAGCGACATCTCAAATTCCGATTTACAGCCCTCCATTGTTTTAACTTCTTATCGAGTCAGCATCACAAGATTAGAAGTTGTTCAGCCAGAGCTGAACGCACTTCTCGACATCTGCACACAATGGCGTCTTGCGTTTCTTGTGCCTCTTGTGCGTGGTGGTGGAAAGATTGGTGGAAACGGGGCCGCGACGTGAACGCTCTTTCCTTGACCCCATTGTTTTAACTGGAACATGTCAGCGTGCATTGCCTTTATAATATCCAAAAATTGTCAGGTTTCATTACCTTTAAAATATCCAAAATGTTCATATACTGTACTTCTTAATGTCATGTTAAGGGAATAGAATTGGTTGCAAATTGGATTGTGTGATAGCGAGGACCTCAGTACATTAGGTGACTTATTATTTTTAAAAATTAACAGTTTTCTTTATACTTCCTCCTTATCAATTTTTAATCTCATTATAGGTCTACCAACATTCTTCTTATGATAATTTTGCAATCTTCACTTGTTTACCGATGGTGGAACAGCTACAGCAGTACAACTGAAGCAACAGGTCAAGAGGCCCAGTGGCACAAACTCATATGAGAATGAATTAAAAAAATTCAGTCCATGAATCTAGAATACAAACCTAAGAACAGTAATTATCATCGTGAAATTACTGGATTAGGGTAAAAATGCACATGTGTTTGCTCTTTGGGGAAGAAAATCTTTAGGGCCTGTCCCACTGCAGCGACCTAATTGGCGAATTTAGAAGAGTTTAGGAGAGTTTGAAAATGAGTCATGTTGAAGACCTCCTTCGACAATGTAGAAGACCTCCTTCGACTATGTTGAAGACTAGCTTCGACTAGCTTCGGAAAAATTGGACGCCGAATAGTGGAGACTGAAGACGACCTCCTTCGATCTCCTTCGACCTCCCTTCGACCATGTTGAAGACTATCTACGACTACGTTCGACTACCCTCGATTACGTACGACTAACATGCCGACCTACTACGACCTAACCTACGAGTGGATTTTTTTCCATGGCGACCTTATTTTACTCGCGGGCATTTTTCAGCATGTTGAAAAATACGCCGCGACCTAGCTGAGGCCTCGAGTACGCGGGGACTATTCTTAAGAATGAAGGAGAGTTACAAAGACCTCCTAGGACCTTGTGTCGGCCATGCTGCGAGTATGAGTCGAGGGCAAACTCTTCTAAACTCACGGATTAGTTCGCTGCAGTGGGACAGGAGATTTGCGCGATTCTTTTAGTGACTTGCCAGCACCCATCATAGTCGCAGCAGGTCTCCAAAAAATGTCAACATGTTGAAAATCCAGGTCGCGGGGTGAAGCCTGTATGGTCGTGAGTCGTGCCTTTTTCTGGTTGCCGCTGGATTTTCAACATGTTGAACATTTTCAGGGACCTGCTGCAACCATGACGGGTGCCGGCAAGTCGCAGAAAAAATCGCGTAAGTGGGACAGGCCCTTTAACCCAGTCAGCCCCATATGAGATCCTGACCCACAGAAATATGAGTAATAATAACTCTGCAGCAAGTCACTCAATTTATGGTAATTTCGAGTCAATGGTAAATGTTGGCCTTGCCTGCCATGGTATCAGTCCATGAATAATATAATATTCTTTGTTTTGTGCTCTGTCTCTTTCAAAGTGTCATAAAATTGGTCCCTAATTGGTTCCACATCTCTCTGACATTATTTTAACTACTAATTTTCAAAGCATCTAAGCTCCCAGGCTATGAAGCAACGATCAGGTCTGTCGCTGTTGGGAATGTCCATATGAAGTGGAACTTTCCTCTGCATGACCTCTTGCTATTATTATGTAGTTATGTAGTTTATGTTCCAAAGTACGATCACACAACATAAGTGTATCATCTGATTTGTGGCTTGTGTTCGTGGTTTATGAGTTAGATCTTGTAAATCTTTCTTGGGTAAATATAGCTTGAAGAAATTACTTCTCCAGATTTCAACAGGTTTATTATTCACTGGTAGTGAATTGCTTATTTAGCTATGCAAATTAAAGACCAGACTTCATTGATAGAATTAGTTCTAAATGTTTTTAAAACATATTCAACACATTTAACGGTATTAAGACACTGATTTTTATACTGAGGATCTACTTATTAGAAGGGCGATGAAGGGACATTGTCAAATATCGGCCCAGATATCTGCTGCTGACCTGCTGCAGATATTGATAGTTTTATCATGGATAGGCAATGTTTCGAGTCAAACCCATTCAGACCTGAAATGTTACCTATCCATGTTCTCCAGAGCTGCTGCCTGATCCGCTGTTACATTGTGTATTTTTTTTGATAAACCAGCAGCATCTACTGTTTCTTGTTTCAACAGTATTACAGATAAATTCCATATCCCGCCCGTCATACTGATTGGGATTATGATTAATTACATGTCATTGTGCTGCTGTAGTTAGTCAGACGACCAGATGACTGCTCAATTTCCAAACTGTAGTTATTACGTGATAGGCCTTTACTGTATTATTTAGTGTTCCGATGCATTTTTCATTGTCATTTTGCAATATAGTTTATGTATGAAATTGTCCAAGTTGGAACAAAAAGAAAATTTCTAAGAAAATCATTTAAAAAATTCCCATGACAATGTGATGATGTGTTTCATTGGGAAAACAATTATTGAGTATAATTTAGATTTTCTGGATACATCTGATAAAATACAATAGTTACGGAAATATTAACATCTTGCTTTTCATAGCAGTAGGAAATAGGAAACTCCATAGATTTAAGAAAGAGGAAGTAGAATTGTAGTTGTATATTTATGTGACAGTCAGACTTGCAGTCCACAATGTTTACTGGAAAGGGGACTGGATATCTCAGTAAAGGTCACAAGCACAGCACTCAGAGTGGAAGCACATCAGAAATTTATATTCAGGTAGGATGCTTTTCCTTTCCCTATATAGTGTATTTCATTCATATAGAATGTTGCTCAGACATCATTACTAGAGCATATGTGTGAATTGTTTAAACAAAATATAACTGTTGTAAAATTATGTAATAATATTTTTATTAGAAGTAATCCATCATAACAACGGTATTACAACTTTTCAAATACACAACCAACTTATTTCAATAAGTATACGAATGTTACGAATAATTCTTATAAACTTCTATTTTTTTTAGAAATAGAAAAAGAAAAGAATAGATTTTAATCAATAAGAATAGTGATTAAATAATAATTTTGATTATATAGAAAGAGAATGAGAAGAGAGAGAAAAAAATGTATATATTCTTGTTATATGTATTTAATTAAAACAAAGTATTATATATATTAAAAAAAAAGAGATTATAGTATACTTCTTAATAGTGAATAACACAATTTCAAATAGCGATATGAATAGAGACATGTATACAAATCAAAAAGAAAAACAGTTATTTTCATCTAATCCTGCCGGGTACCCATTGAGCTGTGATGCCAAGAACAGCTACTCCTTCAAATATTCTGTATATGGAGACCATATCTGTTCAAAGAGTTTGTATTTGTCCAACGGTTGTAAAATTATAATTAATAAATGTAATGTTCAATAAAAATAGTTATGTAGACACAAAATTCTAGAGTAACTCAGCGGGACAGGCAGCATTACTGGAGAGAAGGAATGGGTGATGTTTCAGTTCGAGACCCTTCTTCAGACCTCGACCCAAAAAGTTACCCATTCCTCCTCTCCAGAGATGCTGCCTGTCCCTTTGAGTTACGCCAGCATTTTGTGTCTACCTTTGATTTAAACCACCATCTGCAGTTCTTTCCTACAAAAATAGTTATGTGATACATTGACATTTTCTAAAGGCTCTCAATAGTTTGTACACCTAAGGGACATGACCAAACTTGAATGGGTGATAAACAACTGAATGAATAATACACTGGCCAACATTCAGACAACAGGCATTTGGCATTGAAGAATAACATCCCAGACAGGCAAACGTTGGGAAGTGGTATTCCATGGGGAATGAGTGCAATCATATTTCATTCACAATTTAAAGTACCAATTTGGGTTTGGAAATCAGAATTATTTAATTACTTGCAGGCATTGCCAAATTGGAAGAAATAATTTGTATAAAGGAAGAATATAGCAAAATTGCCAGAACTGAACGAGGAGGAGGACACAAATGCAGGCTCAGACATAGGGCAGATCCATATTCAGAGTTTAATCGGTCCAAGTCGGTACACAGGTAAGCCAACACTGAAGCAACAGTAATCTAGGAGCAGGCAAAAACAGTGGTCAAAAAACAGGCAATGGTCGAGTAGACAAAGTCACAATATTTCTAGAGCTGGAACAAGGTGATACCAGGTAGCATACACAACGAACTAGCAAAGAAACCTAAAACACAAAGGCTTAAATACAGACTTAACAGGGGATAACGAGACAGGTGAAACACATCAGGGCGGGGTCAATAATCACATGAGGGTAAACGACCTGTCAGGAAATGGCACCTGAAACAAGAGGAGATGTGAGGCACCAAAATAAAACAAGAATGCAAACTCAAATACTGAAAACCAATAAGGAACAGAACCTAGATTAAACGCAAGACCTGACAAAAATACAGTAAGGCATTGTCAAATGAGAGCATGGGGTTCCAATTTTCAAATTAATCTTAGTTTGTATGAAGTGTAGTCTACCAGTGGTCTACCATCTATTCAGTGTGGTCTATCATCTTACACTCTTGTATATGGTATGATTGTACCCAATGAAGATCAGGATTGTCATTGAACTGAATGCAAGAAAATAATTTCACTATGCTCATGTGCATGTGAAGATATAGTACCATTGAAGTGTAGCTTTTTGTTAGGAATAATAACATTGGGTGGCAGAGTGGTGGAGCAGGAGAGCTGATGCCTCACAGCACCAGAGAACTGGGTTCGATCCTGACTACGGGTGTCGTCTGTGTGGAGTTTATACGTTCTCCCCGTGACCGCATGCGTTTTCTCCGGGTGCTCTGTTTTCTTCCCACATTCCAAAGACATGTATGTCTGTAGGTTAATTGGCTTCTGTAAATTGCCCCCGGTGTGTTGGATGCGAAAATGGGGTAACATAGAACTCGTGAGCGGGGGGTTGATCAATGGTCGGAGTGAACTGGGTGGACTGAAGGGACTCTATAAACTTAAAGAAGCTTTTAAAAATGGAGATTACACGTTGCTTGGAAGATTAACTTGGAACCGTGTTGCTTGGAACCATTAAATTGGGGAGAGTATCAATTGAATTGAGAGGCAAAGGTAAATTACTAAAAGAGGCAGCACATGTTATCAGATCATTACTAAAGCAAATTAAGCACTGAGGTTCATTTTTAAGAGGATAGAATTGTGAAGTGGGGAAGTTATGTGAAACTTGTGGAACTTTAGTTGACTACATGGAGTAATATTCACAGTTGTACAGGATTGTAGAGGGCTGAGGAAACATTTGCTGAAAGGTTACTCGTACGGGAAGACTATAATGACCATAGAATGCTGAACTGCTGAGAATAATTTTCTTGAAAAAGGGAAGTCTGAGGGTAATCTGATGAAAGTACAAGATAATAAAAAATGATTGATGAAAATATTTCAACTTTGGTTTTCCAAATCCATATGGCATAGGTCATCACCAATAAATCTAACAGGAAATATATTATGGGGATATTTAGTCACTAAATTAAGATTAAAAATATGAAAAGGGGTTTAAAATCAGACAAAGTTGAGACAAGTAGTTTTAAGAATAAATACACGAGGGATAAAGGTATATGTTGATAGGGCTATATGCATAAATGGTGGAAGCTTGAAAATACAATAGGTGATATGCAATTTCGGTAATAATGGTGTAACATGATATAAATTATTGTAAATCATTAGAAAAAACACATAACTTGAGGTAAAATGTAGAAACAAGGAACTGCAGATGCTGGTTTATACTAAAGATAGACACAAAGTGCTGGAGTAACTCAGCGGGTCAGGCAACATCTCTGGAGTAAAAGGTAACATAGTTTGAGTTATTTAGAGCCAATAACATTGCCTTTGTGGATTTTTGCTTGAAGAAATATTCACAACAGATCTGATTTCTTGCAATTGTAATTTTCTTTAATTTGAATTGATAATATAGCTGCTGATTGAGAAATGTTTCGTTTGCACTGGAGATTTGGGGGGAAATTAGTGGTTGCCAGATTCCACATGAAACAATGACACGGAACTGCAGATGCTGCTTTACAAAACAGAATTAAAGTGCTAGAGTAACTCGGCGGTTCAGGCAGCATCTCTAGAGCACGTGGATATGTGACATGTCCGGTTGGGGCCCATCTTCACACTGATAGTGGTGCCGGGGAGGGGGGGGGGGGGGGGGGGGGGGGGTGGGGAGAGGGGAGGGGTAGGAAGGAAGAAAGATGGAAAAGAGGAGGTACAAAACAAAGCCTGGCAAGTTATAGGAGAAGAAATGGTGAGGAGGGTTAGGTTTTGATAGGCAGATGACAGGACTAAAGGCAGAGATGAAAAGACAAAAGGTGTGAGACAAGGATAGTAGGGGTGTGGATTATGAAGCCAATGGAAGGAATATACTGTAGGTATACAGATAGGGAAAATGTGAGAGAGGCCAGGTGGGGCACAGGGAAGAGGGAGGGAAAGGAACATGGAATGATATCATTCTTTTCTGTTTAAATACTAGACTTAGTGGGACCCGTTGGGTCCCTGTCACACAGGAGGCTTGGTCCCCCAACACAATATTCCACCACTCACCCATAGCCCCCAACTGCACAGGTGCAGCTCATTTCACCTCATCCCTAGCACTCTCTCCCCCTCCTCTACCCTCCCTCTTCTTAATCCTCTCCTCCTCCCCTCCCCAATCCCTCCCTCACCTCTCTCTTCCTCTCCTCTCCCTCCCTCCTTCCATAACTCCTCTCCCCTCCTCTCCCTCTATCCCCTCTCCTCTCCCACCCCAGGATCTCCAGGTTGCTGCTCCTCTCCCTTCTTGCGTGCCCCGGAGGAGCATCAGCTGTCGGCGCCCTCAGAGCCAGGCCTCGGTTCAGCCCAGAAGCACCAGCAGCTACGTCCGTGCCAGCATGTGGCTGGGGGGCAAGAGACATGAGGGAGAGTGGGGTATCGCGAGGGAGGGGGCAGGATCCAGCTAGGGGAAAGGGGTGGAGCTGGGTGGGCGTTGCGATGGCAGTGCATTTGGGACTCACAGCGGGCGCTGGATGCTCTCCTCCGCCGGAATCAGTCTCTCCACTTTCTGTTTGGTGACATTGCCGTGCTGCTGGGGGCAGGGCTGCTTTGGGTCCCTCCAAAAGTCCAGTTGGAAATCTGGCTTTCCTCAGCTCCAGTAAAGACGCGATGGCGGAGGAAGTCCCGGGAAGTGATGGGAAGAGACTAATCCGCGCTGCTCTGGATGCAGAAGAAGAGATCGATCTATGCACGAGCGGTTTTTAAGATTTTTAACCCCCGCTAACTTTTACGACATTCAACTGATCAGAACGAAACTTGGTGCACTCGCAGCACAGGAGAACGGTGAGTGAACTGTCAAAAAATTGTAGCGCTATCGCAAAATGTTTTTGCGCAAATAGAAAGACCGCGAAACCGGAAGATAACAAGATTAGAGTTTTATTTATGTATTGATATAGAAGATTGGAAGAATGAGGGTATGGGAATGTTTTTATCTGGTACGATTGATTCCAATATTACACTTCACGTGTGACAATAGTCGGGGCTAAATTTGAATTTCACAGCACCTGTAAAATAAACTGCACAAATATCATAATATAATATAACCATATAACCATATAACAATTACAGCACGGAAACAGGCCCTCTCTGCCCTTCCAGTCCGTGCCGACCATTTGTTTTCCCCTCATCAATAATGAGCGATTGATTTAAATTTCTTGACTTTAATGCAGGCATGTTCCTGCCACCTGCACGTGTCTGTTACTTCAGATTCTAGCCAATGCTAATCGCGCTGTGGAGAAGCCACTTGGACAGAGTATCGAGGAGTCAATGTTGTCATTGGCTGGCACTTGTTAAGGCTAATGTGAACTGTTTAAAGCTAGCCTGCAACTCTTAAAGCGGAAGTGTTGGCACTCATTCTAACAATGTATCTGCACTGGAAAATGGTGAAGAAGTGTACAATGTGGCAAAGAGTGAACTCTGCGTTTGGAGGAAATGAGCTCCAAGTTTTTGTCCTAGTCTTGTCAGAAGAGTTGAAAAGTAGGAGAGGTATCGTGAATCCACAAGAAGCCAGAAGACTATGGCACATGGGATCAAGTAGCTGTGGGAGTCAATGTCAAGAGTTAAGTCCTGTTGATGCAATGTTCTATGGAGTTCAGTGACATCATAGCGTGTTCAAGGTAGGTCAGTTGAAGAAGTATTTCCCAGTCCGAAACATCATCTATCCTTGTCCTCCAGAGATGCGACCTTTTTAGTTTAGAGATACAGTGCGGAAACAGGCCCTTCGGCCCACCGGGTCCGTGCCGACCAGCGATCCCCGCACACTACACCCACTATGGACAATTTTTACACTTACCAAGCCAATTAACCTACATACCTGTACGTTTTTGGAGTGTGCGAGGAAACTGAAGATCTCGGAGAAAAGCCCCGCAGGTGACGGGGAGAACGTACAAACTCCATACAGGCAGCACGCGTAGTCAGGATTGAACCCGGTTTATTTTCTCAGAGGCTAGTGAGTGTCTGGAATTCTCTGCCCCAGAGCATGACGGGGACCTGACCTTTTGATGTATTTAAGCTCGATATAGATAAATATTTGAAAGATTGAGGAAATTAGGGTTATGGGCAACCGGCATAGAAGAAACGGTGAAGCCAACATTGATAATATCTAATGGTGGGCAAGGCATAAGGAGCCAGTGACTTCTCTTTAGGTTTCAAGAATATATGAAAGTTTGCATATGGCGCAGAATATCCTGCATTTAGTGGTGAGCAACATATCAGAGTGAATTCTTAATCAACTGGTTAGTTTATTTAAATTTATTATTATTACTAAGGTACAGTGAAAAGCTTTTGTTGCGTGCTAACCAGCCATTGTTAAGACAATACATGATTACAATCGAGCCATACACAGTGTACAGATACATGATAAAGGAATAACGTTTAGTGCAAGGTAAAGTCTGATCAAAGATAGTCCTAGGGTCCCCGATGAGGTAGATAGTAGTTCTCTGGTTATGGTAGGATGGTTCATTTGCCTGACAACAGCTGGGAAGAAACTGTCCCTGAATCTGGAGGTGTGCGTTTTCACACTTTTGCCTGATGGGAGAGGGGAAAATAGGGATTGACCAGGGTGTAACTCATCCTTGACTATGCTGCTGGCCTTGCTGAGGCAGCGTGAGGTATAAATGGAGTTAATGGAAGGGAGGTTGGTTTGTGTGATGGCCTGGGCTGCGTCCACAATTCGCTGCGAGTTATTGCGTCCGGAAACAGCTTGCAATAGCTTAGTGGTTTAAAAGTGTAAAATATTGCAGGGTATTGTTTTAGAATTGCTGTTTGCGTGATGATTGCCTTTAAATTCTTCACGACCTATTCCAGGAAGATCAGATGTTTATGGATTAGGAGAGGGCTTTAAATTCAGGAGAAGACCAGAACGCCTCCTCTGTCATCCACTCTCAGATAAATGATCTGAATTGGAGGCTTTCCCTGAAGCCAGTATCCCTGAATCCAGATGAAGTGGTGTTGCCTGCCATGAATAATACCAGTCATGTCGAGGGGTGCTCAAGAAACCTGTCTCAAACACATTCACATGTTTGAGATTTTCATCTGGTGGGAAGCAGGGTGTGTAAACGCAGAAGAAGAGGATAGGAAGAAACTGCAGGCGCTGGTTTAAACTGAAGATAGACACAAAAAGCTGAAGGAACTCAGCGGGCCAGACAGCATCTCTGCTGAAAAGGAACAGGTGGTGTTTCTTCAGTCTTAAGAAGGGTCTCGACATGAAATGTCACCTAATCCTTTTCTCCGGAGATGTTGTCTGGCCCGCTGAGTTACTCCAGCTATTTGTGTCTATCATCAGAAGAAATAGATGCTGTGTGATCCAAGCTCTAATCTTATTTTTACTCAACTTTATTCATACTTGTAATCTGTCATTTTCATAATATTTTAATCATGTTAATTTTTTTTCTCTGTAAAGACATTATTTTGCAATCGCTTAAAGAGGAGTTGATATGCACGAAACTGCATAAGGTCTGTGGAATATCCTTGTCAGATTTATTATGTAGCTGCAAAACAGTGAGAGACAATCATGACAGAATCAGGCTTTTACTGGGCTGTAAATACACAATAACCAACATTACATTTACTGGAATACTGAAAATGTAATGATCTCTGTTAAGCAAGGTACAATGTGTATCTAAATAACGGTTTGGTTATTCTGGATGTTTTTGGAAATTTATTGTCTACCAGTGGGAGATACACCACAGGTGGGAAGAAAGAGAAAATTATAAAGGCAAATGTTTATAAAGCAGCATCTGTGCAGACCAGTCTTCATTCAGCAATCAGCATTTAATACCGTTGAGTACTCTTGATAAATAGCTACTTTGGTTGAAGTACAATCTGTCTGAATAAATAGACCAAACATTGTTCAAGTGTATAAGTATAACGACTGTTTACAATGAAAATCATTCTTAATGAGTAGCACCAGGCATTACCTAAAATAATTGGAGCGTGACTTGTCCAGTTTTAATAGGGTTTATTAAAATAAAGAACGCTTTATTGAATAAGGGTACCCATTAAAGACATGGCACGGCATGGAAATTTCACTTCCTCTTTTAAAGTGTCAATGCAATGTGAATATAAATAGATTTGTTGGTTTATTTTTGTGTGTGCTTTAATTACAAATAGAATTGTTATCGAAGAGTATATCAGAGTTTAACTTGTATTTAAGAGGTTTGTTTACTGGAAGCTGAGATGGTACTCTTCATTGTCTCACATGTTGCTTTCACATTTCGGACTTCTCAGGCAAAAATAAAAAATCTTCAATATGGGACATTTATTAATCTAATGCAGGGCAGAAGCACATGAGTGCGTGACTCATTCTCACATTTCATCCAAATGACAGGAAAAGACACATCCACTTACATAACCATCCAGCTGTGCTTATTTGTTTGATCCCAGCCTGGGAAAACTCTTTAAAAATGTGCCATGTCATGTCAACACGAGCAAGTCAGATCAAATGAGAGGGAAGTCATTTTCAAATATTCCATTATCCTTCCATATTGGCTAAAAATACAAGATTTATAGGCACTAATAATAACACAGATTCACCCAAACCGACTGGAGAAATAATGTTGGAACAAGTTAGATCCAGGCTGCCGAGCGAAGCAGCAATTGGCTGTGGTTGAAGAAGCAGGACTCCAACGGCTGCAACATGACCAGCAAGAGGGGTCAAACGGAGGGAGCGCACCTGGGAAGCCAGGTGTTGCTGTTGAGCCCTCTGGAGGTGTCGTGGGCCTATCAACGAAACACCAAGGAAGGATGGTGCCCACCTGATGACCCCAGTGACGTTTTTACCCCTTCGCCCCACTCAAGAAAGTAAGAAGGTGCCAATTATAGTAGGATTGTAATATCAAGTCCTATAAGCTCAACTATGTGTGAAGTAGGGTCTCGGCCCGAAACATCAACCATTTCTTCTCGCCACAGATGCTGCCTGTCCCGCTGAGTTACTCCTGCATTTTGTGTCCATCTTAGATATATTAGGAATGAAACCTAAATTAAATAAGTGGTTTTGGGTATTGTGCATAAAGTTACATGTATTTGCTGAAATTATACCAAGGATGAGACTAGAATTATAAATAAAAAATTCCTTACCTTTGCTTAGAACTTTCTGTGAACAGTGTTGTTAGGTTTGATTTCACTATTGAGGAATAATGACCATAGACCAGCTGCCATCATTTGATGGCACATTGCGTTGATATGAGCTTTCATTGTTCACTAATGCTATGATGAATAGTTGGTATTTTCATTCAATTATTTTGTTGTTCTATATTTGACTCTCAGTTTTTAAATATCTCAGACTTAAATGTTTACCATTGGTATTTCGTTGTCATCATGATTTCATGCCTTTTGATTTCTCTGATCACTTCCAGAGATATATCATTTTGACAACTAGAACTTAAACTTAAATTTTAAAAACTGTAGTTGCAGGGAAATCTGAAACAAATGAAATGTTCGGTAACTGCTCAACAGATCATGACACATCATGGTGGTGCAGCGGTTGAGCGACCACCTTACAGCGGCAGACACCCGGGTTGAATTCTGACTATGGGTGCTTCTCTGTACGGGGTTTGTACATTCTCCCCGTGACCTGCGTGGGTTTGCTCCGAGATCTTCTGTTTCCTCCCACACTCAAAAGACATACAGGTTTGCAGGTCAATTGGCTTGGCGTAAATGTAAAATTGTCTCTAGTGTGTGTAGGGTTGTGTTAACGTGTGGGGATCGTTGTTCGGAGTGGACTCGGTGGGCTGAAGTGCCTGTTTCCGATCTGTATCTCTAAAACTAAAACTACATCTAAAACATCTATGGAACATAAAAGATAGCATAGGAGAGCACTGGAACAGGCTATTTGGCCACAATATCTGTGCTGAACATGTCGTTAAGACAAACTAATCCCATTTGCCTACACGTAATCCATATCTCTCCATGATCCTTTGGGCCTTGGGCATTCTGTTTTTCTGGCACTAGGCCTTTCTGCTCCAGACCTCTGTTCCAGAATTCTGTCCGTGAATCACTTTGCCTATCTTTCCAATTTTTAAATCCCTTCCCTCCCCAGTCATCCCACCCACCTTCTACATTTTCATGTATTGCATCAATATTTGCATAGTTATACCGATATGAAAGATCCTCTATGTACAGGCTATTGTTTTGCCCGGCTGGACTGGGTGCCGCTCCAAGAGGTCGAGCACGTGGATCTGACACGGCCTACAGCAATGGAGCAGCGGCCGAGGACACCACGGTCACACCGCCAGGCCAACCCTGCAACGTCGCCAGGACAACGGATCTGCATGGTCAGGTCAAGAACCCTGCATTACAATAATGGGGACTTGAAAATGGTGCCAAACTGGCGACTGTATACCGTCTCAGTGTACTGCTGCTACACACTTGTGCTGTATCTGAGATGCTTATCTAAGATGTATCTAAGTGCTTATGTATAATGATACTTATACTGAACTGTATATAGAAATGCATTTCACTGTACCTCAGTACATGTGACAAATAAAGTGCCACACCATACCAATTAGCTCTGCAGAGTTTGCTTGGTGCCAACATGAGAAGAAAGGACAGATATTATCAAAAAAAGTTATCAAAAATCCCCAAATAATGCTGCCTGATAATCTGGCCATTAATCACAGTGATTAATGGGTACAATATTCACTCTATTTTAGTTTTGGCAGTGTGAGACATGGAGCGAGAACCGGTATTTAAGTTGAATGCTATTGGATCCGTAACAGAAAGAAATGCTCACTCACTCCCGTTCCAGCGTTAACCACAAATTATTCACGAGACCAATGCAAGGAAATCCTTGTAGGTAACTTTGCACATGCCTCTTAAAAACAAAAATGTTTGGTCAGGTGTCAATGGTAAAAAACACATTCCCATGATAGCATGTGAATTTATTATGTCACAACACATGTGCTACTTCCGTTTATTTTGAAAGATCAACAACAGACACTGAAAAGCTTTGAATCACTCAGAGCAGATATATAATCAGATAATTACTGAGATACAAGGGGCAATGGTGATATTATGTTGCTGTGCCCCTGTAAGAGGCATTAAAACAAGATGTACAAAGTACATATTCAGGTACAATGGTTTCATGTGTTTTGTTTCTTATGAGAGATGTTGTCAAGCTGGAGATGATTTACAAGGGTGCTGCCAGGACTGGAGTGTCTGGGCTATTGGGAGAGGTTACGTTGGCTGGGACTTTATATTCCTTGGTATGCAGGAGGATGAGGGGTAATCTTATAGAGGTGTATGAAATCATGAGAGGAATAATCGATTAGAGTCTCTTGCCCAATGTAGGTGTATCCAGAACCAGAGGACAAAGGTTTAAGGTGAAGAGGAAAAGATTTAATAGGAATCCGAGGGGTAACATTTTCACACAAAAGATGGTGGGTGTATGGAATAAGCTGCCAGAGGAGGTTGTTGAGGCAGGGACTATCCCAACATTTAAGAAACTGTTAGACAGGTACATAGATAGGACAGCTTTGGAGGAAATGGGCCAAACTTGGGCAGGTGGGACTAGGGTAGCTGGGACATGTGGGCAAGTTGGGCCAAAGGACCTGTTTCCATGCTGAATTACTTTATTTTCTAGAGTAGGATAAAGACACAACATAGAAGAATATATCTGCACCAGCCTTGATGACAATCTAACTAATCCCAACCCTTGTATGTGGTCTTTATCCCTTTATTCCCTCCCTGCTTGTTTGTGTATCTATAATTTTACTTCGGAGTCACGTGAGTGACTACGTGAAGAAGCCCCGCCTGGCGCTTGATCGGCATTACGTCGATCCTGATGGCAGAGCAAGAGCTGCAGAGGAAGCTCCTCGACAGCGGTAGGTACGGGCCCGCAGGTAAGTACAGTTGAAATACTTACAGGGCATATCCAAACTCCGTGGCTGGTGTATAGAGCCACCAGGAGTTAAAAAGAAACGGAATTTAAAAGCAAAAAATAAAAATAAAAGTTAAAATGAAAAGAAAAAACGGAGTTTAAAAAGCGTCCCAGGGGAAAACTCAGCTATCGGGACGGCAGATTAGTGCGGAGCTGGTTCCGATACCGGTAGCCGTTAAAATTACCGTTAGGGAGACTTTAGTTGCTCCACAAACTTTTGGCTATGCGAAAAAACGGAGTTTAAAAGTTAAAAAGAAAAGAAAATACTCTGGGGGAAAAAACGGAGTTTAAAAGTTAAAAACGAAAATAAATACTCCAGGTGAAAAAACGGAGTTTAAAAGTTAAAAAGAAAAGAAAGAACTCCAGATGGACAAACTCCAGTGGGGAGGAAAAAAATTTAAAAAAGTCAGAAAGGCCATGATTAAAAGTTCTAATAAAAAAGGCCTCCAGACAAAAAAGCTTTATGGCTTAAAATTAATGGAGAAAAACTCCAAAAATAAAAAATTCAACCAAAGGGTTTAAAAAGGCCCAGAATATTCCCAAAAACAGACCTTGAGGGGTTTCCATACGTTAATATATATGGTGGAATTTATCAATGTGGGAATATCTACCTCGGATTGTTTTGGAGGTAGTTTCCTTGAGGAAAAACTCAGGAGTAACCAGGGCAGTAAAAGAATATGAAAAAAACTGACCCTAAAGGTGCAGTGATAGTGGTGGCTGGTCATAAAGTACCCACCACAGCACAAATATATATACAGGTGTACTAGGTACGATACCAGAATGAAGGAGTGAGGCCATGGAAAGTAACCATGGAAACCAAAATTAATTGGTCTCTCACCAAAGCTGTTATGGTTGAAACAGCAGAGTTATTGATAAAACGTTTATGTTTTATTAAGGTATTAACGGTGAATCCGTTTATGGTACCCATGTCTCAATTATATGGAGGCATAAGGAAATACGATTTCAAAGTATTTCAAGTTGGTGCGTGGCATCACTACTTATATAAAACAAATAAAGCATTGTGCAATAAGCAAAACATTTCAAATAAAAAAAGACAAATTGCCATTAGTTTGTGGAGCTCAATGGGATAAATATATGTAATTGTTATTGGGACCAATTTTGCACTTTAGATTTGCAGGTCAAAGCAGATCAAGTTGTGTTAAACTCCTGATTATTATGGAGTAAACCTGCCTCAGGATTAATCAAAGACATTGATTACAAAGGAAAGACTATTGGTCATTAAACTTTGACAAAATTATGATCCAATGTAAAGATTTGATAATGGATCAAAACAAAGGCAGGAGTATGATAAATAAATATTTATCCAACACAGCCTTATGTGAACCCATATGATTGGGGAGAGAAGGCTTCATGTACATTTGAATAGGTGCAAAAACTTGTTACAGAAGAAGTTGTTGAAATCTCCAATTGTGGGAGATTACAGGTGTGTTATGATCAATGATATGGCATAACAAAGGATCTACAAAAAAATTGTAGAAGGAATTGCACCCAAAATATCTCCAATAAAGAAGAGGTACGTAAATTGGTATTATAAATTTCCCCAGGGAAAAAGAAGATGTGGTGGTAAAGCCATATGAGACATCATTTTAAATACACTTTTACAGTGTAAAAACATTTTATTAAAATGGACATCTTCAACATTGAAAAACAATTGTTATTAACAAATTGTTAATCATTACTATAAGACACGAAGGATTGGTATTTAGTACCAATTTATTATCATATTTACAGGTGTTTGAAATTAATTAGAATGGGTCAGCTGTGCAAGTTAAGACATTGTCTAATGGATTAAACTCACTTCTAGGCTGTTCACATAATTATTGGAACAACAATTGCACTGAGAAGAAGATTAGCACTTGCACTAATGAGGACATGGTCATGGTTTATCTTGATCACATGTTAAATTGGAAGGTTGATCAGGAGTCAGCTGCAAATTAGTGCAGCAATTACAAGCCTGTTGCGAGGCAAGGGTCCTGACCCATCCAATAAAAACTATTTTTAGGCATTCATAAACATTCCTAAATTACTATTCTGGGGTTAGGAGTGATTCAGCACCATATGAGGGGGGAAATGTTTTCCGAGATACAAATATGTGTCATTGCTTTGTTGACAAACTTTGTCCCTCCATCAGAGAAGGAGCTTCGGTAGAAGAGTAAAAAAGCTCCAAAAAAGGGAAAACACAAGCATTATAAGAGTATGCAAATACCAAAGAATACATTATCAGAATTAAAGTGGTGGATAGAAAAGGTTCCACAAGCTGCTTTAAATATATAAGCTTAGCAGCCGTTGCAAGCTGAAGCAAGTATTATCGGATGATGGATAGCTTCTGTGATTATTTGGGTTAAGATAAGTATAATATCTATTCTTATCAAGTTAATATTTGATACGTCCCTTGTTTAGGGGATTACAGACAATAACACCAGGAATTGCAAATGGATTGTCCTAAGAAATTTTTTCTCCAAACATTTGTATTAATATTGGAGTATCAGGAGCTTTTTATAGATTAAATGCCTATTGCTCTACTATGAAAGTGTTCATGTCAAATCAGGTGAACAATACCAAGGCTGTGGCATATATCAATCACATGAGTCAAGTAAGATCATTATCAAGTGATTATCTGGGTAACCAGATGTGGCGTAGTCTAAAAATGTTTTAGTTCAGCTGTTTATCTCTAAGGAAGAGACAATGTTGTCGCAGACAACAAATCAGGGGAAAAACATTGTCAGTAATGTGGATTACTTACCATTAATCTGGTTATATCCAGATTAAATCACCGATTTCTCAAATGTTTCTCGTGGGAAAACCGAGAGCAGGAGCGGTGGATGCATTTCGCTAAATTACATGAGGAAAGATGTTCTTTTATATTGCTCATTTTGTCTGATAGGGCAGTGTCTGATGAAAATGTAGCAGGACGCTGCCAGGGGCACTTTGGTGGCCCAAACCGGACTTTCATGGTTCTCATTAATGTTGAGAGTGATGTTGAACCAGTTATGACGACTCATAGTTGCAGTAATTTATTGTTGTACAAATTCATCCATGGCAGGAAGATACGAATTTGGCTATCTGCAGGTTTGACCAGATAATTATAACAGTTTGACAGTCAAAGAGATCTATGACTGTTTTAACTAATATAACAATATAGCAATTATGTACAAAAGGAATGTTATACCTGCAATTTGGAGAAATAGTTTTAAAAATAACAATATTTTGTTTATAAGAAATTGGAAGTGTTTTGCAGACAGTAAAAGTTATTTTATCATATTAGATATATGGGAGTTCCTTGTGGATTGCATTTTTTTCTCAGCATCAAAGTGATAGAGCCAATAATAGAGCTCATACTGTTTATCGTCCTATTTAGGACAAATTGCTGACCAAGAATTTATCGGGCTCATTCGTAATATCCCGATATGAAAAAGGGATATATATATAATCTGTCCAAAGTTGAATTACAGAAGTTGGAAGATCAGCAAAGTCCTGACTTGCCCTTGGGCAATGGACTCCAATTCTATCAATGATTCAAAAAATTAACATTGAAAGTAATAATGCTCATGACTTTAGTATCAGCATAAGAGTGCAAACATTGCAAATGTTACGTTATATTATTGCATGTGGCTACAGATTACATTATCTTATATGTTTATGAATTTACCAAACAAAGCAGACCAAGAAGAGCTGGAACCAAGGTGAAATTTAAGCATATCCTGTCGGCCAAAAATTGTGTGTGGGTCAATATTGACTCAATATGTTAAAGTAGGTAAGAGTCTCTGTGGTGGTGAGACAGCACTACTTATTACACACATAAACCACATTGTATCAGTAAAAACTGATGGTTCTAGACAATTATATTCTAGATGGTTAAAACATGTTTAAAACTCAGTGGAACTAGACATTGAGATGTAGAAAATCACTCCATTAAGGAGGTAGATACATTCACAGGAATGGCACAGGATGGGCCGCTCGAGCAAAGATTCAAGGCCGCAGGAGGGTGTAAAATAAATATTAAAGTTACAAGGAACCAGTCATGGTGTCAGGATTGGACACGGAGTGTTGGGTTCTCTGTAATTGTTGCTTTGTTTATACTATATATTATCAATTGATATTTTGGTGATAAATTTGCCTTTCAACGAAAAGGGCAATATTTTCATTCTTTTCTAATGGAAAAAATTTATCACATAAACTGAGGCAATGTTTGAGAAAAAATGTGTTATTTGCTCATTACTGTGTTGATTGAGCCAGATTGTCGTATGGAATGAGTCTACGACATAAAAAACACAGAAGTTACAAAATCTTCACGTAGTCACTCACGTGACTCGGAAGTAAAATAGTAAGATTAAACGAGAACTTACCAGTTTGAAGTTTAATTGTTATTTTATGAGGAGTAACGATGAGGGATTACATGCTCTCCACTCCCGACCCTCATAAAATAAATGATCATCTGGTAGTTCTAAATCTATGTTGAGCCTTACTATCTTACTCCGGCTATTATGTTCTGTGTTTTTCATGCCGCTGCTTTGAAGTATGCTGATCAAGCGCCAGGCGGGGCTTCTTCACGTAATCTCTCATCGTTACTCCTCATAAAATAACGATCAAACTTCGAACTGGTAAGTTCTCGTTTAATCTTACTATTAAAAGTGTCATCTTGACCATTTTCTGTCTGCGCTGTATTTTGATTTTAGAAAAAATGCTACCATATAGCACTATCATTTTTGGCCACCTTACTCACAGTACTCATCCGCTTAGCAGGCCCAGAGGATTTTTCCCATCGATAAAAAATAAAAAAGTTATGAGCGTTTAAAAAACCTTGAGATCCTCCCGTCTGTCAATCACTGCGATGAAGGTAATGCCCCTTCTGGGGGGGGGGGGGGGGTAAAGGGGGGGGGCAGGATTATAAAACCCCGGATGCCTGGACATGACTCAGTCACTCTGCAAGATTGCGAGGGAGAGGCCACGACTCAATCTGTGTTGTGATTTAACTGAACTGTGAGTCTGCAATGTACTTGCAATAAATGGTTTGTTAGCCCTTAATGAAAATGCAATAAGCTGTTTGGCCTGCCCTATGCTTGAATATGCAATGGGAATGGAATTGAAATGAAAATGCAATAAGCTGTTTGGCCTGCCCTGTGCTTTAAACTGCAATGGCAATGGAAGTGAAATGAAAATGAAATCAGCTGTTGGCTTGCCCTGTGCTTGATACTGCAATGGCATTGGAAGTGACATGAAAATGCAATCAGCTGTTTGGCCTGCCCTGTGCTCGAAACTGCAATGGCAAAGGAAGTGAAATGAAAATGCAATGAGCTGTTCGGCCTGCCCTGTGCTTGAAACTGCAATGGCAATGGAAGTGAAATGAAAATGCAATGATCTGTTTGACCTGCCCTGTATTTGAAACTGCAATGGCAATGGGAGTGAAATGAAAATGCAATGAGCTGTTCGGCCTGCCCTGTGCTTGACACTGCAATGGCAATGGAAGTGAAATGAAAATGCAATCAGCTGTTTGGCCTGCCCTGTGCTTGAAACTGCAATGGCAATGGAAGTGAAATCAAAATGCAATCAACTGTTTGGCCTGCCCTGGGCAGGAAACTGCAATGGCAATGGAAGTGAAATGAAACTGCATCAGCTGCCAGCCCACCAGGCCTGAGTGACTGAGCTGCCAGCCCACCAGGCCTGAGGGACTAAGCTGCCAGCCCAAGAATCCATATGGCCTGCCCTGTGCTTGAAACTGCAATGGAAGTGAAATGAAAATGCATACAGCTGTTTGGCCTGCCCTGTGCTTGAAACTGCAATGGCAATGGAAATGAAATGAAAATGCAATTGGGTGTTTGGCCTGCCCTGTATTTGAAACTGCAATGGCAATGGAAGTGAAGTGAAAATGCAATTGGCTGTTTGTCTTGTCCCGTATTTGGAACTGCAACAGCTATGGAAGTGAAATGAAAATGAAATCAGCTGTTTGGCCTGCCCTGTGCTTGAAACTGCAATGGCAATGGAAATGAAATGAAAATGCAATTGGGTGTTTGGCCTGCCCTGTATTTGAAACTGCAATGGCAATGGAAGTGAAATGAAAATGCAATGAGCTGTTCGGCCTGCCCTGGGCTTGACACTGCAATGGCAATGGAAGTGAGATGAAAATGCAATGAGCTGTTCGGCTTGCCCTGTGCTTGAAAACTGCAATGGAAGTGAAATGAAAAAGAATTTGCTGTTTGGCCTGCCCTGTGCTTGACACAGCAATGGCAATGGAATTGAAATGAAATGAAATCAGCTGTTGGGCCTGGCCTGTGCTTCAAACTGCAATGGCAATGGAAGTGAAATGAAAAAGCAATGAACTGTTTGGCCTGCCCTGTGCTTGAAACTGCCCTGGCAATGGACGTGAAATGAAAATGCAATCAACCGTTTGGCCTGCCCTGTGCTTGAAACTGCAATGGCAATGGAAGTGAAATGAAAACGCAATGAGCTGTTCCGCTTGCCATGTGCTTGAAACTGTAATGGCAATGGAAGTGAAATGAAAATGTAATGAGCTGTTCAGCCTGCCCTGTGCTTGAATCTGCAATGGACGAGAAATGAAAATGCAATCAGCTGTTCGGCCTGCCCTGTGCTTGAAACTACAATGGAAGAGAAATGAAAATGCTATAGCTGTTCGGCCTGCCCTGTGCTTGAAATTGCATTGGCAATGGAAGTGAAATGAAAATGTAATGAAAATGTAATGATCTCTTTGGCCTGCCCTGTGCTTGAAACTGCAATGGCAATGGAAGTGAAATGAAAGTGCAATGAGCTGTACGGCCTGCCCTGTGCTTGAAACTGCAATGGCAATGGAAGTGAAATGAAAATGCAATGAGCTGTTCGGCAAAACCTGTGCTTGAAACTGCAATGGAAATGGAAATTAAATGAAAATGTAATGAGCTGTTCGGCCTGCCCTGTGCTTGAAATTGAAATTGAAATGAAATGAAATCAGTTGTTTCGCCTGTCTGAACACTAATTTTGGCCCACAAGAGCCCTATTAGCTGAGAAACCAGTCCCTTTAGCCCCAAATACCCGTATTTGCCCAGGAGGAGTATTTTGACCTAAAAAGCCCGTGCCAGGCCTGGAAAAGCCCAGAAAAAGCGCCTTTCACTGAGATTTCACTTTTTTTTTTTAAACAGCTCCTTTGGCCCATCAGGCCTGTACTAGCCCAGGAGAGGTCCTTTCTGCCCATCAGTAAGTATTTTCCCTGCAAGTATTAAACCTGTAAAAGTATTCCCTGCCAATATTTTTCTCCCTCCCTTCATTAGCTCCCTGTGAGATCCAGGCCAGGATAGACTTTCCTCCTTCATTGCTGTGATCTGCAGAAAAAGATGAAAAATGTCTAAAATTGAATCTCCACGCTCTCCCCCTTCTCTCACAGAGTCTCTCACCTATTTTGGGCAGAATTTCTGGCAATTTCTGAGCTGCCAGCCCACCAGGCCTGAGTGACTGAGCTGCCAGCCCACCAGGCCTGAATGACTGAGCTGCCAGCCCACCAGGCCTGAATGACTGAGCTGCCAGCCCACCAGGCCTGAGTGACTGGGCTGCCAGCCCACCAGGCCTGAGTGACTGAGCTGCCAGCCACCAGGCCTGAGTGACTGAGCTGTCAGCCCACCAGGCCCGAGTAACTGAGCTGCCAGCCCACCAGGCCTGAGGGACTGAGCTGCCAGCCCAAGAATCCATATGGCCCACAATGTCCATACTAGCACCCTGGAAACCAGTTCCTTCAGTCCACAACACCCATACTAGCGCTCCAGGAAGCCCCCCCCCCCCACTGGCCACCAATATTGGAATTAGTGGAGAGGTGGATTATTGCGCTGGGGGACCAGCCCTGCCTTGGAAACATGGGACCAAATGGGTCCCACTTCGTCAAGTGCATCTTAAATGTTGCTGTTGTGTCTGCTTCTATCCAGCAGTATGTTGCAAGCACCTGCCCTATGGATAGTACAGGTTTGGAGGGATATGGACCAAATGCAGGCAGGTGGAACTAGTGTAGCTGGGAGATGTTGGCCGGTGTGGGTAAGTTGGACTGAAGGTCCTTATTCATATTGTATCACTCTATGACACTAAGGGTCTTGAGGAATATGAAGGTCACAGGAAAGAACTTACATTAAGAGTTAGGGGAACTAAACCAGGATGTGAAATGTCCTTGACATTTATGTATAAGGAGCATCCCAAAACTTTGTACTCATACAGTATATTGTGAACCAGAGACTCTGCTGGCTTTATCTTGCACTAAACATTATCATGTATCTGTATTCTGTGAATGGCTTAATTGTAATCATGTATTGCCTTTCTGCTGACTGGTTAGCATGCAACAAAAGCTTTTTTAACCCTTCCTTCTCCACCACCCTTTCACCAACCAACAACATTGTCACCTTGCTATAATATGCGAGCACAAAGAACTCGAATGAGACAAACAACATGCAAAACTTCCAAGCACAGAATGGATGTTTCTAACATTGAACATCACACATTGCCGCTCAAAACTGTAATGGGAGTGATAGTGGGAACTCAGTAGATGCCTGAAACCTGCCGAATCTACTCCCAAGCTGCACAGGTTTGTACGTTAAATGGCTTCTGTAAATTGCCCCTGGTGTGTAGGATAGAGCTAATGGCACGGTGGCGCAGCGTTAGAGTTGTTGCGTTACAGCACCAAAGACCTGGGTTCAATCCTGACTACGGGTGCAGTTTGTGTACATTCTCCACGTGACCACGTGTGGGTTTTCTCCGAGATCTTCAGTTTTCTCCAACGCATCAAAGCAGGAGATTGCTGTGCATCAACCTGATCTATTCCTCTCAAGATTTTATACACAACATATCAACAAGTGTATAACCTGAAGTAAAGACGATGAAAAACCATTTGTTTTTGCTGTTGAATAGAGGTTGCTTTAGACCACTAGAATCCAAAACTATAGTTTGAAAATCTACATTTTAGTTGTTATTGCAGTATTAGTCTGCATTTAGCAAAGGTGCCATAACATCTGTGGGATTTTCACAAATATTCATTGTAATATTATGAAAGATCAGTGGAATGAGCGTAAGGAATTTATTGCTCTAATGCTCTAAGGTTTCCACGGACGTATTCTCCCAGGTTATTGCAGTACATGGACAATAGTCCCCATGCATGGTCTGGAACTTTAACATGCATATGATATATAATAGATCAGCAATACCAATTTAGTTCTGACCATTCAAAATGGCCAACTGTGCTGACATATTAAATATAGAGTACTTAAATGTGTCTCTTTATTTTCAATATCATGCAGCCAGTCAAAAAGCTATCATGATCTTGTAAGACATTAAAATTAGTCTGCTTGAAAGGGAAAAATAAGTTATTAACTTGGATGAAACACATTCTAACGTGTATATAATGCAATCCATTTAAATAATGTATATTTAATAACAGACAATCTGCAGTAGGAGCTCGTGTAGGAAGGAAGCTGCAGATGCTGGTTTATACCAAAGATAGACACAAAATGGTGGAGTAACTCAGCTGGACAGGCAACATCTATGGAGCGAAGGAATGGGATTCCTTCTACCCAGAGATGCTGCTGTCCCGCTGAGTGACTCCAGTATTTTGTGTCTACCTGCAGTAGGAACTCAGCAGGTGAAGAAGCATCTATGGGGAAAGGGAATATTTGCTGTTTCAGGTTGAAACTCTACAGCAGGACTCTGCTCCACTGCCTGGCCAATTGCAAGCTAACGGAACAGCAGAACAGCACCTCACAATCCATTTGCATAATTTATCACCTAATTGGAGAATGTTGAATTCTCCAATTTTATGTAACCTGCATCCACTTTGTTCCTTCCTATCTCTTCCTATTCATCATGGTCCTTCCATGCAATAATGTCCCACAACATGCCCCCCTCCCCAGTACAATATGCAGTATTATTCCCCCCCCCCCCCCCTCACCTAGTCCTTCTCCCCATCATCCACACATTCCAGCTCCTTCCCCAGATCACCTTCCCCTCCCACTGCTTTTCCCTCCCCTTCCCTTGTTGTTCCCATCTGCACCATTCCATATTCAGTCCCACTCTTCCTTTCATATCAGATTCCCAAATCAGCTGCCTTTTGTTCTTCATTCATTATAACCATATAACCATATAACAATTACAGCACGGAGACGTGCCCTCTCGGCCCTTCCAGTCCGTGCCGACCATTTGTTTTCCCCTAGTCCCATCTACCTGCACTCGGACCATACCCCTCCATTCCCTTCACGTCCATATACCTATCCACTTTACTTTTAAATGTTAAAATCGATACTGCCTCCACCACCTCTGCTGGAAGCTCATTCCACACAGCCACCACCCTCTGAGTAAAGAAGTTCCCCCTCACGTTACCCCTAAACTTCTGTCCCTTAATTCTCATGTCATGTCCTCTTGTTTGAATCTTCCTTACCCTCAATAGGAAAAGCTTATCCACGTCAACTCTGTCTATCCCTTTCATCATTTTAAAGACCTCAATCAAGTCCCCCCTTAACCTTCTGCGCTCCAAAGAATAAAGACCTAACTTGTTCAACCTTTCTCTGTAACATAGTTGCTGGAACCCTGGCAACATTCTAGTAAATCTCCTCTGTAATCTCTCTATTTTGTTGACATCCTTCCTATAACTAGGCGACCAAAATTGTACACCATACTCCAGAATTGGTCTTACCAATGCCTTGTACAATTTTAACATTACTTCCCTACTCCTATATTCAATGCTCTGATTTATAAAGGCCAGCACACCAAAGGCTTTCTTTACCACCCTATCTACATGCGATTCCACCTTCAGGGAACTATGCACAGTTATTCCTAGATCCCTCTGTTCCACAGCATTCCTCAATTCCCCACCATTTACCATGTACGTCCTATTTTGATTTGTCCTGCCAAGATGTAGCACTTCACACTTATCAGCATTAAACTACATCTGCCATCTTTCAGCCCACTTTTCCAAAAGGCCCAAATCTCTCTGAAGACTTTAAGAATCTACTTCATTATCCACAATACCACCTATCTTAGTATCTTCTGCATACTTACTTATCCAATTTTCCACCCCATCATCCAGATCATTGATGTACATGACAAACAACAGTGGACCCAACACAGATCCCTGAGGCACCCCACTGGTCACCGGCTTCCAACCTGACAAACAGCCATCCACCATTACTCTCTGACATCTCCCATTCAACCACTGTTGAATCCATCTTGCTACTCCGCCATTAACACCCAAAGATTGAACCTTCTGAACCAACCTTTCATGGGGAACCTTGTCAAAGGCCTTACTGAAATCCATATAGACAACATCCACTGCTTTACCCTCATCAATTTCCTAGTTACCGCTTCAAAAAATTCAAGAAGGTTTGTCAAACATGACCTTCCAGGCACAAATCCATGTTGACTGTTCCTGATCAGACCCTGTTTATCCAGATGCTTATATATATTATCTCTAAGTATCCTTTCCATTAATTTGCCCACCACTGACGTCAAACTAATAGGTCTATAATTGCTAGGTTTATTCTTTGAACCCTTTTTAAACAATGGAACAACATGCGCAGTACGCCAATCCTCCGGCACTATTCCCGTTTCTAATGACATTTGAAATATTTCTGTCATAGCTCCTGCTATTTCTACACTAACTTCCCTCAATGTCCTAGGGAATATCCTGTCAGGACCTGGAGACTTATCCACCTTTATATTTTTCAAAAGTGTCAGTACCTCCTCCTCTTTGAATCTCATAGTTTCCATAGCTACTCTACTTTTTTCCCTTACCTCACAGAGTTCAATATCCTTCTCCTTGGTGAATACCGAAGAAAAGAAATTGTTCAATATCTCCCCATCTCTTTTGGCTCTGCAGATAGCTGTCCATTCTGGTTCTCTAATGGTCCAATTTTATCCCTCGTTATCCTTTTGCTATTAATATAGCTGTAGAAACCCTTTGGATTTACTTTCACCTTTCTTGCCAAAGCAACCTCATATCTTCTTTTAGCCTTCCTAATTTCTTTCTTAAGATTCTTTTTACATTCTTTATACTCCTCTAGCACCTCATTTACTCCATGCCTCCTATAATTATTGTAGATATCTCTCTTTTTTCGAAACAAGTGTCTAATTTCCCTTGAAAACCATGGCTCTTTCCAATTTTTACTATTTCCTTTCAACCTAACAGGGACATAAAGATTCTGTACTCTTACAATTTCCCCTTTAAATGTCCTCCATTTCTCTTCTACATCCTTCCCATGAAACAAAGTGTCCCAATTCACTCCTTTAAAATCCTCACGCATTCCCTCAAAGTTAGCCTTTCTCCAATCAAAAAATCTCCACTCTAGGTCCTGTTCTGTCTCGCTCCATAATTATATTGAAAACTAATGGTATTGTGATCACTGGTCCCGAAGTGCTCACCAACGCATACCTCCGTCACCTGTCCTGCCTCATTTCCTAACAGGAGGTCCAGCACTGCCCCTTCTCTGGTCGGTACCTCTATGTACTGCTGCAAAAACACTATCCTGCACACATTTTACAAACTCCAAACCATCCAGCCCATTTACAGAATGTGTTTCCCAGTCTATTTTTGGGAAATTGAAATCTCCCACAATCACTACCTTGTGCTTACTATTAATATCTGCTATCTCCTTACATATTTGCTCTTCCAATTCTCGCTCCCCATTTGGCGGTCTATAGTACACCCCTAAAAGTGTTGCTACACCGTTCCCACTTCTCAGTTCCACCCAAATAGCCTCCCTAGACGAACCCTCTAATCTATCCTGCCAAAGCACTGCTGTAATATCTTCTCTGACAAGCAATGCAACACCCCCCCCTCTGGTCCCTCCAATTCTATCACCCCGGAAGCAACGGAATCCTGGAATATTTAGTTTCCAATCACAGCCCTCCTGCAACCATGTTTCACTGATTGCCACAACATCATATTTCCAGGTGTCAATCCAGGCTCTAAGTTCATCCACCTTACTTACAATGCTCCTAGCATTAAAATATACACATTTTATAAACCCACCATCCTTTATTCTCTGTCTATTATCTTTTTCATCTTCCTCGCCTACATTTTGGGTCCGAGTGCTTCCCTTCTCTGCCTCTTGCCCCACACCCTGTCCCCTAGCCCCCTCTACCCGAGTCCCTCCCCCCAGCCTTTCTAGTTTAAAGTCTCCCCAGTAGCCTTTGCAAATCTCCCTGCCAGGATATTGGTCCCCCTCGGGTTCAAGTGCAACCCGTCCTCTGCGTACAGATCATGCCTTCCCCAAAAGAGGTCCCAGTGATCAAGAAACATGAATCGCTGCCCACTGCACCAGTCCCTCAGCCACGCATTTAGCCTCCACCTCATTTAATTCCTACTCTCACTGTCACGCGGCACAGGCAGTAATCCTGAAATCGTTACCCTTTTGGTCCTTCTCTTTAACTTTCCCCCCAACTCCCTAAATTCTCCCTTCAGGACCTCGTCACTTTTTCTGCCTATGTCATTGGTACCTATGTGTACCACAACATCAGGCTCCTCTCCCTCCCTTATCAGAATCTTTTGGACACGTTCTGACACATGCGAGACCCTGGCACCAGGGAGGCAAACTACCATCCGGGTCTCCCGACTGCGTCCACAGAATCGCCTATCCGACCCCCTAACTATAGAGTCCCCTATTACAATTGCCCTCCTCTTTTTGCTACCCTTCTGAGCATCAGGACCGGTCTCTGTGCCGGAGGCCCGGGCCGCTGTTGCTGCCCCACAGCTAGGCTGTCCCCTCCAATCGTACTCAAACCCGAGTACCTATTTTCCAGTTGTACGGTCACAGGGGTACTCTCTAGCCCCTGCCTCTTGCCCTTCCTAACCGTGACCCACTTGTCTGCCTCCTGTGGTCTGGGAGTGACTACCTCCCTGTAGCTCCTCTCTATGACCTCCTCACTCTCCCTGACCAGACGGAGGTCGTCGAGCTGCTGCTCCAGGTTCCTAACACAGTCCTTTAGGAGCCCCATCTCGACACACCTGGCGCAGATGTGGACGTCTGGAGGGCTATCAGATTCCCTGACCTCCCACATCTGACATCCAGAACAGTACACTGCCCTGGCCTTCATACTACCCCCCTTACACAGGATACAACAAACTGCTGGGATCTGACTGCCAATCAGCTGCTTACCCTGGTCCACTTCCCACCAATCAGCGGCTTCCTCAAAAAAACCCACTTCTCCAAATGGAATGTTATGGATTTTGGTAAGCCTCTGAAAAAAAACAAGCCACGCGCTGGATTTTAAACCTTACCGGTCGGGTGTCGCTCCTCCCCCTCCTCCTCTTCCAACGGCTCCTGTGGGCCTCTCCCAACCTCTGTCTCCATCCACTGCTACCTGCCAATCAGTCCCTCCTCACCTGTGTCCAACGATCACCTACTAGTGTAGGAAGGCACTGCAAATGCTTGTTTACACTGAAGATAGTTCCCAAAACTCCTCCAGGGAGTCTAAGGAGTAAATTGAACAAGGAGATCAGAAGGGCAAAAAGGGGCCAGGAGATAGCTCTGGTGGGTAGCATTAAATACAATCCCAAAATATGTTATAAATGCATAAGGGGGAAAAGGGTTCCCAGTGAGAGAGTGGGACCTCTCAGGAATCAAAGCGGTCACCGCCGTGTGGAGCCACAGGAGATGGGCAAGGTCCTCAATCATTATTTCTCCTCTGTATTTACCAAGGTGAAAGACAGTAGGACGGTGGAACGAGGCAGTCAATGGAAGTGTCTTGAGAGCAGTCAGTGTTACTGTCGAAGAAGTACGGAAGGTACTGTCATGTATGAAGATAGACAAATCTCCAGGGCCTGATCAGATATATCCGAGGATATTGCGGGAAACCAGAGAGGAAACTGCGGGAGCCTTTGTTGAAATTTACAAGTCGTCCGTCAATACAGGAGAGGAGCTGGAAGACTGGAGGGTGGTAAATGTTGTGCCTCTTTTCAAGGGCTGCAGGGAAAATGTTGGGAAATATAGGCTGGTGAGCTTAACTTCTGTAGTTGGAAAGTTACAAGAGAATATTCTGAGTGATAGGCTATACAGGCATTTAGACAGGCAAGGGCTGATTAGGGACAGTCAGCATGGTTTTGTACGTGGGAGGTCGTGTCTCACAAATCTGATTGATTTTTTTGAAGACGTGACCAAAAAGGTCGATGAGGGCAGAGCTGTAGATGTGTACATAGACTTCAGCAAAGCATTTGACAAGGTTCCGCATGACAGGCTGTTCTGGAAGGTTGGATCACATGGGATCCAAGGAGAGATAGCTGAATGGATAGCAAATTGGCTCCATGAAAGGAAGCAGAGGGTGGTGGTGGAAGGTTGCTGCTCAGGCTGTGACCTGTGACTAGTGGTGTGCCTCAGGGTTTGGTGCTCAGCCCGTTACTGTTTGTCATCTACATCAATACAGGGCAAGATTAGCAAGTATGGTGATGATACAAAAGTGAGTGGTTTTGCAGATAGTGAAGATGGTTGTGAAAGATTGCAGCAGGACCTGGATCGATTGGCCAGGTGGGCGGTGGAATTTAATACTGAGGACTCTGGGTAGTGTTGTAGAGCAGAGGGCTCTAGGAGTGCAGGTGCATGGTTCCTTGAAGGTGGTCAAAAAGGCTTTTGGCACATTGGCCTTCATCAGTCAGAGTATTGAGTATAGAAGTTGGGAGGTCATGTTGCAGTTGTATAAGATGTTGGTGTGACCACATTTAGAATCTTGTGTTCAGTTCTGGGCACCGTGTTATAGGAAAGATATTGTCAAGCTTGAAAGGGTTCAGAAAAGATTTACGAGGATATTGCCAGGACTAGAGGGTGTGAGCCTATAGGAAGAGGTTGAGTAGGCTGGTTTTCTCTATTCCATGGAGCGCAGGGGGATGAGGGGAGACCTTACAGAGGTTTGCAAAATCATGAGAGGAATAGATTGGATAGATGCACAGAGTCTCTTGCCCAGAGTAGGGGAACCGAGGACCAGAGGACATAGATTCAAGGTGAAGGGGGAAATATTTAATAGGAATCCGAGGGGTAACTTTTTCACACAAGGGGTGGTGGGTGTATGGAACAAGCTGCCAGGGAAGGTAGTTGAGGCTGGGACTATCCCATCGTTTAAGCGACTGTTAGACAGGTACATGGATAGGACAGGTTTGGAGGGATATGGACCAAGCACAGGCAAGTGGAACTAGTGTAGCTGGGACATTGTTGGCCAGTGTGGGCGAGTGGGGTCGAAGGGCTTGTTTCCACATTGTATCACTCTAAAATGCTGTAGTAACGCAGCGGGACAGGCAGCATCTCTGGAGAGAGGGAATGGGTGACGTTTCTTCTTCAGAGGTTCTTGTCCTGCAGTTCATGTCCTTTTTCCCCTACCCCCTCCGCACCTCTTTATACTGGCTACTTCCCCTCTACCAATTCCGTCCCCGTGAAAGGTCCTGAACCAAGATGTTGATGATGCATTTGCCTCCACAGGTGTTGTTACCTGTTCCACAAGCTTCTCTCTTTTTCCCAGCATCTGCAGTCTCTTGTGCTTTGTATCTGTGTAATGACTTAATTGTAATTTGTTTTATTGCATTCACAGTTTAAATTTAAATACTCTGATTAAATTCTATCATGTTGCAATCAGGCAGGGTGAGGTCCCAAATTGACATAAATATCTTCCTTCCATCCTATGAAACAAATGCAGCATGCAAAGCTGTAATTCATAGCTACTGTTATATTAATGACTTCTCACAACCCCGTAGCTCTGGAAGCTTAGTTTAACTTAATTAGGAAATTAAAGCTTCGGAATGTAATTAATAGTGATTAGACACCACATAATTATGCAGTGGCCAAACAAAATAAAAGCAACATTGATAAAGTTAAAAGGAGCTGTCTCTTGATGGGAATATAATTATTCATACTGAGGGAGGTAATTTTTGATTCAATTTGACAGGTACATGGATAGGACAGGTTTGGAGGGATATGGACCAAGCAGAGGCAGGTGGGACTAGTGTAGCTGGGACATGTTGACCAGTGTGGGCAAGTTGGGCCGAAGGGCCTGGTTTACATTGCATCACTCTATGACTATGACTCTAATAGATTATTTTAAAATGGAGGAAGCAAATCAGTAGTACATTTTACAAACACTGATTTTTTTAAATTTCCATTGATTTTATTTATGTTCATTTGCTAGGATTCCTGTGGAACTTTTGCTAAAGTTGATTAAGGAATCGTAATAGACACAAAAAGGTCAGGTTGGGGGGAGTTCCCCCCGCCACGGGTACCATTTAATCCCGTGCTACCTGCTCCGTAGTCGACAATTAAACCGTCTCCCCCACCTGGTTTGCCTGGTTTGCCAGGTGAGGAGGGGGCTGTGGACCCCCAGCAGGATCAAAAACAAGACCTGTCAAAGGGCAGATGAGCTTCTAGCGAGCCAACGGCCATCCGCACTTCAGTCGAAGTTGCGATCACTGTCGTACATGTCTTAAGGCACCGTGCCCGTTGATGTTTTCAACTATGATGATGAACACAGCGGGACAGGCAGCATCTCTGGAGAGAAGGAATGGGTGACGTTTCGGGCCGAGACCCTTCTTCAGACTGATCTCGACCTGAAGCGTCACCCATTCCTTCTGTCCAGAGATGCTGCCTGTCCTGCTGAGATACTCCACTATTTTGTGTCCATCTTCGGTTTAAACCAGCATCTGCAGTTCCTTCCTACACAAGGGATCATAATAATCGGTTCTGTTTCTTAAAGAAGTAATGGTGGCCAAGACATAAGAATTTTTTTAATTCCCTGGTATCCTTAAAACTAGCCAGAAATACATTTTAACTTTTCATTCAAATGATTCTTATGCCTAGTAATACAGTATTCCCTGCCTACTGATGCTTCAGTAAATTGTTGACTATGTCGTAGTCACAGCCTAAACTTAACGATGTGAACCAGACCGATGTGTGCCTCTGGTTTAATGGAGTTTATACTTGATCAGAGACAATTTCTGCCTCATGGTTGCCCACGTTGGAGTGCACCCCCTCTGTGAGCAGAAAAGTAGCACAAGATGCAGGAGTAACTCAGCGGGTTAGGCAGCATCTCATGATAGGTGACGCTTTGTTTCGGGGCCCCGCCTCAGACCACTGTGAGCAAGGCTGATTTATCTTGTTGCTCTAGGTGGGAGCGTTACAGATCTGGCTTGAGAGAAAATATTTGCATTGAGAACATTTGTTGCAAATTCATCTGAAGTGCAGCTATTTCTTTCAATAGATGCCTTAAATTCTGTCATCTCTCTCAAACTTAGGATTATGCACTGATTGAAAAGCTACAAACTGCATATGCTGCGAATGTGGGGAGAAAAGGCGAACATGCTAGAGATACACAACCACTGGTAGTGTCTGTGCAGAGAGAAACTAAATTAATGATTCAGGTCAATGAGCAGTTACATTTAAGGATTTTTTTTTCTCATCAGCAGATTCATTCATGCTTTACTCAAGAAGGTTGCATTTATTTTATGCAGTTGCAATCCAGCACCACTTACAGCTTGTTGTGGCATTGAATGGCAGATAGGTCCTCAATTAGACAGTCCCATTCAAAAGAATTCTTAAAGGTTTCCCCTGAATCTCAGTCTGAAGAAGGGTATTGATCCGAAACATCACCTACTCCTTTTCTCCAGAGATGCTGCCTGTCCCGCTGAGCTACTCCAGCAATTTGTGTCTACGCTTTCTATGGAAGCTCATGAGGGTGGTGTGGAAGAAGCAAACAATACCTAAGGTGTCGCGAAGGGCCGGCGGCATACTAATACCTAAAGAAAAGGATGCATCAGACATCAGCCAATTCCGGCCAATATGTCTCCTCAACGTCGAGGGAAAAATCTTTTTCAGCATTGTATCACAAAAAGCATTGTTACCTATCTGGTAACAAACAAGTACATTGATACATCTGTACAGAAAGCAGGAATTTCAGGATTTTCGGGCTGCTTGGAGCATACAAGCATGATCTGGCACCAGATCCAAGCAGCTAAGAAGGACAAGAGAGACCTACATGTGATCTTCCTCGATCTGGCCAATGCATTTGGTTCATTTCCACATGAACTCCTTTGGGAATCTTTTGCCTTTTTCCATGTACCAGAGCTCAGCACCACACAGGTCAAGAACTATTTCCAAGACCTGCAGCTGTGCTTCACAACAGCTGAATTCAGTACAACATGGCAGCGCTTGGAAGTAGGCATCATGGCAGGCTGCATAGTCTCACCCTTGGCCTTTACAATGGCCATGGAAGTCATCATCAGGGCCTCAAAATGGGTGGTGGGCGGTGATCGAACCAGTGCTGGGCTCCGTCTGCCACCCATCAGGGCATACATGGACGACATGACAACAATAACCACTACTGCAGCATGCACCAAGCGGCTACTTGGAAAGCTGCAGGAGAACATCAAGTGGGCCCGAATGAAAATCAAACCAAGTAAATCTCAAAGCATCTCCATAGTTAAGGGGGTGCTTAGAGACACAAGGTTCTGCATCGGTGACAACCTAATACCAACAGTGTCTGAGCAGCCAGTAAAAAGCCTGGGCAGATGGTACAACGCAAGTCTCAAGGACAAAGAGCAGGTGCAACAACTAAGGCAAGAAATTGTCAACGGCCTGGAGAACATCAATCAGACCCTACTGCCTGGGAAACTGAAGCTCTGGTGCCTACAGTTTGGACTCCTTCCTCGGACAATGTGGCCACTGACCATTTATGAAGCCCCAATAACAACTGTGGAGAAGATGGAGCGAACCATAACTTCATACGTGAAGAAATGGCTCGATGACCCATGATGTCTAACTAACATCGGCCTCTATGGCAAAGGGGTCCTGGAACTACCTCTCACTAGTCTAACAGAGGGAATACAAGTGTTCCAAAGTAAGACTTCAGATGACACTGAGGGACTCTAGAGACAAGACCATCAGTGCTGTTGCGCCGCCCCTAGTAACGGGCCGGAAGTGGACACCATCTGATGCAGTACAGCAAGCTTCATCAGCCCTGAGGCACAAAGACGTCGTGGGGCAAGTGCAGCAGGGAAGAGGAGGCTTTGGCCTTATGACAAGTAAACCAACTTGGCGAAAGGCCACAACATCAGAGCGGAGGACATTGGTGGTTGAGGAGGTGCGGCGACAGGAGGAGGCCGCAAGAAGTGCAAAGGCGGTCTCGCTTGCCAAACAGGGGCAATGGATGCAGTGGGAAGGTGTGGAGTGGAGGAAGATCAGCTGGAAAGAACTATGGGAAATGGAATCAAGCAAGATCCGCTTCATCACCAGAATGACATACGACGTGCTTCCATCACCAAAGAACCTCAATCAGTGGTACGGCGAGGATCCAACCTGTGCCCTCTGCCCAACTCCAGCGACCCTCAAACACATCATGGTAGGCTGCAAGACCAGCCTCACGCAAGGGAGATACACGTGGCGGCATAATCAGGTATTAAAAAGCCTGGCAACAGCCCTTGAGAACAGGCTGTGTGCGACCAACTCCTTGCCTCCGAGAGCAAGCAACCCCTCCCACTTAAGGGCGACAACCTTTGTCCGAGAAGGACAGAAAACACCTAAACATCCTTCCACCAGATCAGAAGAAGGAAACCTATGCAGGGCCCGTGACTGGAGGATGCTGGCGGACATCGGCCGACAACTAATCTTTCCACCTGAAATTGCTTCAACCAACCTCAGGCCAGATTTGGTGTTCTGGTCCCTTTCACAGAAGACTGCTTACATCATAGAGCTCACAGTTCCATGGGAGAACTCTGTTGAGGAGGCCTATGAGCGAAAGAAGCTGCGCTACACAGAGCTTGCAGCAGAGGCAACGCAGCGTGGCTGGAGCATCAACGTTTATCCAGTTGAAGTGGGATGCAGAGGATTTGTTGCGTCATCTACCATCAGACTGCTGAAGGAGCTTGGAATCCACGGTCAGGCTCTGCGGAAGACCATAAAGATCACTCTCAGACACGGCTGAAAGAAGCAGCCGTTGGATTTGGCTCAAGCGGAAAGACCCATGCTGGGCCCCAAATACGTCATGGTGATCTTTGGGGCAGTTTGACACGGGACACGCGCTGAGGGCTGATCATCCTGCAGCGGGCCGTCCTTGTGGAGGGGTGTTTAGTGTTAAAAGGCCAAAACACCCAGTGATGCAAGGGGTACACTATGATGATGTGTCCTGTGCCCAACTGTCCTGAAGGTTACCCAGGCCAAGATATACGTATAAACGTATCCCACCCCCCCCCCCCCCCCCCCCCCCGATGTTGAGCGTCTACCACTCTCAGCAATCAATGAATGTCGTGAAATGCTCCCCACCTACTGGGACAAGGGACTTCTTAGCATCTTGTCCTGTGTACTTGATTCTGCTGTCTGTCCCGCTGAGTTACTCCAGCAGTTTGTGTCTACGTTCGGTTTAAAATAGCATCTGCAGCTCATTCCTACACAAAATAATTCTTACACAGCATATCAGAAAATATAAAGTGATAATTTCATTCAACTTTTAAATTTTTCTAGGAAGCAAACTAAAGTTTGAAATATAAAGGGTACACAAAAAGCTGGAGAAACTCAGCGGGTGCAGCAGCATCTAAGGAGCGAAGGAGATAGGCGACTTTTCGGGTCGAGACCCTTCTTCAGACTTCTTTGAAATATAAACATGAGATGAAGGTGGAAGCTGGAAGGTGCTGTCTCGAAGGGCTGAATGGCCTACTCCTGCACCTATTCCTGTCTATTGTCTATCTTAACCAAACCATCCTGAAATATATATTTTTGTGTTAAAGGTAAATTTAATATTTTAAGGCATAATTTTAGTTTAGTGTAGTTTATTGTCACAGGTACTGAGGTACAGTGAAAAGCATTTGTTGTGTGCTAACCAGTCAGTGGAAAGATTATACATGATTACATCCACAGTGTACAGATACATGTTAAAGAAAATAATGTTAGATGCAAGATAAAGCCCAGTAAAGCCTGATTAAAGATAGTCTGAGGATCTCCAATGTGGTAGATTGTGGCTCAGGACCGCTCTCTAGTTGCTTGTAGGATGGTTCAGTTGCCTGTTAACACGTGGGAAGAAACTGTCCCTGAATCTGGAGATGTGCGTTTTCACACTTCTATACCTCTTGCCTGATGGGAGAGGGGAGAAGAGGGAGTGGCCAGGGTGAGACTCATCCTTGATGATGCTGCTGGCCTTGCCGAGGCAGCGTGAGGTGCAAGTGGAGTCAATGGAAGGGAGGTTGGTTTGTGTGATGGTCTGGCAGTGTCCACAATTCGCTGCAATTTCTTGTGGTCTTGGATGGAGTTGTTCCCAAACCAAGCTGTGATGCATGCCGATAAAATGCTTTTTACAATTCATTTGTAGAAGTTAGTGAGAGTTGTTGGCAACATGCCAAACTTTCTAAACCTTCTAGGGAAGTAGATGCGTTGGTGTGCTTGCTTGACCTTTGCTTGGATTTGGATGGTCCAGGACAAGTTATTGGTGACATTTACTCCAAGGAACTTGAACCTTTCAACCAGCTCTACTTCGGCACCTTCAACACTGTACATGGACAGCCTCACTTCCTGAACGCGATCACTATCTCCTTTGTCTTGCGAGAAAGATTGCTGTCATGACATCAGGTCACGAGGTTCTCAATCTTCTTCCTGTACTCCGTCTCATTATTATTTGATATCCAGCCCATAATGGCGGCGTCGTCTGTGAATTTGTAAATTGAGTTGGAGTTGTACATGGTTGCACAATCGTGAGTGTACAAGAAGTAAAGAAAGGGGCTGAGAACGCATCTTGTGGGGCAGCAGTGTTGAGCATTATCATAGAGGATGGTTTGTCCCCTACCCTCAATGATTCGGGTCTATTGCTCATGATGTTGTGGATCGAGATGCATAGATGTGTGCTGACTCCATGTTCCACAGGTTTGGTGATGAGCTTGGATGGGATAATGATTTTAAAAGCAGAGCAGTAGTCTATGAATAGAAGTCTGCTGTAGGTAGACCAAGTCTGCCGTGGTGGCCGATTAGGAAAAGGGGAGATGCAGCGAGACCTGGGTGTCATGGTACACCAGTCATTGAAAGTAGGCATGCAGGTGCAGCAGGCAGTGAAGAAAGCAAATGGTATGTTAGCATTCATAGCACAAGGATTTGAGTATAGGAGCAGGGAGGTTCTACTGCAGTTGTACAGGGTCTTGGTGAGACCACATCTGGAATATTGCGCACAGTTTTGGTCTCCTAATCTGAGGAAAGATTCTTGCCATAGAGGGAGTACAGAGAAGGTTCACCAGACTGATTCCTGGGATGTCAGGACTTTCATATGAAGAAAGACTGGATAGACTCAGCTTGTACTCGCTAGAATTTAGAAGATTGAGGGGGGGATCTCATAGAGACCTACAACATTCTTAAGGGGTTGGACAGGCTAGATGCAGGAAGCTTGTTCCCGATGTTGGGGAAGTTCAGAACAAGGGCTCACAGTTTAAGGATAAGGGGGAAGTCTTTTAGGACCGAGATGAGAAAAACATTTTTCACACAGAGTGGTGAATCTGTGGAATTCTCTGCCACAGTAGGTAGTTGAAGCCAGTTCATTGGTTATATTTAAGAGGGAGTTAGATGTGGCCCTTGTGGTTAAGGGGATCAGGGAGTATGGAGAGAAGGCAGATACAGGATACTGAGTTGGATGATCAGCCATGATCATATTGAATGGCGGTGCAGGCCCGAAGGGCCGAATGGCCTACTCCTGCACCTATTTTCTATTTTTCTATGTTTCTAGACACAAAATGCTGGAGTAACCCAGTGTGTATGGCAGCATCATTGGATAGAAGGAATGGGAGATGTTTCAGGTCGAGACCCTTCTGCAGACTGAGTGTCAGGGGAGAGGGAATTACAGAGAAAAGGAAGTGTAAGAGATCAAAAGAGACGAAGTTCAAGGAAAATGGAGAATAGACCATTGTTAGCTGGGAGAAGATGACAACAAAACAAACATATCAAATGTACTTGGAGGGCAGTCAGACTGGTTGGAGAACTGGGAAGGGGAAGGGATGGAGAAAGAGGAGAAGCAAGTGTTACTTGAAATTAGAGAAGTCAATATTCATAACGTTGGGTTGTAAGCTGCCCAAGCGAAATATGAGGTGCTGTTCCTCCAATTTGCGCTGGACCTCACTCTGACAATGGAGGAGGCCCAGGACAGAAAGGTCAGATTGGGAATGGGAGGGGGAGTTAAAGTGCTGAGCCACCGGGAGATCAGGTAGGTTAAGGCGACTGAGCGGAGGTGTTCAGTGAAACAATCGCTCAGCCTGCACATGGTCTCGCAAGAAAACATACTAGATCTCCCGAATAGATAATGGTCTATTCTACATTTTCCTTGATATTCATCTCTTTTGATCTCTTGCACTTCCTTATCTCTGTAACTCCCTCTCCCCTGACACTCAGTTTGAAGAAGGGTCTTAACCCGATACGTCACCCATTTCTTCTATCCAGAGATGCTGTCTGACCCGCTGAGCTACTCCAGCATGTTGTGTCTATCTTTGGTGTAAACCAGCATCTGCAGTTCCTTCCTACACATTTAGTCTGCCATAGGTGTCTCTCTTATCCAGGTGTGCCAGGGATGAGTGTAGGGCTAGGGAGATGGCTTCAGCTGTTGTGGACCTGTCGGTAGGTGAACTCAGTGGGCTGGATTTAATGCTTTCCCTTATGAGCTTCTCAAAGCACTTCATGATGGTGGATGTCAAGGTCACTTGACGGTAGTCATTGAGGCACTGGGATGATAGTGGTCTTCTTGAAGCAGGTGGGCAACTCAGATTGGAGTAGGGTGAGATAAAAGATGACTGTGAATGAATACTCCCGGTAGATGCTCCACGCAGCTTCTCAGGAAGGAATCGTTGGACAACCAGATTTCTGTGCCAGATACATGGTTCAGCATTAACTACCTCTTACTACACAGTTAAAAATTAATTTTACCAATAAACCACATTTTCAGTGGTTAGCAAAATACATAAAAGTCCATTTTAAATCACTGTTGTACGTCCAAAATGCAACATTGTAACCAGTGGAGGAATGGAGTATTATTGATAGGAGTCTCTCAATCTCTGTCCGTGAAAACAAGATTCAAGAGATTCAAGAGACATTTATTGTCTCATGCACCACTGGTACAGTCAAATTTGGGGTCACCATACAGCCATATGAATAAAAAAAGAACAAAACGCAATAGTATTTTACCGTAAACATCCCCTGCACAGCGGAATCAAAGTTTCCTACTTGAGGGAAGGCCCAAAGTTCAGTCATCCTCCTCTTTGATGTTCTTTGATGTGGTTGGGGCCTCCCGAGCCCACCGCAGTCGCCACTACAGGTGGCCCGATGCTCAGACCCCCTCGCCGCGATGATGGAACTCCGACGTCGGAACGGGAGAACAACCTCAGCGGCTTGTACCTACCGGAGTCTGCGGCTCCCGAAGTTCACAGGCCGCGCCGAGCGGAGACCCACGCTGGCGGCCCTCGGAAAAAGGGCCGCAGGGCACCGCGATGTTGAAGTCGCCCGTGCTGGAAGCTACTGTCAGTTTTAAAGAGTACTGATGGTGAACACTAACCATTTCAAATGATTGTAACTAGAAAGTGCAAGTGAATATTGAAAATCATCTTTAAAATTAAGAATATTCTCTCATTATTTCACTTCTCACCTTGCCGTCACCAGAATCTTTTTTTTCGCACCTGTCACTTCTGTAGAAAATTCCTCTTGTGAGCTCTTCCTTATTTCTAGGTTTGTTCCTCTTCTTCTCTTCCATTTGGCTTAACTGTCATTTGGTAGGTCTCTAGTTTTCATTTTCATGGTCCCTGTGCATGTGTGCGTTCGGTACATATCTTTTTTCTGGGAGGGACACAAAACGCTGGAGTAACTCAGCTGGAGCAGGCAACATCTCTGGATAGAAGGAATGGGTGACGTTCCGTGTCAAGATCCTTCCTCTGAGAGTCCGGGGAGACTTTATGCTGCATGGTTTATTCTGGGTCTTGTAATTGGTGATAATTTTCGAATATTCTATAGATTCAGGATCAGTTCCTGTGGATTGAAGGGTAGCTAATGTTATCCCACCATTTAAGAAAGGCGGGAGAGAGAAAACAGGGAATTATAGACCAGTAAGCCTGACATCGGTGGGGGGGAAGTTGCTGGAGTCAATCATAAAAGATGAAATTGCGGCACATTTGTGTAGCAGTAATGGGATCGGTCCGAGGCAGCATGGATTTATGAAGGAGAAATCAAGCTTGACTAATTTTCTGGAGTTTTTTAAGGATGAAAATAGGAAAATGGACAAGGGATGTAGTGTACCTGGACTTTCAGAAAGCATTTGTTATGGTATTGGGGGTAGAGTGCTGACATGGATAGAAAATTGGTTGGCAGACAGGAAACAAAGAGTTGGGATTAACAGGTCCATTTCAGAATGGCAGGCAGTGACTAGTGGGGTACCGCAAGGCTGGGACCGCAGCTATTTACAATATACATTAATGATTTAGATGAAGGGATTCAAAGTAACATTAGCACATTTGCAGATGACACAACGCTGGGTGGCAGTGTGAACTGTGAGGAGGATGCTATGAGAATGAAGGGTGACTTGGACAGGTTGGGTGAGTGGGCAGATGCATGGCAGATGTAGTTTAATGTGGACAAATAACTCAGGTAGGCACCTTGGTTTGTGTGGGCAAGTGGGACAAAGATCCTGTTTCTGTGCTGTGTGACTTTTTGATTTTATGAACAATGGAAATGCATAATTGTTGGGTTTGTTGATGACTGTGGAGATAAACATAGTGCACCCCAAATCATTTACATAGCTATTTTCACTGGGGCTCTGCTGCCCTTGCCTCTTGTTTCAGACCTCCACACTGACATGACTATGTGATGCAGCTTCCCTTACTTCTGTCATGTGAGCAGGCATTTGTGCTTGTCATTGGCCATGGTTTCTCAATGAGCCAATATTTTGTGGCAGTGGTTCAGATTCATTTCCAGTATGTTCATATACCCATTTTATTGCTTCTGGTGCTTTCTTCTTCTCAGCACTAGTTCTCCTTTAATCGCGTCTTCAGGCAACCCAATTTAGCCATATCTTCAGCCAACAGAGCTGAAGATTGATTACTATATTGGTGCTGTTAACAAATTATCTCTGGGCCTATATTCGTGGGAGTTCAGAAGAATGAGAGGGGGACCTCATTGAAATGTACAGAAAAGTGAAAGGCTTGGATAGAGTCGATGTGGAGAGGATGCTTCCACCAGTAGGAGAGTCTAGGACTAGATGTCACAGCCTCAGAATTAAAGGACGTTCTTTTAGGAAGGAGATGAGGAGGAATTTCTTTAGTCAGAGGGTGGTGAATCTGTGGAATTCTTTGCCACAGGAGGCTGAAGAGGCCGTCAGTGGGTATTTTTAAGGCAGAGATAGATAGATTCTGATTAGTACGATAGTCAGAAGTTATGGAGAAAAGGGAGGAGAATGGGGTTCGGAGTCAGAGATAGATCAACCATCATTGAATAGTGGAGTAGACTTAGAAACATAGATACATAGAAAATAAGTGCAGGAGGAGGCCATTCGGCCCTTCGAGCCAACACCGCCATTCATTGTGATCATGGCTGATCGTCCGCTATCATTAACCCGTGCCTGCCTTCTCCCCATATCCCTTGACTCCACTAGCCCCTAGAGCTCTATCCAACTCTCTCTCAAATCCATCCAGTGATTTGGCCTCCACTGCCCTCCGAGGCAGGGAATTCCATACATTCACAACTCTCTGGGTAAAAAAGTTTTTTCTCACCTCAGTCTTAAATGACCTCCCCTTTATTCTAAGACTGTGGCCCCTGGTTCTGGACTCACCCAACATTGGGAACATTTTTCCTGCATCTAGCTTGTCCAGTCCTTTTATAATTTTATATGTTTCTATAAGATAACCTCTCATCCTATTAAACTCCAGTGAATACAAGCCTAGTCTTTTCAATCTTTCCTCATATGACAGTCCCACCATCCCAGGGATCAATCTTGTGAACCTACGCTGCACTGCCTCAATCACAAGGATGTCCTTCCTCAAATTAGGAGACCAAAACTGTACATAATACTCCATATGTGGTCTCACCAGAGCCCTATACAACTGCAGAAGAACCTCTTTACTCCTATACTGAAATCCCCTTGTTATGAAGGCCAACATTCCATTAGCTCTCTTCACTGCCTGCTGTACCTGCACGGCAACTTTCAGTGACCGATGTACAAGGACACCCAGGTCTCGCTGTACCTTCCCCTTACCTAACCTAACCCCATTGAGATAATAATCTGCCCCCTTGTTTTTGCCACCAAATTGGATAACCTCACATTTATCTATATTATACTGCATCTGCCATGCATCTGCCCACTCACTCAACCTGTCCAGGTCACCCTGCAACCTCCTAACATCCTCTTCACAGTTCACACTGCCACCCAGCTTTGTGTCATCCGCAAACTTGCTAGTGTTGCTCCTAATTCCCTCTTCCAAATCATTAAAATATATGGTAAACAGTTGCGGCCCCAACACCGAGCCTTGCGGCACTCCACTCGCCACTGCCTGCCATTCTGAAAAGGACCCGTTCACTCCTACTCTTTGCTTCTTGTCTGCCAACCAATTTTCTATCCATGTCAACACCCTACCCCCAATACCAGTCTCCCGTTCGGGACCTTATCAAAGGCTTTCTGAAAGTTTAGATACACTACATCCACTGGCACCCCTTCATCCATTTTACTTGTCACATCCTCAAAAAATTCCAGAAGATTAGTCAAGCATGATTTCCCTTTCATAAATCCATGTTGACTTGGACAAAGGGTACACAAAAAGCTGGAGAAACTCAGCGGGTGCAGCAGCATCTAAGGAGCGAAGGAGATAGGCGACGTTTCGGGTCGAGACCCTTCTTCAGACAAATCCTTTTACTGCTATCCAAATGCCCTGTTATTATTTCTTTAATAATTGACTCCAGCATCTTTCCCACCACCGAAGTCAGGCTAACTGGTCTGTAATTCCCCATTTTCTCTCTCGCTCCTTTCTTGAAAAGTGGGATAACATTAGCTATCCTCCAATCCACAGGAACTGATCCTGAATCTATTGAACGTTGGAAAATGATCACCAATACGTCCACTATTTCTACAACCACCTCCCTGAGGACCCTGGGATGCAGACCATCAGGCCCAGGGGATTTATCATCCTTCAGTCCCATTAGACTACCCAATACTATTTCTCGCCTAATGAAAATTTATTTCAGTTCCTCTATCCCCTTAGATCATCTGTCCTCCAGTACATCTGGGAGATTGTTTGTGTCCTCCTTAGTGAAGACAGATCTGAAGTACCTATTCAGCTCTTCTGCCATTTCCTTGTTGCCCATAATAATTTCACCCGTGTCTGCCTTCAAGGGACCCACATTTTACTTTGCTACTCTTTTTCCCTTAACATATCTAAATAAGCTTTTACTGTTCTTCTTTTTATTCCTGGCCAGCTTCCCCTCATACTACATCTTTTCAGCCCGTATTGCCCGTTTTGTTTCCTTCTGTTGTCCTATGAAAGTTTCCCAATCCTCTGGCTTCCGGCTACTCTTTGCTGTTATACATCTTTTCTTTTAGTTTTATTCTATCCCTAACTTCTCTTGTCAGCCATGGTTGCCTCCTACTCCCCTTAGAATTTTTCTTCCTTTTTGGAATGAAATGATCCTGCGACTTTCGGATTATGCCCAGAAATTTCTGCCATTGCTATTCCACCGTCATTCCTGCTAGGATCCCTTTCTAGTCTACTTTGGCCAGCTCCCCTCTCATGCCTTCATAGTCCCCTTTGTTCAACTGCATCACTGCCACTTCCCATTTAACGTTCTCCTTCTCAAATTGCAGATTAAAACTAATCATATTATGATCACTACCTCCAAGCGGTTCCCTTACCTCGAGTTCTCTTTTCACATCTGGTTCATTGGACAACCCTAAATCCAGAATTGCCATTTCTCTGGTCGGCTCCATTACAAGCTGCTCTAAGAATCCATCTCGGAGGCATTCTACATGCTCTCTTTCTTGGGGTCCTGAACCAATATGATTTTCCCAGTCTACCTGCATATTGAAATCTCCCATCACACAGTGGCATTACCTTTGTTACATGCCAGTTTTAACTCCTGCTGCTTGATGGGCCAAATAGCCTAATTCTACGCCTGTCTCTTATGATCCTATAGTCCTCTGTTGGTTGTAATCTTATTCTTGTAGAAACATAGAAACATAGAAAGTAGGTGCAGTAGTAGGCCATTCGGCCCTTCGAGACCCCACATCCCCCCCATGTTTTGAGAGTTGGGGGACATCCCCTCCAAGTTTTTGTCATCCGGATTTTAAAATCTCCGCTTTCCGCGAGACAGTGGAGGTGGGACTGCTGATCGAGGGTGCCGATTGGACGAGAGAGACGTCGGCCAGCAGGCAATGGGGGCGGGACATAATGATTCAGTGCGATGATTGGAGGAGGGAGGAGTGGGGGGGTGGGACTGAGGATAGAGTGCGGTGATTGGAGGACGGAGACGTGGCACAGACCTGCGCCTCATCCGCAGCCAGGATCAATCCCGGCCGGGTCTCCGGTGCTGTCACATCCCCACCAGAGCACCCCCCCCCCCACGGGTGGCCAGAGAAGTCGGGAGTCAGACAGGCGTGGTGTCCCCAGGCCCACAGCCAGCGCAGAGAAACAGCGCTAAACCCAGCTCACTCTGCCTGGTTAACCTGCCTGGGCTTGCGGGAAATATGGGCAGCACGGAGAGGCAGCACTGGTGTCCCGACAGTCCAGTCAGGGCTGTAGTTAACCCAGCGAGACAGGCAGAGTTGAGCTGCATTTAGCGCTGGATTGAGCCTCCGAAGCCTCGCACGTGCGTGGGTGAGTGTGAGCATGCGCGCGAGGCAGCCAAAAAATTGTGTGTCCCCTGTCACCTCCATGTTTTGATAGCGAATTCCGCTCTTGGCCACATTTAACTCCCTCTTAAATATAGCCAATGAACTGGCCTCAACTACCTTCTGTGGCAGAGAAGTCCAGAGACTCACCAATCTCTGTGTGAAAAATGTTTTTCTCGTCTCGGTCCTGAAAGATTTCCCCCTTATCCTTAAACTGTGACCCCTTGTTCTGGACTTCCCCAACATTGGGAACAATCTTCCTGCATCTAGCCTGTCCAACCCCTTAAGAATTTTGTAAGTTTCTATAAGATCCCCACTCAATCTTCTAAATTCTAGCGAGAGTACCCAAGTAAGATGCGAACATGCCACGATGCCAAATTAACACGTATTGATGGCGCATTCTACAGTGTGTACATTTAAGTGTGACACAACAGCATGTGGAGAGTGCCGTCTATATTAACCTGTGCTCACCTTAAGGTGCTTTGATTTCATCCTCAAGACGCATGTGAATAGGTTCATTGGTCACTGCTAATTTCCCCCAGTGTGTTAGTGAGGGGTAGAATATTGGAGAGTTGATGGGAATGTGGAGAGAAAAAAAATAGAATGACTTTAGTGTAAGATTAGTGTAGATGGATGCTTGATGATCAGCTCAGACACGATGGACTATGCTGTAGGAATTGATCCTTGACTCTTATATATCTTCTACTCTGGAATGGATCAAAGGTTTAGAGGAATATGAACCAAATGGTGGAAAATGGGACTAGCTAAGATGAAGTATCTTTGATGGCATTAACGAGTTGGGTCAAAGGGCCTTTTTCCTGTAGACTACTTACTGGCAGCTTGAAGCTATGTTATTCCAAACACTCTGAGATATTTGACCAAAGACCATGCTTGCTCTTACCACACAAACACTCCCTGCCTTATTGATCCTTGCTTCATTAGAAGGAACAGCCACCTGTCAACACCCACCTGATGTTAGTATTGGAACCGAGACATTGAATTACATTAGATTTATTTGGCTTAAAGTTCAGTTGTGGTCAAAATGGCAATATACTAAAACTGGGAAATTTAGACGTGGTTAGATTAGTCCCGACCTAAATATAACATTGGGCTGGGGCTTCTTACAAAAGTTCCCTTTACTAACTTTCCTTGGTTAATTTTCCCTTAGTTTATTTCTATCAACTGCCGACACAACAAGAAACCCACTGGTGGGTGTTTGTGGACCGACCTTTATCAGTGACCTCTGTTCACTGTCATAAGGTCATGATGATTCAATGCCTCATTTGATTACAATCGGTTATCAACAGACTACCACAGAACATTGACATTATACAGTCTTGCCCTGACATGCCACACCTAATAAGGTCAGAAGAGATAGTAGAATTAGGCTATTCGGCCCATCAAGTGTATTCAGCCATTCAATCATGGCTGATCTACAGTATTTCTCCCTCCTAACCCCATTCTCCTGCCTTCTCCCCATAACCTCTGACACCTGTATTAATTAATAATATATGGACAAGTGTCAAGAAGTGACCACCCCAACAAAAAAAAGCATAACACCTTTTGTCTGATTTCAAAAGCACCATAGCAGAGCTAGTAAAAGTGGGAAGTAAAATTGCCTCTGCATCAAGGATAAGAATTATAATGACAAATGTTTAGTTTCAACATGCCACTGTTTATTTGCTGTTACTTGCTTTGCACTTACAGAACAAGTCAGGTCTGAGATTTTTATCTAACCTTAAGCCACTTCTCTTTTAGGATAGATTTTGCTCATTCTGACAATCTCTCATTGCTCTGTGTAGGGTAGGCTTCTGGATAGCAACAATTTCATGTCTGTCATTAGCAGAAGGCACAATACACTTCAGACATTTATGTTGCAAACTGGAGTAAGCTCGTTCTTGGTGGCTATTGGCAAACAAGGAGTAAAGTAGCTAATGTATTTTCCCTCTGTAATTTGGTTCTATTGAAGTCTGCAGAAGCAAATTGGTAAGTGCAATGGAACATAGGAATGCAAATATGTTGTCTACTTAGCGCAAGTGGACGGCACAGTAGTGCAGCTGACAGAGGCTCTGCTTCACAGCACCATGGTTCAATCCTGACCCCGGATGCTATCTGTGTGGAGTTTGCACCTTCTCCCTGTGGGTTTGCTCCGGGAGATCCAGTTTCCTCCCACATCCCAAAGATGTATAGGGATTGGATGATAAAGTGGAATAACATACAGTAGAATCAGTGTGGATAGGTTGTCGGTGGGGACCTGGTGAGTCGAAAATCTACAAAGGATTACCACAGATTCTTCATGAGAGTTCACTGCCATTATCCAATTAGCACAGAAATTAATGATATATGTAAACGACCAAGTTAAAATTGAGTACATCAATCCTCGAAACTAGTTATTCTCCAACAATTGGCATGCATTGTAAGAGCCCTTAGCACAAAGGTTATTTATACTTTCTATTTATCTGGAATCATTTAGTTTGGATTGTTTGTCAAAAGACCTAAAAGGAATTTAGAAAATTAAAATGATCACTGAGACATTCAAACAAATATGGGAATGATCCAGTAGGGGGCATCAATCCATGCTGCTTGTGTTATCTCTGGTTCTTTCATAAATATGTGATTGATTATTTGATAATAGTCTGGCAGGCATACTTGTTGCAACGTGCTCGTACTCTGAAGATGTGTTTAAACCACTGTTTGACATATTTCTATATTTCCTTTTTGGCTGAAGATAAACACAAAAAGCTGGAGTAACTCAGCGAGACAGGCAGCATCTCTGGAGAGAAGGAATGGGTGACCTACTGTGTCGGGTTGAGACCCTTCTTCAGACTGAGACTCAGGGGAGAGAGGGAATGGGAGTTAGAGATGGTACATACTTAGATCTAAAGCTGGTCAGGCAGCATCTCTGGAGAAAAGGAATAGGTGATGTTTCGGGTTGAGACCCTTCTAGACTTAGGGGAAAGGGAAACGAGAGATATAGACCATGTTACAGAGAGATATAGAACAAATAAATGGGAGATACGCAAATTATTGTCAGATGTTTCCTTTCCCTGCAACCTAATCGTTTAACCTCAGTGCTCTAACTTCTGTTATACCACCTGATATAGTGGGATGGGGCAGTTAGACCAGAACAAGTGATTAACAAATACAATAGGAAAACTAAAATACCTGGATTAGGGGATATTAGCTACAGGGAGAGGTTGGACAGACGTGGATTGTTTTCTCTGGAATGCCGGAGGTTGCGGGGAGACCTGGTGGAAGTGTATAAAATTAAGAGGGACGTAGAGAGGTTGGAATCTTTTTCCCAGGATTGAAAACTCAAGTACTAGAGGGCAGAGCTTTAAGATGAGAGGTGCAAAGTTTAAAGGAGATGTGTGGGGTGAGTATTTTACAGAGAGTGGTGAGTGCCTGGAAGCCGCTGCTGCGAATGGTGGGTTAGGTAGATACAATAGTGGCATTTAAGATACTTTTGGATAGGCATATGGATATGCAGGGAATGTAGAATATGTGCAGGCAGATAACAGTTGGTCTTGGCACAATGTTCAGCGCATTTATTGTGGTCATCGGGCCTGGCCTTTTGCATCACAGTGGCTGTCTTTCAACCCATGGGGTCTCTAACACTAGTTAGAGAGGGTCCATAGGAGGTTTACAAGAGTGATCCCAGGATGAGTAGGTTAACCTATGTTGAGTGTTTGTCAGCACTGAGCCTGTACTCGCTGGAGTATAGAAGAATGAGGGGGGACCTCATTGAAACATACAGAATAGTGAAAGGCTTGGATAGAGTGGATGTGGAGAGGATGTTTCCACTAGTGTGAGAGTCTAGGACTAGAGGTCACAGCCTCAGAATTAAAGGACATTCTTTCAGGGAGGAGATGAGAAAAAAAAAATATTCAGTCAGAGATTGGTGAATCTGTGGAATTCTTAGCCACAGAAGGCTGTGGAGGCCAAGTCAGTGGATATTTTTAAGGCAGATTCTTCATTAGTATGGGTGTCAGAGTTTATGGAGAGAAGGCAAGAGAATGGGGTTAGGAGTGAGGGAGATCGATCAGTCATGATTGAATGGCAGAGTACAGTCGATGTGCCAAATGGCCTAATTCTTCTCCCATCATTTATGACCTTATGACTAGTATTATACTTACAGCTGTGGGACCTCTGTTTCCCCAGTTGTCCCTAATTTCCTTGGGGCCTGTCTCTATCACGGGAGGTGTTCAGGGACCTCTTGCATTGGAAGATCGACAGCACCTGAAAGTATAATAAACGGGTTAACAAGTACCAGAAACTTGAAGTCCAATAGAAGTCCCATAATCTAAAGATCAGTGGTAGGTTGAAAGGGCACAGGAGGTTCAGCATCTCATTGACAGACATGTCATGTGCAAATTCATCAGCAAAGTTATGACTATCTCTAGTCTGCTGGGAGTTAAGAATGAGAGTGAACTCATCAAGAATATGGATGAACACTTTAATGAATTAAATCATAACTCTGTCTTTGACACAAACATTCTTGACTCCATCCCACAACAAAGTAGTTCTGGCCTTGCCACCACTACTGACCAATGGTGCTAGTCGGGAAGCAACCAGGCCCTAGAAGCAGTGCTTATCCCTGGCAAAACCATAACACTTGTTGAAGAGACACTTCAGTATACAAGAGACACTGGTATACAAACTTAAAGCACACGGTATTGGTGGTTCAGTATTGATGTGGATAGAGAACTGGCTGGCAGACAGGAAGCAAAGAGTAGGAGTGAACGGGTCCTTTTCAGGATGGCAGACAGTGACTAGTGGGGTGCCGCAAGGCTCAGTGCTGGGACCCCAGCTATTTACAATATACATTAATGATTTGGACGAGGGAATTAAATGCAACATCTCGAAGTTTGCGGATGACACGAAGCTGGGGGGCAGTGTTAGCTGTGAGGAGGATGCTAGGAGGCTGCAGGATGACTTGGATAGACTGGATGAGTGGGCAAATACATGGCAGATGCAGTATAATGTGGATAAATGTGAGGTTATCCACTTTGGTGGCAAAAACAGGAAGGTAGACTATTATTTGAATGGTGACCGATTAGGAAAAGGGGAGATGCAGCGAGACCTGGGTGTCATGGTACACCAGTCATTGAAAGTAGGCATGCAGGTGCAGCAGGCTGTGAACAAAGCGAATGGTATGTTGGCATTCATAGCAAAAGGATTTGAGTACAAGAGCAGGGAGGTTCTACTGCAGTTGTACAGGGTCTTGGTGAGGCCACACCTGGAGTATTGCGTACAGTTTTGGTCTCCTAATCTGAGGAAAGACATTCTTGCCATAGAGGGAGTACAGAGAAGGTTCACCAGACTGATTCCTGGGATGGCACGACTTCCATATGAAGAAAGACTGGATAGACTCGGCTTGTACTCGCTGGAATTTAGAAGATTGAGGGGTGATCTCATAGAGACTTACAAAATTCTTAAGGGGTTGGACAGGCTAGATGCAGGAAGATTGTTCCCGATGTTGTGGAAGTCCAGGACAAGGGGTCACAGTTTAAGGATAAGGGGGAAGTCTTTTAGGACCGAGATGAGAAAATCGTTTTTCACACAGAGAGTGGTGAATCTGTGGAATTCTCTGCCACAGAAGGTAGTTGAGGCCAGTTCGTTGGCCCTATTTAAGAGGGAGTTAGATGTGGCCCTTGTGGCTAAAGGGATCAGGGGGTATGGAGAGAGGCAGGTACGGGATACTGAGTTGGATGATCAGCCATGATCATATTGAATGGCGATGCAGGCTCGAAGGGCCGAATGGCCTACTCCTGCACCTAATTTCTATGTTTATATGTTTCAGGGACAATTTCACAATGTCATCCCCTTGCTAAGGACTTGGACACGGTAGAGGCAGGAAACATGTTCCCGATGCTGGGGGAGTCCAGAACCAGGGGCCACAGTTTAAGAATAAGGGGTAAGCCACTTAGAACGGAGACAAGGAAACATTTTTTCTCACAGAGAGTTGCAAGTCTGTGGGATTCTCCGCCTCAGAGGGCGGTGGAGGCCGGTTCTCTGGATACTTTCAAGAAAGAGCTAGATAGGGCTCTTAAAGATAGCAGAGTCAGGGGATATGGGGAGAAGGCAGGAACGGGGTATAGATTTTGGATGATCAGCCATGATCACATTGAATGGCGGTGCTTGAAGGGCTGAATGGCCTACTCCTGCACCTATTGTCTATTGGTAAAGAAGGGCAGCACGGTGGCACAGCGGTAGAGTTGCTGCCTTACAGCGCTTGCTGCGCTCAAGGCATGGGTTCGATTCTGACTACGGGTGCTGTTTGTATTGAGTTCCACCCCCATGACCACTTGGGCTTTCGCCAAGATCTTCAGTTTCCTCCCACACTCCAAAGACGTACAGGTTTGTGGGTTAATAGGGTGGTAAAGTGGTGTGTGTGTGTGTGTGTGTGTGTGTGTGTGTGTGTGTGTGTGTGTGTGTGTGTGTGTGTGTGTGTGTGTGTGTGTGTGTGTGTGTGTGTGGATCGCTGGTCAGTGCCGACTCGGAGGACTGAGGGCCTGTTTCCGCGCTGCATCTCTAAATTAAAACTAAAAAGAGCCATTGACATTTGTAATTCAAGTAAAAGGAGCGATGTGAATTTAAATATACATCTGAGAAATAAATTCATCAACACACCTCCATCTCATCCTTGATATTAAAATAAATATAAATTTACTTATAAGGGGAAGACTTTCTGTTGACCTACTATTTTTTGATTCATAGGTTATTGTACTTGTATAATACAAGCAGGAACCTATAGCTTTGACAGAAGCAATTTGAACATTTGATTCTATCAGTTTTCATTTTTCACATCCGCTTATTTTTTTTGCAAACAAGCCTGCATTTACACAGTAAAGTCCTCTATGGTCATTACAGGGATTTGAAGTTGATAAATAATGAAGATCTGGCCATTATATTCTTAAGGACCAGAAGAGATAAAATAATTAGTGTTGAAAAGAACAAATCAGTAGGTGTTTAGAGTTTAAACGGGTGTTTGAGTCTGCTTTGCTGCTGAATGATTTCAATCTCTGAAGGAAAATACTGCTTAGTATTTTCACTACTGTGACCAAAATAAGGGCTGCAAATGAGTTGATGCTCGTTGAAGCTACATTGCCCCATGCAGAGAGCTGTCTTTGGGAACGTTTTAATGAGCAGAGGAGGTCACAAATATGTGACACCATTTTGCAGACATCCCTGAGGAAGGATGCACATTTCCTGTGGAAGCAGTATAACAGCAGAGGGTACTATTCTGCCACAAAGTAGCAGCCGTAACTCGAGTGTCTGCATCCTGCCAATGGCATCAAGGGTCTGTATCACCAAAAGACAGTTCTTTTCATGCCGTTTCTCCTCATTTACTACTGTAGCGAGTCCAAACATGGTGTGTGTTGGGGTAAATGTGAGGCAGGACAATACGTTCTACACTTCACGGAAAGTTCTTGCTATTTGTTTAAACCCCGAATACAAATGAAAAGGGACAGCCAGACATATTTTGAATACAATATTTTTAATATAAAATGCTCATGCCTACTAAAGAAGTCAAATGCATTTTGCAGGAACAAATGAAAGTTTTATCTGAAGTACCAACTGTAGTCCTCTTCTACTTTTTGTGGTATATGGCAAATCCCACATACACAGATATTTTGAAGGTGGAACAACTCCAAGAGAAATTCTCCATGATCCAAAAATGTATTTTTTGCTCCCCTCCCTGGGTCCATGTTAGCATGAAGCACAGGTTAGATTAGGCATTATTGGACTCAAGTGCAGTAAGGGGTATGGAGGGGTGTGTGTGTGTGTGTGTGTGTGTGTGTGGGGGGAGGTGTGTGTGTGGTGCGGTGTGCGTGTGTGAATACAAATCTCATGAAGTGTGAGGCAGGGCAACAATCATCAATGGTGAATTGTGGAACGAGCAGGATCTTTATTTAATCTTCTCAAATTAGTTCAGTGAAAGTTATTTTAAGCAGCTCGAGGTGTCACTTTAAAGACATTCGAGACCTGGCACAGCTCAACAGAGATTGCACAATGCATTGTATTTATATTGTACGTATCTGAGTTTTGCACTGAGATGCTAGAACTAGAATATGATTCTAATTCTTTGACTAAGCAGTACACACACCAGTTAACATTGACAGGAGCGCATGGTTGAAAGAAGAGCATGGCCAAAGGAGAGATGGTTGAAAGCTTCAAGTCCATAGGAATAAATATCACCAGTGTCTTGTCCCGGACCAGCCACATCAAAGCTATGGCCATGAAAGCACACTGACCAACTCCTCTACTTCTTAGAAGGCTTAGGAAGTTCCGCATGTCCCCAACAACTCTCACCTACTTGTACAGATGCGCCGTAGATGCATCCAAGGTCCAAGATCTAATTCTGCAAGAAATTGCAAAAAGTTGTGGATGTAGCCCAGACCATCATGCAAACTTACCTTCCTTTCAATGACAGGCAATTACCCAGTTCATTAGCAGTGTCCTACACACCAGGGTGGTTTTGTCAGGAGGCTCAAGAATGGAGAGGACTTGAATGCAGGCCCACCAAGACAAGTCCAGGAGAAAACCAAAATCCAATCGCAAACGTAACCGACCAAATACAGAACTGATTAGTCAGCAGGGAGCGAATGTAGATAGCAGGCATTTAACCATTGACTGGTGATGAGAGCAGAGTGAATACAGGTGTAACTCATGATTAGATCAGGGGAGGAATGTAGAGAGAGTCTCAAGTGTCTAGAGGCGTGGCAGATGTGGCAGGAATCCCCCCCCCTCTCCCACGGACGCCTCCTGCCATCCACCTCGGCTTATCCGGATGCGGTTGATGAAAACCACGGGTGAGGTAAGGGTCCAGGATATCCCGGAGCACATCATTGACCAGAGCCTGGAAGACAGCCAGGGCGTTGGTCAGGCGGAAGGGCATTACGAGACTGGGTGTGTTGAAGGCTGTCTTCCGCACATCTCCTTCCTTGATGGGAACCAAGCGGTCGGCATTGGGTAGATCCAGCTTGGTAAACATGGTGGCACGCTGCAGGCAGTAGAAGACAGATGAGATGAGTGGCAAAGGGTAACTATTCTTGACACTGATGTCATTCAAGCCTCGATAATCAATGCAAGTGGGAAGGCAGCCGTCCTCCTTACTGACGAAGAAAACTCCAGTCCCAGCGGGAGAGGACGATGGATGAATTAAACCAGCTGCCAAAGTCGCCAATGTATCTCTCCGTGGCGAGTACAGATGACCGCGGGGTGGAGAAGCACCAGATAAGTCAGTGGCACAATCACAGGGGCGGTGAGGAGGTAAAGAGGTGGCTCGGGACTTACAAAATACTTCTTTCAGGTCATGATACTCAGATAGTACCTTGGACAGGTCAGGATAATCACTCGGAGCAACAGACACAGAGGTGAGGGGAAGACAAGCGGAGAGAAGACAAAGAAGGGTTTCGGCCCGAAACGTTGCCTATTTCCTTCCCTCCATAGATGCTGCCGCACCCGCTGAGTTTCTCCAGCACTTTTGTCTACCTTCGATTTTCCAGCATCTGCAGTTCCTTCTTAAACAATTAACGTGACAATCCTCCCCCCGTGGAGATCTTGCCAGCGGACCAGTTGACAGTGGGGTTGTGAGTTGTCAGCCAAGGCTGACCCAGAATGGCTGGAACATGACGTGAGATGAGGTAACAGCAAGTGAATGCTCTCCCGGTGGTGACCATTCACACAAAGTTCTAGGGGGAGAGTAGTGAGTGAGGTCATACCAATGGTTCTACCATCAAGTGCACTGGCTTGGCGGGGCTCTTCTCCCCTTACTGTGGGAATCTGGAACTTCCGAGCTAGAGCGATATCAATGAAGCTATCATCAGCCCCTGAGTCAATGAGAGCATCGAGTTTCAACAACTTGTTTCCAATGAGTACAGCGAGTCTGGTGGAAAGAAGCGGGAAATAAACCCGAGTCACCCATAATCCCTCTCTAACTGGGGAGCGTTGGCTTATACTGGGCAGGCAGCGATGAAATGTCCGGAACTCCACAATAGGGACCACTCCTCCCTGTATGTGTGTCAGGCGCTCGGCCTCACTCAGCCTGGTGCGGCCGCTCTGCCTAGGCTCTCCCTCCACTGGATCAGGGCCGGGATGTGTGAGGCTTCTTGCTTCAGAGGGAAGTGGAACAAAAGGCTCACTCACTGTGACGAGAGGAGTGTGAAGGGTTAGGTGGCTGGTAAAGGGCTGTTGATAGCTTGGTCGGTCTCACTCTTGGAGCCAGTTATCTAACCAGATGGTTACTTCAATCAGCGAGTCCAGATCAGTGGGGAGGTCACGGGAGGCCAACTCATCCTTCAGGTTCTCGTTGAGGCCACGAATGAAGACACCGAGCAGAGCGGTATCACACCAGCCGCTCTCTACAGCCGTGGCCTGAATGTCAATGGCGTAATCAGCAACAGAGCGTAGCCCCCTGATGAAGATGCAGCATCCTCTGGGCTGCCTCTCTTCTGATTAAAGGGCGGTCAAAAATCCCTCCCAGCTCAGCCGAAAAATGGGCAAAGTCCGGACAGAATTCTGGCTGTCTCTCCCATGTATCTGTACCCCAGGCTGAAGCATGGCCTGACAGCAGGGAGGTGGCATAGGCAACCTTACAGTGTTCTGCGCTGAAGCAGGACAGTCATAGCTCAAAACCCAAGGAGCACTGGGACAAAAAGACCTGCAGATAGGTGGATCGCCACGGTACCTCTCCGAGGTGGGAAGAACTGGTTCCTTAATGGACTGGATAAGGCTAGGAACGGACAGAGGGAGAGTGGCAGCAGCGGAGTAGGGAGGATCTGACGGCAGAGAGAAGTGTACCAGGAGCTGGTTGACACTGGCTGTTAACTGCTGGAAGGTCTTAGTAAGTTGGTTTATTCGATCAGTAAGTTGGTTTATTCAAGCCTCATGGGCACCAAGAGTGGAGCCTTAGCATTGAACAGCCCTGCATACAAGATACATTTATTTGTCACATGCGCCAGTTGGCACAGTGAAATGTGATCACCATACAGCCATACAATAAAATAAAGAACACAACACACGATAGAATTCAACATAAAAACATCCCCACAGCAAAATCAAACGTTTCCCACTGTGAGGGAAGGCACCAAAGTCAGTCTCTTCCTCTGATGTTCACCCGCTCAGGCCCGCTCGCCGGGATGTTGAAACTCCAACGTCGGAACGGGAAGCCAACCTCAGCGGCTTGGACCTCTAAAACGGCCGCTTCCCACTGGAGTCCGCGGCTCCCAACGTCCCGGGCCGCGCCTGGGCGGAGATTCACACTGGCGGCCCTCAGCAAAGGGCCCCAGGACTCCGCGATGTCTGTCAGCGCTGCCCGCGCTGGGATCTCCCGAGGCAATAAATCCTCAATCTCAGTATTTGGGTGCCCGAACTCTGGTCGGGCTGACCAGGATTGCCTGCTGAGTCCATACTGGCCGACTAATCTGTCCGGGGCTCAGGAATAGAGAGGACTCGAATGCAGGCACACCCAGACAAGTCCAGGAGAAAACCAAAATCCAAACATAATGCACCAAATACAGAACTGATTAATCAACAGGGAGTGAATGTTGATAGCAGGCACATAACCATTGACTGACGAGGGGAGCAGAGTGAATGCAGGTGTAACTCATGATTGGATCAGGGGAGGAATGTGGAGAGAGTCCTAATTGTGTGGAGTGACAAATTTATGCTTTATATGAGCCAATTAACCTGCAAATCTGTCCATCTTTGTCGTATGGGAGGTAACTGGAGAAAACAGGTAGGATGTATGAAGAAGGGTTTCGGCTTGAAACATTGCCTATTTCCTTTGCTCCATAGATGCTGCCGCACCTGCTGAGTTTCTCCAGCACCTTGAGTTGTCTACCTTTGATTTTCCAGCATCTGCAGTTCCTTCTTGAACAATAGGATGTATGAACTCAGTACAGACAGCACCTGTAGTTAGAATTGAACCTGTTTCTGGCACTGTAATGCCCCTGTCCCACTTAGGAAACCTGAACGGAAACCTCTGGAGACTACACCCCACCCAAGGTTTCCGTGCGGTTCCCGGATATTTTTGTCAGTTTCGACCATTAGGGAGACTGATAAAGACCTCCAGGAACCGCACGGAAACCTTGGGTGGGGTGTAAAGTCTCCAGAGGTTTCCGTTCAGGTTTCCTAAGTGGGACGGGGGCATAAAGCAACAACTGCACTGCTGTGCTGTCTACTTCATTGGAGACATTCAAATGATATTTAATTGGACACTGGACTTTATCTTGCACTAAATGTTATCCCCTGTATCTGTAGACTGCGGATGGGTTGTTTGTATCATGTGTAGTCATTTTGCTGACTGGATAGTATGTTTAAAACAAAATAGCTTTTCACTGTACCTTGACATGCGTGACAATAATAAATGAAACTAAACAAAACAAAACTAAATGAAATAAAACAAAACTAAATGTTTGCTTAATTAAGCCTATTGTGTTCAGTTCTGGGTACCATGTTATAGGAAAGGTATTGTTAAGCTTGAAAGGGTTCAGAAAAGATTTATGTTGCCAGGACTCGAGGGTGTGAGCTATAGGGAGAGGTTGAGAGTCTGGGTCTTTAATCCTTGGAGCGCAGGAGGATGAGGGGTGATTTTTTTTTATAGAGGTGTACAGAAACATGAGAGGGATAGATCGGGTAGATGCACAGAGTCTCTTGCCTAGATTAGGGGAATCGAGGACCAGAGGACATGGGTTCAAAGTGAAGGGGATAAAAGGAATCTGAGGGGTAACATTTTTCACACAGAGGGTGGTGGGTGTATGGAACAAGCTGCCAGAGGAGGTAATTAAGGCAGGGACTAGTCCAATGTTTAAGAAACAGTTAGACAGGTACATGGATAGGACAGGTTTGGAAGGATATGGACCAAGCTCAGACAAGTGGAATTGGTGTAGCTGGGATATTGTTGGCCGGTGTGGGCGAGTTGTGCCGAAGGGCCTGTTTCCATACTGTATCACTCCAAGCCAAGCAGCTTGTGCCGTCAATGCCTTTTAAAAATATTGCATCAGGAAGGTTTGAACATCAGTATCAGGACATGCATCGATGTTGTGTTCTTCAGGTTAAATGTAGGCTGTCAAGGGTTGTATTTCTTCTTCTCAGATTTAAATGAATTGTATAAAGTGGAAATACTCTTTCATTTCTGCTTTATAACCAAATTAATGCATGAATATGGGGTCAAATGCTTTGAAATTGACATACAGTATATTGTGTCAAGAATGCATTTATTACATCTCTGTGAAAATAACTCATTTCTGATTGAACTTTGGTTATACTTTGTGCTAACATAGTTATAATTGCACCATATTTAAGCAGATTATATAAAAATATAAAAATAAAAGTCATGATTTTGTTTTTAATACTTCAGTGAAATATTTTGCATTTCAGGTTTTACTTATATCTTTTCTTTGGAAAATGTGATATGGACCTGTAGAGTCTGCAACAAAATGATAATTTTCCACACTTTGTCCTCAATTTATGCATTGTTAATGCGAGTTAATTGGAACTGATAAAACGGAGCCTGATATTGAGGGGAAAGCGTGACTGTCAATGTCCAGGTATTCAGGAACTGTTCGGAATGTGTGGTGCAGAGGAAGAGTTGCTGCCTAATGTCCCTGTCCCACTTAGGAAACCTGAACGGAAACCTCTGGAGGCTTTGCGCCCCACCCAAGGTTTCCGTGCGGTTCCCAGAGGTTCCCGGAGGTTTTTGTCAGTCTCCCTAATGGTCGGTAGTGGTTTCTGCTTCTTCCATGTTCTTTAGGGAAGAAGCGGAAACCAGAGGTCTCCAGAGGTTTTTGTTCAGGTTTCCTAAGTGGTACAGGGGCATTAGAGTGCTTGCAGCGCCAGAACCCCGGGTTCGATCCTGGCTATGGGTGCTGTCTGTACGGAGTTTCTATGTTCTCCCTGTGACCTGTGCGGGTTTTCTTGAGATCTTCGGTTTCCTCCCATGCTCCAAAGATGTACTGATTTGTAAGTTAATTGGCTTGGTATCAATGTTAAAAATTGTCCCTAGTGTAGGATGGTGTTAATGTGCGGGGATCGCTGGTCGGTGCGGACTAATTTCCACACTGTATCACTAAACTAAGATGGGGATCCTGCCAAATTTTCCAGCGAGAACTTGTAAATTGTAAAGGTTACTCATTGTTAAACTCATTGTAAAGTTTTGGTATTTTATCTGTCTGACTGCGGCAGATTGAGTTGGTGACAAGGTCCTGCGCGGGAAAAGGTAGAAAAGTTTCGGAGGTAAACTGTGGGGCGAGGTGACCATTTAGACCAGAGCACTGAGGGAGGAAGGTGAGTTTGAGTGGAGAAGAAACAATTATGATTCATGAGAAATTGATTCAAGAGATGGTGTTCTAATCAACAGCAGCGTGTTAGTTTTTGAGGGTTGGAGGGTTATGATCACAGGAGACATGAAATCTCCCCCAAACTTGTGAATGAATGAATACTTTATTGTCACATGTGACACGTCGCAGTGAAATTCTTTCTTTTGCATACACAATGTCTGCAAATAGTTGTCGACAAAGTTATTTGCATTGTGATAATTGAACTCTGATTTACTGACAGCCTTCATTTTAATTAAAGTACTCTTTCATTTTTGTTCCACTATCAAGCTTCCACAGGGCAAAGACCGAAATGCAGTCACCAACTGGATGTTGGATGCCTGAACGCCAAGAGAGATGGGAGAACACGTGGCAACGGTGGACCAATTCCCAATCCATTCAGCAGCATCTTCCAGTCTTGCCCAGGACTCGTGGATTCCAGGATCTCTTCCCACAGGAGACATGGAAATCAGCTCGACAACCAATGCATGATTTTAAGGTAATTAGGAATTATAAGAAAAGACATTCATAAATATGAAACTTAGTTTCTATTGATGTTTTATTTTTGATAAGTTATTTGTAAGATAAATCATCCTGGTTACACTTTCCTAATTCTGAAGGCACTTAATGATAACTGTGATAAATAAAGGCTAAATGCTTGCTTACAATCTACCAGAAGGTTTATTAATATTTGAAATCACTTACACCTAACAGTGGATTTGTTTTATTTCTGTGAACTTCTTTATGAACTTAGTCTGCTGAATAATTTGTTTCTTTAGGCTGACTGTGATTGAAAGGTATCGGCATATACTCTGTTAGACAAAAATGCTGGAGAATCTCTGCGGATGAGGCAGTGTCTATGGAGCGAAGGAAATGGGCGACGTTTCGGGTCGAGACCCTTCAGTCTGAATAGATGCTGCCTCACCCGCTGATTTTCGCCAGCATTTTTGTCCACCTTCGATTTTCCAGCATCTGCAGTTCCTTCTTAAACAGCACATACTCTAATGTGTTGAAACATGTCTTTGTATCAAGAAATGTACTCAAAGGTCTCTTATTTTATAGTCAAATTACTTCTTCAGACGTCACTGTAGATAGAAATAACTCTTAAGGACCCAATCTAATGTTCTGGGGCACAAGGGTGGACATTTCATGGGCACGGGAGTTCAGAATTGATTGGAGAAAGCCATCTGCTCTATTCAAAGGGCTTTGTGCAGGTAAAGGGTTTAGCATATTACGTGTGACTTTGCAAATATTATCTTTTTCTATTTGAGACTTTGAGATGGGACATGTACGAGGCACATCACCCTTGACGCCCCTGGATTTATTTACTTTACTTCAGTGCTGTATTAATCAACAACTCAACTGTCATAACTGCCAGGGTTACACAAAATGCTGGAGAAACTCAGCGGGTGCAGCAGCATCTAAGGAGCGAAGGAGATAGGCGACGTTTCGGGTCGAGACCCTTCTTCATAACTGCCAGATTGGTCAAGGCTGAACTAGAAGTTTAAAAGATAACTATTATTCCAATGTTCCCATGCAACCAGTTGTCGGAGTTTAAACCCAGGCATAAATACCTATTGAGGGTCCACTACAAAACCAGCAACCTTATCCTTATGCACAGCACTGCTCTAGAGGAGGTAGAAACATTCACATACCTAGGCCGTGTGGTGGACATCACTGGAGGAGCAGAGGCAGATATCAAAAGTAGAATCAATAAGGCTAGTGTGGTGTTTAACATGCTCAGGAAGATCTGGAGCTCAAAACACAACTCAATCAACACCAAAATATGCATCTTTAACTCCAATGTGAAACAGGTGACGTTGTATGGATCGGAGACATAGAAAACAACAAAACACACTACAAACAGGCTGCAAACATTCATTAGCACCGACCTTAGGAGAATACTTAACATCTGGTGGGGAGACAAAGTAAGCAATGTGGACCTGTGGAGAAGAACAAGCCAGGAGCCCATTGACTTACAAATTCGAAGGAAAAAATGCAGTTGGATTAGACACACCCTCAGGAAACCTGCCACAAACATCACCCGGCAAGCCACAAGGAAAAAGGAAAAGAGGTCGCCCCAGGAACAGCTGGAGAAGAGGTGTCCAGACAGAAATGTCTGAGAATGGGCTCAACTGGGGAGATCTCAAAAGAACTGCCAACAACCGAGTGAGGTGGAGGACATTTGTCAATGGCCTATGGTCCCTAGAGGAGCAAAGGGCTGAAGAAGAAGATAAATATCTAGTACTAACTCGGGTATCATTCAGAAGCACCTGCACCGGATTTCTTCAAAATCTAGTGCATCTTTTTGCTGGGGTGGTGGGCAGAACTGAATATAATATACTGGAAGGGCCGAGAGGGCCTGTTTCCGTGCTGTAATTGTTATATGGTTATATGGTTATAAGTGGTCTAACTAGTGCCTTTCAATGTCCCTGCATTAGTAAGATCTTGGAAGAGGTTCTGATTGCAGCTCAAGAAGGAAAATTACTAGATTCTAGAGGGTAGGGAATTACTAGAGGGTAGGGAAGTTTCAAACAAGAGGGCATGACATGAGAATTAAGGGACAGAGGTTTCGGGGTAACGTGAGGGGGAACTTCTTTACTCAGAGGGTGGTGGCTGTGTGGAATCAGCTTCCAGCAGAAGTGGTGGAGGCAGGATCGATTTTAACATTTAAGAGTAAAGTGGATAGGTATATGGACGTGAAGGGAATGGAGGGGTATGGTCTGAGTGCAGGTAGATGGGACTAGGGGAAAACAAATGGTCGGCACGGACTGGAAGGGCCGAGAGGGCCTGTTTCCGTGCTGTAATTGTTATATGGTTATATGGTTATATTCTAATTTGACAGACATTATTGCAAAAAAGATGCAGGTGCAAATGTGAGAATAGAAGAATGCTTTGGTAGAAAAACTAGAGAAGACCTACCCAAAGTAGAGATTGGGTTGTGTAGCTGTAAATGGGACCTCCAATCCATGGTGCATTGGTAACCATTGAATGAACCATTGAATTAACCGTCTGAATATTATCTTCAGTTCTGCTCACCACTTTGCAAAATGATACATGAGACTATGAAGAAATCTAGTGCAGTTTCTTCCGAATGATATCTGAGTTAGTTCTGGGTTATTATGCCTGTGTTTAAACTCTGAGGACTGGTTGCACAGATCAGGTTTATACAACATTAAAATTTGGGAGTGATCTAATTAATGTATTTAAGATGATTTAAATAAATCAATGTGGTTGATAGTTGGAAATACTTTAGTCTTTAGTCTTTGAGTTTGGACCAAACGTTTTTAAATGTAAAATTCAATACAGGGTGTTTGGAGGAAATACTTAGTCAAAGAGTGATACAGTGTGGAAACAAGCCCTTTTGGCCCAACTCTCACTGGCCAACATGTCCCAGTTGCACTAGTCCCATCTGCCTGCATTTGGCCCATATCCCCCTTCTTCATTCAAAGGATATTGTAAAGTTGGACCTCAAACTATGTATGCTTTGTTTATGGAAACAAATCAAAATTATGTTCAGATGGAGTTTAGTTCGGCAAGGCTATTCAGGAATATGAAAAATAACGGATGAAGTGCTAAATCAAGTTATGTTACAGAACTTGTAATAGTTGCGATCTAACTGAATATCAGACTTGGCTTCAGTGGCTGAAATGTCCTTTAACATTCCAATGGATAATGGAGGAGAAGAAACGTCAAAATATTTCAAGTATTTTGCTATATTCTGCTTTACTTGTGCCAAATTTGTAAAGAATGTTTTAAGTTGTCTGGCAGTTGCTTTCACAATTGGCTAAACATATTATCTCAGTGTTGTAAATGCTGTGCAGCTAATATTCACTCACTGAAGGCATCAGTAGATTGCAGTTGTAGTTTATGGCAATGTACATCGGAGAAGGGTGTCCTTGTGTGCAACAATGCGACCTTTACGTGGAGTTAACAGATATATATTTGCTTGTATTTTTATATTATTTCCATCAGTCATGGGGGACAGAAGTCAGATCTATAAAAATAGAAATCAGACCAAAGCCGCCTAATTATTTTGGGGAACTATCAAGTAGTGGAGAAATTATAGCTGGGAGTTGGTGGGAAACTGCTCTTCATGTCTGTTCAATTCACTAAGGGTGCTTAAGTGACTCTACAGGTGTACCATAGAAAGCGTACTGTCGGGTATGGGATCGGGGGTGCATCATTGCTTGGATGTTTAATAATAAATTGGTTGAGGATCAGTTCTGCCCAAGATCGCAATAAATGGCAGAGTTGTGGATATAGTCCAGTCCATCACACAGACCAGGCACCCCGCCAATCAATCGCGTTTCATTCGTCACTTGCACATAAAGTGCAGTGAAATGAATTTGCCAGCAGTGGTACAATAAAAAAGAGCACACAATACACAATAAAAAATTACACAAACATTCACCACAGCATTCATCACTGTGGTGGAAGGCACAACATTTGGCCAGTCCTCCTCCATTCCCCCCGTGGTCGGGACCTCCACCCTCCGGGCGTCCAGATGCACAGACAAGGTAAGTCCTGAATCGGTGCCTCCCCACCGGAGACGGCAGCTGCAGGTTGGTGTAGGCCGGTGGTCGAAGATTTAAAGTCCCTGCCACGCCGCAGCAAGAAGCACCGCAGGGCTGGTGGTCGGAGCTCCTCTGCAGGGATCACGGCTAGGGACCCCACTCCGGATGGTAAGTCCCCGACGCGCCCGCCTCCAGGATCCCCAACCAGGCATCCTAGGCAGCGGACGCTGCGCCAGCTGGAGCTCTGCAGACCGCGGCTTCAGGCTGTCGCGTGCCAGCGAACCGAGCGCTTCCCCTCTCCCCCCCCCCCAGCGAGGACTCGCACACTGCGCCCGCTGCTGATGCCCCAGGCGCTTCTCCGGGAAAGGCCGCACTGATCCTTGCTGTTAGGCCAAGGGGGAGGCGACATGGAAAAAGGAGGAAGCGACCAAAACTGTTTCCCCCTTACCCCCCCCCCTCCTCCCCCACCCACCCCCCACACAAGACACACAAAGAAACATTAAAAACATACATTAAAACACACTAAAAACTAACACTGGTGGCAGGGCTGCCGGATTGCAGTGCCCCCACCGACTGACTACATCTACACTTCATGCTGCCTGGGAAAAGCAGCCAAGATGTCCAACCCTGATCATGTATTCATCTCCCTGCTCCCATCAGGCAGAAGATACAGAAGCTTGAACGTATGTACCACGGGACTCGGGAACAGCTTCTTCCCCATGTTATCAGGCTTTTGAGTGGACATTCCATAAGCTAGAGTACTGTTCGATTCATCTCTATTCCATTTGATTTTATATTTAACAGCTTGATTATAATCGTGTATAGTCTTTCTGCTGACTGGATAGCACGCAACAAAAGCTTTTCACTGTACGTTGCTGAAAGTGACACTAAACTAAACTAAATTAAACTAAACTAAGGTCCCAATTGGATATGGATTGCTCTGAGTGCAGTAAACCTAACGCTAATCTCTAAATGGATAAACCAATAATCCCAAAAGGTCATTACCTAAATATATAGATGGAGGGGGAGAGAGACTAATAGTGGATAATTCAATGTTTATTCCGTTGGGTTGTGTAAATAAGCAATTCACAAACTCTTAAAGTGTGCAACATCTTTTAATGATAGCACAGGGTATTACATACATCATCAAGCACTGGCTACATTCTTCTACTGAACTGTACCCAGGAAGGGGAAGGCGTTATGATTGATGTTAACTAGGCGGGGTTAGCGGTACTGAGGTAACTATGTTATTGGTTGCAAATATAAACCATCTACATCCTTCCCCTTAGAAAATCAAAACAGATTGTTGTCACAACAACAGAATTAAACAGCAGAATTAAACAAAATCGCCATAACGAACAGGTAGTTTACTAATCCGGCCCGAGCGCGTACGGATGTCTCCCCCTTCCCCCGAAAGAGCAGAAGAAACAGGAGGACGCGAGGCAGCTGGGGAACCAGGGAAGGGCGCTGGAGAAACAGGAGTGAGAGCCGCGACCGGCAACAGGGGACCCGCGCAGAGGGGTACCGGGCGCTCGATATGGGGATCGAGGCATGCAGGGAACACTGGCTGGGACGGCAGCCGGCTGCTGGTATGAGAGTGGTGGGGCATAGGGCCCCGGGGGCTGCGGCTTCGGCTCATTAACCGCAAGCAGGTGTTGTCGGCTTCTTCGGTAGATGGTTCCCTCATAGTCGACCAGATACGAACGAGGTGAGTCGGCCACCCCAACCACGGTAGCCAGACGGGAGTGACCACTGGCGGTCTGCAACCGAACAACCTGTCCAGGCAACAGAGGATCGAGTGGTATGCACGACCGATTGTGGGAACGCCGCTGGCTGTCATGTTTCTCTTGAATGCGCCTCTGCACGGAGGCAGGCTCCAGCACCCGAGGTTTCAGCTGGCGCTGGGCAATCGGGATGGTAGATCTGGTTGTCCTGGACATCAGACGCTGAGCAGGTGACCCCATGGCCGGATCCCTGGAAACATTCCTGAGGTTCAGGAGATCCAAATACAAATCAGAGTTGGAGAGTCTCGCCTGTTCCATCAGAAGCTTGGTGCTGCGGACGGCCCGTTCAGCAAGGCCGTTGCTCTGGGGGTACTCTGGGCTGCTGGTGAAATGCACAAAGTTCCACTTGTCGGCAAAACTTTTGACTTCTCGGCTGGTAAACTGCCTGCCGTTGTCAGTCTGCAGCCTGACAGGGGACCCAAAAGTGGAGAAGTGTTTCCGCAGTTTTCGGATCACCATCTCCGACGTGAGGGATGTCAGTAAATCCACTTCGAACCAGTTCGAGTACGAGTCGACCAGGACAAGGTAGTGGTTACCACGCCACTCGAAGATGTCGGCAGCCAACGAGGACCAGGCCAAGGCAGGAGCGGGCTGTTGCAGCAGGGGCTGTCGCTGCTGGTGTGGAGCAAGACTGTTGCACGTGGAGCAGGCAGAAACTCGGTCTCGGATATATTTGGCCATTCCAGGCCAGTAGAATTGGCACTGAGCGTGGGTGAGTGTTGCATCGACCCCAGGGTGTCCGCTATGGGCTGCGCAATAGTAAAAGTCAAACAGGGAGGACGGGACTACAACTTTATGTCCCTTGACGATGACGTCATTCTGGAGCACCAGTTCGTCGCGGACCAGGAAGAAAGGCTGTGTTTCAGACGGTGCAGCGGAGCGCTTTGTTGGCCACCCTGCTTTAATCACAGAGGCAAGCCGCTGCAAAACCGGATCGGCAGCGGTGTGCTCGGCCAAAACCTGTAGCTGCTTGGTGGGAATAAAGTTAACGCCCAGTACGAGCAAGTCCTCTGTTTCGTAGGGGTGGCGAGCACAGGAGGTCCGCGGGGCGCGCAATGTGCATCTCAGTGCCCTTCTTGTAGATGATGTCAAAATCGAAACGCTGGAGCTGCAGCATCATACGCTGCAGCCTGGCAGGGGCAGCGTGAATCGGCTTGTTAAGGATTGTCACCAGTGGCTGGTGGTCGGTTTCGACCGTAAATCTGCTGCCGAACAGGAAGTCTCTGAACTTGGAGCAGGCGAACACCACCGCGAGCAGCTCCTCCTCGATCTGAGCGTACCGCTGCTCGGTGTCCGTCATGGTGCGGGAGGCATAGGAGACAGGATGTAACGATCCATCGACAGACTGAAGGCTGGCCGCACCAAGACCGAACTTGGAAGCGTCACAGGTGACGGTGATGGGGCGACTCGCGTCGAAGAACCGCAATGTCGGAGTGTTAATCAGTTTCGACTTGAGGCAGTCAAAGGCCTGCTGGTGTTAAAGAAGGAACTGCAGATGCTGGAGAATCGAGGGTACACAAAAAGCTGGAGAAACTCAGCGGGTGCAGCAGCATCTAAGGAGCGAAGGAGATAGGCGACGTTTCGGGTCGAGACCCTTCTTCAGACTGGTCAGGGATCAGGGAAACGAGAGATATAGACGGTGATGTGGAGAGATAAAGAACAATGAATGAAAGATATGCAAAAAAGTATCAATGATAAAGGGAACAAGCCATTGTAAGCTGTTTGTGGTGTGAAAATGATAAGCTAGTGCGACTAGGGTGGGGGAGGGAGATAGACATAGAGGGAATGCCAGGGCCCGAGGGCTGAGGGAGAGGTGGGAAGGGGAGGAGACAGCAAGGGTTAACAGAATTGCGAAAATTCAATGTTCAAGCCCAAAGGACATGTGGGAGCCAGACCCAGGCGATATCCTTTTTTGTCAGCTGCCGCAGGGGAGCACTCAGCTCACTGAAGTTTGGTACAAACTTCCCAAGGTAGTTCACCATGCCCAAGAATCGTTGTAGACCTGGCACGTCGGTAGGGGCTGCCATCTCGGAGATGGCAGCTGTCTTCAAGGGGTCGGGTTTTAGTCCGTTAGAGGTGAAAACGTGTCCAACATACGTGACTTCTGAGACACGAAACCGGCACTTCTTTGGATTCATCTTCACGTTCGCCTTCCGCGCCCGATCCAGGACGCGGCGGAGGTTCAGGTCGTGCTCGGCAATGTCCTTCCCATAAACCAGGATATCATCCACGATGATGGCACATGGCAGGTCCGAGAATATCTGCTCCATCGTTCGCTGGAACACCTCGCTAGCGGAACTGATGCCGAATGGCATTCGCAGGAACTTTAATCTGCCAAACGGTGTGGCGACGGTCGTCGGGTCAAAAGACGCTTTGTCCAACGGGATCTGCCAAAACGAGTTCTTAGCGTCTAGGACCGAAAAGATGGTGGCTTGCCCGACCTGAGCCGCCACGTCCTCATGAGGTAGTGTGGTCGCCTGATGGCAAGGTTTAAGTCCTTAGGGTTGATACACACACGTATCTCATTCTTGTCTTTCTTTATCGTGGCAAGCATGGTGGAGACCCAATCGGTGGGCTCGCTAACCGCTTCTAGCACCCCCTTTTCGACCATGTTGTTAAGCATCGCCTCGACCCTGTCTTTCATGGCGTGAGACACCCTGTGAGGTGCGCGGACAATAGGTTGTATATTTGGGTCAATGGAAATATAGTATGTCAGTGGTAACTTTCCCAGGTCATCTTTGAACAGGTCCTGGTAGTCTGCAACCGGGTTAAACGACAGTTGCACTTTGTGGACCATGCGGTCGAAGGACACCAGGCCAAGATCTTGGCACGCACGGTTGCCCAACAGGGTTACACAGTCAGTTCAAAACATAGAAAACCAGGTTTCTCGTGGCCTTTTGCAGCACGCAAGTTAAAGTGGCCCTCCCCGCAGGCCTTAGAATTTCTCCACCACAGGCATGCAGGGTAGCATCGTCAGCAACCAGGGGCTCATTATTCCTTATCTTGTTGAAAGGATTTATTGACAAAACGTTGACCTTCGCACCTGTGTCTAACTTTGCAAGGAAGGTTACATCATTGACAGTCACAGATACGGAGGGATCAGACCGTTGGCCGGGTGCCTGGAGGAGGGTGAACACATTCAAATCCTCGGGCGAATTAATTGGATCTGCATCATAGGATTCAGCTATGTTGGGCTGTGAGTCGTAACAGACATCAGATTGTCTCAGCACGTTTAGACTGGGTCTGGAAATCTGTGGCTGCCTCCCACGGGAACAGAATGAACGACAGGCGGCAGAGAAGTGATTCAGTTTTTTACAAAAGTTACAGGCCTTGCCATAGGCGGAGCACGTCGACAGTCTGTGGTGCATGTAGTTACAGTTTGGGCACCTTTTTGGGGGCACTTCACCAGGACCTGGGTTGGCACGCGGCAGAAAAACATTGTTTTCCATCCGAGGCTGTGGTCTCCTAAACCCAGCCAGGTTGACAGATTTATTGCCCGAGTCCCGGTGGTCATCTGGCAATACAACGACCTCAGACAATCTGCAGGTATGCATGGTTTTTTCCAACGTTAGATCCGGATCCCATAGAAGCTCACATCGCAGCTTCTGGTCACGCATGCCAGTTACTACAATGTCTCTAGTGAGCTGGTCTGTCATGTCACCAAAACGGCACTGCTGGGCGAGATAACGCAAATCAGCGATAAAACATTCAACAGGTTCATCCGGCAACTGTTTCCTTGTAAAGAACCTTGCCCTCTCTAGAATGCAGTTCGAGGGCAGGTCACAAATCCCCCTGAACTTGCGTAGCAGGCAAGCGGGGTCACTGTCAGATTCTGCAGGAGTAGTCACCACGTTGTTGTCGTCCAGGACCGCTGGAGCATAGGTGAAAGTTCTGCTCTCTTCATGGCATCAGGTCCGACAAGGTTTAGTAGGAGGGAGGCTTTAAGGGAGTTGGGATCAGCGTGGTGTGCGATGTTGGCAAAGTGGGTGAAATCAAATTCAAACGTGGCCCAGCGCTCAGAGATGTCAGCATCAAAGACAAGCTGGGGGGCTTTCTGCAAGAGGACGCCATGGTCAGAGAGATTAAGCACAAAAAGGCACAAATCAAAAAAAAGAAATAAAACCCAATAGACAGGAGACGCAAGTGTCTTACAGCTTCGACACCATGTAAATAAGCAATTCACAAACTCTTAAAGTGTGCAACATCTTTTAATGATAGCACAGGGTATTACATACATCATCAAGCACTGGCTACATTCTTCTACTGAACTGTACCCAGGGAGGGGAAGGCGTTATGACTGATGTTAACTAGGCGGGGTTAATGGTACTGGGGCAACTATGTTATTGGTTGCATATAAACCATCTACAGGTTGTAAGTTACCCAAGCGGAATGTGTAGTGCTGTTCCTCCAGTGTGCATGTAGTTTCACTCTGGCAATGGAGGAGATCCAGGACAGAAAGATTGGCATTGGAATGAGAAGGGGAGTTAAAATGGGAGATTTAGCAGGCATAGGCTGATTCCGCGTAAAGGTTCGGCGAAATGGTTACCGATTCTTTGCTCTGTCTTACTGATATATAAAAGGCCATATTGGGGAAAACTAAATGCAATAAATGGGTTGAGAGGAAGTATATTGAATTAGTAAGAATCCATTCTAATTTAGATCCTCCTCAGAGAGAACAAATACCTGTAACTTTTTGTAACAATGTTAATTACTTGACTAACTGCTAGCTGATGCTAACTGCTTCAATTTAATTTCCAATTTATACTGCTACCATCAAGATATGTTGCACATGGATTCCCAGTTCCATCTGTATCTGGCATGCCGTTTGTGTTGTACCTATATATTGCTTCGCCTCCGTCTAAAATGTATTAATTTAGTCTTCCTTCATTTAAACTTTATTTGTGATGTGTTTACTCGTTTTCCCAGTCTTCCAAACAGACCCCTTTGAGGACTTGTTATTCCAGCAACGTGGACATGGGCAACAGATAATTTCAGAGTTCAAAACAACTGCTGAAAATAAATGTTTTTTTAGGTGTATTCAATAATTAATTATTGGACATGTGCCAATGTGAAAATCAATGAAAGACCACTTTAGATAATGTGAAAAGGTACTGAAAAGGTTAAGGTGTGCTCTAATTGCAGGGTAACATGGTGGCACATGATGTGTGGTGAAATTTGACCATATTCATCGTGCAGAGAGGATTACCTGGGCTTGTTCACATTCCCAAATGTCAGAATGTTAAAAGCACATTGTTTCTGGGATCACTGAACCTTGCCTTGCCATTGCTTAGTCATCATCAAACAATAAATCATACACTTTTCTTCATCTGCATGTCATTGAATGTTGAACGAATCGAGACTTGATAGCTCAGCCTTTTGGTGTCATTAGAAGGATTTCCAATTCTGGTCCACTCTGATCTTTGAACGATTTATTGTAATTAAGAATTTATCCTCCTTTCTCCATCAGGGAGTCATGTATCATGACTGCTTAGAACATTTTGTTTCAAGTTAATAGACCATAGACAATAGGTCCAGGTGTAGGCCATTCGGCCCTTCGAGCCAGCACCGCCATTCACTGTGATCTTCTTGCATATGGCCTGCACAGCCCAAAGTTGTAGGACAACTTGTTCTATTTGATTGCGCACACCAGGTTGATTGCATTCATTGAAACGGGTTGCAATATCCCACGCCATTCACTGTGATCATGGCTGATCATCCAGAATCAGTACCCCGTTCCTGCCTTCTCCCCATATCACTGACTCTGCTATCTTTAAGAGCTCTATCTAACTCTCCATCTAAATCAATGAGAACTTTTACAAATTTGGTGGTGTTACTATTAATTTACTCTTAAGTTTGGTTACAAAGCCAAAATAAAACCTAAATTATATTGAAGATTACCCATTAACTTAATGATTTGGTCAAACAAAATGTTTTTCGTGAAGTTTGTTAATGTTAACAATTAAAACAAAAGCTATGAAGTAAAGATAGATATATTTAAAGCAGTTTTTGAACAAACTGAAGGAGCTGTCCCACTTGGGCGACCTAATCTGCAAGTTTAGAAGAGTGTTTTCGACTTTCAAACTCGCAGAGTGGTCCTGGGAGGTCCTATGAGGTCGCTGGAACGCTCCTTCAAGCTCGAGGGAAGTTTTCAAATACTCGTGGCCTCAGCTAGGTCGAGTAAAATTTGGTCGGCATGGGTCTTTTGTGTTTTTATTTATTTGTTTGTGTTTTCACATCTTCGAGAAAAAAAGACGCGCGTATGGGAAAACGTTTACATATTCTCGTAGAGATTTACCCCCGGAGTCGGAAATCGGCTTATCTGAAATTGGTGTGCTTTATTTCTTCACAATTTAAAAAATCTTCACAAATCCGGTAGAACTTTGAAATCAAAACGCCTGTTTTTCGTTGATGTGACGATAGATCTGCCTGCCTGCCATCTGCTCATGCTGAGGTTGACGTCGCCTCCCATCCCTCCCTCCTCCACCCGTTATACAAAAGTTGAATGAAGATCAAAGATTATCGCTGAAGACTGCGGCACACGCTGCGAGTGAAGAAGGAGCAAGTCGGGCCCTGTACTAGAGCACTCTGGTCCGTTGCTGCAGAAAAACCTTTGGGGGGGAAAAATCCCCACTCTCTTCGTGCTCACACAGCGAGTGATGTCACCCCATACTTGGGCGCAGCCTGGAGCCAGGAGTGAGGAACCAGCCCACCACCCTGCCCCCTCCCGCGGGTGCGTTTTGCAGCTGGGAGGGAGTATTGCGTTCGGGAACCAGCCCTCCCCTGTGACGATGCGCCCCCCACCCCACCCTCTACGCCTCAAACTCTACCCCCTTCCCCTCTGCCCCCCCACGCTCTCTCTGCCCCCCCTCATGCTCCCTCCCCCTCCCCGCCCTCCTCCCCTCCCCCCTATATTTATAAATATATAAATAGATTTATAAATATATATATTTAAAATCTAGTATATATAAATATATAGTGCTAGTATGGGTGTTGTGGGCCAAAGGGACAGGTTTCCAGTGTGCTAGTATGGACATTGTGGGCCGAATTGATTCTTGGGCTGGCAGCTCAGTTGCTCGGGCCTGGTGGGCTGGCAGCTCAGTTGCTCGGGCCTGGTTGGCTGGCAGCCCAGTGGCTCGGGCCTGATGGGCTGGCAGCCCAGTGGCTCAGGCCTGGTTGGCTGGCAGCCCAGTGGCTCGGGCCTGGTTGGCTGGCAGCCCAGTGGCTCGGGCCTGATGGGCTGGCAGCCCAGTGGCTCGGGCCTGATGGGCTGGCAGCCCAGTGGCTCGGGCCTGGTGGGCTGGCAGCCCAGTCGCTCGGGCCTGGTGGGCTGGCAGCCCAGTGGCTCGGGCCTGGTGGGCTGGCAGCCCAGTGGCTCGGGCCTGGTGGGCTGGCAGCCCAGTCGCTCGGGCCTGGTGGGCTGGCAGCCCAGAAACTGCCAGAAATTCTGCCCAAAACAGGTGTGTGTGTGTGTGGAGAGGGTGGGGAATACATTTTAGATATTTTTCATCTTTTTCTGCAGATCACAGCAATGAAAGTGCAAAGTCTATCCTGGTATGGATCTCACAGGGAACCAATGAAGGGAGGGAGAAAAATACTGGGGTGAGGTTTAATACTTGCAGGGGAATACTTACTGATGGGCGGAAGGGACTCCTCCTGGGCTAGTACAGGGCTGAAGGGACTCGTATTTAAAAAAAAAAAATCTCAGTGAAAAGCACTATTTCTGGCCTCGCATGGGCCTTTTGGAACACAATGCTCTTCCTGGGTAATAATGGCAATTTCGGCAAAAGGGACTGGTTTCTCAGCTAATAGGGGTGGTTGTTGGCCGATACGAGTGGTTTCAAGCAGGTCAAACAACTCCATTTAATTTCCATTGCCATTTCAGTATCAAGCACAGGGCAGGCCAAACAATTCATCTCAATTTCATTGACTAACAAATCATTTATTGCAAATACATTGCAGACTCACAGTTCAGTTGACTCACAGCAGAATAACAGTTGTGGCCTCTCCCTCGCGATCTTCCAGAGTGACCGACTCGCGTCCAGGCATCCGTGGTTTTATAGTCCCGCCACCCCCACCCCCCGGAGGGGAGTTTCGTTCATCATGGTGATTGACGGGCGAGAGGACCAATCAGCTGAACACAAGCTTTTTTAAACATTCATTACTTTTTTTTACTTTTCATCGATCGGAAAAATCCTCTGGGCTGCCTCAGCAGAGGAGGACTGTTTAAGATGGCCAAAAATCATAGTGATATAGGGTAGTGTTTTTTCTAAAATCTTGTAAGATATATACAGCATGTGTACAGAGGTACAGTGAAAATCTTTGTTTTGCATGCTATCCAATCAGATCAGATAATACTATATATCAATACAACAAGTCAAACTCATGTACAATAGATTAAGCAAAGGGGAAGATAGAGTGCAGGATATAGTTCTCAGCATTGTGATGCACCAGTTTCATAGACAAAGCCCAATGTTTACAATGTGTTAAGGGAAGCGGAGGTCTCTCTAAGTTTGTGTGTGACGTCATTTACGCATAAAAAGGGGTGGGTTTGCTGGCTGCTATTCCATGATCATCATGGAAGAGATGCAGACTGCATTGCTGCAACTGCAACAGCAACAGAGACTTCTGTTAGCAGCAGCCCCCATAGAATCAAAGAAAATAGGTGCAGGAGTAGGCCATTCGGCCCATCGAGCCTGCACCGCCTTCTCTCCATACCCCCTGATCCTTTTAGCCACAAGGGCCACATCTAACTCCCTCTTAAATATAGCCAATGAACTGGCCTCAACTACCTTCTATGGCAGAGAATTCCACAGACTCGCCACTCTCTGTGTGAAAAAAGATCTTCTCATCTCAGTCCTAAAAGACTTCCCCCTTATCCTTAAACTGTGACCCCTTGTTCTGGAGTTCCCCAACATCGGGAACAATCTTCCTGCATCTAGCCTGTCCAACCCCTTAAGGATTTTGTAAGTCTCTATAAGATCCCCCCTCAATCTCCTAAATTCCATCGAGTACAAGCCGAGTCTATCCAGTCTTTCTTCATATGGAAGTCCTGCCATCACAGGAATCAGTTTGGTGAATCTTCTCTGTACTCCCTCTATGGCAAGAATGTCTTTTGTCAGATTAGGAGACCAAAACTGTACGCAATACTCCAGGTGTGGCCTCACCAAGACCTGTACAACTGCAGTAGAACCTCCCTGCTCTTGTACTCAAATGCTTTTGCTATGAATGCCAACATACCATTTGCTTTCTTCACAGCCTGCTGCACCTGCATGCCTACGTTCAATGACTGGTGTACCATGACACCCAGGTCTCGTTGCATCTCCCCTTTTCCTAATCGGCCACCATTCAGATAATAGTGTACCCTCCTGTTTTTGCCGCCAAAATGGATAACCTCACATTTATCCACATTATACTGCATCTGCCATGCACTTGCCCACTCACCCAGCCTATCCAAGTCAACTTGCAGCCTCCTAGCATCCTCCTCACAGCTAACACTACCCCCAGCTTCGTGTCATCCGCAAACTTGGAGATGTTGCATTCAATTCCCTCGTCCAGATCATTAATATATATTGTAAATAGCTGGGGTCCCAGCACTGAGCCTTGCGGTACCCCACTAGTCACTGCCTGCCATTCTGAAAAGGACCCGTTTACTCCTACTCTTTGCTTCCTGTCTGCCAGCCAGTTCTCTATCCACATCAATACTGAACCCCCAATACCGTGTGCTTTAAGTTTGTATGCTTATCTCTTATGTGGGACCTTGTCGAAAGCCTTCTGAAAGTCCAGATACAACACATCCACAGGTTCTCCCTTATCCACTCTACTAGTTACATCCTCGAAGAATTCTATAAGATTCGTCAGACATGATTTACCTTTCATAAATCCATGCTGACTTTGTCCAATGATTTCACCGCTTTCCAAATGTGCTGCTATTCCATCTTTAATAACTGATTCTAGCAATTTCCCCACTACAGATGTTAGACTAACTGGTCTGTAATTCCCTGTTTTCTCTCTCCCTCCCTTTTTAAAAAGTGGGGTTACATTAGCTACCCTCCAATCCTCAGGAACTACTCCAGAATCTAAAGAGTTTTGAAAAATTATCACTAATGCATCCACTATTTCTGGGGCTACTTCCTTAAGTACTTTGGGATGCAGCCTATCTGGCCCTGGGGACTTATCGGCCTTTAATCCATTCAATTTACCCAACACCACTTCCCGGCTAACCTGAATTTCACTCAGTTCCTCCATCTCATTTGACCCCCGGTCCCCTGCTATTTCCGGCAGATTATTTATGTCTTCCTTAGTGAAGACGGAACCAAAGTAGTTATTCAATTGGTCTGCCATGTCCTTGTTCCCCATGATCAATTCACCAGTTTCTGACTGCAAGGGACCTACATTTGTTTTAACTAACCTTTTTCTCTTCACATATCTATAAAAATCTTTGCAGTCCGTTTTTATGTTCCCTGCCAGTTTTCTTTCATAATCTATTTTCTCTTTCCTAATTAAGCACTTTGTTCTCCTCTGCTGGACTCTGAATTTCTCTCAGTCCTCTGGTAGGCTGCTTTTTCTGGCTAATTTTTAGTATTGATACTATCCCTGATTTCCCTTGTTATTCACGGATGCACTACCTTCCCTGATTTATTCTTTTGCCACACTGGGATGAACAATTGTTGTAGTTCACCCATGCAGTCTTTAAATGCCTTCCCTTGCATATCCACCGTCAACCCTTTAAGAATCACTTGCCAGTCTATCTTGGCCAATTCACGTCTCATACCCTCAAAGTTACCTTTCTTTAAATTCAGAACCCTTGTTTCTGAATTAACAATGTCACTCTCCATCCTAATGAAGAACTCAACCATATTATGGTCACTCTTGCCCAAGGGACCACGCACAACAAGACTGCTAACTAACCCTTCCTCATTAGTCAGTACCCAGTCTAGAATAGCCTGCTCTCTCGTTGGTTCCTCTACATGTTGGTTTAGAAAACTATCCCGCATACATTCCAAGAAATCCTCTTCCTCAGCACCCCTGCCAATTTGATTCACCTAATCTATATGTAGATTGAAGTCACCCATTATAACTGTTTTACCCTTGTTTCACGCATTTCTAATTTCATATTTGATGCCATCCCCAACTCCACTACTACTTACCATGCCTACAACTCCACTACTACTCCATCCTTACAAATTAGCTGGGCAGGAGGCGGGCCGTCTGAATTTGGGCGTCGCACGGCGTCGGGCGGTGACGTCATCACGCAACGCCACGCCAGGCAGCGAGGTCATCACGCAACGTCACGTGATAGGCGTACACTGTCAAGATGCAGCGTACGACAGCAATGCGGCTGTGTGCGTACGCGGGCCGATAGGCCATTGGCGTGCAAAGATTTTGGTCACTGCAGGAATTTCGGAGCCCCGCGCAATGTTGGGTCCAGCCCCGCACAACTCCATACCCCTCCGCGCTTCTAAGTGGGACCGGCCCCGCGCGGCCATACGGTGCCTGTACGCCTCAAGCGACCACGAGGTCGCGTAATTTGCGAGCCAAGGTCGCGTAAGTGGGACAGGCCCTTTAGAAATGAATCGGGCAATTCAAGCAGCATCTCTGGAGAACATGGATAGATGATGTTTCAGATCGGGACCCTTCTTTAAGCTTCCTCTCAATTGTCTGAAGGAAGTCCTGACCTGAAAAGTCACCCATATTTGTTTTCCAGAGATGCTGCCTGACCCGCTGAGTTACTCCAGCACTTTGTGTCTTTTTACATCATTCTTAACATTGCCTTTGTCCTATTTAAAGCAGTGCCCCTAAGAAGCCGCTAGATTTCTCTGTAAATGGCCTGTGACAGGGAGCAGATAGAAAGACGCCTAAAATGGTAAAAGAGCATCTTTTGTGCTGAAGACTTGGGTGGTTTTCAACAGTAGTCAGAGGTCCAGTAGATGAAAGCCATTGCAAAATATGAATCGACTTTTCACCCTTTGGATTTGAGCTGGGAAACAAGTCAAGGCAAGGACTTGTCAAAGCTATGTTAATGATTTTCACATTCTGGAGTTTTTAGTCGGGTCTAAAAAAAGTTGATCATATGCTTGCAATGAGTTTAGTGCCATATATGAATGGTCACTGGATCAAAAGAGTCATGAATAATCAACATTATATTTACAAAAAATGCAAGATAAGGATGGAAAATCAAATATGGCAGGGCACAGCTTTAAGGTGAGAGGGGCAAAGTTTCAAGGAGATGTGCAGGTACGTTTTTTACACAAAGGGTGGCAAGTGCCTGGAAGGTGCTTCTAAGGGTAGCGGTTGAAGCACATACGATAGTAGTATTTAAGGATCTTCTGGATAGGCAGATAAGCGATGGTCTTGGCATTATGTTTGGCACAGACATTGTGGGCTGAAGGGCCCATTCCCATGCTTTAATTTTCTATGTTCTATGTTCTCCATGTTCTATATGACTATAAGTTAAAAATGAACATGGGAAATTTTTAGTTAAAGTGTCTGTTATTGCAGTTATTAGGATATGCAGAACTGAGCTCTACTAAAGCTTGATTTTAACTAAATTCCCTGGTATTCCAATCTGAAACACAAACACTCGCTTCACTGCTTATATTTTACTGATGCTTCAATTCTCCAAATATATTGTGACTTCTGACAGTATTCATCTGAGACAAATTTCTAAATCAAAATTACTCTTTGTAGCAGGTGCTTACACAAATGCCTCCTCTCTTCAAGCCTTCAGTTCATTACCAATGTTTTAATCCTATTACTGCTAATTGAGTGAAGTCTGAACTCCTTTTCAGTTATGTTAAGTAAAATTTAAGTCATAATTAGAATCAAAGGGAAATACAGAACCTTGTTAATACCAGTACTTAGCTCTCGTCACTTTATGAACTCCTCTTAGTTAAAAGAAAGATTATCCCCTTGGATTTGCAGGGTGAATAGATCTTATGGGACAAAGCACCGTAAATCTTAAAATGTCATTTTGTGACTGTTACTATTTAGATTTATGGCATAAATAGTGAAATAGAAATAACTAGCCTGAAATTATGCATAAACGATATATAAAATAAATCTGAATACATGAAAAAAGGGTATGCCAACAACCAAGGTTAGGAGAAAAAGCATAAGTCGACAGCCACTCTATGAGAATCTGGTCCGCCAGTTTGTGTGTGGCCTCTTACAGGCAATGCAGGAAGCCAAGTAGATAAAGATCAGTATGGCAATGGGAAGGAGGGTTAAAATGGTTAGCGACTGGGAGATCTAGCAGACTTTGGTAGACAGAATGCCTCTTCTACGCTTGACCTCACCGACATAAAGGAGAGCACATTGGGAGCACCGAGTGCGGTAGATGAGGTTTGAAACGGCACCCATGATCCTGTGACTTACCTGGAGGGACTGCTGAGTTCTCCAGATGGAGGTGGTCGTAACATCACAAGGTCATAAGTGACAATAGACAATAGGTGCAAGAGTAGGCCATTCGGCCCTTCGAGCCAGCACCACTATTCAATGTGATCATGGCTGATCCCCAATCTGTACCCCGTTCCTGCCTTCTCCCCATATCCCCTGACTCCGCTATCTTTAAGAGCCCTATCTAGCTCTCTTGAAAGTATCCAGAGAACCGGCCTATACCGCCCTCTGAGGCAGAAAATTCCACAGACTTGCAACTCTCTGTGTTGAAAAAGTGTTTCCTCATCTCCGTTCTAAATGACTTGCCCCTTAATCTTAAACAGTGGCCCCTGGTTCTGGACTCCCCCCAACATCGGGAACATGTTTCCTGCCTCGAGCGTGTCCAAACCCTTAATAATCGTAGGGTACACAAAAGGCTGGAGAAACTCAGCGGGTGCAGCAGCATCTAAGGAGCGAAGGAGATGGGCGACGTTTCGGGTTGAGACCCTTCTTCAAACTGATAATCTTATATGTTTCAATAAGATCCCCTCTCATCCTTCTAAACTCCAGAGTATACAAGCCCAGTCACTCCATTCTCTCAGCATATGACAGTCCCGCCATCCTGGGAATTAACTTTGTAAACCTACGCTACACCCCCTCAATAGCAATAAATTCCTTCCTCAAATTAGGGGACCAAAACTGCGCACAATACTGCAGGTGTGGTCTCACTAGGGCCCTGTACAACTGCAGAAGGACCTCTTTCCTCCTAGTGATAGGAGCAGAATTAGGCCATTCAACCCATCGAGTGTACTCCGCCATTCAATCATGACTGATCAATCTCTCCCTCCTAACCCCATTCTCCTGCCTTCTCCCCATAACGCCTGACACCCATACTAACCAAGAATTGGTCTATCTCTGCCTATCTATCACGGCCTATTCAGCCTTTTGTGACAAAGAATTCCACAGATTCACCATCCTCTGACTAAATAAATTCCTCCTCATCTTCCTAAAAGAACATCCTTTAATTCTGAGACTATGACCTCTAGTCCTAGACACTCCCACTAGTGGAAAAATCCTCTCCACATCCATTCTACCCAGGTCATCCACTATTTGGTGAGTGAATGCGCTAGATGAGGTTTGAAGAAGGTCACGTGATCCACTGAGTTTCCTGGAGGGGCTGCTGTGTTCCCTGGATGGAGGCGAGGAATGAGAATTCGGTTCAGGTGTTATATCTCCTTTGGTTGCAGGGGTGGGGGAAGGTTGTGAGAAGGGATGAGTGAACCAAGGAGCTCTCTACAGAGAGTGGTACTACAAAAAGCAGAATTGAGATGAGGATGGGAGGATGTGACTGGTGGTGGAGTCATGTTCAAGATTGTGTCAATGCAAGTATGACGTGGTGAATGTGGAAGCTGGTGGGTGAATGGTGAGGCCTAGAAAACTCTCCTTCTGTCTTCAGGGATATTTTCCCAAAGTCAGGTAGGCTAAAGAAAAATATATTTTCCAAAAAGATAAAATCTAACAATTGCCTGCTTCAAAAAATAATAAGGAATGGAACATAGAGCTGTTAAAGATAGACTGGTCGATCGTATCGCAGAACACCTTTGCTCAGCCCACCTGAACCAACCTGATCTCCCGATTGCTGGACACTTTAATTCTCCTTCCCATTCCTACACAGACCTTTCTGTCCTAGGTCTCCTCCATTGTCAGAGTGAAACAAAACGCAAATTGGAGGAAATGCATCTCATTCTTTGCTTGGGCAGCTTACAGCCCAGTGGTATGTGTATTGATTTCTCTAACTTCAGGTAGCCCTGGCATTCCCTCTCTCTCCATTCCTCCCCACCCAAGTCACACCAGCTTACCATTCTCACCTATCAAACAGCTAACAATGGCATGTTTCCTTTATCATCATTACTTTTTTGCAAATCTTTTATTCATTATTCTTTATCTCTCTACATCATCGTCTATATCTCTTGTTTCCCCTTATCCCTAACCAGTCTGAAGAAGGGTCTTGACACGAAACGTCACCATTCCTTCTCTCCAGAAATGTTGCCTGTCCCACTGAGTTACTTCAGCTTTTTGTGTCTATTTTCAGTTTTATGTCTTACCAGCATCTGCAGTTCCTATACATAGATAAAGCTACTTTTGCTGTTCTGTATTTTCATCGCGCAAAGGGAACGAGTGAGGACTGCAGTTCAGGGAAAGTATTGACAATGTTTAATATTAAATAGATTGTGTTAACAGAAGTAGAATCGCTGGTAATTGTTAGGATAAAAGTATGCTTATGCTTGTCATTGTCTGCACTGGTGAACAAGGCCAAATCTGTATATATAAAAGAAAAAAAAAAAAAAAAAAACCTCTACACCTGAACTAACAGAAGTGACATAATATATAAAAGGCAGGTTAAAACATTACCACTAATAGATGTATTAAGTGGAGGTCAGACACTCTCCAGGTGAAAGGAGCTCTCCAGCATTTTTGAAATTGTGTTAAATAGCTTCAATCAGCATGGTGGAATGGGGGTAGAATTATTGATAGGCTATGTAGTAATATGTGTACAATTGCATTGATATCATTAGTAGCTGTGTGATGCCGTGTGGCTGAATTCTGGGAGGCTGAAGGACAAAATTCCGCCGCCACAATTATTTTATCTTACAAAATAATAACAAAGAATCTAAATGAAATTGGCCACTACCATCACTAAAGAAACTGACACAGGTACATGGATAGGACGGGTCTGGAGGGATGCGGGCCAAGCGTGGGCAGCTGGGTGTAGATGGGAAATGTTGGCCAGTGCGGGCAAGTTGGGCAGACGGGCCCATTTCCACGCTGTACCACTCTATGACAGGGAGTTGGCAGTTTGTTTCTAACTCTGCCTGATTGTGTTTACAATTTCATTGGCACAGGATTAGGGACTTACCAGTCTGTATTTTGCAAAGCTATTCTGTCCTGGAAGCATGCTGACAAGTTCTGATTGTAAATTCCCCATTCACCATCCTTGCTTTGTAAACAACAGTACATTCATATACTTTTAATGTCAAAGTCCACTTTGGGAAGAGACCATATGACCAAGACAATGTCATAATGAAGGGCCATTCTCACTGAGACCTTGGCTTGGGACCCAGAAATTATTGCATAACCAAAGGCTTTTGATCATTCGATCATTTTCTTTATTATTGTGCTTTCTTGCTGGTTTAGTTTGGATGAATTTCCTGACATTCCTGACATACACTGGCTGGATAATTCCGCAGGCATGTGGTGTTTCAGGTTAAAATGATGCCACCACCCCCATCTTTTCTTCTCTAACTTTTTTGCAGAATTTTTTCAGATCAGCCCTTAGTGAGACAAGCAAACCTTTTAAGTCTGATCGAACAGGGAAAACAATGATTCGGGTTGTAATGCAGAAATTCTAATTACACAAATTGCCCAGAAAAAGCTTTCTAAACTTTGCTTTGTACCACGAGCTGCCTTATTGCGTTTGATTGTGCTAAACAGTGACCGTTTCATCAGTTCTTTGTTGGGCCACAAGATGGAGCCTATATCAGAAGATTTGTTCAATTTGAATTGAACGAGAGGATTTTAGTCTGAGATCGTACTGTGATAATAATCAATAATTTATTGTAAAGAAAAAAGAAGTAAGAAAGTTTAGTTCCTGGAGGAAACCTGTTTTGTCAGCAACTATTGTCATGATACGAGAGTAACATTGACTGGGAAGCAAGACCAGAATAGTGTAGGCACTATGTTTCTATGATATAGAAACATAGAAAATTAGAAAATAGGTGCAGGAGTAGGCCATTCGGCCCTTCAAGCCTGCACCGCCATTCAATATGATCATGGCTGATCTTCCAACTCAGTATCCCGTACCTGCCTTCTCTCCATACCCTCTGATCCCCTTAGCCACAAGGGCCACATCTAACTCCCTCTTAAATACAGCCAATTAACTGGCTTCAACTAACCTCTGTGGCAGAGAATTCCAGAGACTCATCACTCTGTGTGTGAAAAAAGTCTTTCTCATCTCGGTCTTAAAGGATTTCCCCCCTTATCCTTAAGCTGTGACCCCCTTGTCCTGGACTTCCCCAACATTGGGAACAATCTTCCTGCATCTAGCCTGTCCAACCCCTTAAGAATTTTGTAAGTTTCTATAAGATCCCCTCTCAATCTCCTAAATTCTAGAGAGTATAAACCGAGTCTATCCAGTCTTTCTTCATAAGACAGTCCTGACATCTCAGGCATCAGTCTGGTGAACCTTCTCTGCACTCCCTCTATGGCAATAGATATAAATCCTTCCTCAGATTTGGAGACCAAAACTGTACGCAATACTCCAGGTGTGGTCTCACCACGACCCTGTACAACTGAAGTAGAACCTCCCTGCTGCTATACTCAAATCCTTTTGCTATGAAAGCTAACATACCATTCGCAGATATGGCAGAGGGCTGCCACTTACTCGAAGTATAATGTAACCCAAGGGAATAAAGTTTGAAATAATTATTTATGTGAGTGTGTGCAACAAGTTATATCAAAGTTTGGATATAAAAGTTCTCGTTTACTTGCACTGCACAATGTTTTTTGTTTCAGTGTCAAAACAAGTTTAAACGTGGCACTTGCCTCTGCCAACTATCAGCTAGAGCAATGGGCCTGTCCCACTTGGGCGATTTTTCAGGCGACTGCCGGCAACTGTCAAGTGGTAGCAGGTTGCTAAAAAAAAACTAGCGACTGGAACGGAGACTGTCAGAGTGGAACACACACACACATGCACACATCGCTTCCTTCACCAGCCCGTTATGCGGGCGTGGGACAGGGTAAGTGGGGGGAGCGCTGTCTGAGTGAAATTCACACGGTGCAATGCCAATGTGATACAGATGCACACCGCGATAAACAGGAAGGCTGGCGCTGTAATTCAGACAGTGAAAGCACAGTGTGCAGGAAGGGTCACGTAAGTCCTTTAAAAGAGGGGGGAGAAGAGGTGGAGACAACATTTAAGAAGCCAGAGATACACGGCTGTGAAGCTCGGCAGACATTAACATTACCGGTAAGTCATCCTTGGTTCTGAAAACAACTGTTTACGTTTTTTTCCCCAATGAAATTCACCGGTCAATTCAATGAAATTCAGCGGCGACAACCTACGCGAACCTTCGACCTCCTGGTGACCCGCTACCACTGCACCTAAGGCACAAGAATTCTCGTTACACTCCATGGCGTCAAAATTCTGGTCGCCGCATATTGGCAACCTCTGACCAACATATGGCAACTGCATAGTCTGCTGTAGTCGCCTAAAAATCGCATAAGTGGGACAGGCCCATAAGACTGTAATGTAATAATACCCCTCCATTTAAAGTAAGCTGCTGGTGAACAATGCATCCATATCCTGATTATAACTCTTTGCTGGGGAGCAGACATATTTTAATAACAAGCCCTAAATGAAATAATCCCAATGTTACACACTATTCTGGGCAACGAAGGTGTCACACTTCCCTTACACATTGTTTAGTGTAATTTGAAGTAAAGTGAATGCTGTCAGCACTTAATTTTGGAAATCAGCACTCCAGGTAATCCTTTCCTTCGCCCTTTACAGTTGTATTTATCCAACGGCAATGAGAGTCTTATTGTCTCCAAAGCCTCCACCTCATTGCTATTTCAAGAGATGATCCAGAAGTTACAACTTATTTTGTGTCGATTGCCATTGTCTGTAGCCATGTTTTTAACTTTGGAGAAACTACAAAAGAAAGTAGGTACAAAATGCTGGAAAATGCAGGAGTAACTCAGTGGGACAGGCAGCATCTCTGGATAGTAGGAATGGGTGATATTTTGGGTCGAGACCCTTCTTCAGACTGAGTTACTCCAGCATGTTGTGTCTATCATCAGTGTTAACCAACATCTGCAGATCCTTAATACACTAAAAAATAAAGTGTTGCAAATACCTAGCATGTCCGGCAGCGTTAATATTTCAGGCCAACAATCCTTCATCAGAAATTTCTAGAGAACTTTAATATTGCAAATCTTTACAGGAAATGCAAAGTTCTTTTTGAAAACGTCTTCATCCTGACTCCGAGGCAAAGCAGGTGCTTCCATGTAGGTGGATTAACAGGCATTTTCCTCGGATGACAGGGTGACTGGTTGATGAAGGACAAGCTACCAGGAAAGGTAGAGGAGCAGTTGTGAGAAAGACTCTCTGGAGGATGCACCCGCCCAGTGTGTTCAGGAAGCATTTCCTTTCCTTCACCCTGAGCAACAATATTCCTCATGTTGCGCACGCTTCAAGAAACATTTTCCATCTGTTATATCAACAACTGCAACCCCAGAGCAATAACAAAGGGGGTGCAGCGGTAGAGTTGCTGCCTTACAGCCCCTGCAGCGCCAGAGACCCGGGTTCCATCCCGAATACAGGTGCTGTCTGTACGGAGTTTGTACATTCTCCACGTGACTGCGTGGGTTTTCTCCGAGATCTTTGGTTTCCTCCCACACTCCAAGAGCTGTAAGGCAACAACTCTATCGCTGCACCACCTTGCGTTCTAGTTTCTAATAAAATAGCTGAGATGGAATACGAGATTTGAATTGGTGCTTGTAGTTTGAATGTGAGGTGAATCTATGATTATACAGAAATGTTGATATTATGGATAGCAGTTATACAAGATCATTGAATTTTGTGAAATCCTGCATCTAACTCCTCGGAATCTGAATCCTGCACATGGCCTCAAGTGCCATGTTGGAAAAGTGTGAAGTCTTCATACTGTCTGATATGATACTGTCTGCCTCAAGTGCCATGTTGGAAAAGTGTGAAGTCTTCATACTGTCTGATATGATGGTTTTCTTCACAATTAGCCAGGTTTGCAACTTCTGTAGTTCCAGTGCACCTTCTAAGAGGTACAGGCTGGCCATAATTAGTGTGGACTAGCTCTAAATGGTACTTACCACTCATGACATTGGTCTCCTGTTACAGCTTGTAGCTAATGAAAGTAGCAGCTGTAGAAATGCTGCCTGGCCCGCTGAGATACTCCAGCACTTTGTGATCTACGCAGGATTCCAGCATTTTCTTGTGCCACTGCGCAGTTCCTTGTGTCGAGAAGTGTCCAGGCTCTTCTGAGTTTGGCCTGTCTGTGCATCCTTGGCTTTTCAACCGGCAACATGCCACTGATCTTAAACTGTGGACTTCCTTCATAGATATCTCAGGGTGGAAGATTACAACCTTCACGTGGTTCGCCCTGTTTCGACTAATGCAATCAACTTGACGTGCACAAATAGAACAAGTTGTTCTACAACTTTAGGCTGTGCACGCCACACGAAAGAAGAAGATAGATATCTCCATCTTTTGAATTCTGCCTCTAACCTAAGAAGTACATTAACACCTTGGCTTAGCCAAAGCTTGAGATCATTTGATGTAATATTTTTTACTTGACTAACTAGTTTATGAAAATTTCCCTTTGGTTGTCGTTGGGACGTCTTTAAGGCAAATTAAAGATATTTTGGGACATCAATCAGGAAGGCAAAGAAACCCACTCATTAGACTGCTCAAAACCACCATGGGAGAAGATGGATCCAGTCAATACTATAAAAGTAATGAGATCTTACTGGTCAGAGTAAGCTGTGCCATTTTGGGTAGTTCAACTGTTTTGAATAATTTTCAGGTTAATTGGACTCTGTAGGCCGCCCCTAGTGTTGAAAATGTGGATGAGAAAGTTGGATTACATTGAAATAGTGTGAATGTCAATGAATAGATGTTCGGCGAGGGCCTGTTCCAAGCTGTATCTCTAAACAAAACTAAACTGTAGCAGTACCTGAATCTGCAGCCACTCAACATTCTCTCAAATTTGATTAAACCATTTGAACCTGCCCCTAAAACATCATCCACTATATCCACTGTTCCAGGTGTGGACTCCTATATATCAGCGAGACCAAGCTCGGTGATGGTTTCACTGAACACCTCTGCTCAGTCTGCCTAAACCTACATGATCTCTCGGTTGCAAAACACTAACTCCCTGTCCCACATGGACCTTTCTGTCCTGGGCCGCCTTCATTGTCAGAGCGAGGCCTAGTGCAAATTGGAGGAACAGCACCTCATATTTCACTTTGGCAGCCAATAACCCAGGGATACGAATATTGATTTATCTAAATTCAAGTAACCATTACTTTCCCTCCCTCTCCATTCCTACCCCATCCTAGTTCTCTGACACGATTCACAGTCCTCCTGATTAAATATTACTGATCGTATGCCTCATTGTCACCTTCCCCTCAGCTAACAATGAACCATTCTACATTTCCTTATTGTATGCTTTGATCTGTTGTTTTCACACCTTACCCTTCCACATCTCTGGACTCCCTCTCCCCTGATTCTCTGAAGAAGGGTCTCGACCAAAACGTCACCCATTCCTTCTCTCCAGGGATACTGCCTGTCCTGCTGAGTTATTCTTGCATTTTGTGGTCTTGCATCTTGCTTCAGTGTAAACCAGCATCTGCAGTTCCCTCCTACACATTTACGAGTCTGGACTTGGGTAAATTGGCAGCAACTGTTAATAGCATGTGTAACACATGACAAATCAATGAAATTAATGCAGAACTACAGGTGCTAAAACAAAGACTTCCTCCTGTGCCAATTGCCCAACTGTTGCAGAATGTAATTTTTTTTTCAGAAATTCTGAAAATATCTGCAGTGATTCTTTGAAAGCTTAGGAGTTTTCAATTTATCACTACACTGTAAATATGCAGAACATAATGTATTTGAAACTGAGTGCACTGTAAATATGCAGAACATAATGTATTTGAAACTGAGAATTAAAACTTAGGAAGGTAAAAATGTTGGCATAAAGCCAACGTCTGAAAGGTATTCGGCCTGTAAAGCTATTTTTGTCAAGAATGTATTGAATTCTAAGCTTGGGATTTTATATTTGTGTAAATTAATGGACATTTTAAAGGGCATGTTTTATCAGCGGACTGCTGGTGACCGGCAAGTTCGCGGCACTCGCCTGACACACAGACACACAGACACACACACACACAGCGGGGGCCGGGAAAGCGGGGGAGCGCTGTCTGAAATACCCACGGTGCAAAGCCAAGGTGATACAGACACACACCGCAATGAACATGAAGGTTAAGATGGCTAGCACAGTGTACGGTAAGTCCTTTAAAGGAGGGGGGGAGGGGAGAAGGAGTGGGGAGAAGGAGTGAAGAATCAAATACACAGGACTAGATGTTAAGAAGTCCCTTGTGTCAGTAGGTGGGGAGCATTTCACGACATTCATTGATTGCTGAGAGTGGTCGACGCTCAACATCGGGGGGGGGGGGGGGTACGTATACGTATATCTTGGCCTGGGTAACCTTCAGGACAGTTGGGCACAGGACACATCATCAGTAGTGTCTTTTAAGAAGCCAGACAACTTTTAATAAACCAGAGATACACAGCTGTGAAGATTGGCGGGCATTTAACATTACCGGTCGTTTTTCCTTGGTTCTGAAAACTCATGCTTACGTTTTTTTTTCTCCAATGAGCCAATGAAAATGCCCGGTCAGCAAAGGCGATTAACTAAAACTACCTCGACTACCCATAACTACATGGCGACCCCACTACAACTGTACCCATGACTACAAAAGTATCGCATTTCTCCATGGCCACCAATTTCTGGTCGCAGAAATATTTCCAACATATTGAAAAATGTGCGGCAACCATACTGAGGCCACGACTAGTTCCCAGAATGCTGGAACTCCTCGCAACCATGAAGGAGACTCGCCAGAGACCACCAGCGAACATGTGGCACTCGCCTAAAAGTCGCCTAAATGGGACAGACCCTTCAGTCTGCCGGTAATATTATTTATGCATATCCGGTTTTACACATCACACCACTTCACGGTCGCTTCATTTATCTTGTCCATGGACCCACAATGTGCTCCAAATATCTGCCAACTTCATCACTTGGCAATTTGACTCAAGAAGTCAATAGACAATAGGTGCATATAGACAGTAGGTCATTCGGCCCTTTGAGCCAGCACCGCCATTTAATGTGATCATGGCTGATCATCCACAATCAGTACCCCGTTCCTGCCTTGTCTCCATTTCCCTTAATGAGCCTGTCCCACGGGTGACTTTTTATGCGACTGCAGGAGACTGTGCAGTCGCCACATGGTCACCACATGCGCGCGGGTGTTGCTGGGAGTCACGTTCATGGTCGTGAGGAATTCCTACATTCTGGGAACCAGTCGCGGCTTCATTATGGTCGCCGTGAATTTTTCAACGTTGAAAAATTAGCGCCGACTAGAATGAAGCCGCCATGGAGAGTAGCGATAATTCAGGAGCCGTAGGTGGGTCGCCAGGAGGTCGGAGGTTCTCCTAGGTTGGAGCCGGTGCTGACCGGTGAATTTCATTGGCTCATTGGGAAAATAAAAGGTAAACAGTAGTTTTTAGGACCAAGGATAACCGACCGGTAATGTTAAATGCCCGCCAAGCTTCACAGCCGTGTATCCCTGGCTTCTTAAAAGTAGTCCCCAATCCCTCTTTCTCCTCCCCCCACACCTCTCGTTTAAAGGACTCACTGTGCTTTAGCTTCCTTTTTACAGCGCCAACCTTGTTCATCGCAGTGTGTGTCTGTATCACCTTGGCTTTGCACCGTGTGATTATTATTTTTTAAGACGGGGGAAGCACTGTCTAAAAAATTCACACGGGTTGGTCACGGAGTGTGTGTGTGTGTGTGTTTCTTTTCTTTATTTTTTTTGAAACATCAAAAAAGTCGTTGGGCTTGTACATGGATAACAGATTAGAAAACAAGCTCTTAAGTTTCCTTTCCAATATCTGTCATACAACAATTTTCTAAAACCTAGCAAGTTGTGGACCTTGTGTCTCCACGGATGCTGAATGTTTCCATCATTCAGTTGTTTGATCTGCATCTCTTTTGCCTTCCAATACCTGCAACAACATTTCGAGCCATTATTACCAGTTTCATCTGATTTTTCTTTCTCTTTCTTGTCAGAACTTTATAAAGTGTTTTCAAATTGTTTTTCTGTGACCATTATATGGGCTGTAATGTGTGATGGTAATTGGGGGACAAATGTCTGAACTACCAGGCATGCGGGGCTTTTCGGATTCCAGTTCATTCACAGATGCACTGCAAAGATGTGTTGATGGTTTATTAGGGCTGGCAATTTTAATTCCGACTGTTATACCTTTCAGCTATATCTCCACGACTGATAAAACCATGTGCAAAGAGGTTAAGGAGGATGTTAGGGTGGGGAAGAGGAGGACATGGCCGAACCTAAATGTAGTGATGGATTAATAAATCCCCCAATAGCTCTGCTCATTCTTCAGAAGGAAGAGGTCCAGAAGGGTGGCACGGTAGCATTGCGGAAGAGGTCCAGGGGGGCGCCGCACGATGGCTGCCTTGCCAACGGTCTGTCTTTTTCCTTCTTTGTGTTTTTAGGTTGTTGTAAAATGTATGTTTTAGTTTATATTTAGTTTTGTATTTGAGGGGGGGGGGGGCTAACTTTTCTTCTGTTTCCCCGACGGTGATGCGACTTTTTCCGTGTCATATCTCTGTCCGCACTGCGGCCTAACATCGTGGAGTTGGTGGCCTCTTGATTGGGACTTCTCGAGCTCCAAAACCATGGAGCCAGTGGATTTTAACATCTTGGAGCGGGCGATCCCTTTGCCAGGGGTCGGCCTCTGGTGCACCAACCTATGGGAGCTGCCGACATTAACATCGTGGAGCTCGTAGTCCCTGGTCAGGGACCAACTTCGGGGGCTCCAAGGCGCAGGAGTTCGACTGCCCCGATGCGGGAGCTAGACCACCCCGACGTGGGAGTTTGATCGCCAGCCGCAGATGGTTCGACTCCCCCAACCGCGGAGGAAAGAAGATAAGACTTTGTTGCCTTCCATCACAGTGGGGAATGTGGAAGAGCTGCTGTGGTGGATGTTTATTTCAAATTTTTATATAGTTGTGTGTCTTGTTGCTTTTTTGGTATGACTGTATGGCAAACCCAATTCCTCCTATGTTGCAAAACATACTTGGGTAATAAATTATGATTATGATTAATATTACAGTGCCAGAGACCCGAGTTTGATTCTTCTCAGTTCTACGACCAGTCTGACTGTCCTCGAATATATTTTATCTCTTTGCTTTGTTGTTACCATCTCCTAGCTGACAATGATCTATTCTACATTCTCCTTGATTAATGTATTCAGAGGGAAGCTATTAAACATATGATAGCGAAGGTAATGGAAGGAGATATTAATGGGGTTGGCTGAAGATAGGCAGGCAAAGATTTCTGGGAGTATAAATACCAACAAGGACCTGTAGAGCCGAATGGCCTGTTTTTGCACTGTAATAATTCCTCGAATTCATTGACTACAAAAGGGCAGCACAGTGGCCTAGATGATAGAGCTGCCATCTCCCAGTGCCGGAGAGCCGGGTCCAATCCTGACCTTGGGTGTTGCCTGTGTACAGTTTGTACATTCTCCCTGTGACTGGGTGGGTTTCCAGAGGGCAAGGTGCTCCTGTTTCCTCCCACATCCCAAAGATGTGAGGTTTGTAGGTTAATTGGCCCTCTGTAAATTGCCCCTAATGTGTAGGAAATGACTCTGCCCAAGCTGGCTGCCTGCCCCTTCTCTGGGGTTACGTCCGCACTCAAGTGGTATTAGAAGGAGACTACCTGCTGTCCACAGGTGCCCTGGGGGATTTCTGGGACCGCTGGGCACTGCAAGGGGTGGAATGCATCGTTGAAAGGATTGTAAAATAGTTGTTTAAGATTGCAAAATTTAGGAATATCTGCTTAGATAATTGGGTGATTTTGTTTCATGGTGGTGAGTTTGTTTGGTATTGTATTGTATATATTGCAATCATTGATTTTTGCTTTTAAATGATTATTTTTGTTAAAAAAAAAATATGTGTGGAAAGTGGGATAACAGGTGTGAACGGGGATTGATGGTTGGCATGGTGGACCGAAGGGCCTGTTCCCCTGCTCTGTCTCTAAACTAAACCAGACAATTCAAATTAAGGTGTGCTGTGAGATTTAGCAGGAGTCAATTTGTGGGAGACATGCAGGACAAATGAGCCCACTCAGCAACATATGTCAGGGTCATTGTATTTTCTTCAGAATTGCATTTTGTGGTTAATCTGGTACATTTTCTTTTAAGGCTGAACTGCAAAGTGTGCAATAACAGCAAACGTTGGATGGTTCCTCTTTCAATCAGTGTCAGTCATTCTGTGTAAGTGAGGGAACATAAGCCACGAACATCCTGCAGGGTTGCACAACACTGCGACTGGTACTAATTCAGCACTCTCACTTATAAGACCATAACCCAGCAAGGATTCCAGTGGGTAAGGGACAACACTTTTTTTTAAAGAAAGCTTGAAAAGGTTTATTTCTGGCTAGTTTGTTCAAAATGGGATGAAGGTCCTAATTTTATAAACTGAGATTTCGGTGTGAATTGAAAGGTGGTGTCCGATTAAATTAAAAGGACGAGTAACAGTGAAACTGCAACGGTTTAACTGTTTGTGGCCGTTGAGTGGTTTAGGTGGTAACCATTCTGAGTCTCTGAGTCAGCAGGTTGTGGGTTTAAACCTCACTCCAGGATCGAAATCGAGACACTTGCTCCAGTGCAGCACTGAACGATGGAGTGGTTGGTGGGTATATGTCATGACATCAGTTGGTGAATAATGCCCAATTGACAATATTTTTGATCATTTGTAGTGCTTAACTTGTACCAACTTGGACTATGGTATTGCGCCAATCTTCCTAACACATTCCAAACTTCTTCCCATCAAAGTCATCTCCTACCCTCCCTTCCATCGGTACCTCCAAAATCATCTAATCCTCACCTTGTTCCCCATGATCGCTTCTTCCTGACTATTCCCCTCCTCTCTCTTCACTAGTTTTCTGCTTATGTTTATGTTTGAGATGCCGCATGGAAATGGGCTCTTCAGCCCACCGAGTTTGCACCAGCCATTGATCACTCATTCATTTTGGACAATAGACAGTAGGTGCAGGAGTAGGCCATTCGGCCCTTCGAGACAGCAGTGCCATTCAATGTGATCATGGCTGATTAGTTCCATATTATAGCACTTTTGCAACCTCCACACATCAGGGGCACTTTACAGAAGACAATTAACCTACAAACCTGCACGTCTTTGTTGGAGGAATCGAGAACCTGAGGGCATAAGTTTAAGGCGAAGGTGGAAAGATTTTAAAGGAAACTGAGGGGTAACTTTTTCATGCAAAGGGTGGTGGGTGTATGGAGTGAGCTGCTGGAGAAGGTAGTTGAGGCAGGGACTATCGCAATGTTTAAGAATCAATTAGACAGGTACATGGATTGGACAGGTTTAGTGGGAAATAAGCACAACGCCTGCAAGTGGGACTAGTGTAGATGGGCTATGTTGGTCAGTGTGGGCAAGTTGGTCGGAAGGGTCCAGTGTTTCCACACTGAATGACAATCGTTCCAGAGTACCGTGAGAAAACCCACACAGTCACAGGCAGAACTTACAAACTCCACACAGACGGCACTCATAGTTAGGATCAAACCTAGGTCTCTGGCACTGAGGCAACAGGTCCATTGCTGCATCACTGATCTTCACACTTTCCTCCAATGTTTTACAACACCAATGCATTTTTTCCTTGTGACATTTCCCCACTTCTACTTGTCAATTTTAACATAAACCAATTCTCTCTACAACTAATCTCTGCTTGCCTTTCCTGTCCTTTAACCCCTATGCCACAGAAGTGGAAAACAAAGGCTTACCATGTAGCAATGTTACAACATTTTGAGATTTTAAAAATCAAGTCTGCAATTTATCCCATCAGATAAAGCATAAAATTATGTTGAATTTGACACCTAATTCACTTGCATATCTTCAGTATTAAAGTTATGGCCATTTTCATACTCAGAAATTAACATCTTGTTCCCTATTGCTTTTCCAATGACTTAACACAAAAGCTGTGTTTGAGAACAGTCAAAAGCCCATAACTGAAAGAAATGTTCAGTTTTTATAGATTGTTTCATATTTGTTTCAGAATGCTTCAATCTTACTTGGATGACCTGAAATTGAAGCATATAATTTAGTTAGTTACCTAATTGTAGCTAATTACAAAATTCAATTACTAGATCTAAACATCTATCCATTTCTTACGAAAAGGTTAACATTTTTAAATAGCCCAAGTGTCCAAATAACATTCACACAAGAATTCACAATATAACATGATTTTTAAATCTCATTGTCATGAATTTATAGGCCAAATGGAAGGAATTTAATGTTTAATTCCCGTAAATGAATAGTAAGATTAAATGAGAACTTACCAGTTTGAAGTTTGATCTTTATTTTATGAGGAGTTGCGATGAGGGATTACGTGAAGACCCCGCCTGCACGCATGCGCGACATTCTTCAAAGCAGTGGTGTGAAATCACAGATACCAGAGTGACTAATATAGTAAGATAAGAGAGAACCTCCATACCAGTTGATCTTTATAATAGAGGGTTTTGGGAGCGGAGGGTACATAATCCCTCATCGTAACTCCTCATAAAATAAAGATCAAACTTCAAACTGGTAAGTTCTCATTTAATCTTACTATTTTACTTCAGATTCACGTGAGTGACTCCGTGAAGATTTCAAAGCTCTGTGATTTCATGCCCTGGAACGAGTCCATGCTTACACCCTGCTATGCTAGGAGAAAAGAGGATGAACGTAATTCAGTCATGACACCGTGCTGAAAAACAAAGAAAAGGTATTTATTCATACCTAACAGTATGCCCCACATTGGGTAATTTATTTTACAGAACTCAAAATTTTTCCTGCAAACGTGTCAGGAACGGCTACGGGTTTATTATAAAAGTGTTGAAAAGTTTGTTCATTGCTCCAACCCGCTGTGGCAAGGATGTGGTCCAAAGGAACTTCTATCATCCTAGCCGCTGATGTAGATGCCGCCCTGGTGGAGTGAGATTTGAAAACATTAGTATCCACCCCCGCTGCATCTAATACCACCCTTAACCATCTGGATATGGTTTGCGCTGTGACCTTATGGTGAGGGCGTTTATGGCTTATGAGTAAAGCTCTCTCCGTGCCCCTTAGAGTCTTGGTGACTTCTATGTATTGTAAAATGAATCTGCAAATCAATAAGTTCATGCGGTCATGGCACGGATGACTTTCCCCTGTCACGGGGTGTACCAACAAACTCGGCCGTTTGTTGATCCGGATGCAGGGATCTGAGGCCATCTTTTGTACTGCTGGGAACCATGGTTGGGTAGGCCAGTCGGGTACAACCAAAATACCCGTTGCGGAGTCTTGTTTAATTTTTTGTAGGACCCGACTGATGAGGCAGAAGGGGGGGAAATACATAGCAAAACAAATCCCCCCAATACAGCGAGAAAGCGTCCATCGCTGCTGCCCCTGGGTCTGGTTCCCAAGCAACATATGTTGGAAGTTGGTGATTAAGTCTGGATGCAAAAAGGTCGATATCTGGTGTCCCATACCGTTCTATAATATCTGTAAACACTTTCCGATCCAACATCCATTCAATGTTGTCGTTGAATTTACGTGATCTGGTGTCTGCCACTGTATTTTGCTTACCTGGGAGGTAAGTGGCTGAAATCCAAATCTCTCTTTCCAGACACCAGTGCCAGATATTATTAGCCAATTCATCACATGATATCGACTTTATTCCTCCCATATGATTAATATAGGCCACCACTGTGGTATTATCAATTTGTAACCGTACATGCAACTGGCGCATATCAGAGCAGTAGGCCCTCAGTCCATAAAATGCTCCCAGCATTTCTAAATAATTAATCCCTATTGCTTTGAACAGGGTTAATTCTTGTGTACTCCATCTGCCACCACAACTTGTGATGGTATTAGTTGCTCCCCAACCTTTAGCACTGGCATCAGTTTGTAATGTAACCGAGGGGTTCATGATAGTGATGGGGTTAGAACAATGCTGAACATTTTCTATCCACCATTTTAGTTCCGATTTTGCTTTCTCTGGTAGTTCCATAGGACTATCAAAATGGCCTGCATGATTTTTGAGAGCTGAAATTTTTGCTCTTTGCAGATTTTGATAATGGAGAGGTCCAAATTGTGCTGCTGGGAACGCAGCCACTAATTTCCCAATCACTCTGGCTACTTGATGAATAGATGGTTCCCTGATGCCAGTGAGGCTTTTGCATGCTATCACCAAGTCTGTTACTTTGTGTAGTGGCAAGGTGATAGACATTCGAACTGAGTCAATAGTGAAGCCCAAATAATCCATTATAGTGGAGGGTTCCAATTTTGATTTATCTGGATGTATGATAAATCCCAGCTTTTGAAAAAGATGTTTTGTGGCTGATACTGCCAAAGTAGCCATTTCCAAATTCTCACCTACAATGAGAATATCATCAAGGTAAGCCATGACGATATGGTTATGTTCTCTTAAGTATGCTAAAGCTGGTTTTAATAATTTAGTAAACAGCCGTGGTGCTGATGATAACCCATTGGGTAAGGCCTTATACTGCCATAGCTGTCCCTTCCAGACAAATATCAGGTATTTACGATGATCCTTGTGTATTAGTACTGAATAGTATGCATCTTTAAGATCGATGCAAGCCATGTAGTACCTATCAGAAATCAACTGTGTGGCTGTGACAAACGTGTCCATTTTGAAATGGGTATACTGAATGTAATTATTTAGTTCGGTCAAATCTATAATAATGCGGCAACCGCCATCTTTTTTGTTTTTTGTAAATATATTAGATACGAACTCTTGAGATTCCCTGATTGTTTTCTCAATTACCCCTTTATTGATTAATCTCAACAGTTCAGCATGGCCTGCTGTTTTCTCTTTTTGCAAAAGTATGAACTTCCGGCTAGGCGTATGCTGAACTGGGATGGGGAGTTCGTTCACAAATTCTAGTTTGTAACCCTGAATACATTCGAGTATGTAAGTATCAGACGTAAAAGTGCTCCACACGTGATGAAACAAGTGCAACCGTCCACCAATTTTTGATGCACCTAAACATGCAATGTTTTTGAGACAACCAGACCCACCTACCTCCATGGTTACCGCCGGTGTTGTGTGTGTTGTCTCTGTCCTTGTTTCTTTGCTTCGTTGCGGGGGTGGCGCATTTTCCAAGAAGGCCGGGCTGGGCCATGGCCTAAAAAAGACCGCTGTGCACGTGGACCGGCCCTCGAGCTTTCACCACCAGGTGTTCTTTCATTATATCGATGTCTGGTGGTTGTGTAGGGGTGCTGCCGCTGTTGATAATGAGATTTCGAAGTGTTTGGCACCTTGATCAGGCCTATGGCCTTGGCCTCTTCATCTAATTCTTTCACCTGCTTCGAAAGGTTGTCCCCAAACAGCAAATTTGGCGCCTGAGCACTACTGGTCCTGCATAATCCCGCAAATTTGGGATTAAGTGCTGGTTTAATGATGCTCTTCCTATAGTTGTTGATTTCAAACTGAGTATTACACAGTAATACTAGAGCATCCTGTAGCTCTTCTGGCAACTCCACCCCATCAGCTGTTCTGGTCACTGCTGTGATCCCTGCAGCCAGCAGTTTGAGGATCCTCTGTAGCTTCACCTCCTGGCTTCTTATGGATGGGCTCATGTTGCCCCAGATGGGGTTGTTGACTGCTGGAACATTAAGAGAATTGCAATTCTCTGGAGCAAGGTATTTCTCAGCCGTGGAGTTAATGGCTTGCTCCTGCAGCTGGTTTGTAGCCATGTAATTTATGCTGGCTGCCAGCTTTGGATGTATGGGCAGTCCTTTCTGTGTTGGCATAGCATGTTTGTTTGCCATGCCCAGTAGTTCTTCTGGCACCCCTAACACAGATGACTGTTCAGCCATTGCCCCTTCTTCAGGGTCAGCCCAGCTCTGACCCCTAATGCTCCCCTGCAAAGAGGGTGAGACATTTGCCAGTCCTTGTAAGGATGCTGCCGTGGGTCTGCGAGGAGGCCCACTGTGACTCTGCCCCTGCATAAGCAGGTCACGCTGGAGCAACTGCTCCACCATCCGCTCCAAGCGGGAAAGATGCCCACCATCGCTATCCGCGAACGGGGTGTCTTCAGGTCCGGACCCAGCTGAGTCAACGGCCCTGTCCGACTTCCGGGTGGCTTTGCCGCCGGGCCGCGGCGTACCTTCGGACTGTAGCGGCGGGAAGTCGGGAACTGCTGGCAGCACCTGCAGCTCTGGAGAAACGGCACGCTGCTGGCTGCTTTCCATAGCAGCTGTTTTTGCCGCTCCTCTCCTGGACTTGCGCGACTCCATGGCGTTCCTGAAACACAAACACGCTCAGTCGCCACGCTCACCAGAATGGTAAGACTTACCTCAAGTTTTTTAAACTTACACTGGAGGAGCGACGCTCCTCCCAACTGTCGCTTCCGCAATGCGTTCGACGATGTGTCGCGCATGCGTGCAGGCGGGGTCTTCACGTAGTCACTCACGTGACTCCGAAGTAAAATGGCCATTTAAATCGTCTTGAGAGTGGGTTTTTGTGGAACATGATCGATTGGAACGTTGCGGTTTGCGGTGAATTTGAACCCCATATCAGCAGGAAAAACACTACAGGTTCATCTGGGGACATCATCACATTTTCGTCAATGAAAATTGAATTAAAGTCATCCTAAGAAACAAGTTTATATGTAAAATAAACGACTTACCTTATGTTTTGTCCCCTGAGATCCATCCCGTTGAGGGAGTTAGAAGTCGCTTTTTTTTAATTTTACTCCAGCGATTTAAATTGACCCGCGATTTAAAAAAAACTTCAGAGAACGCAAGTCGGAATGATTTTTCAGCATCAGGTAGTAGCACGAGAAAATATATGTCGGACAGGCAGGAGAAAACGCCATTTTAATCCCGCCCCCCCCCCCCCTCCCGCAAAAGGCGCCAAAGTCGCGCATGCGGCCAGTGGCAGAACTGCAGCGCTGCTGAAGGAAGGTATTGTAACATACCTATCGTGTGATTTGAACAAGGATGTGTGTGAAGTCCAGGACCAGGAATGAGAGTCAAGAGTGCTTTATTGTCATGTGTCCCAGATAGGACAATGAAAGCATTGGGCACATTAGAGCTGTGGCTTTGAAGCAAACTGGCGTGAGTTTCCCTGTGGATGGAGCACCACCTCAACATGTATCATTTACAAACCATTAAGATGACACCTCCCAATGGCGCCACTCCATCGGGCGGCGCCATCGTACTGGCAGCCTCGCCAGCAGCTGTTAGTCCTTTCACCTTTTTGTTATTTTAGTGTGTCTAAAAGTATGTTCTAAAAGGTTTCTTAGTCATTTTTATGTGGGGGGGGGGGGGAGGGCGAATAGGGGGAAACTGTTTCCCAGTCACTTACCTGGACGGAGATGCGTCTTTTCTCTGTCGCATCTTCGCCCCTCGCAGCCTACCAACTGGATTGTCACAGCCTTTCTTACCGGAGACCGGCCAGAGCTTCAGAAGCAGGCGCAGAGTTGAATTACCATCGCGGAGCGGGCGATGCCTTGCCGGGGGATCGCCAGTGTTGGAGCTCCGGCGTGTTGTGCCTGCTGATTTACACCGTGGAGCTGTGGAGCGGAGCTTCTAGCCGCGGGCGCAACATTGACTTTAACGTCGAGGACGCCTGGGATCATTTGCCGGGGTGTTGGAGCTCTGCCTAGCTCGGCCTGTGGACTCGGAAGCCGTGGTCTCCGTTAGGAAGCAGCCGACTTGGAAGCTCCAAGACGCGAGTGTGTTCCGATCCATTCCAACGTCAGAGTTCCGATCGTCCCGGCGAGAGAGCCTGTACATCGGGCCGTCTGTCCGTAGCGGCGACTGCGGAGGGTTCAAAGGCCATAACCACGGGTGAACTAAGAGGAAGATGACTGAACTTTATTGCCTTCCCTCACAGTGGGAAACATTGATTCCGCTTTGGGGGATGTTCATGTTAAACTCTATCGTGTATTTTTTTTTTTGTTTTTTAATTCGTATGGCTGTATGTTAACTCAAATCTCACTGTACCAATTGGTGCATGTGACAATAAATGTAACCTGAACTTGAACCCAGAACTCTTCCTGTTCAAATGAAGGCTGTTAAACTTGCTGGCTGCTTTGTTAGAAAGCAAAGCTCTGCTCTACTTTTGCTTTCTGTCAAAGTCTGTCAAGAACTTTTTTCTGAAATGGTGTCTCTACACCACATCATCCAATGTCTAATCTCCATTCAGGCCCCTCCACATTATACACCTGTAACAGGTAACTGTTGACGGGGAGGAAATCAGTAATTATGGAGGGCTTGGTCCAGCTCTCTCTGTCCAATTGAACAAGCTTTCCCTGAAGTTTTAAAAGCCAAAGAAATGCAAGTTAGGTTCATGCAACATTGCCTTCATGTAGGTAATCTGTCCAGTTTTATTCACTTTTGTTGAAGTATTTCTATTTGGTAAAGATTGCCCTTCAAATGTTGATGAGTATCTCGGGGACAATTGTATAAGGGGACGTGGGTTAACAATTAAAACTCAAACTATACCCAAGTTTTACACAGAGTCACTATGCTCCCAAGACAATAGTTTTTTTTCACTTGATAAAGAAGGGCTCCTTCGAACACCTCTATCTGGATGTTTCCACCCAGTTTTATACATGAACATTAGGACATAAGAAGTCAAAATCGGAATACACCGTTTGTTCACTTTATCCTTTCCCTACTCCACATATCGAACAGATAAAGCTGATCTTTCATCACTTTCCTGCACTAACCTCATAAGACCTATTCCCTTAGTGCCCAAATAATGATGTCCCCATCTTGACGTACTCTATGATTGAATCTTCACATACCTCTATCCTAGAGATGTTCATAGTTTCAACATCTTCTGGGTTCGATCCCGACTACGGGTGCTGTCTGTATGGAGTTTGTACGTTCTCCCCGTGATCTGCGTGGGTTTACTCTGAGATCTTTGGTTTCCTCCCACACTCCAACGACGTACAGGTTTGTAGGATAATTGGCTTGATTAATTGGCTTGATACAAATGTAAAATTGTCCAAGCTGGCGATATGCAGAGTACATAACTTTAAATTGGAATTTTATAAAACTTCACTGGGTCTAAATCCTCAAACTGTGTCTCCCCGTGTAAGTATCATTAATGCTGAGACTCCACTGGTTCACCCTCAACTTAGTATTAATTATGGATTGGCTGAACATGGTCCCATTGGCAATGTCAGAAATGTGTCGGACGGAACTGCAGATGCAGGTATACACTGAAGATGGATGCAAAGTGCTGTGGTGACTCAATGGGACAGGTAGCATCTCCGGATAGAAGGAATGGGTGACGTTTCAGGTCGAGACCCTTCTTCAGACTGAGAGTCAGGGGAGAGGGAGACAAAGAGATAAGGAAGGGTTAGGTGTGAAATTGAGGCATCAAAGGAGATGGAGTTCAAGGAAAACATAGATCATTGTTAGCTAAGAGAAGGTGACAACGAAGCATACAGAGATACAATTAATCAGCGGGACAGTCAGACTGGTCAGAGAACTAGGAAAGGGGAGGAATCGAGAGTCAGAATGTCAGAAATGTCCATATCCCAGAGAGAAATCATTTTTTTAATATTTCAGAATTTCTGGGATAGAATAGCAGAAATCCAAATCTTTGTTTTGGGCGCAAAATAGTTAATTTTGTGGATAAGGATAATTGTGTGCATCAGTACAGAATGCTTGCATTGAATGTGGCAATGCATGTAAGAAAAAAAAAACTGCAGCAGTAGCCTTGACTGAGAATGTCATGCAGAGCAAGAGTGGACTAGGGCCATCACTTGCCTGACAGGGCCAAAGGACTCTACTGCTGACATAAATCTGACTCGGGCAGTACTCCAAACTCCTTCCTCTCCATGCTGTCACTGGAACTTTAAAGAAAACATTAAAAAGAACCTGGGATGGTGCACAGAAAACACCAAGAATTAGATTAATTGGCATGGCTCTAGATGGCTGGGCACAGTTGGGGAAAGTGTCAGTCTTGGATGAATCCCGACCAAGTATGAGTGTCCATGCAATTAGCTGTTCGAACTCTAACCCTTGCAGAATAATTAATGAATAACAGAAGGGATCAGGACAAAGACACAAATTGATTTGGTGAGTCCTAGCAAGTAATACATCAAAGAATGTTGGTAATTGGCCCTGTGGCTTTCATTCTTTGCCCTATTTCTTTCAATTCATTGACTCAAAATAATGGGTTCATGTTCATTATCAACAGGTTTAAGGACTAAGATTCCAACACTCCAACAAAGCTCTGATTGTGGTTGTGCTTGTGGCTGAGTAGTAGGTGTAGACCTGAGTGCACATGCTTGAAAAGCAAGCTGGCCGCTTAATAGCGGGCTTCAACCTCTTTGCAAGTTCGACTGCAAAAGTTTCAAATCTCGTCTTAGCCAAGATTTCCTAAATGTAATGATGTTGGAGTACAGCTGGTATGGGCAGGTAGGTTGTTGTTTAGAGAACTCGTTTGCATTTTAACAAAGCACTGTGGACCAATCCTTCTTAATTTATAACGGTCTCCAATGATAGCTATGCACTAATTTAGCACGCTATCTATTTCCATGTCAATGCAGTGTTTGTATCCTAATTAATTACTTAATAGAGGTATATGCAGAATCTCAGCAGAGCTCAGATTTTGTGTGGGTCTCAGCATTTTTTCTTTCTGCTGCTCTTGCAAAAAATGCCGAGTGTGATGGAGAACAGTTTAGCAGCTTCTCATTTTGCAAAGGTTCTTGTGGATTGTGGTAAGGTTCAGTTGAATGTGAATATGAAAATTGGAACAAGTTGTAATTCTCGAACAAATGTTAATACTGAAAAGTAACGCAAGTTGGTGCCATTATCAAGGGACAGGTACACAATGCAAACCTGTGTGGTTCCAATTTAATAATGGCTAAACCTCCTTTTAACAATATATGTACCAACTTGAAAAGTAATATAAAAATAAAAAACTACAATTCATTGCAAATTTTCATTGAGTCACAAATTAATTAGTTTTGGACCCTTTAATTGTCAAGGATGAATGAAGGAAGTCTTTAGGTAAGAACTCTGCACATTTGGGATGAGCTCTGGAAATGCAGGACGTTAGTCATTATACAGTCTCATAACTTGAATTCCCAACTTCCTATACTTTTAAATATTCACCTGGAAGAACTAACATTTTTATGTTACATAATTTCACAAATTTGTGATATTTTACAGTTACTGTAGTATATTTGTAAATGTATTAAATGTCATGTAAGAAAGAAAATATTATAACATTGTTAGAACTAATAACGCATCTAAAACATTTAATGCTTGCAAAAGTGGACATTAAAAATAACTCATTGAAATTTAATTTATATAAATTATGTTCTCCAATTACATAGCATTACTATAGAAAGCTAAGATTTCATAATTATGATTATTTAATAATTGCAATTGTATGTATGCTTGATTATCTATAATGTTCTTTTTTCCATTTGAACAATTTCTAATATGTTTGGTTCCCATATTTTACTGGGATATAATGCTTTGGTATTTACGCTGGTTGGGAATTTTGGAGCCCTAGTTTTTCTGTTAAGATGCCTAATTTGTACCTTTCAGCAGGATTCTCAATATGTGTTTAGTTTAGACAGCTTTTGAGACTGGTTAGTGCAAGATGACTCGGAAACGTGATGGGCACTTTCTGTCAAAGCCTGGGATTCTTTGAGCATTATATTATTACGTCCCACTCAATGCTGCAAAAATAGTAAATAAAATTATAACAAATAACAAGATTTGGAGTGGGTGCCCACAAGGGCAGCCTGGTGGCGCAGTGGTAGATTTGCTGCCTTACAGCACTTACAGCACCAGAGACCCGGAATTGATCCTGGCTACGGGTGCTGTCTAAACGGAGTTTGTACGTTCTCCCCGTGACCTACTTGGATTTTCTCGGAGATCTTCGGTTTCTTCCCACACTCCAAAGACATACAGGTTTGTAGGTTAATTGGCTTGGCATAAATGTAAAAATTGTCCCTAGTGTAGGATGGTGTTTGTGCGGGGATTGTTTGTTGGTGCGAACTGGGTGGGCCGAAGGGTCTTTTTCAACACTTTCTCTAAACTAAGTGTATTTGGTGAATAAGCAAAGATCTAGAAATGTTTCTGCCAGGCTTGTGGCTGTCAAGATGGCAGTTGCCTTTTACTTTTATGCTTAGTATCTGCAATAGACTCCGATTTGGAAGGAGTCATTTAATCTTGGAGGCCAATGAGGGTCTGTGTCATGAGAGAATGCTCATCTCTGGAAAGAGAGTGGCACCAGATTTTGTCACGTGACAAGCTAACATAAGATCCAAGGTGCAGACTACACCCACATTTTTTTTCTAATCTTTACCTGGTTTTGTGTGAATAAGGCTCTGCAGTCTTAACCTGTGGCTGTGGGCAGCTTACCTTGGAGGAGATGGCAGGGGGAGGGGTGGAGTTGGGAGATAGAGGGAAGGATGATAGATGGAAACAGACAACGTTGGAAAAACAGGGGCATAAAAAGGTACATGTGGGGAGGTGAGTGTGAACATAGACACACAAGCTGAACAGTGATATTGGGAAGCAATTACTGGATCTACTGGACTGGACTTCCTTAAGTAAGGAAAGTGATGTGTAACAAGATAAGGGAGAGGTGATGGGGGAAGGTAAACTGTGTGGGTGACAGGAACTAGATGGGTGATGGAGGCAAAGGTGGTTAATAGTTGGTTAGAGGAGAATATGGAAAAACAGGAGGTTCTAAGTAGATTAGAAGTAGAGAGAAAGAGATGAACACATGGGGTATGGGTTACCTGAAGTTGGAAAATATCATGTTCATACCATTGGGCTGAAGACCACCACTGTGGAATATGAGGCCACACTTCTTCAAGTTTGTGGTTGAGCTCTTGGTTGCATTTCATTTCAACTCCCCTTTCCATCTCCACACTGACTTGTCCATCCTTGGCCTTCACCACGACCAGCTGAAGGTCAAATGCAAACCTGCGTAACAACACTTCATATTCTGCATAGGAATGAACTGCAGATGCTGGTTTACACTGAAGGTGGACATAAAATGCAGGAATAACTCAGCGGAACAGACAGCATCTCTGGCAGGAAGGAATTTGGGTCGAGACCCTTCTTCAGACCTAGGTATTCTGCCTGGGTAGTTTATAACCCACTCTCACTCCTCCCCCACCCACATATCCCTTCCTCCACAAATGTCAACTAATTACCAACCAGCCCAAGGCCCTCTCCTGTTTATAGTGGTTTTCCTCCTCCTTTGCTTTTGCTCCACAATCTGGGTCTCAAACCGAATCGTTGTCTATTACTTACCCTCAGCAGATGCCACTTGACTTGCTAAGTTCCTCTTACAGCTTGATTTTTGTTCTATAAATTCCATCACTGCCCAGTAAAGGGTTAAACCGATATTAAGTGCAGAATTTGAAATGCCAACTTAATTATCTTAATCACCAATCAACTTCAACAAAGTTTACTTTTTTTCCATAATACCATTCTAGCAAATGGACCTTCAAGAGGTCAGCACATCTCCAGTGATGGTGTATTGGACCATTATTGATTTAATCTGCATTAAATCTTCTGTCTGAGTAGTTTCCTGCTGTGATGAAAGAATGGTGCCACATTAAATTAGTTGATGTTAGTGCTGATTGCCAAAACATTCTTTCACTCCACACTTATCAGTGTAGGTTTGTTAGTATTTACTTGATTGGACACATACAAAGGTCTGTGCTTCAAAGCTTCTTGTGCCTTGTACTAGGAGAATATCACTCTCACATCTAACGTGTCTGAGTGCTCAGTGTGATCTTCCGCTGACGCAGGGCACAAGAAATCTTCCATGCCTTTTAAGCAAAGGCCTCTGTGTAGTGTATCTTGGTGTTGAGAGGAAGAGCTCTCATTGCAATTACAGTTGATAGGAATAATATTAAATGAGATCACACACTTTTTATATAAATTACTCAGCACAGTAAGAATGATTGAGAAGAAGCCTCCCCAAAAATATTAATATTTAATATCATTTTCTGTGTGTTAAGCAATCCAAATATAAACCATTTGACATTGTTTGTAAGCATTGGCGCTTAACTTGAAATGTCAAATGATAAGGTTATTATAACCATGTTAAGGATTTAAATCTTTTGTGATAGAAAATATCAATATTTAACAAAAGGTCCCTTGCCGCTGCAAGTAAGGATTTCTTTGGTACATATGACAATAAAACACTCTTGGCTCTCGACTTGCTCACGGTTTATTTTTTAATTTCTTGGTACTTCCCTCCAGAGTCATAACAATCAGCACAATGACAGAACACTGCTGATTGCACAAAGGTCAGACTAATGATTTCAGCACTTTTAACAAGCAAAAAGCTCCACGATTCATGATAGTGCACTCTGTAAATAAGTAGTTTGAGAGAATGTATCTTCCTCCTTTACTTTTTAATTGGTTCAGTGACCATGATTATAATAAGAATAATCACAGGCATTCAAGGGTTTAAAAACTAAAGGCCTTTGTCTGGCACCATTGCAGTTTCCTGTGATTTCAGGTAGGAATATTCAGTGAAGTGAACTCTTGCCTTAAGTCAGGACAGTGTTTTCTATCTTGCTATGAAATGCTATGAATGGAGTGTGAATAATTCTGCTGTCTTTTTGGTTGCTGTTGTGTTCAAGGTTTTTTTTGTATATGTTCCCTGGTGGGTTAGTGAAGAAGTTAGATATACTTATACTTATGTTGGTGTTTGGCAAGAAGGGGTTGGGTTTAAACCCTGGCTAGCATTAAGTTCGCTCGATGGTTCCGATACTGCGCAAAATAATATTGTTCACCAGTTATTTCTATAATCTGACTGGTCGTATTTCTAGGGCTGGGCTCCCTGGAGGGGTAACTGGAACAAAGCAGTGTTGCCAGACTAATATTTGCCCTTATTAGTCATTAGATCTTTTGATTTCCAGCTTTGGCACAAGGCACATTCAACAAAGTTTATTTCTCATAAATAGAGGAGGAAGAGATTGATGTCCAAAGTTGCAATGAAAATATAACTTCTGTATTCTCCACATTTAAGTTCATGACTAAGAGATTTCTGACCCGTGTGTTTCTGCTCTTTACCCTCATTATATATGATTATATCAATTTCCGTTTCTGTTTTAGCTTGCAATTTGTTAGCTAAGCAAGGGAAATGATTGCAATGAAATAGCACATATCCTCATTAGATCTATCCTCCTTATTTGACCAAAGAGCCAACATATTGTTGGGTCACTTGTTTTATTGCATTGTTGGTCAGTGTAAAATTCTATCAGGTCACACTTGATTTAATTATGCAATTAATATCACAATCACATTTGCCAGCATTTACTGGATTCCACTTTAAATTTAGTTATCTCACATAATTGGTCATTTTAATTAAGGAACAAAGGCATTCTTCAATTAGTAAGGCTAACCAGAAATTAGATAGATGGGCCTTTCAAACTTTAATCTTATTTATAAATTCCTATTCCTGTAATTATAAATAACTCGACTGTATAAGTAGTTTATCTTGATACATTGTTAATTAAATGTTACTGAAGTATTAGTTTCAATTGCACTGTGCAGGGGTTTGCTTTTATTTGTGATCTAAAAAAAATGACAGTAAGTAATTGGTAAATGACATGATTCAAGAGTCAAGAGATTTTTATTGTCATATGTACTGGAACGGAACAATGAAATTCTTACTCGCACCAGCAGCACAACAGGCTTGTGCTCACAGTACTCAATACATAATATACAAACAAAGAAAAGTTCAAAAAGTCTAATGCAAAACAAAACCAAGTCCCAAGTGCAGTTTGTAGTTCAGAGTTTAGTTGGAGTTAGTGGTGTTCGATAGCCTGATGGTTGTTGGGAAGAAGCTGTTCCTGAACCTAGAAGTTACAGTTTTTAAACTCCTGAACCTTCTTCCTGATGGCAGGAATGAAGTGAAAGTGTGGGCCCTTGACGATGCTGGCTGCTTTTTTTTATGACGCCTCTTAAAGACCCCTATGATTCTGGGATGTCCATACCCGTGATGGACCAGGCAGTGTTCACCATCTCTTGTACCCTCCTTCACTCCTTGGCATTTGAGTTGCTAAACCACACTGAACCAAGCTCTCTACCGTAGACTTGTGGAAGTCCAAGATGGTATTCGTTGACATACCGAATCTCCTCCATCTTCTACGGAAGTAGAGGCAGTGTTGACGTTTCCTTCTGATTGCATCAAAGTGCTGAGTCCATGACACATCCTCAGTGATATGCGTAGCCAAGAACTTGAAGTTGTTGACTCCCTCCACCATGACCCGTTGATCAACTCGGGTGTGTGGTCCGCGGCCTTCCTCTTCTAAAATCAACAAATAGACAATAGGTGCAGGAGTAGGCCATTCGGCCCTTCGAGCCAGCACTGCCATTCACTGTGATCATGGCTGATCATCCAAATTCAGTTCCTGCCTTCTCACCATATCCCCCGACTTCACTATCTTTAAGACCTCTATCTAACTCTGTCTTGAAAGCATCCAGAGAATTGGCCTCCACTGCCTTCTGAGGCAGAGTTCCACAGATTCACAACTCTCTGGGTAAAAAAGTTTTTCCTCATCTCGTTTCTAAATGGCCTACTCCTTATTCTTAATCTGGTTCTGAACTCCCCCAACATCGGGAACATGTTTCCTGCTTCAAGCATGTCCAATCCCTTAATAATCTTATGTTTCAATAAGATTCCCTCTCATCCTTCTAAACTCCAGAGCATACAAACCCAGTCACTCCATTCTATCAACATATGACAGTCCCGCCATCTTGGGAATTAACCTTGTGAACCTACGCTGCACTCCCTCAATACCAAGTCCCTTGGTTTTACTGATATTGAGAGCAAGGTTGTTGTTCTGATGCCGTTCTATCGGATGATCAATCTCTCTCGCGTTCTCTCTCTCTCTCTCTCTCTCTCTCTCTCTCGCTTTCTTGTAATTTGTCCGACAATGATGGTGTCGACAGCAAGTTTAAAGATGGAGGTGGAACTGGCTAGACATCTACAGTCATGGGTATAGAGTGAGTAGAGCAGGGGGCTGATCACACAACCCTGAGGTGTTCCTGCGCTGATGCTTATCGAGAAGGAAGTGTTGTTGCCAATTCGTACAGATTGTGTTTTGTTGATGAGGAAGTTTGGGGATACAGTTGTAAAGGTATATACCTTGTTCCCTAAGCTCGGTAATCAGTTTGCAGGGGATGGTGGTGTCAAACACCGAGCTGTAGTCGATGCACAACAGCCTGCAGTATGTGGACAACTACAGAATGGAGAGCCAGCGAGATCGCACCCCCCATTGTTCAATTGTGCGGATAGGCAAATTGTAGTCGGCCCAGTTTCTTGCTGAGGACTAGTTTTGCTGACCGTGGTTTTTAATAGATCAATTATTTGCCGCAAGATAGACACAAAAAGCTGAAGTAACTCAGCGGGTCAGACAGCATCTCCACAGAAAAGGAATAGGTGACATTTTGGGTCGAGACCCTTCTTCAGACTGAGAGTCGGGGGGGAAAGGGAAATGAGAGATATAGACGGTGATGTCTAGAGAGAGAGAGAGAAAATAGAACACATGTAGAGAGAGAGAGAGATAGAACAAATGAATGAAATCTGTGCAAAAAGTAACAATGATTAGGTTGTCTGCATGGGCATTCACGTTGGAAATCTGGGGGTGTTTAGGTTGTGGTCCAAGGTATTTACATCTGTACAGTGAGGGGTTGGTCTCTACTCATCTAAATGCTTGTGCTACTTTGTTCTAATCACTAAGCCATCCAAATTTCATTTATTTTACTCAAGCAATTAAACTTTAGCCTTGTTCTGTGCCCTCAGTACTTTTGCCTAAAGATAATATATTACTGTATCTTTTCAAGACATTGAGAGAGCAAGTTTAATTTACGTTTTCACTTACTGTGGAGTATGGAGTATCTGTTGACCTTGTAATTTAAGCTTTCACATTACTTTCTTTATGCTTCAATGCCACAAAGAAAATCTTTTTTTCGTCAAAGAATAGACATGAACTATTACGACATCTGATCCCAGCTCTGTCTTTTTTTATAACAGATCTTATGATTGGAGTGCTTTAGATACATTAGGTGTCAGTCAACAGCCAGCATAAAATGCTCATCTTTTCAAATATGTACGAAGCAGACTGTCTGGAATTTCCATTCTCATGGTGATTTTACCAGCGGATCCAACGTTTTGCAGATACCACCGTAACAGGAACACTTTGTGTGCTTGCATTTTTGTTTTGAGTCTTGCAGTAAAGAATTGTGGTTCACTGCCTGTAATCATCATATATTTGCATCGATATATTTGGGTTATAAGTTTGCTATCTCCAGTTTAGTGGGGCCAGAGTTTCTTGAGCAGGCTTAACAATTGGCTTTTGTGGGAATTAATTGACAATGTGCTATGTCTACTTCTTGGATAATATCTTCTAGGTACATTTAAAGAATATTCCTTGGTAGAGTTGAGCTGATATTTGGAATTTCAATATATTTTAGACCATAAGACATAGGAGCAGAACTAGGCCCTTTGGCTCATCGAGTCTACTCTGCCATTCAGTCAGAGGGGGGCAATATTTTTCCCCTCTCAATGCAATCACCTGCCCTCTCGCAAGAATCTATCATCTGTGGCTTAAAAATACCCTTTCGGAATCCACAGCTCTGTGTGAATTCCACAGGGCACAATTCGGATAGCTTCTTTTCCTCTCAGCCTTTCATTCTCTGGTAGGTTTCAATAGAATCCCGCCCCCCCCTCCCCCCCTTATCCACCTGATAAAGCATCAGAATTATATCCTTCCTTTATATTCTAGTCCCCTTACCACTGACACAGCCTGCAAAGGAAGAAGGTTCTTGACCCAAAACATCACCCATTCCTTCACTCCAGAGATGCTGCCTGTCCCGCTGAGTTACTCCAGCATTTTGTGTCTATCTTCAGTTTAAACCAGCATCTGCCGGTCCTTCCTACACACTGCCAATGAACCTTTTGGGAATCCCACACCAGCACTCCCAAGTCCCTTTGAACCTCTGATTTCTTAATAACCTCCCCATTTAAAAGCATTTATTCCATCCTGTATCTAAATGTATGCATGTTAAGCAATTGGTGAGATGATATTAATTGTTTAACATGCAGAAAATGAAGAAAATGTTTCAGAGCATGTTAACTTTCAAGTGACAAATATGTTTTTGTATTCCTGCAATAACTGAATGCAGTAATAAAATTCTCCACTGGATAAGGGGGCATAGTTTATATAACATAAAGGGAGATGATTGTGATTACTGGAAAGTGATAATCTTAAATCAATGTCTTTGCTGGTTAAAACATACTCAGCTCAGATACTTCATCAATGAACCTCCCCATGTTGTTAAGAATGGGTATTTCCGATAATTACTCAATGTTTATGGCCATTGGTTCTCACATGAGAAATCAATTTACATCCATAGCCATCAATTCCTGCTTAATATACAGGCTTATTATATTGTCAAATTATTCTGAAAAAGGGGCCCAACGCGAAATGTCACCTATCCATCTTCTCCACGGATGCTGCCTGACCCGCTGAGTTACTCCAGCACTCTGAGTCTTTAATTGTCGAATAACATTTGCCTCGCAGAACATCTGCAATAACTGGGAATCCAAGTACCTCAATTGAACACTGAATGGAATTTCCATTGCTAATTCCCCCACCATCTATGTTCTGGGTGTTACCATTAACCAGGAACTCAAAGTGGACAGACTAAATGACTTGGGGCTCCAACAGTTGGAGGAAGTGTAACACACCTGTTGCCAGGCAGAAAAGCTAATAATAAAAGGCCAGAGCCAGATATGGTTGGGCTTGCTGGTACAGACTGGTGTCCAGTGTGCGGATGGGCATGAATTTCTTTTTGAGATACAACATGAAAACAGTCCCTTTCACACACTAGTTCCATGTTATCCCACTTTCACACCCACTCAAAACGCACTAGGGACAACCTGGAGTTCAATTAACCTACAAATCCGCACAACCTTGGGAATCTTGGAAGACGGTGGCCACTGCTGAGGGAAAGGACGATGGAAGATCCAGCTTGGGGGGAAATCGCTGTGAAGGAGGGGATAGAACAATGGACGATGGAGGAGCCGGCGTGGGCAGACCGCCGTGAGGAAGGTGGAGGGGGGAAGAATGAAGGTAGACCTGGCGCGGGATACTTTGTAACTTTGACAGCACCCTTTATGTGGTGACTATTTGCATACCTTGAGTATGCAAGCAAAGAATTTCACTGTGACTTGTCACATGTGACAATAAAGTATAAAGTAAAGAAACTGGAGCACTCAGAGGAAACCCACGTGGTCACAGGGAGAACAAGCAAACTCCACCTAGACAGTGCTCGAGGTTAGGATTAACCTCTAGTGATATGAGGCAGCAGCTATTCCAGATACGACACTGCCAACATATGTAAATTTAAATTTAAATAAAAAATGTAAAACTAATTAAATTAAAGAATAATGTTCTTAAGACAGCTGGAACATATAGTTACAGAAAAACACTGCACAGAAACAGGCCTATACCCTATTGTTTGGCTACTGACCATCAGACACCTATTTGTACTGATACCAAATAAATTCCTTCTTTAATCTTCCCATCTTCCAATCAACTACCCCCAAATTCTACCACTCATCTGCACATTGAGGGCAATTTTGCACTGACCGGTTAACCGACCAAATTGTACATCCTGGGATGTGAGCGCACCCACCGCGCACAGGCATCACCAAAGGTCAACTTGAACCCGGGTTACTGGAGCTGAGGTAGCAGCTGCACTGCTCTGCAAGATTAATCTTGCATCTTTTACCCTGCATTCCATTTCTTGGATGTGTGGGAAGGAACTGCAGATGCTGGTTTAAACTGAAAGAGTCGGCTTTAAACTGAAGAGACTCGGCTTGTACTCGCTAGAATTTATAAGATTGAGGGGGGATCTCATAGAAACTTACAAAATTCTTAAGGGGTTGGACAGGCTAGATGCAGGAAGATTGTTCCCGATGTTGGGGAGGTCCAGAACAAGGGGTCACAGTTTAAGGATAAGGGGGAAATCTTTTAGGACCGAGATGAGAAAAATATTTTTCACACAGAGAGTGGTGAGTCTCTGGAATTCTCTGCCACAGAGGCCAGTTCATTGGCTATATTTAAGAGGGAGTTAGATGTGGCCCTTGTGGCTAAGGGGATCAGGGGGTATGGAGAGAAGGCAGGTACGGGATACTGAGTTGGATGATCAGCCATGATCATATTGAATGGTGGTGCAGGCTCGACGGGCTGAATGGCCTACTCCTGCACCTAGTTTCTATAGTCACAAAAAGCTAGAGTAACTCAGCAGGAAAGGTCTCTACCCAAAATGTCACCTATTCCTTTACTCCAGAGATGCTGTCTGTCCCACTGAGTTTTACTTCAGCTTTTTGTGTCTAACTTTGTTTTCTTGGATGTATGTAAAACAGAAAATAAAGAAATACCAGTTGTTGATTATTTTGTGAATGTAGATTAAAAACCAAACTAATTGCAAAAAAATAGAGGGAATTCTTAAGTGTCTTAACTCAGTTGGTGTTTCACAACGTCAGTCATTTATTAACATTCTGTAGGATGTGGGTTCCAGATATTCGAGTACAAACATCTGGGCTGACAATTGGTGCAATTCTGACTGAAAGCTGCTTGATAATAGGTGCTACTTTTATAATGACACTTGAATGCAAATACAGATGATATTTTGAGAGGTGATTACACTCTGTAGAAGGGCACAAAAAGCTGGAGTAACTCAGCGGGACAGGCAGCATCTCTGAAGAGAAGCAATAGGTGACGTGTCAGGGCGAGGCAGTTTTTGTGTCTATCTGTGGTTGAAACCGGCATCTACAATTCCTTCCTACACAATTACATTCTGTATCCTGACTAACTGTTTATTGCACATTCAACATCATTTGGACAGATTATGGTCACGTACGGATTATGAGAGTTGGCTCTATTACATGTTTAAGGTAAATATCTGGCAACATACCTGCTCCAGAACGACTTCCACACAAACAGAAACATCAAAACATTTCTTATGCATTTACAATGACAGCAATCAATTGAAAATGATCTGGAATTTGTATCTGGACTTTCTGAAAATGATAAGGTCCCACAGGAGATTAGTAGGCAAAATAAGAGCACATGGTATTGGGGGCAGACAGGAAACAGAGTAGGAATAAACGGGTCCCTGTCAGAATGAAAGGCAGTGGCGAGTAGAGTGCCGCAACTATTTAAAGACATTTATTGTCACATACACCAATTGGTGCAGTGAAATTTGAGTTGCCATTGCAGCACACAAATAAAATAAACACAATATTACACAATTTAACATTAAACATAAAAATCATCCCCCCCACAGTGGGATCAACATTTCCCACTGTGAGCGAAGGCAGCAAAGCTCAGTCCACATCCTCCATGTTCACCCGTGGTCGGGACCTATTGAGGCCTCCACAGTCGCCGCTACGGCAGCCCGATGTTTCAGGCTCTCTCGCCGGGATGATGGAACTCCGGCGTCGGAAGAACGCTCTCAGCGGCTAGGAGTTCCGAAACGGCCGCTTGCTACCAGAGACCGCGGCTCCGGAAGTCCACAGGCCGCGCTGGGCGGAGCTCCAACACTGGCGACCTCGGTGAGAGATCCCAGGCTCCGCGTTGATAAAGTCAGCACCGCCCGCAGCTGGAGCTCCGCAAACCACAGCTCCACAATGTTAAAGTTGGCAGGTCCAGCACTCTGGAGCTCCAACACGGCGACCTGGGTAAGGCACCGCCCCACTCCGCGATGGTACGCGAGTGCTGAAACTGCAGCTCGAAGCTCTGGCCGGTCCCAGACAGGAAAGGCCTTGCCAATCCAAATGGTAGGCGGGGGGCGAAGATGTGGCTCGAGGAAGGACGCATCCTCGACCCAGGTAGCGACTGTGAAAAACAGTATCCCTCTCTCCCCCCCCCCCCCCCATCCCCCACATAAAAAGACTAAAAGGCCTCCAGAACAAAACTTTTTAACAAACTAAAAATAAAAAAAGGTTGAAAAACGAACAGCTGCAGGCGAGGCTGCCACGCTCTATGGTGCCACTACTCGATATATATTTACAATATATATTAATGATTTAGATGATGGGAATAAAAGTAACACTAGCAAATCTGCAGATGACACAAAGCTGGGTGGCAGTGTGAACCTCAAAGAGGATGACAAGAGGTTGCAGGGTGACTTGGACAGGTTGAGTGAGTGGGCAGATGCATGGCAGATGCTGTATAATGTAAATAAATGTGAGCTTATCCATTTTGGCGGCAAGAACAAGGAGGCAGATTAGGAAAAAGGGAAGTACACCAAGACCTGGGTGTTCTTGTACACCAGGCACTGAAAGCAAACATGCAGGTACAGCAGGCAGTGAAGAAAGCGGATGACTTGTTGGCCTTCATGACGAGAGGATTTGAGTATTGGAGTAAAGAGATCCTTCTGCAGTTGTACAGGGCCCTGGTGAGACATATCTGGAGTATTGCGTGCGGTTTTGGTCTCCTAATTTGAGGAAGGATATCCTTGCTATTGAGGTTGTGTAATGTAGGTTCATGAGTTTAATCCCCAGGATGGCGGGACTGTCATATGAGTGGGCTTGTATTCACTGAAATTTGGAAGGATTAGAGGGGATCTTATAGAAACGTATACATTTATAAAATGCCTGGACAAGCTAGATGCAGGAACATGTTTCCAATGATGGGGCAGTCCAGAACCAGGGGCTACAATCTAAGAATAAAGGGGGGGCATTTAAAACTGAGATGAGAAAAAGAGATTCACCAGAAAGTTGAAAATTTGTGGAATTTTCTGCCACAGAAGGCAGTAGAGGCCAATTCACAGTTAGATAGAGCTCTGGGGGCTAGCGGAATCAAGGGATATGGGGAGAAGGCAGGCACGGGTCACTGATTGTGGATGATCAGTCATGATCACAATGAGTGGCGGTGCTGGGTGGAAGGGCCAAATGGCCTCTTCCTGCACCTATTTTCTATGTTTCTATGTAATATAATACTTGGATTTAAGAAATTCCAAATATACAAGAAATAAATAGATATTTGTCCTGTCTGTCTGTACACTTGAAATTAGTACATTGGCCCACAGCAATATTTGAAAAACAAAATCTTTAGTTTGTTGTAAGCCAACGTGCCTGTGTTCAATAATTCCATCAAAATTTAAAAAAAAAAAATTTTTTCATTATGGTTAACTCTATATTGTTTGCAGATGTGTGCAGTGGATGAATCAAACTTCTTTGTAAACCATATACTACTGTGAGGTATTTCAAATCATAACTTGCACATTGCAAGCTCAGATAAATTATTTGCAGCAGGGCAGAATGCAACTCGATTACAGACTGATTGCTAATATTAAAAAAAAAATGTAACCAGGAGTTGCTACAGATGGAGAGAATTATTAAGGATGGCTGTTGAATGACAAAGTTAATTGTTAATTTCATCATCTTTCTTAAAGGTTCATGTGCCACTTTTCATGACAAATCGTAACAATAGAATGGCAAAATTAGCAAACGCCAGAAAAAAACATATTCTTGGCAGGTGGAATATACAAACAAAACGTACAAAAAATTGTTGTGCTACTGCGCAGGTTTCAGAAATACAAGGATAAGATTATCTCCAAGCAATTTCCCAATTAGAAAATTGGATTAAAATGAATACAACTTACACAAAGGGAAACATCATTTCACTTTGAATGTTGAGTAAATTAGATCTTTGAAAGGGTTGCACTGAAGGTCAACTCTGAAGGATGTTGCAACAGCAATAAAGTGTGGTATTGAACTTAAACTGTAGCGGTGATATCTCAAGCCAATAAACTATTGTCTAAATTCAAACCAAAATGAGACCTACAGAACTTTCATAGAATATTATTCAACCTTATCACCGAGCTTCAAATCCAGCTGTATAATGAGTAAAAAAAAATCAAAGGACAGTGACAGTATTTAGAACGCATCAACCGTGGAAAATCAGCTCAGCAGATTGAACAATTACAGTTTTAAAAATAGAACTCTGGACAAATCCTTTGGACAGTATGAAGAATTTAAATGTGACTGAGTTAAAGAAGTTGGGGCAGGAATTTGGCAGCACTGGTCTCAGGCACGAAGGTAGTAAAGCAGCTGACCCATAGTACGATACGGTATGATACGAGTGCTAGTTGGACAAGTTTCTGCCGCCTATTAAATTCCGACAAATGGTTGGTCTTTTTAATAAAGTTAATATTAAACTATTTTATACCCCTCCAGCATATCTTTGTGGCAAGAGGGTGCTAAACGGGATGTTGCCGATTTGTGGAGGAGGGCTGCTGGGACAAGATTATACATATTATACGTATGTTTTGTTGGCTGATGTTGAGTGAAATAAATCGGACAGATTTAGTTGCTCCATGCTGTAATATTGACTTTAGTCAAGAAGACCCAGGACACCACCACTGGAAACATATCAGCTGACCTGCCTCTACGAGGACTGAACTGCATTGGGTCAGGTAGGCTATACTGTATATTCTGATAATCAACTTCGTTCTACGTTGGCTCGAGTTGAGAGACGTTGAGAATGCCAGACCGAGACACAAGGAGCTGCAGGTGCATGAATCTTCAGCAAAACACAAAGTGCTGGAGGATCTCTGTAGGTGAGGCAGCGTGTGTGGGGGAAGAGATGGATGGACAATGAGAGTTGGTATTCTGGTCCATGATCTTTCATCTGAAATGGGAAAAGCTCAAGCTTAAGAGTTGGTCTTGGCATCGCGTTCGGCCTTGGCATCATGTAGGCCGCAGGGCCTGTTCCAGTGTTGTACCATTCCATGTTCTAGTTTCATTAAACAAATTGAAAGTTACAGAGAAACAGGAACTGGCCAGAGAGAATAAAGGAGAAAGGTCCATGATTGAGTCAAGACAATGAGAGACTGAATGACACGCATGCTGGGTGGCTGATAGAAGATGAGAGGCACTAGCAAATGACAAAACGCATATCTGGAGGAGACAGTCAATGAAGATGATGAATGAAATATTACATTGGAAGAGGAGTGAGAAATAACAGCTGAATTGTGGAAATATGAAATACAAAGCTGAAATTCCTGATTAAATGAAATGATTAAATTCATGGCAAATACAGGAGTTGTGGAGTGAGCAGTCTTTGCAAGAGGCAGGGTGGGAGGATGTAGATCAGATAAATGTGGAGTCTGTAGGCTTACAGCAGAGGTCAGTCGATAGATGTACTCGTTCTTTAATAAACGTGGTGGCCCTCCTCAGTACTTCATTAAATAACACGCCTCTGGAACTTTAATGTTTCCACCATTAATTAGTTGTGGGGCATCACCCACCAGGAGTTAAGCTAAACCAACCTTGTAAATACAGTGATTACAAAGCACATCAAAGGGCTGGTATGGGAGCTTCATTGTCTGACCACTCAAGCCCTCCTCAGGGCATCTAAGGCACTTTTCTACACAATGCTGGACTGGCAGAGTCTTAGCAATAATGAAGACCACTGCTAACTGGAGCAAATAGCTCGCTTATTTAAGACTCAAGCCTCACTGATTAGGCCGATAAAATGGATTTCACCAATGGTTGCCGTATAAAATGTTGACCACATTTTGACTAATGCCAGATTAGAAGACAACATAAAATAATCACAGAACTGGGGCAGCCATGCCTCAAAATATTGACAAAAAAAAACACAGTGCTGGAATAGCTCAGGGTCCGGATCAGAAATGTCACCTATCGATGTCCTCCAGAAATGTTGCCTAACCCACTGAGTTACTCCAGCACTGGGGTCAAAGAAAGTAAGCTCACGTCGAGGCCTGTTTCCACCAACCTTCCCACCACCACGCACAAGAAGCGACAAGACAGACACCATTGTATGCGGATGCCGAGAAGTGTGTTCAGCTCTGGCTGAACAACGTCTAATCTTGTGTGTGGACTCGATAAGAAGAAGACTCCAGCACTTTGTCTTTTTGTAAACCAGCATCTGTAGTTCCTTGTGTCTCAAAATGTTGACAATGTAGGTAACTGAACTTAGCAGGTGACGTGTGTGATTAAGCAGGCAGCCCGCTTTCAACAAGACAGTCATAACATGCTGACTTATGGAATATCGTCTTCTTTCGTGTCCATCTTATACAAATGTTAACCTCACTGTCATCGTCCGTCCTGAAAAGGACACAAGCTTCCGGCGACAATCAGTGGAAGCCATCACTTGTCGCAATAGATGATGGTGGTAGCAGAATTAGCTCAGGATTCTTCCAGTTTTCAGCCCCGTGACTTGGACGCTTCTGCTATGGGGCCTTACGGAAAATGAGTCTGCTCTATTAATGAGCTCTCCCCATGACAAAGATTTCTATGAGGAAAACGGAGAGAAGGTGGAGAAGCTGAGGGGTTGCAGCAAGCAACAGGGTGATGATAGAAGATTAAGCAAAAGGGGAGGTAATGGCTGTGGATGAGATGCTGTTCATGCTACATGGAGTGGAACAATTCAGTTCCAAGGGCAGTAGCCATAGATCGGAGTAACTATGAACTAAAGATAGAAGATATAGCAAAAGGACTGTGATCAGAGCTGCCACAATGAAACTTTTCATACATTGAAACAACTGATACAGTGTGAAAACAGGCCCTTAGGCCCACGTGCCCACACCGGCCAACATGTCCCAGCTACACTAGTCCCACTTGCCTGCATTTTGTCTATATCCCTCCAAACCTGTCCTATCCATGTACCTGTCTAACTGTTTCTTAAATGTTGGGATAGTCCCAGCCTCAACTACCTCCTCTGGCAGCTTGTTCCATACATGATGAATTGCATGAATGGATGAAATATTAGTATGATGTTTGAGTGGGGACACTTTAAACAAATCATAGTTTATTTGTGACGTTCTCCTTGTTTTACTGAGAAGTAGAAATTAAGATAATTATTTGTATGCCATGGGTTTTGATCTGGCTTTATCAAGTTATTGTCAGTAAATGAACAATGGGGACATAATGTGTGTAAAATATGTAGGAAAATTATGCCAATATCACAGTGAATTATGACAGGGCCTGCTAAGTCCAAATTCCAATGGAAAGGGAATTCACCAAGAAATGGCTGCAAACACAAGCATATGCATACAACTGAAGGAATAACTGTGCATAGTCCCTGAGGTGGAATGCATGTAGAGGGTGGTAAAGAAATTATACAAGGCATGGTAAGACCAATTCTAGGAAGGATGTCAACTAGAGAAAACGTTCACTATGTTACAACAGCGCTCCAGGACGTGATACGTTTTTTCACTAGGGCCATGAGAATTGTAACGTGAGGGGGAACTTCTTTACTCAGAGGAATCAGCTTGCAGAAGAGGCAGGATCCATTTAAGAGTAAAGTGGATAGGTATTCTCCTATATGGTCGTCTGGAAGGGCCGAGAGGGCCTGTTTCCTCTTGTTATAAAGGCCAACATGCCATTGGCTTTCTTCACTGCCTGATGTACCTGCATGCTTACTTTCATTGACTGATGAACAAGGACCCCCAGATCCCATTGTACTTCCCCTTTTCCCAACTTGACACCATTTAGATAATAATATGCCTTCATAGAGTCATAGAGTGATACAGCGCGGGATACAGGCCGTTCGGCCCAACTTGCCCACACTGGCTAACATCTTCCAGCTACACTAGTCCCACCTGCCCGCAGTACAAAGCAATCCGATCACTCCCATTTTCTCATATTTCCCAATCTCTCCAACATGCCCATAAACCTTTCCATTCCACCCGGCATCACTCCCATTTTCCCGCCATTAATCAACATTATGGAGGTCTGTACAATAGCTGATCTTATAATAGCAGCAAGTAGTTAGGCTGCAGAAGGAAAACAGAACACCTCGGGGACACCTACTGTACATATGTTTAAGAAGGAACTGCAGATGCTGGAAAATCGAAGGTAGACGAAAATGTTGGAGAAACTCAGCGGGTGAGGCAGCATCTATGGAGCGAAGGAAAAAGGCAACATATCGGGTCGAGACCCTTCTTCAGAGTCTGAAGGAATTGTGCGGTAAACTTGGTAGGGTTGTCTATTGGTTAAATCTCCGTTCTTAGCATACGTGTCTTAAATCCTGAAGTTTGTCAGCACAGTGGCGCAGCGGTGGAGCTATTGCCTTACAGCGCCAGAGACGCGGGTTCAATCCTGACTTCAGGTGCTGTCTTTACGGAGTTTGCACATTCTTCCCGTGATAGCGTGGATTTTCTCCGATATCTTCCGTTTCCTCCCAAGTTGTGCAGGTTTGTAGGTTAATTGACGATGTAAATGTAAAATTGTCCTGAGTGTGTGCAGGAGCTGCTGTTCGCGCTGTATCTCGAAATTAAACTAAAAACTAAATGATCATTTTAATTATTTTTAGTGACATGTTTTGTCTAAATCAAAGTGAAAACGAACACTGAAAGCAGTTTGATCACATGCCTATACTACAGGCTATTGGAAGCTGGTGTAAGCCAAGATAAGCATTGAGCAGGAAAAAGGGGATATGTGCATGAACAAACTTTCAGCTCCTGTTTTCAAAGGAAGTGGCAATGACAAAGTATAAAAGAAGGGAGCAGAAAATACATTATGCAGTCTATACATATGACCATGCAGCTATTTAGTTTAGAGATACAGCACGGAAAAGCGCCCTTTGGCCAACCGAGTCCGCACCGACCAGCGATCCCCGCACACTAACACTATCCAACACACACTAGGGACAATTTCCAATTTTGTTACCAAGCCAATTAACTTACAAACCTGTACGTCTTTGGTGTGTGGGAGGAAACCGGAGCACCCACGCAGGTGAACATATACATTCCGTGCAGGCAGCACCCGCATGCAGGATCGAACCCGGGTCTCTGGCGCTGTAAGGCAGCAACTCTACCGCAATGCCACTGTGCCGTCTGACATGATCGTATTTTGGCATTTCACATGGAAAATCTCATTACTTAAAAGATCCGTGTCATTTCTTTCTCATGCTTTATGGTTATTAAAACGTACAGTTATACGCTGAGAGAACAGAGCGGCCGGGCTTGTACACACTGGAGGTTAGAAGGATGAGAGGGCATCTCATTGAAGCATATAAGATTGTTAAGGGTTTGGACATGCTAGAGGCAGGAAACATGTTCCCGATGTTGGGGGAGTCCAGAACAAGGGGCCACAGTTTACGAATAAGGAGTAAACCATTTAGAACGGAGATGAGGAAACACTTTTTCTCACAGAGAGTGGTGAGTCTGTGGAATTCTCTGCCTCAGAGGGCGGTGGAGGCCGGTTCTCTGGATGCTTTCAAGAGAGAGCTAGATAGGGCTCTTAAAGATAGTGGAGTCAGGGGATATGGGGAGAAGGCAAGAACAGTGTACTGATTGGGGATGATCAGCCATGATCACATTGAATGGCGATGCTGGCTCGAAGGGCCAAATGGCCTACTCCTGCACCTATTGTCTATTGTCTATTGAAAGAATTTGAGGCATTATTCTATCCTTCTCTAACTTGAATTTACAGTGGCTTGCAAAAGTATTCATACCCCTTGAACTTTTCCACATTTTGTCATGTTACAACCACAAATGTAAATGTATTTTATTAGGAATTTATGTGATAGACCAACACAAAGTGGCGCATAATTGTGAAGTGGAAGGAAAATGATACATGGTTTTCAAATCTTTTTACAAATAAAAAACTGAAAAGTGTGGTGTACAAAAGTATTCAGCCCCCTTTACTCTGATACCCCTAAATAAAATCCAGTGCAACTAATTGCCTTCAGAAGTCACCTAATTAGTAAATAGGGTCCACTTGTGTGTAATCTAATCTCAGTATAAATACAGCTGTTCTGTGAAGGCCTCAGAGGTTTGTTAGAGAACATTAGTGAACAAACAATGTTCCTGGGGCATCATGAAGACCAAGGAACACACCAGACAGGTCAGGGATAAAGTTGTGGAGAAGTTTAAAGCAGGGTTAGGTTATAATAAAATATCCCAAGCTTTGAACATCTCATGGAGCACTGTTCAATCCATCATCCGAAAATGGAAAGAGTATGGCACAACTGCAAACCTACCAAGACATGGCCGTCCACCTAAACTGACAGGCCGGGCAAGGAGAACATTGATCAAGGAAGCAGCCAAGAGGCCCATGGTAACTCTGGAGGAGCAGAGATCCACAGCTCAGGTGGGGGATTCTGTCCACAAGACAACTATTAGTCGTGCACTCCACAAATCGGCCTTTATGGAAGAGTGGCAAGAAGAAAGCCATTGTTGAAACAAATCCATAAGAAGTCCCGTTTGAAGTTTGCCACAAGCCATGTGGGGGACACAGCAAACATGTGGAGGAAGGTGCTCTGGTCTGATGAGAACAAAATTGAAGTTTTTGGCATCAATGCAAAACACTATGTGTGGTGGGAAACTAACACTGCACATCACCCTGAACACACCATACCCACTGTGAAACATGGTGGTGGCAGCATCATGCTGTGGGGATGCTTTTCTTCAGCAGGCAGGGAAGCTGGTCAGAGTTGATGGGAAGATGGATGGAGCCAAATACAGGGCAATCTTGGAAGAAAACCTGTTAGAGTCTTCAAAAGACTTGAGACTGGGGCAGAGGTTAACCTTCCAGCAGGACAACAACCCTAAACATACAGCCAGAGCTACAATGGAATGGTTTAGATCAAAGCATATCCATGTGTTAGAATGGCCCAGTCAGTCCAGACCTAAATCCAATTGAGAATCTCTGGCAAGACTTGACAATTGCTGTTCACAGACGCTCTCCATCCAATCCGACTGAGCTTGAGCTATTTTGCAAAGAAGAATGGGCAAACATTTCAGTCTCTAGATGTGCAAAGCTGGTAGCGACATACCCCAAAAGACTTGCAGCTGTAATTGCAGCGAAAGGTGGTTATACAAAGTATTGACTCAGAGGGGCTGAATACATTTGCACGCCACACTTTTCAGTTTTTTATTTGTAATAAAATTTGGAAACCATGTATCATTTTCATTCCACTTCACAATTATGCACCACTTTGTGTTGGTCTATCACATAAAATCCCAATACATTTATGTTTGTGGTTGTAACGTGACAAAATGTGGAAAAGTTCAAGGGATATGAATACTTTTGCAAGCCACTGTACACTGAACTATCCCAACACTTTTATATAAGTGTCTGAAGAAGTGTCTCGACCTGAAAATGTCACCCATTCCTTCACTCCAGAGATGCTGCCTGACCCGCTGAGTTTCTCCAGCTTTTTGTGTCTATCTTTGGTTTAAACCAGCATCTGCAGTTCCTTCTTACACTTTCATATAGGTGTTAGTATTGATTTGGCTATGTAGGATCTACTGAAGCATCAGTTAGAATGAGACAATGCTGTGTTATAGTCATACAGCACGGAATACACAAACCCATCCATGCCCCATCTAACCTAGTCCCAGTTTCCCTCAACACCTCTCCTATCTATGTACCTGCCCAAGTGTCTTTTAAATGCTGTTATAGTACCTGCCTCAACTTCCTCCTCTGGCAGCTTGTTCCACATACCTAGCACCCTTTGAGTGACAAGTTTGCCCCCCGCGTTCCAATTAAATCTTTTCCCTTGCTGCTTGTCCTATGTCCTCTGGTTTCTGCTCCCCTTACCCTGGGTAACAGACTCTGCATTCCCCTCATGATCACCCTTCAGCCTCCTAGGTTTCAAGGAATAAAGTCCAAGCCTGTAACACGGGCCCTTGATTCTTGGCAACATCCTCATAAATGTTCTCTGCACAGACAGACTGCATAATCTGCCGGAGTGCAGCACCACTTATCTGTGACTTTATTTGCAGTCAGTTCCACTTACAATCTTAAAAAGTTAGAACCCTACCATATCAATGAGCTGCAGTGATTTTTGCTTTGATGGTGTAGGTTAAACATATTCATGAACATTGTGACCCAAAGAGCCTCTCCCTGTGTTGCATTGTTTCATGTTCTATCAGGTATTCTATGGGGGGAAAAAAGCTTCTGACAATAGATTTCTCAAAAGAGCAGTCTGTCCTGGGCCTCTTCCACTATCAGAGTGAGGCCTTTGACAAATTGGAGGAACAGCACCTCATGTTTCGCTTGGGCAGCTTACACCCCAGCGGTATGAACATTCATTTCTCTAACTTCAAGTAACTTTTGTTTTCCCTCTCTCACTCTGCCCATCCCCCACCCTAGTTCTCCGACTAGTTTCGCTGTCCTCCTGATTAATGTTACCTTGTTGTCACCTTCCCCTCAGCCATCCATGAACCATTCTACATTTCCTTGATCTGCTTTGATCTGGTTTCACACCTTACCCTTCCATATCTCTAGTTCCCCTCTCCCCTGACTCTCTGTCTGAAGAAGGGTCTCGACACAAAACGTCACCCATTCCTTCTCTCCAGAGATGCTGCCTGTCCCGCTGAGTTACTCCAGCTTTTTGTGTCTATCTTTGAGAAAAAAAAGTGATAGTTTAATTTGGTCCTAATTTTGCTGAGTCATTTTTAGTTTTAGACACACAAATTTAGCTAAAGGTTATTGTGTTTTAATGATTTGCACTCCGGGCAGTGTAGATTAATAATATTTGAATATTGATACTGATAAGTAATGAATTAAATGAGAAGAGGGTGAGGTTGAGGGCTAGTTTTGGTAGTCACCTCAATGTGGAGAATTCAATGCTCATACTTTTGGGTTGTAAGTTGAGAAAATGAGAAGCTGCATTAGTTTGAATGTGTCCTCACTCTGGCAAAGGAGGAGGCCCAGGACAAAGGGAAGGCAGTTAATATGCTTGCCAACTGGGAGATGCAGCAGGCCTTAGCAGACCGAGCGCAAGTGTTCGGCAACAAAGTGTTCTTGCCAATGTAAAGGAGGCCAGGTCGGGAACACCTGATGCAGTAGATGCTGTTAGAGGAGGTTGCAGAGGTGGGAAGATGTGACTGGTGGTGGGATCACATTGGAGAATGATGCGCTGGACGTGGCGGTTGGTGGGGTGCAAGGTTCGGACCATGGGACCATGGGGAGTGGGAGTGAGAGCAGGACCAGGGGACACAGAGGAAATGCAGCTGAGGGAATAATCTGTGTCGGGAGTGGGGAAACTACATTTATTAAAGAAAGAGGACATCTTGGATGTCCCAGAATTGACAGCCTCGTTTTGGGAACAGATGCGGCAGAGACTGAAAAATTGAGTGTAGGGAATATTGTCTGTGCGAGGCAAGGTGGAAGGAGATGCAGCCTAGATAACTATGGGTGTTAGTAGGTCTGTAGTAGATGTCTGTCGATAGTCTGTCCCCTGTAATGGAGACAGAGAGATCAAGAAAGGGGCGAGAGGTTTTGGTGGAGGGAGAGGTGGGGGGTGGTACCAGTGTATGTTTGGAACAAGGGCTTTTTGACGTAACCAACAAAAAGGCAGGCATGTGAGTGCCATGGCTTTAACCTGAACCAAGTGGGAGGGATCAAAAGAGTTGTAGAGGGCGAGGACATGTTCTGCCAGGTGGAGAGGAGGTTATGTGTTCACATGCTCACAATGTTTCTGGTGTTCAAGATGCAGCCTGCTCTACATCGACGAGACCAAGCATACACATGTCAACCATTTCACCAAACACTTTAGCTCAGTCCACTCGGGCCTACTGGATCTTGAGTTGCTGACCATTTTAACTCCTATTCCCATACTGACCTTTCTATCTTGGGCCTCCTCCATTACCAGAGTTAGGCCACACACAAACTGGAGTGACCCCATATTCCTCTTGGGCATCTTACAACCCAACGGTATGAAAATGGAATTCTCCAATTTTAAGTAATTATCAAAATTACCCCCCCCCCCCCCCCCCGCCCTACTTCCTCCTCCTCCCCCCCTCCCCTCTTTCTTTTCCCCCTCTCTCCCCTGTGCCCCAACTGGTCTTGCACTTATTTCTACTCTTCTCTCCCACTTTGACCAACATGCCTTCCTCTAGAATTCATAATTCTCAATTTTTCATTATTTTTGTCTGTCTTTTCATCTCTGGCCTTTGTCCAACCATCTGCCTCTCACTCCCCCCCCCCCCCCCCCCCAGCTGTATCCACCTATTACTTACCAGACATTGTCCCACCCTTCTCTCTTCACCCTCACCCCTCTGAAGAATGTCCCATACCAGAACAGTTACCTATTTATATTTCCCAGAGATGCTGCCTGACACACTGAGTTGCTTTAGCACTTTGTGCATTTTTAGTAAACCAGCAGTTCCTTGTTTCTAAATAACAATGTGGACCAAGCCAAAATTAGCCAAGATCTTTGCAGTATACGTTTCTAAGTAAATGGTACAAGCAAAATAGTTATGTTTTGATTCAACAAATAAAGATTGGAGGCAGGCCAAATAATTACTGGAAATGAAAAGATTTAAAATCTATTTATACTAATCTTAGTAGTTTAAATAACAGCTTGCAATTTAAAATGTTGAAAATATTTTGTACTAACAGTAGGGAGCTCCAAGTAAATTATTAACAAAAGTGAATACTTAAATTTGGATGTAAAATTAAATTTGAACCTTATTGAAATTAGAATATTCTGAATCTGTCCAAAACATCTGAAACAACACATACACAAATGCCTACATAAATTAGCCAGAATGTCAGAACAATTGTGCAGGTTCTTGAGAAAATGCCGGAATTCCTTTAATTACTTTTGCTAGATTATCATCTAATTACCTCTTTTTCATATTATGGGGCATTATTCAATCACCTTCATTAGAGCAATAAAGAATTGAATCAATTATCTTCTCAAGATTATTAGATACACGAGTCAAATGCCACCGTGAGATTAATTAATTTGTTAGGCAATGAACCGCCAGGGAAATCATTGGTAAACATTCTTCAGTTTCAGTTTAGTTTATTGTAACGTGTATCGAGGTACAGTGAAAAACTTTTGTTGCATGCTAATGCCCCCGTCCCAGTTAGGAAACCTGAACGGAAACCTCTGGAGACTTTGTGCCCCACCAAAGGTTTCCGTGTGGTTTCCGGAGGTTTTTGTCCTCCGGCAACCAGCTTCAACTAGCATCACAACTAGCTTCGACTCAAAAATTACCGATTTTTAAAATGGAAACCACATTCGACCATTAGGGAAACTGACAACAACCTCCGGGGACCGTATGGAAACCTTGGGTGGGGCGCAAAATCTCCAGAGGTTTCCATTCAGGTTTCCTAAGTGGGACAGGGGCATAACTAGTCAGCGGGAAGACAATACATGATTGCAGTCAAGCCATTTGCAGTGTCAGGGAATAGCGTTTAGTGCAAGGTAAAGCCAGTAAAGTCCGATCAAAGAGAGTCCGAGGGACACCAATGAAGTGGATAGTAGTTCAGGACTGCTCTCTAATTGTGGTAGGATGATTCAGTTGCCTGATAACAGCTGGGAAGAAACTGGCCCAGAATCTGGAGGACTGTGTTTTCACATGTGTGTGCCTATTGCCCGATAGGAGAGGGGAGAAGGGGGAGTGGTAAAGTTGTAAAGTTGCGACTCGTCCTTGATTATGCTGTTGGCTTTGCCAAGGCAGCGTGAGGTGTACATTGGTGAGAGATACAGTGTGAGGTATACATTCACATTGTTTGCGAATGGATAATCTTATGCTTTACTGGCAAAGAAGCGAACACACAATCTACCTGTCCAGAAATCAACAGATGGTAAATCCATCAAATAATATGTACATTACATTAAACCAATGAATCTGGAATCAAGGTTGTTTCACTCAATAGCAACCATGAATATCCTCTAAAACAGACAGCAAAATGAGCAGAATACAAAAAAAAACTGTGGAAAGCAATAATTTCTTCAATCATCATTGTCAGTTGTACAGCACAGAATCAACCCATTCAGTCTAACATCTCCATGACAATTTTTGTAAATCTATATTAATTCCATTTGCTCACACGTTTCCATCCTATACATTGCCTATTTAAGTGTCTATCTAAATGTCTCTTAAACATTTTAAATATATCAGATTCCACCATCTCTTCTGGCAGTGACTTGTATTAAACACTCTACATAAAAAGCTTGTCCCTCTAATATTGTTTAGTTCAGAGATACAGTATGGAGGCAGGTCTTTCAGCCCACAGAGTCTACACTGCCCATCCATTACGTTATTACTAGCTCTATGTTATTCCTCTTTCACCCCGACACATTAGGAACAATTTACATTAACCTACAAACCTTTGGGAATGTGGGGGCACCTGGAGAAAACCCACGCAGTCACAGGCAGAATGTACAAACTCCACACAGACAGCTTGGAGATTAGAATCAAACCAAGGTCTCTGGTGTGATGAGGCAGCAGATCTACCACGTACCATGGGGCTACCCTATCTTCATCTAACTCTGACCCTATGCCCATATTGTTTTGATACGTCTACCATAGGGAAATGATTCTGACTTTCTCCCCGACCTTTGCCTCTCATTATATTATATAACTCTTTTAGGTCACTTCTCAGCCTCTGTCACTCATGAGAAAACAAGCCCAGTCTACCTAATCCCTCCCCATAACTAAAGACCTTCAGTGGAGGCAACATCCTGGTGAACCCTGCATTCTCCCCAGCATAACCACATCCTCTTCAGTCTGATAATCAGAACTGCACATAACACTCCGAGTATGGTCTAACTAGTGTTTTGCAAAGCTGCAATGTAATATCCCAACTTGTGGCAACTCACTTTTGTATAGACCATGCTGTGAATATGTGCCAACAGACATTTCAGTTGTCTGTAAATGACTCTCAAGTAGCCTCCTAGAACATGCACAGCGATCAGTGCAAGTCCTGGCTCATGATTATTTTAAGCCTTTACTCATATCGCATGAAGCCAATATTGTTCAGATTTACTTGCAAATTACACATGTCTACTTTGAGGCATCAGTATGAAAGTTAGAGAGAATTAAAAAAAACTATTAAGTCTTTTTGAGATTATGAATCCGAATACTCAGCTTCTGTACGGTTCTATAAATAGTATGAGCTTGGTGTGCGTGCAACAGGCATTTCTTTGTTCAACCACATTTATTTCATGCATTATAAAATATATTCAAAATTAAATTACGACTTAGGCTGGATACCAAAAACGAAATAACTAGAAACATATAAAATAGGTGCAGGAGGAGGCCATTCTGCCCTTCGAGCCAGCACCGCCATTAATTGTGATCATGGCTGATTGTCCCCTATCAATAACCCGTGCCTGCCTTCTCCCCATATCCCTTGACTCCACTAGCCACTAGAGCTCTATCTAACTCTCTCTTAAATCCATCCAGTGATTTGGCCTCCACTGCCCTCTGTGGCAGGGAATTCCACAAATTCACAACTCTCTGGGTGAAAAAGTTTTTTCTCACCTCAGTCTTAAATGGCCTCCCCTTTATTCTAAGACTGTGGCCCCTGGTTCTGGACATGCCCAACATTAGAACATTTTTCCTGCATCTAGCTTCTCCAGTTCTTTTATAATTTTATATGTTTCTATAAGATCCCCCCTCATCCTTCTAAACTCCAGTGAATACAAGCCTAGTCTTTTCAATCTTTCGTCATATGACAGTCCCACCATCCCAGGGATCAATCTCGTGAACCTACGCTGCACTGCCTCGATCATAAGGATGTCCTTCTTCAAATTAGGAGACACAAACTGTACGCAATACTCCAGATGTAGTCTCGCCAGAGCCCTATACAACTGCAGAAGAACCTCTTTACTCCTATACTGAAATCCCCTTGTTATGAAGGCCAAAATTCCATTAGCTTTCTTCACTGCCTGCTGTACCTGCACGCCAACTTTCAGTGACTGGTGTACAAGGACACCCAGGCCTCGCTGCACCCCCCCTTGCCCAACCTCTTACCAAATGGACCACAAATAAAAGATGCACTGTTTGATCTACATGACATCTTCAAAACTGGCATCAGGTCTTCAAATCTTCACCAGGCCTACTTGTACTATATGGTATAATACCACACAACACAATAGAACTTTATTTATCCCAGGGGGGAAATTGGTCTGCCAACAGTCATAAAGCGTAAGGAAGGGGGGGGGGCGGTGTTGTTGTACAGTTCAATAGCCACATGGAATAAATATGTCTTGAGGCATTCTGTGCTGCATCTTGGTGGAACCAGTCTGTTGCTGAAGGTGCTCCTCAGGCCGACCAGTATGTCATGGAGGGGCTGAGCTGTATTGTCCAGGATGCTCCGCAGTTTGTGGAGCATCCTCCCCTCCAAGACCACCTCCCATGAATCCAACTCTCCCCCCAGGACAGAACCAGCCTTCCTGATGAGTTTGTTGATCCTATTGGTGTCTGTGGCCTTGGCCCTGCTGCCCCAGCGCATGACAGCGAAGAAGATAGAACTGGCTACCACCGATTTATAGAACATCTGCAGCATCTTACTACAGATGTTGAAAGAGCAGAGCCTCCGCAGGAACTACAGACAGCTCTGTCCCTTTTTATACAGTGACAATGATGATCAATGACTAGACAAATTAAAGTTTTAATAGGCAAGGAAAAAAACATGAATTTGCAGAAGATTCAGTATGTTATAAATGTAGATACTAAGGACATGGAGTCATACAGCGTGGAAACAGGCCCTTCAGCCCAACTTGCCCACACTGGCCAACATGTCCCAACTACACGAGTCCCACCTTGGCCCATATCCCTCCAAACCTGTCCTATCCATGTACTGTTTCTTAAACGTTGGGATAGTCCCTGCCTTAACTACATCCTCAGGCAGATTGTTCCAAACACCCACCACCCTTTGTGTAAAAAAGGTAACCCATCAAATTCCTATTAAATCTTTTTCCCTTCACCTTAAGCATATGTTCTCTGGTCCTTGATTCCCCTACTTGGATTTGTGCCTGGAGGGTCATGTTTGACAAACCTTCTTGAATTTTTTGAAGCGGTTACTAGGGAAATTGATGAGGGTAAAGCAGTGGATGTTGTCTATATGGATTTCAGTAAGGCCTTTGACAAGGTTCCCCATGGAAGGTTGGTTAAGAAGGTTCAATCTTTGGGTGTTAATGGCGGAGTAGCAAGATGGATTCAACAGTGGCTGAATGGGAGATGTCAGAGAGTAATGGTGGATGGCTGTTTGTCCTGGAAGCCGGTGACCAGTGGGGTGCCTCAGGGATCTGTGTTGGGTCCACTATTGTTTGTCATGTACATCAATGATCTGGATGATGGGGTGGAAAATTGGATAAGTAAGTATGCAGATGTTACTAAGATAGGTGGTGTTGTGGATAATGAAGTAGATTTTCAAAGTCTACAGAGAGATTTGGGCCATTTGGAAAAGTGGGCTGAAAGATGGCAGATGGAGTTTAATGGCCCTGTCTCACGGTGGGAGTCCACCCACGAGTGACCCCAAGTGAAAGAAAAAAAACAGACTCATGGTTATGTAGGAGATTACAAGTTTATGTTCAAGTGTGTAACCGAGTTCCCACGGGTATGTCATTTCTGCGATGTTGCAAGTTCCTCTCCCGTTACTTTTGAGCCAACCGTGAATGAAGGCTTTTTGTTCAATGGGCTGATTATTCCCCGCGGGCATAAATTGGCCCTGTTTTAAAGCCGGTCAGAAAATGCAACAAGTGAAATGACAACTAACCGCTGACTGACATTTGCAGAGGATCGGCGATTGGCGCAACTGTTGCAACATGAAAGATTAAACATCTATCTGAAATTAGATTTATAGAAATCATTCAGTATTATGACAGATGTTTGTTTTGACAACAGAAACTCCTCCTTTTTTTGTGGCTCGGCCAATAAGTTGAAATGCGCTGAAGCATGTTTCCCCTTTACCGCCGATAGCCAGCCTCGCGAAACTATTCCAGACAATTCATCTAAATTGCTGCTGAGAAGGAATGCGGCCTTTAAGTTAACTCGACTTACAAGATACGCATCAGTTTTTTTATGTTAATAAAAGTACGAATTATTGACAATGCAAGCGTTTTAAATACACAAAGCTCCGGGAAAGTTCACGGTAGTGATATTAAAAAAAACACGATACGGCCAACATGAAACATAACAGAAACCTAAATGAACAGAGACTTGTGGTGCAATGGTAAAGTGACTAAATCAGTCTCATTCTGGTATCTATAGCGTGCAATGTTCGGAAGGCAGGCTAGACTTGAATTGCCAGCGGCACCTCGCATTGAACTTCGTGAGAATGAGTTTTACGTGGGATTGCAATAAGCGTGCAACGATAAGATCTGCATATGTTCAGTGGGATCCACGTGGAAAAGCTTTGTGATCCAGCAGCCGCCGACCATACTCTAGTGACACTCAACACATTGGTGTTCCCGTGCAGCTTTACACCAGAATAACACAACTGGAGTAACTCGACGGGACAGGCAGCATCTCTGGAGAGAAGGAATGGGTGACATTTCGGGTCGAGACCCTTCTTCAGTGTTTTGTTCTGGTGTAGAGCTGCACGGGAACACCAAAGTGTTGAGTGTCACTAGAATATGGACGACGGCAGCCTGTCCCGCTGAGTGACTCCAGCATTTTGCGTCTATCTTCAGTTTAAACCAGCATCCGCAGCTGCTTCCTACAGCCTGACACCAGGTTGGCCCGAGGATGGTGCCCTATCTATTGTGATTCAGATTAGAAACCCGACGTTCATACTATATTGTGCGGGAAGGAACTGCAGATGCTGGTTTACACCGAAGATAGACACAAAAAGCTGGAGTAACACAACGGCTCAGGCAGCATCTCTGGAGAAAAGAAATAGGTGAGGTTTCGGGTTGGTTCTTCAGACACTATACCATATTATCCCTTTCATGTGTGTATGCACCGAGGCTTGTTCGCATCGGTGATGAAACTGCGGTTAACTGCACCCTTATTTATTTATTTGGAGCTGAGCTTGGGGAGTTATAAAACCAAACTTTAGTTCACTATAACCATTGAGTGTAGAATTTCGATTCAAATTTAAAAGACCAAATCTCTCCCCGAGCACAACAGCTAGGCATTATCTCATGACTGCCTCCCATTGGGATCGGGATACCTTCCAGGCTGGGCATCATCATTACCGTGGCTCAGCCGTGAGTTTTTGATGCTGGTCGAGATGGAACCTGCTCTTCCCCTCGTTGTAAGGCTGCACACTGGAACTGAACGAAACTCCGGGCGAGTTGGACAGGTGTGTTTCTAGGTCACTGGGAGAACGTGCAAACTCCATACGGACAGCACCAGTCGTCAGGATTGAACTCGGGTCTCTGGCGCTGTGAGGCAGCAACTCCAGAGATGCTGCCTGCCCGCTGAGTTAAAGAGTTCCCACGGTAGACTCACAAATCACTAAGGAAAACACAGGGGCCACTACGTTATTACAAAGAGTTTAAATGTTTCAATTTTTAACTTGAACAGTAAATTTGACTCGTGGAAAAAATCAAACAAGTCGTTAAGTTGCTCGCAAGAGTTCCAACGTTCCCGCTACGTTTATTGTACGTGATTACCGCGAGTGACAACTCGGGGTCACTCGTGGGTCAATTTGCACCATGAGACAGGGGTTTAATGCTGATAAGTGTGAAGCGCTACATCTTGGCAGGACAAATCAAAATAGGACGTACGTGGTAAATAGTAGGGAATTGAGGAATGCTGTGGAACAGAGGGATCTAGGAATAACTGTGCATAGTTCCCTGAAGGTGGAATCGCATGTAGATAGGGTGGTAAAGAAAGCCTTTGGTGTGCTGGCCTTTATAAATCAGAGCATTGAATATAGGAGTAGGGAAGTAATGTTAAAATTGTACAAGGCATTGGTAAGACCAATTCTGGAGTATGGTGTACAATTTTGGTCGCCTAGTTATAGGAAGGATGTCAACAAAATAGAGAGAGTACAGAGGAGATTTACTAGAATGTTGCCTGGGTTCCAGCAACTATGTTACAGAGAAAGGTTGAACAAGTTAGGTCTTTATTCTTTGGAGCGCAGAAGGTTAAGGGGGAGCCTTGATTGAGGTCTTTAAAATGATGAAAGGGATAGACAGAGTTGACGTGGATAAGCTTTTCCCATTGAGGGTAGGGAAGATTCAAACAAGAGGGCATGACATGAGAATTAAGGGACAGAAGTTTAGGGGTAACGTGAGGGGGAACTTCTTTACTCAGAGGGTGGTGGCTGTGTGGAATGAGCTTCCAGCAGAAGTGGTGGAGGCAGGATCGATTTTAACATTTAAAAGTAAAGTGGATAGGTATATGGACGTGAAGGGAATGGAGGGGTATGGTCTGAGTGCAGGTAGATGGGACTAGGGGAAAACAAATGGTCGGCACGGACTGGAAGGGCCGAGAGGGCCTGTTTCCGTGCTGTAATTGTTATATGGTTATATGGTTACTCTGGGCAAGAGACTCTGTGGGGGAAATCCCTGGGGGGGGGGGGGGGCATGTGTCCCCCTGTTTTGAGCAGTGGGGAACAATCTGTTTTCTTGTATGTCGAAACATAACTTAGGCCTAATCTCTGGCCCCTTTACCCCCCTAAGTGCTCCCACCCACCACGGAAGGAAGCTAGCACAACCCTCTTCCCAATTACGCCAGTGCTAACTGTAATTACCGTATCATGCGTATGTACGCATACATCAGGGGTCTCCAAACTATGGCCTGCGGGCCAAATCCGCACGCCACGAGATTTTATCCGGCCCAGAGCAAGCTCAGGGCAGGATAGAACGTGTGTCATTTAGGTGTCAAATCAATTTGAGTCGGGGAGCACGGCAGCCCGGGGCTGCTCTTAGTATTGTTACAAAGTAGGTCCCTCAAATTGTCTGAGCCAAGACATCACAGGGCTGCCATGAAGACGGGTACAATGTGGGGGATGTTGTTCGGCGGTGTCAGAAGGCACTAGCCAATTCACTGGATGAATTTAAAAGAGAGTTAGATAGAGCTCCAGTGGCTAGCGGAGTCAAGGGATATGGGGAGAAGGCAGGCACGGGTTATTGATAGGGGACGATCAGCCATGATCACAATGAATGGCGGTGCTGGCTCGAAGGGCCGAATGGTCTCCTCCTGCACCTATTTTCTATATTTCTAGTTTCTATGTAACCATGACTTGTTTATTCCCATTCAAATCATTTATATAAATGACGAACAGCAATAGCCCCAACACTAATCCCTGAGGAACACCAGTAGTCATGGGCCCCCAGTCCGAAAGGAAACCTTCCACCATAACCCTCTGTTTCCATCAAGTCAATTATCGTATCCAGCTAGCCAGCTTCCCTAGGATTCCATATGGAACTTTATCAAAGGCCTTGGTGAAGCCCGAATAGACTATGTCTACAGCCCTTCCCTTATCGACTTAGGGAATACGGTCTAAAAAGGAAATACAGACCTTTTAGCAGTAAAAGTCAGGAATATTATTCCATGCAGCAGTTGATGAAGGTGAATGTTGTCCATTTTAAAATCCGTCATAGATTGTTGTTACCCAAAGGTATCTTTCTCGCAGATACATAAAACAGTCAATGATTTGAATTAACTACAAAGATAATTTATTGAATGCAAGAAATGCTTACAGCGAGGACAAAATCCTTGCAATGGTTAATGCAAATTAAAGCAGACCATTTCTGTGCATTTCTTGATATATTTAGTTGATTTTAGTTTACTATAGAGGAGCCCACTGTGTCTGCACCAATCAGCGATCCCTGCACATTAACACTAACATACATACACTAAGGACAATTTACACTTATCCCAAGCCAATTAGCTTTCTAACCTGTACGTCTTTGGAGTGTGGGAGGAAACCGAAGATCTGGGAGAAAACTCACGCAGGTCATGAGGGGAACATACAAACTCCGTACAGATGGCACCTGTAGGCGGGATCGAACCTGGGTCTCTGTCGCTGCGCGTGTTGTAAGGCAGCAACTCTACCGCTGTGCCACCATAGCATTTGTATCAACACACACAGAGCAGCAACACATATGCCACCTTTCTTAAGGAGCTACTCATTACATTAAGGTGCATTTGTAAGTGTATGAAGTTGAACTGCTGGGTAATTCTGACATTGGATGGTGGAACATTGAGTGGAGTTGGCAGTCGAGGAGAGAAGCAGGTCATCGTGCTTTTACTTTTCATAAATAAATATTGGTAAGATGAAAGCTAAGCTGACAACTTGCCGTACACCAATTTACATTATCATATAAAAGTTATTCTGCAAAAAGTTAGGCAACAAATACTTTATTCTCTTATCTTTGTTAATAGGACACATGTTGGGCAAGGCATAGAGGAAATGTTCCTAATATGAGTAAAAGAGATTAGTGTAGATGGTCAACGAGGTTGGGATGGTCTTGGTGGACCAATGGACCTATTTCCATTCTGTAGGATTCTCTATGGAACACCATGATTATGACTTTGTGTATTATTTTAATAGCAGAAGGAAAGAATGAGGAATCAATTATTTTTTGGAGTTGTGGCATTCTATAATATCAAAAAAATGTTAACTGCAAATAAAACCACTAGAAAGCAAAAGCTACTTTAATTAAAGCATAGAATTGGGTTAAAAATGGCCATGAATGCTTTATGGGTAGATTGATTCCAACATTAATGAGGCCTGAAAGTACTGTATTGTGTAAAGCTATTCATGCAGATGATTTAATCTTGGAATTGCATGTATAAAAAGACATTTTTGGATAAAGATGATATCGTCTAATACTCATCAGATAGCTAACATTTTTTTTGTGAATTTAATGAATCAAGCAATTTAGTCATAATATACAAATAGACAAGTTACAAGTATTTCATGTCAAATACTGAATACACTGAAACTTTGATTTGAGAATATGCATAACTAACAATGTAAAAACTATCGAATGTGACTGGAACACTTTGAATTGAATTGAATGCTTTAATGTCAAATGTGACAAGTCACAGTGAAATTCTTTGCTTGCATACCCGAGGTATGCAAAATAGTCACCACATAGAGGGCACTGACAGCGTTACAAAGTATCCCGCACCAGGTCTCTCCTTTGTTCTTCCTTTCCCCCTTTTACCCCTTCTCCCGACTCACAACGGTCCCCAACACCAACTCCTTCTTTGCTCTCCCTCCCCCCCCCCCCCCCCCCTCACAGTGGTCCCCCCACATCGGGTCCTCCTTTGTGATAAATATATTTTGTCAAAATGGAATTTAAATGACAACCCATAATGTTTTAGTTTTTTCATAATAACAAATACTGCCGTGCATTCCGAATTGTTTGAGATGTCTCTTTCCAGATGTGCTCCACCCATTCTATTAGGAGGTAACCACTTTGCACTTAATATTTGATTCTGGTCACTCACCTTTAATTCATCAGTTATTGTGCTATCATATATGTTCATTATAATGTTAATGGAGGTGGATCATTTCACATTTTCTGTCACTGACTCTGTCCTGAAGATATTTTGACTCCTTGTTGAGGTGTGTTCAACACACTTGTGTCTGATTTTCCATTCAATAAGATCATGTAATGCCATCTCAGTCAAGTGGAACCTGCAGTTCAAGCTTGAACAACGACTCTATGGTGCTTCACAGCCGAGCACAGTCATCTTTCAGTGGCAGTCATGGGACAGAAAACACTGAAAATGCTGAACAATTTATTTCTGGCTTATTGTGGCCATTTGGAGCACCGCTACACTGATAATGACTAAAATTAGTTATTAGACTGCAGTTTGAACATGCAGTCTTCTGCTTTGACTGACATTATTAGAAGCTGCCCTTTGCAAAGAAGACATCACAGCACTTTGTGTGTGTGATCTAATTTTATATGTGTCGATGGCTCTAATTATGCCTCCAGGCTTAATACAGATTCATCTTAAACAACAAGTAATCCTTGCAAATACAATGCTGGGCGATCAACTAATTAAGAAAAAAAGGCAATTACTCACAACTTAATAATCAAAGTAATGCATCAATAAATGAAGACAAAGCAAAAGGCATAGACTTTGGCTCCTATGCATGCTCCTTCATTCAGTGAGATCATTGCTGAAACATCTTGCTCAGCATGACATTCCTGCTTTGGCATTTTGGTGTCTGAAGAAGGGTCTCAACCCGAAACATTACCCATTCCTTCTCTGCAGAGATGCTGCCTGTCCCGCTGAGTTACTCCAGCATTTTGTGTCCTTCTTTGACATTTTATCCCTTGATTCAATAAAATCTTTAATATGGTCATAAGTGATAGGAATAGAATTAGGCCATTCAGCCCCCCAAATCTACTCCGTCATTCAATCATGGCTGATCTGTCTCTCGCTCCAAACCCCATTCTCCTGCCTTCTCCTCATAACCTCTGACACCTGTACTAATCAAGAAATTATCTATCCTTGTCTTAAAAATATCTACTGACGGCCTCCACAGCCTTGTGTGGCAAAGAATTTCACAGATTCACTTCAATAGACAATAAACAATAGGAGCAGGAGTAGGCCATTTGGCCCTTCGAGCCAGCACCACCATTCAATGTGATCATGGCTGATCATCCCCAATCAGTACCCTGTTCCTGCCTACTCCCCAAATCCCCTGACTCCGCTATTGTTAAGAACCCTATCTAGCTCTCTCTTGAAAACATCCAGCGAACCAGCCTCCACCGCCCTCTGAGGCAGAGAATTCCACAGACTCACCAATCTCTGTGAGAAAGAGTGTTTCCTCATCTCCGTTCTAAATGGCTTAATCCTTATTCTTAAACTGTGGCCCCTGGTTCTGGACTCCCCCAAAATCGGAAACATGTTTCCTGCCTCCAGCATGGCCAAGCCCTTAACAATGTTATATGTTTTAATGAGATCCCGTCTCATCCTTCTGAACTCCAGAGTGTAGTATAAACTCGGAGAGCAGCCTACCAGCGGACTGGGAGAAATTCAGAGTCCAGCAGAGGAGGACAAAGGGCTTAATTAGAAAAGGGAAAATAGATTATGAAAGAAAACTGGCAGGGAACATAAAAACTGACTGCAAAGGTTTTTTATAGATATGTGAAGAGAAAGAGATTAGTTAAAACTAATTTAGATCCCTTGCAGTCAGAAACAGGTGAATTGATCATGGGGAACAAGGGCATGGCAGACCAATTGAATAACTACTTTGGTTCTGTCTTCACTAAGGAAGACAAATAATCTGCCGGAAATAGCAGAGGGGGACAAATAAGATGGAGGAACTGAGTGAAATCCTAGCCAGGAAGTGGTGCTGGGTAAATTGAACGGATTAAAGTCAGATAAATCCCCAGGGCCAGATAGTCTGCATCCCAGAGTACTCAAGGAAGTAGCCACAGAAATAGTGGATGCATTAGTGACAATTTTTCAAAACTCCTTAGATTCTGGAGTAGTTCCTGAGGATTGGAGGGTATCTAATTTAACCCCACTTTTTAAAAAAAGAGGGAGAGAGCTAATGTAACCCCACTTTTTAAAAAAGGATGGGAATTATAGACCAGTTAGTCTAACATCAGTAGTGGGGAAACTGCTAGAGTCAGTTATTAAAGATAGCAGCACATTTGGAAAGTGGTGAAATCATTGCACAAAGTCAGCATGGATTTACAAAAGGTAAATCATATCTGATGAATCTTATAGAATTTTTCGAGGATGTAACTAATAGAGTGGGTCAGGGAGAACCAGTGGATGTGTTATATCTAAACTTTCAGAAGGCTTTCGACAAGGTCCCACATAAGAGATTAGTATACAAACTCAAAGCACACGGTATTGGGGGTTCACTATTGATGTGGATAGAGAACTGGCTGGAAAGACAGGAAGCAAAGGAGTAGGAGTAAACGGGTCCTTTTCAGAATGGCAGGCACTGACTAGTGGGGTACTGCAAGGCTCAGTGCTGGGACCCCAGCTATTTACAATATATATTAATGATTTGGAGGAGGGAATTGAATGCAACATCTCCAGGTTTGCGGATGACACTAAGCTGGGGGTAGTGTTAGGTGTGAGGAGGATGCTAGGAGGCTGCAAGATAACTTGGATAGGCTGGGTGGGTGGGCAAATGCATGGCAGATGCACTATAATGTGGATAAATGTGAGGTTATCCACTTTGGTGGCTAAAGCAGGAGGGTAGACTATTATCTGAATGGTGGCAGATTAGCAAAAGGGGAGATGCAACGAGACCTGGGTGTCATGGTACACCAGTCATTGAAAGTAGGCATGCAGGTGCAGCAGGCAGTGAAGAAAGCAAATGGTATGTTAGCATTCATAGCGAAAGGATTTGAGAATAGGAGCAGGGAGGTTCTACTGCAGTTGTACAGGGTTTTGGTGAGACCACACCTGGAGTATTGCGTACAGTTTTGGTCTCCAAATCTGAGGAAAGATATTCTCGCCATAGAGGGGGTACAGAGAAGGTTCACCAGACTGATTCCTGGGATGTCAGGACTTTCATATGAGGAAAGACTGGATAGACTCGGCTTGTACTCGCTAGAATTTAAAAGATTGAGGGGGATCTTATAGAAACTTACAAAATTTTTGAGGGGTTGGACAGGCTAGATGCAGGAAGATTGTTCCCGATGTTGGGGAGGTCCAGAACAAGGGGTCGCAGTCTAAGGATAAGGGGGAATTCCTTTGGGACCGAGATGAGGAAAACATTTTTCACACAGAAAGTGGTGAGTCTCTGGAATTCTCTGCCACAGGAAGGTAGTAGAGGCTAGTTCATTGGCTATATTTAAGAGGGAGTTAGATTGGCCCTTGTGGCTAAAGGGATCAGGGGGTATGGAGAGAAGGCAGGTACAGGATATTGAGTTGGATGATCAGCCATGATCATATTGAATGGCGGTGCAGGCTTGAAGGGCCGAATGGCCTACTCCTGCACCTATTTTCTATATTTCTATGTTTCTATGTACAAGCCCAGCTGCTCCATTCTCTCAGCGTATGACAGTCCCGCCATCCCGGGAATTAAACCTACGCTGCACTCCCTCAATAGCAAGAATGTCCTTCCTCAAATTAGGAGACCAAAACTGCACACTATACTCCAGGTGTGGTCTCACTAGTGCTCTGTACAACTGCAGAAGGACCTCTTTGCTCCTATATTGGATTCCTCTTGTTATAAAGGCCAACATGCCATTCGCTTTCTGCACTGCCTGCTGTACCTGCATGCTTACTTTCATATCTAAGTCAGTCTTCATCTTGAAAGATGAAGGGTTTCGACCCTAAACATCACCCGTTCCTTCTCTCCAGAGATGCTGCCTGTCCCGCTGAGTTACTCCAGCATTTTGTGTCTATCTTGAATATCTGTGATGGAGGCTCCAAACTGCTCATGAGTAGAGAAGTGGTGAGGATATTTCATTTCATCTCCATCCTGAAGGGCAGTACTGTTACTTTGACACTTGCTTCCCCTGGTTCTGGAAACCCCAGCTAGGGAATATATCAACTCAGCATCTATAGTGCCATGTCCTCTAACAATTATATTTTATATAATATGTATCCAAGTCCTTCCACAGATGACGTCTGCAAACTAAATTCCTCACACACATCGCACTTTGTTTTTTCTTCAAGATTCTAGCATCCGCCGTCTCTTGTGTCTCTTAGAATTATGTGACTTTCAAAGACTTAACCTGGACAGAATTGGGTGTAAGACGTTGCAGATGCTGAAATCTTGAGTAATGAAACAAAAGCCTGGAGATACTTAATGGGTCAGTCAGCATATGTGGAGGGAGTGAACAGACATCCAGGGATGGGGATACACCTTCTCTCTTACTTCTATCCTTCTGCTCTGCACCACTTCCCAGAGCCCTACCATTCACTGTTTAGGTTCTGCCCATGTTAGTGCTTCCAAAATGCATCACCTCCCATTTCTCTATAAGTGGACACAACATGTCTAAGAGAAGTGGACACAAGGAATTGTAGATGCTGGAATCTTGAGCAAGAAACACAAAATGCTGGAGTTACTTAGAACTTAACAAAATGCTGGAGTAACTCAGGCAGCGTCTCTGGAGAACACTTCGGGTTGGAACTCCTCTTCAAGTCCCTCTTGAAGAAGGGTTCCAACCTGTAACGTTGCCTATCTATGTTCTCCTGTAATGCTGACCGACTTGTTGAGTTACTCCAGCAATTTGTGTATAAGGGAAGAGCAGAAGGCAGCACCAACACATGATCTTCTTCAATCATGCTAAAGCATTCTACTCCCTCAATATGGAGGGATTATGGAAGAACATTCTCAGGTTTGATACCACAGCATTTACGTTTGCTCATGAGAGCATGTGAGCCATAATCCCAATCAACAAGTCCACAATCTCAGTCAATAAAGGCTGTGTCATTGTCCTGACATGTTTCTCAATCATTCTTGCTGCATAAGACCATAAAACATATGAGTAGAATTAGGCCATTCATGCCATCGTGTCTACTCTGCCATTCAATCATGGTTGGTCTATTTTTCCCTCTAATTTTTCCCTTTGATACCCTGCAGAGCTGGTGGAAGGAGTGCATCGCCACACCACAAACTATCCACCTGTCGGCCCCATGAGGCACGTGCCTTATCTGTGTGAGAGCCTGTGGCTCGCAAGTTATTTTCATCTCTCACCCCAAAAACCACAAAACGAGATTGGAAGCAAATGGCCCACTACTGAGATCTACCAGAGATGAAGGTTAAGCAAGGACACTTTGAATACATTTCATTTTTTTGTAAGAAATAACTATTAATATCTGCTATTTTTGTCCAGACATGTTCACGCGTTTTATACATCTGGTGTTCTTTAGCAACTGCACTTTGAACATTCACTTCATTTTGTGCTTGGGGCATGTTGGAGCATCGAGCACATTACAAACGATTTTTTATATATGAGGACTGCTATTTTTAGTTGTTATGCAACTTATTATAATGTTCCATGACATTAAACATTTTGTGTTCTTTATTATTTTGTAACAGATCCAGTTTTAGATTCTGGTTTTTAGCATGGTAATTACAGGCAAATGTCAAGAGGTTCGATCTCAGATCAGAAGTTAGGTCAATCTCCAATGAATAGATTCCTCTCTTCTATGTCAACTGTGAAACTTTCAAGTATATTTACATTTGGCAAGAACTTGGTTATTTAAAGCATGGAGACTGAAAATGGGAGATCTTGTAATTGACACCTGCAAGTGGATAGGTTTATGGGTGATTTTACATAGTTCTGTTACTTTTGCATTAATAAAAGATTTACGCAAGGGTTTTGGATCATTTCATTTACAGTTCCATTGGTGTAGTGAATGGTGCAAATTATATTTAAAGGCTGTTAAGTGTAATTTTCTGAAAAACATGGATATGAGATGTGTAGGAAGGAACTGCAGATGCTGGTATAATCTGAAGATAGACACAAAAAAGCTGGAGTAAATCAGCGGGTCAGACAGCATCTCTGGAGAAAAGGAATAGGTGATGTTTCGGGTCGAGACCCTTCTTCAGACTTCTGACCCTTCTGAAGAAGGGTCTCAATCCAAAATTCCACCCCATAAAAGGATCTTATAGAAACATATAAAATTCTTAAGGGATTGGACAGGCTAAATGCAGGAAAAATGTTCCCGGTGTTGGGGGAGTCCAGAACCATGGGTCACAGTTTAAGTATAAGGGGTGGGTGATTTAGGACTGAGATGAGGAAAGAGTTGAGAATCTGTGGAATTCTCTGCCACAGAAGGCAGTGGAGGCCAATTCACTGGATGTTCGCAAGAGAGAGCTAGATTTAGCTCTTAGGGGTAACAGAATCAAGGGATATGGTTATATGGTTATATGATATGGGGAAAAAGCAGGAACGGGGTACTGATTTTGGATAGACACAAAAAGCTGGAGTAACTCGGTGGGACAGGCAGCACCCAGAGATGCTGCCTGTCCCTTTGAATAACTCCAGCATTTTGTGTCTATCTTTGGTTTAAACCAGCTTTTCCTTCTTACTGATTTTGGATGGTCAGCCATGATCATATTGAATGGCGGTGCTGGCACGGAGGGCCGAATGGCCTACTCCTGCACAAATTTTCAATTTCACTATGAGATACCAGCCTTAACAGTGAAAGTCTTGACTGATTGCTAAAATTAAGGTCTGAGTAGAATCTCATTGCTCTGTCTCATGAAATTATTCTTGAGATTATTAAAGGATAACAATTACAAGAGAGGCTGTCATGTGCTGTCTTGCTAGGCTGCAGTGCATGGCGTAATGGCATGGATCAAAACGGCACCATTTCAACACAGTTGCGTTGGCACAGAACTTTAACGGAACACAGATTTAGATATATTTCTGGGTGTCCTGAACAAGTAACTTGCCAGCAATGTCAGTCATGCCATGTGAAGGGTGGGGAAGAGATGTATAATTCTAGACTCGGCGTTGTAGAAAGGTTTAATTGCCTTATGGGGGCAAGTTTAATAACACAGAGAAGATAGACACAAAATGTTGAAGTAACTCAGTGGGACAGGCAGCATCTCTGCAGAAAAGGGATGTATGACGTTTCGAGACCCTTCTTCAGACTGAGAAAATAATACTGGGGTTACTTTCCGTTCTGTTCCTTTAACTTCCTCAGTGCCAGTACATGCTTGTCATGCCACAAGGTCCACTTGCATTACTAACTCTTCATAACCCACTGCCCTTGATAACTGGACAGGGGGACCGTGTTGGAGCATTCTTCAATATCGCTATCCATGTCCCCTAACAGCAAGGACCTGCACCACCTAAAATCCTTCTTCCAGTATATAGACTGACTGATTGCATACACCTATTTCTCAGCATCTCTTTGTCACATGAGGCACATTCACATCTGCTATTCTTATCAATATTAGTCTCTTTGCAAAATTGGTATACAGTTCCCATAAGAATCAGGCCATTGTCAAAATGTCACAGGCCATGGGAAGAGATCATAGAAGCCTTAGGAAATCATTCTGCTCCTGTCTTGGGCAATGCTGACATTGGAGCCAACTGTCCTACCAATATCTCTCCTGTGGTTTTTGTCTGAAGATTGGCATTGACCAGATTCTCAATGTCTTAATCCACTCCATTCTGAGTCCATTCTTATTTATCTATCTCTGTTCCTGAACATAGATCTGAGCAATAGAAAAGACACAAACTTCTTCAAAGTAGGCATACCCTCAGGAGATTTTTGCAGTGGAGAAGATGAAATATGTAGGAAAGACCTGCAGATGCTGGTTTACACCAAAGAGAGACATACACCTATGTGACCTCCCGGTTGCGAAACACTTGAACTCCCTCTCCCAATCCCACACTGACCTTTCTGTCCTGGGCCTCCCCCACTGTCACAATGAGGCCAAAGCAAATTGGAGGAACAGCACCTCATATTTTGTTTGGGCAGCTTACAACCCAGCTGATGATATTGATTTTTTTAACTTCAAGTAGCCCTTGTTTTTCCTCTCTCTCTGTCCCTCCCCAATCTAGTTCTCCGACTAGTTTCACTGTCCAGATTAATTTTACTGTTTGTATGCCTTGTTATCACTTTCCCCATGGCCAACAGTGAACCATTCTCATTGTCGGCTTTGATCTGTCATTTTCACACCTTGCCCTTCCACAGCTCTAGTTTCCCTCTCCCCTGGCACTCAGCCTGAGGAAGGTCTTTACCCTTTTTAGTTGAGTTTATTGTCATGTTACCGAGGTAAGTGACAAGCTGTTGTTGCATGATAACCAGTTAGCGGCAAGACAATGCATAATTACAATCAAGTTAGCCACGGCGTTGGAGTAGAGATATAAAAGTGCGGAACAATTGTAATGTGTGTGTGCAGATCTATGACCAGCACACAAAGAGTCATCTGGCTTGGGCGCCACCTCGGAAGTGACAGGTTTCTACTTGGGAATTTTTTTTATTGACCTATTCCTTCCGATTCCTTCATATCAAGATCTTACATCCTTGACTTGGTATACATATAATTTTATCTGGGGTGAACAGCTCATGGGAGACCACAGCTACCACTAGATCAACTCATCCAAAAAGCCAGTGCTACAAGTGGAGTTGTAATATGGCCAGGGGTTATTCTGCAGAAACTAGACAGATAGTGGATCATGGAGGCAACACTAGAATGACCAGGAAATAGCTTCAAGCAGCAGCTCGCTGCCATAAATAAGCTGCCAGAGCCCAGGATTGCCCAATGTCCCAACATGTTGTCATGGTGTAGGAAGGGACTGCAGGTGCTTGTTTAAACGAAAGATAGACACAAAAAGGGTCTGAAGGAGGGCCTTGACCCGAAACATCGCCTATTCCTTTTCTCCAGAGATGCTGTCTGACCCACTGAGTTACTCCAGCCTTTTGTGTCTATCTTATGTTATGATGGAGGTTAAGCCATCCTTGCCTCACAAACAGCTGCCGCTGGGTACAGCACATAATGGGAAAGATAAATAAATTGTTAAGAATACAGTGGAAGCTATGTTTGAAAGAAATACGTTTCCAAGTATTCATTGTGAAAAAAGAAAATGCATGCTCATGTCTCACTTTATTTACAAAGAGCCAAATCACATAGGAAAGACTATCTGCCTGCACTGCTTTCAGTTACACTATTTTGCTGCCATTTCTAGCAAAGTCACAGCAAGGTAGATCAATCACTGTGGAAATTCATTCATATATTCTTCCCTTTACATTAAAATTAAATCCCAATTAGATCTCAGTTCTTCTCTGATCCGAGTGCATTCAGCTGATGTGAGCAGGCACCTTGTATACCCTTTAAGGGTCGTGCAGAACTTCATGTCTCGAGTCCTCCTAATCTAAATATTCCCTTATCTGTCCTATCCATACTTCCTCCAGGTCTTCAGAACCCTTTCCCAGGGTGGAAATGCCAAAGACTAGAAAGCATAACTTTAAGGTAAGAGGGGCAAAATGTGAAGGAACTTTGCTGTCAAGTTTTTGTTACACAGAGTACAGTTCTATGTTATATCCCAATGGTCTCAGATTGAGGGGGAAACCTTCACCTGCCTATGGCCAGCTTGGGTTCTGGAACTTCTGTGCAGATAGCTGTTGTTGAGAAAACAAAATAAATTCTATGATTTAAACTGTTAACATTTATCCTTTCACGTTTTGAAGATAGTTGCTTTTACCGCACAAGAATGTTCCTAATTCATTAGGGGCGGAGTGTGGTGCAGCAATAGAGTTGCTGCCTCACGGCACCCAAGATTCAGGTTCGATCCTGACTATGTACAGAGTTTATACGTCCTACCTGTGACCTTGTGGGTTTTCCCCAGGTGCTCCGGTTTCCCCCCACATTCCAAATGCCTGCAGGTTTGTAGGTTATTTGGCTTCTGTAAATTGTCTCTGGTGTGTAGAAAAGGACTAAAGTATGGTTGATTGCTGGTTGGCACACACTCCATGGGCATGTTTCCAAACTTTATGTTCTGAACTAAACCAAAAGACAATGAGAAGCTGTAGAAGTGTAACATAACCTGGGAATCGAGGCAGCTATTTTTGCAGAACAAAAATCCTACAAAAGACAATGTAAGAATGTTAAGACCTGTATTCCAGGGGAAAATATAGGCCAGTACTCCACTAATCTTCTTTGAAATAGGAACATTTTTTACCCAAGAACTGATGGGGCCTCATTTTAACATTCTAAAAGGGCAGAAATGGTGAGACTGGTGGTCAGGTTGTTAGGTGTTTGGGTGGAATAAACCAGCAACATTTCGATTGACTCAGGGTGAGTGGTGCGAATTAAGACACAACCATTTGAATAAAGAGATATTTGGATCAAGATTACAATAGTAATCTTGTTCAAAGAATAAACCTAGCAATTATAGACCTATTAGTTTGACGTCAGTGGTGGGCAAATTAATGGAAAGGATACTTAGAGATAATATATATAAGCATCTGGATAAACAGGGTCTGATCAGGAACAGTCAACATGGATTTGTGCCTGGAAGGTCATGTTTGACAAACCTTCTTGAATTTTTTGAAGCGGTAACTAGGGAAATTGATGAGGGTAAAGCGGTGGATGTTGTCTATATGGATTTCAGTAAGGCCTTTGACAAGGTTCCCCATGGAAGGTTGGTTAAGACGGTTCAATCTTTGGGTGTTAATGGCGGAGTAGCAAGATGGATTCAACAGTGGCTGAATGGGAGATGTCAGAGAGTAATGGTGGATGGCTGTTTGTCAGGTTGGAAGCCGGTGACCAGTGGGGTGCCTTAGGGATCTGTGTTGGGTCCACTGTTGTTTGTCATGTACATCAATGATCTGGATGATGGGGTGGAAAATTGGATAAGTAAGTATGCAGATGATACTAAGATAGGTGGTGTTGTGGATAATGAAGTAGATTTTCAAAGTCTACAGAGAGATTTGGGCCATTTGGAAAAGTGGGCTGAAAGATGGCAGATGGAGTTTAATGCTGTTAAGTGTGAAGTGCTACATCTTGGCAGGACAAATCAAAATAGGACGTACATGGTAAATGGTAGGGAATTGAGGAATGCTGTGGAACAGAGGGATCTAGGAATAACTGTGCATAGTTCTCTGAAGGTGGAATCGTATGTAGACAGGGTGGTAAAGAAAGCCTTTGGTGTGCTGGCCTTTATAAATCAGAGCATTGAATATAGGAGTAGGGAAGTAATGTTAAAATTGTACAAGGCATTGGTAAGACCAATTCTGGAGTATGGTGTACAATTTTGGTCGCCTAATTATAGGAAGGATGTCAACAAAATAGAGAGAATACAGAGGAGATTTACTAGAATGTTGCCAGGGTTCCAGCAACTATGTTACAGAGAAAGGTTGAACAAGTTACGTCTTATTCTTTGGAGCGCAGAAGGTTAAGGGGGGACTTGATTGAGGTCTTTAAAATGATGAAAGGGATAGACAGAGTTGACGTGGATACGTTTTTCCCATTGAGGGTAGGGAAGATTCAAACAAGAGGGCATGACATGAGAATTAAGGGACAGAAAGGTTTCGGGGTAACGTGAGGGGGAGCTTCTTTACTCAGAGGGTGGTGGCTGTGTGGAATGAGCTTCCAGCAGAAGTGGTGGAGGCAGGATCGATTTTAACATTTAAGAGTAAAGTGGATAGGTATATGGACGTGAAGGGAATGGAGGGGTATGGTCTGAGTGCAGGTAGATGGGACTAGGGGAAAACAAATGGTCGGCACGGACTGGAAGGGCCGAGAGGGCCTGTTTCCGTGCTGTAATTGTTATATGGTTATATGGTTATATGGTTAATAGCTGGTGACAGACACAAAATGCTGGAGTAACTCAGCGGGACAGGTAGCACCTCTGGGGAGAAGGAATGGGTGACGATTTGGGTCGAGGCCCTTCTTCAGACTTAGAGTCTGGGTAGGGGGAGTCAAGAGATATGGAAGGGTAATGTGTGAAAATGACAGATCAAAACAGACGATGATAGGGTAATGTAGAATGGCTCATTGTGAGCTGAGGTGACAAGGAGGCATACAATCAGTATTAATATTAATCAGGAGGACAGTGAAACTAGTCAGAGAGCTGGGGTGATGGAGGGAGAGGGGAAGCAAGGGTTACTTGAAGTTAGAGAAATCAATAGTCATACTACTGTTTTGTAAGATGCCTAAGCCAAATGTGAGGTGCTGTTCCTCCAATTAGCAACCAGGAGATCAAGTCAGCGTAGCCGGACTGAGCGGAGGTGTTCAGCAAAATGATCGCCGAGCTGCGCTTGGTCTAGCTGATATATAGGAGTCCACACCTGGATCAGCGCATACAGTAGATGAGGTTGGAGGAGGTGCAAGTGAACCTCTGCCTCATCTGAAAGGACTGTCGGAGTCCTTGGATGGAGTCGAGGGGGGAGGTATAGGGACAGGTGTTGCATTTCCTGCGGCTGCAGGGGAAGGTACCTGGGGAGGGGTTGGTTTGAGTGGGAAGGGATGAGTTAACCAGGGAGTTGCAGAGGGGACGGTCTCTGCGGAAAGGGGTAGAGATGGGAAAATGTGGCTAGTGGTGGCATCCCGTTGGAAATGGCGAAAATGTCAGAGTATTATTTGCTGTATACAATGGATAATGGGGTGAAGGAGAGGACTAAGGGGACTCTGTCCCTGTTGCGACTAGGGGGAGGGGGAGCAAGAGCAGAGCTGCGGGGTACTGAGGAGTCCCATGTGAGGGCCTAACCTATGCTGGAAGTGGGGAAACCCCGTTCTCTAAAGATTGAGGACATCTCGGATGTATCTACGTTCCCCTGCAACCGTAGGAGGTGCAATACCTGTCCCTGTAACTTCCATCTTATATGGGCGGTCACGGTGGCGCAGCGGTACAGTTGCTGCCTTACAGCGAATGCAGTGCCAGAGACACAGGTTCGATCCTGACTACGGGTGCTGTCTGTACGGAGTTTGTACGTTCTCCCCTTGACCTGAGTGGGTTTTCTCCGAGATCTTCGAAGGGGAAGGTGACAAGGAGGCATATAATGCTCCATATAACACTCCAAAGATGTACAGGTTTGTAGGGTAATTGGCTAGGTAAATGTAAAAATTGTCCCTAGTGGGTGTTAATGAGCGGGGAACGCTGGTCGGCGCAGACCCGGTGGGCCGAAGGGCCTGTTCCTACTCTGTATCTATAAACTAAACGAAATCTTCTTTAATAGTCAACTGGAGCTCCTTGTTCAGTCTGCAATCTATCAAACATGCACTCCATATTGCATTGCATTGAGTAGAAACGTCTAAATTCAAAACATAGATTTCCAAGAAGCAGTTCATCTTTAAGTACATATTTTTGGTACCTAATATTAGTTGTTAGTTTGTACCCTTATCATTTATTATTTAAATTGAATTAGTTAAATAAACATTAGAAGTGCTCAGCTGAGGCAGTTAAAAGGACATGTAAAACAAATTATGTTTTTTTTCTGAAAACAGAAAGTAGACATAATATTCCAAAGTTTCAATTTAAGAGGCTTTGCCATGATGAACAACCATTCAAAACATTACAATCTCGCTTTCCAAAGCCATATTGTTGTCATCATAATTACCACCTATTTTTATCCCTGTAGTGTAATATCTCAACATTGGATGTCAAAAGCCATAACCAAGTTTTTATTAACTGTGCACTTGACATCTATAATGCTTACTTGATCATCCGTCCACCTTCCAACTTCTATAAGATTTAGTTTACTCAAAACTCCTCCACCATATCCTAAACAGTACAACTCCTCCGTATCTATGAGCCCGGTGTATGCTCACCTGCATTAGCAACCAACCCATCAGCACCTTAGATACATACAAAATGCTGGAGTAACTTAGTGGGGGAGGCAGCATTTCTGGATAGAATATACTCCATTAGCTCTTTACATCCTTCTGCTCAAATCTCTCTGAAACCTTGTTCTTTCCCTGAAGTCTTTGATATTCTCAAACACTACAATCATTGAGGTACCTTGGATTCCACCAACTCTGGCAACTCCATTAGTGACCATTTGTAATGCCTGTACGCTCTAACATGTTGCTGCTTACAAAGTCAAGAGGTAGAGTTGTCAATAGTATGTTTTGTACAGAAGGCACGACAACAAACCCAACTAAGTGTGCGCATGATATTCTGTGTGGGTGGTTCTTTGATAGATGTAGCACTTTATCTGTTGCATTAATCCATGTTTGTGCAATCTACTATTTCCTTGACCAGGAATAAATGTGAAAGGGAAGAGAGATAATGTTGTGAATAAGGATGAGAGCAGAAAAGGCCACAGAATGGATAGGGTCGGGGTGGTGGACAATGTATCATGTTTACACACTTCTCCATTTATAGGTTCATAAGATATACAAACTTTCTGAACATAATTAGGTCATTTGGCCCATCAAGTCTACTTTTGGTTTAGTTTAGAGATACAGCGCGGAAACAGGCCCTTCAGCCCATGGGATCCGTGCCGACCAGCGATCCTTGCACATTAACACTATCCTACACACATTAGGGACATTTATTTTTATACAAATCTGTACGCGTTTGGAGTGTGCGAGGAAATCGGAGATCCCGGGGAAAGCGTACAAACTCTATAAAGACACTACCCATGGTCAGGAATGAACCCGGGTCTCTGGCTCTGTAAGGCAGCAACTGCGCCACTCTGCCACCATTCAATCAATCCCTCCCTCTCAACCCCATTTTCCTGCCTTCCCCCCATAACCCTTGACACCCGTACTAATCAAATCTGAGGTTACAACTTGGGAGGTTAATGGAATCAAGCCAGGAACACGAAAGGACTATTAAGTTTAAATTTGGGGAACAATAAATTAGATTGCATTTTGAACAATTAGTGCATTAAGACCATGCAGCCTAGTCTAGTTGATGGCAGTAACTTGAAATCAGAACAGTTAAACGAGTACTTTGGTTCTGTCTTCACTAAGGAAGACACAAGCAATCTCCAGAAATAGTAGGGGACCGAGGATCTAGTCCAGTAGGAGGAAGGAACTGAAGAGAATCCACATTAGTCAGGGAATTATGTTAGGTAGATTGTAGGGACTGAAGGCAGATAAATCCCCAGGGCCTGATGGTCTGCATCCCAGAGTACTCAAGGAGGTGGCCCTAGAAATCGTGCATGCATTGGTGATCATTTTTCAATGTTCTCTCGACTCTGGATCAGTTCCTATGGATTGGAGGGTAGCCAATGTAACTACTTTTTAAGAAAGGAGCGAGAGAGAAAACGGGGAATTATTAACCAGTTAGCCTTAAATCGGTAATGGGGAAGATGCTATGTGTGTGCATGATAGTTTGTGTGGGTAGTTCTTTGATAAATGCATCACAGGCCATAGCAGCGCATTTGGAACGCAATGACAGGATCGGTCAAAGTCAGGATGGATTTAGGAAGGGGAAATCATGCTTGACTAATCTTCTGCACTTTTTTGAGGATGTAACAAGTAGAATGGATAAAGGAGAACCAGTGGATGTGGTGTATTTGGACTTTCAAAAAGCATTTGACAAGGTCCCACACTAGAGATAAGTGCGCAAAATTAAAGCACAAGGTATTGGTGGTAGAGTATTGACATGGATAGAGAACTAGTTGGCAGACAGGAAGCAAAGAGTAGGAATTAACGGGCCCTTTTCAGAATGGCAGGCAGTGATTTGTGGGGCTCGGTGCTGGGACCTCAGTTATTTGCAATATATATTAACGATTTAGTCGAGGGAATTAAATGTGACATCTCCAAGTTTGTGGATGACACTAAACTGGGTGGCAGTGTGAGTTGCGGGGAGGATGCTATGAGGCTGCAAGGTGACTTGGATAGGTTGGGTAAGTGGGCAGATGCGTGGTAGATGCAGTATAATGTGGATAAATGTGAGGTTATCCACATTAGTGGCAAGAACAGGAAGGCAGATTATTCTCTGAATGGTGTCAGATTAGGAAAAGGGGAGTGGCAATGAGACCTGGCTGTGCTTGTACATCAGTCACTGAAAGTAAGTATGCAGGTACAGCAGGCAATGAAGAAAACTAATGACATGTTGGCCTTCATTGCGAGAGGATTTGAGTTTAGGAGCAAGGAGGTCCTACTACAGTTGTACAGGGCCCTGGTGAGACCCCACCTGGAGTACTGTGTGAAGTTTCGGTCTCCTAATTTGAGGAAGAACATTATTGCTATTAAGGGAGTGCAGCGTAGGTTCACCAGGTTAATTCCCAGGATGGCGGACCTGACACATGATGAAAGAATGGGTCAACTGGGCTTGTAGTCAAACACCCTCGACCACTGCTACACCACCACCAAGAATGCCTGCCGCTCTATCCCTCGCCCTCACATCGGTAAATCCGACCACACTGCGGTGCTGCTTCTCCCTGCCTACAGGCAGCAATTAAAGAGCGCACCCCCAGAGGTGAGGACAGTACAGAGCTGGTTGGGGGGGGGGGGGGGGGGGGGGGGCAGAGGAACAACTACAGGACTGTTTGGAGTCTGTAGACTGGGCAAAGTTCAAGGACTCGGCAACGGACTTGAACGAATATGCCACAGTTGTTACAGGCTTCATTAAGAAATGTGTGGAGGACTGCATCCCCACCAAAACCTTCCGAGTGTTTCCCAATCAGAAACCTTGGATGAACTGTGAGATCCGCACTCTTCTGAAGACCAGACACCGGGCATTCATGTCTGATGATACAGTGGTCTACATCGATACGACCTTGGCAAGGCCATCAAAAAGGCCAAAATGGACTTCTGCTCCAAGCTGGAGGATGAGACAGATGCTCAGCATCTGTGGCGGGGCCTGAATGCAATCACCTCCAACAAGGCGAAACCAGGAGGCAGCTCGAATGTCGGCGAAACATCACTCCTTGATGAGCTCAATGCGTTTTACACACGCTTTCATAGGGAGAACACTGATGTCCCCATTCGCTGTGATGCCTTCCCGAGCCCCCATTCGCTGTGATGGTATTTCAGTCTCAGTCACAGAGGTCGACGTCAGGAAATCCTTCAGCGGGGTGAACCCTCGAAAAGCATCTGGACCTGATGGTATACCCGGTCGTGTTCTAAATGCCTGTGTGGACCAACTGGCTGGAGTTTTTATGGACATTTTCAACCTGTCACTTCTGAGGCCCACACCACCCTGGCCACACACTCATCTCCCTGCTACCTTCAGGTAGAAGGTACAGGAGCCTGATAACTGCAACGACCAGGTTCAGGAATAGCTACTTCCCCACAGCCATCAGGCTATTAAACTTGGTTCAGACAAAACTCTGAACATTAATACCCCTTTATCTGTTATTTGCACTTTATCAATGTTTCCATTCATGTGTGTATATATTTATATAATGGTATATGGACACACTGATCTGTTTTGTAGTCAATGCCTACTATGTTCTGTTGTGCTAAGCAAAGAAAGAATTTCATTGTCCTGTCAGGGACACATGACAATAAACTCTTTTGACTTTGACTTGACTAGTCGCTGGAATTTAGAAGGATGAGAGGGGATCTTATAGAAACATATAAAATTCTCAAAGGATTGGACAGGCTGGATGCATGATGTTGGGGGAGTCCAGAACCAGGAGTCACAGTTTAAGAATAAGGGGTGGCCCATTTCAGACTGAGAGGAAAAACATTTTAACCCAGAGAGTTGTGAATTCTCTGGCATAGGATATTTCATTAGATGTTTTCAAGAGAGAGTTAGATTTAGCTCTTTGGGCTAGAGGAATCAAGGGATATGGGGAAATAGCAGGAATGGACTACTGATTTTAGATGATCAGCCATGATCATATTGAATGGCGGTGCTGGCTCAGAGGGCCAAATAACTGACTCCTGCACTTATTTTTCTTTTATGTTTCTATGAAATGATGAGACTTGTGCAGAAGTATAATTGGGTGTCCTCACTATGTACATGGAGCTTAACTACACGATAGTTATTTTGAAGAACGGTATGCCACCAGTATGTTGAATAAGTCTTCTACTGAGTTTGCACTTCTATGGGTGGTAGAAATACTCTCCCAAGAAATCAGTCTGAAGTATGGTTTCAACCCAAAACATTCCCCATTCCTTCACTCCAGAAAATGCCTGTCCCGTTGAATTACTCCAGCATTTCGGGTCTATCTCTCACAAAAATAATTCAGTTGTTAATATAGGAATATTTTAGCTGGGTTTTTAAGAGAGAACTACATCGTAAAATTTGATGAACACATCCACCCTGAAAAATAGTACCCTCCCTCCTTTCATCTCACTTGGAAAAACAATGTGGCTGTGGTTAGCATCCTTGCTGAGTCAGGAATGCAAATCCCATTTTAGAGGCTTGTGCAGGGATGCCTGAGCTGTGGCTTCAATGCGGAATGGAATGATACACTATCAGGGAACAGTCTTTTAAATGAGATTTTAAACAACATTCTAACTGGTCTTTCTGGCCAATGTATATGAGGTCATCATATAATTCTGAAGGAAAGTTTGGGGTATTGATTCCTTAACTACAATAAAACAGATTATTTGTTGCTTTGCTGTGACCAAACTTGATTGCTGCAATTCCTATTGAACAACTGCTGTTCAAAAATAACTTTATTGGCTCCAGAGCTCTTCAGGGACTTCTGAGACAATGGGACTTTTTGTAAAAGTGCATATCTGACCAACATTTCACACAGAGAGTTGTGAGTCTGTGGAATTCTCTGCCTCAGAGGGTGGTGGAGGTCGGTTCCCTGATGCTTTCAAGAGCTCTTAAAGATAGCAGAGTCAAGGGATCTGGAGAGAAGGCAGGAACGGGGTACCGATTGTGGATGATCAGCCATGATCGCATCGAATGGCGATGCTGGCTCGAAGGGCCGAATGGCCTACTCCTGCACCTATTGTCTATTGAATGGTCTCTTTCTCTGCTGTAAGGAAACATGATAGCAACTGTAAGGACATTTTCTTCCCACATTCCCATGAAGTGCAGATTTGTCGGGATACTGGGTTTTGTAAATTATCTCCTGTGTGTAGGATAAGACTAGTGGATGGGTAATTGCTGGTGAGCGGTGGCTCGGAGGGCCAAAGGGCCTATTTCCACAGTGTATCTCTCAACTAAACTAAATTAGAAATCTAATTTCTAGTTAGATTGTAAAGATACATCCTCCAGAACAAATACACTGCGGCCAATGACACTTTCGCTATCACATGTTGCTAGAAGGACAGAGAGGAGGCCAATACCTAGAAAATGGACTAACTATTGTCTATCAGTCTGAAGAACGGTCTCGACCCGAAACGCCATCCATTCCTTCTCTCCAGATATGCTGCCCTAAATATTTGGATGAATGTTTTAGTGGCTGTCTTTGACCTTTTGACTAAAAAAGACAGAAAAGAGAATTGATAAAAGTGCAAAGAATCTGGGTTAGAATTGCCCCAAAATTTGGCTTGCAGAAACCTTTGCAGTTTGTGGATCAAAGTTGGTACCAATGTTATTAATTCCTGAGATGGGTTATTATACAAAGGTGGTGAGCATATGCAGTGATGACAAAAAACCTACAACACTCATTGGCCTCAAGTAGAACTTTTTAACACATGAAAGCAAGGCTTAATAAAGGATTGAGGCCTGCTTCTTCATCAGTTAACGGGTTACACTTTATCTGGTCATTGCCCATTATAATCTGCCCTTGTCTAACCCTGCCATGATTTCCACATCCCTACTGTCATCAACCTGTCGCCTGTTGTCTGACTGCCCCCCACCAATAATCCATTTGAAATACCCACCCACCCCCCAATCATCGTCGATCCGAGGATCTCCATTTCCACGAGGATTGTTTAACATCTAACTATATCTGGCAGCCAGCTTAATCATCAACAATTTTTGCCCGATCAACCACCATCATCTACCTGGTCACATCTGATATCTATATCTATATCAACTTGAAACCCCAAAGCATCACATTCCCACATAATCCTTTCTCTGGTGTACCTGCCCCAAAGGTCTTCTCTCCAGATCTACACTATTCCACACTCTCTGCTCCAACCCCCAAATCTCATCCTCAACAATACCTACAAACAGAAGGTCAAGGAGGGAGGTCTTGTGTACCGTCGCATCAGTAAAACTATCCACATGATGCCAAATACAGATTGCTTGGGTATCCTGCTCCTGTTGCTGGATGGGTCAGGGTTAAAGATATTTGTCAGAATAAACCAAAGGAGACATGTTCACATTGCGAGTAGTTATGATTTGGAATGCAGTTATCGAAGTACCAACACCTTTAATGAAGGCTGTCAAAAAGTAATTGGATGCAGATTTGAAGGGAGAAAATAGGCAGGGTTGTAAGGAAGGAGCTGAGACTATTAATGGTTAAATTGTTCGATGGGCTTAGTTTAGTTTAGAGATACAGCGTGGAAACAAGCTCTTTGGACAACCATGTCCACGCCGGCCAGCAATCCTCGCACACTAACACTATCCTACACACATTAGGGACAATTTACAATTATACTAAGCCAAGTAACCTATAAATCTGCACGTCTTTGTAATGTTGGAAGAAACCGGAGATCGCGGAGAAAATCCCACACAGGTCACGGGGAGAACGTACAAACTCCGTACAGACAAGCACCCGTAGTCAGGATCGAACCTAGGTCTCTGGCGCTGTAAGGCAGCAACTCTCCTGCCGTGTCACTGTACTGAATGTCCTACTTCTATGCTGCTAAGATCCTATGAGTTGGGTTTTACTCTATCACTGAAATGGAAGTACTTTTATCTACTGAAACTCATTGCAATTTTAATGGAGCATCTTCTCAATCCACATTCTGATGATGGCGGCCTCTCAGTTTTGGTTGAATCATTGTGATTGATCTTGCACCCTTTTGAAATAAAGACCAGAATTAAACCCAAATTTAATATTCTCGGGGTTTAATCTGGAACAATAAAGTTAATAGTTATTAAAGGAAAAACAATCTTCTTAATTTTATTTTATTCCAATTTTTAAAGATGATCTTCAAAACACCAATACTGTGCATTTAAGAAGAATGCTGCACTTCAGAATGGGTTTTACAATTTTAGAAATATACACACAAGGAACAAGAAATTGTAACTAGGCATAATACTTTTAGAAAACACTGAAAATACATCTGCTTTGTACACTTCAGAAGACTTTATAAAATGACCTTGGGATGTGCGATTATTACACTTTGAGGTTTGCCCAGTTCTGAAAAAGAAGGATGCAAATTGTTAATCAATTAATCTCATAAATTCAGAAGTGCATCTGTTATTAATCCTGCAGTAAAAAAAAAAATCAGCATTTACATGGTATAAAAATCACACATCAACTCTAGTGTAGTATTCTGGTAGGTATAATAAAAAGTATGCCCTGAGGCTGGTTATAATGTAACAGCTAATCTAAGGAGCAAATTGAAAACGCGCAATGTTATATTTTTGTTTACAGTAGGACTATACTCGTACTGTTTTGAAGTCTATACCGATCAAAGTCTTGCCTTCTGTATGTAAATATAAGAAATACAATGAGCTATAGAAATAAGTAATAAAAATGAGTGGAGCATGTTTTGAAAGTGGAAGAACAAACAGTGTATTATTCATGGTGACCCTGGAGGAAAATGGGGCATAAGACACTTGGATAAATGCTTGCTGCTCAATAACAAGCAGAGGGGTGCTTTCTTGCTGGCGTGGCACTCATGATAAATACACTATGCAGAATTATTGTTGTGATCAAACTGAAGGAAAGTGACGTCTTTCTAAATAAGTAGCTCTCTGAAGTAGTTGTCACACTTATAATGGAAAATGGACCAGTCTGTGCCAATTAGATCCGTAAGCATTCCTTGTGAGTTTATAAAGTGTTCTGCTTGGCTCCGTCAGTAGCACTGTTCTGAAGTTTGACTGTAGATAATTCTGGAGGGAGCTGAGGAGTTGTTGTCCTCACAAACTTCAAGTGAACCACGTTCTTCTGATCCAGAAAATGCCACATACTGTACATCAGAATATGCATATTACAAGGTGAGAATTAGATGCTTTGATGAATGTTTACAGCTGATGATATCAATGATCTGCTAAGTGCAAATATTGTAATGCTTTAACATGCCGACTCATGAATTTCTCCCAACCCTCATTCTCCCTCCCGCCCCTATCATCATCATCATCATCATCATCATCATCATCTCTACACTTCAGCAATGTACTAATTTCTAATGGCACAATGGTGCCATAGAGGGTACTCTGTTTATTTCCGTGCCTCTTCTGGTCGGCAGCACTGTTGTAGACTAGCAAGTGTATCTAATGCACAACTGAGCTGCAGACAAGCAAGTGACCTCAACTGGATTCACGGGGTTATTATATTAATATCCCTTTGGTTTCGAGAATAATCGCTCAATGTTTCAGGATAGTGTTTCCTTGTGAAAATAGAGGATATTATGTTTCCCAAGTTTAAATATGTAAGTATACCAATAATTTAACAGATTTTATTTACACTGAAAATTGTAGACTTCAGATCTATTCATAAAGAATGTTACAATGCAATAATTAACACAACTTTAAATTTGTTCAAAAAAAGCTTCTAAAATATAGAGGCAACTCTTAAAAGAGAATCAGATATCATTCAGAGAGTTGTATTTTTGGACTCACTCATGATTCTGGTAATCATTTCTCTGTTCCACTCAAAACTGATTTTGGACATTCCAATTGATCAAAACAACAGCAGAAGAGTTGATGTTGGTAATATAACCATGATTGAATAATTTTGTTTATGATTTCCTTATATTTCAGTTTTATCTTTTTTATTTTAAATCCAACACCAATGTAATAAACTAATCGGAGAATGTGAAGGGTTAATGGTTCTATTGTGTGGAGCATCTGAGGACAAAAGTATATTTCTATGTAATGTGCGACCATTGTTCACGTTGACAATATGCGGTTCTCTGCTCTATAAACAAGGTTTTCAAAGTTTGTCACGTTATTTTCAACAGGTCCAGACACACCTGGAAAACTCAACAAAGTACCATATAAACCAGGCACAGAGGCAACAGGTGAAGCAGTACTTGGCACTGGGCACCAGGTTTTCCAATCAGAGCATTTCCATTTCTCACTCACACCTGGGAGAGTCTATTGGAGCACCTCCTGTTATGAGAAATGGTCATCTCCCCTCTGGCAATGAAACTAATATGCCCGACAGTCCAATCACACTGCTATCTCTGGGAACCAACCAAGAAAATGAGGTAAACTTTCCTTTACTATATTTGAATGCTTTTCTTTACCAATAATTTAGCTGCGGTAGAAAGGAAAATTGGTGGAGGCTTTATTGTATTTATTTTACTTTATGTTATTGTTTGCCAATTACAAATTGCGTGCAAGGCTTCACTGCAGGGGCTTTTCCAGGTCGCACAACAGCTCAGAATGTCATACAACATAGTAACAGTCTCCGACTACATTCTGTTTCCTACTACATTCTATCTTTGTCCCGCCCACTCCCCTGACATCAGTCTGAAGAAGGGTCTCGACCCAAAATGTCGCCCATTCCTTCTCTTACAGAGATGCTGACTGTCCCGCTGAGTTACTCCAGCATTTTGTGTTTACTTTCGATTTATACCAGCATCTGCAGTTCTTTTCCACACATGACGACCAAGATGCCCCTTCTAAGCTGGCCCCACTACCATTATTTTCCCATGCCCTCTAAACCTATCCTATCTATCTCATTACTCTTCCCTCTTCTTAATCTTATAAAATTATTCCAGAACAGACAAGAGTAATTCAGCATGATTCTAATTCGTTTTTTTTTTCACATTTCTGAAATGTCACAAATTTCGATGTTATTCTAATAGAAAAATGATCAAACTTTACTTATTTAGCCATAAATGTGGAAGTGACGTAGAAGTTGCCTGACTGTTTAATTCTGTCATTTCATGTGCGTTATTCAGACCTCATTGTTCCCACTGAAATAATGTGGTCTGAATGATGCTCACTGAAGCATCACAGTATGAGAAACTCGTCTTGACAGAAAGGAGTTTTTAATGTATACAAGAGAGAGTTAGATAGAGCTCTCAGGGCTAACGGAATCAAGGGGTATGATGAGGAAGCAGGAACGGGGTACTGATTTTGGATGATCAGCCATGGTTACATTGAATGGTGGTGCTGGTTCGAAGGGTCTATTCCTGCACCTATTTTCTATATGTTAATCATAATTTAATGAAATATTCTATTGGCCTCATTGGATTCTTTAAACGTTGAGAAATTTTGGGGGCTACTTGAAAGTCATCAACTCCAACCATGTAGCATGTACATCAACCGAAACGTTGCCTATTTCCTTCGCTCCATAGATGCTGCTGCACCCGCTGAGTTTCTCCAGCACTTTTGTCTACTGTCTATATCTCTTGTTTCTCTTTGCCCTGACTCTCAGTCTGAACAAGGTTCTCGAGCCAAAACATCACCCATTCCTTTTCTCCAGAGATGCTGAGTTACTCCAGCTTTTTGTGTCTATCGTCGGTTTAAACCAACATCTGTAGTTCCTTCCTGCACAACTTATATTCTGTGTTATATTAAAGTAAGGCCTCAAATGCAACAGTCAAGCCATCTTGTTAATTTGTATATAATATAGTTGTTTTGTATAACTACGCAAAGCTTTAACAGAGTTGTGGGTTATTGCCTTAGCTAATAGCTAAGTTGAAAGTGAAAGCCATCAATTTGATTAGCTTTCATTAGTTATCCATATAAATACATTTCACTCAAGGTCCCGTGACGTATTGCAGCTTCCAGTCCATTCCCTTTTATTGTCACTTAAAGTGATATTGAGAGCAGCATATCCTGATTGTCACTTTAACCTGCACATCACATTGATTTTTAGATGGATGATGTTATCGATGATATAATCAGTTTGGAATCAAGTTGTTTTAATGAAGATTCCCCCAGCTGTATGGAGCCATCATCTATGATGCACAACACTGTAAGTATTGAGAAAGTATGAAGAGGCAACTTTAGTGGCCAAAAGGCAAGCAGGGTAATATGCGGAAACGATTAACATTGCAGCATTGTGCTGGGGCAAAATAAAATACAATGATACTCGGCCTGTTTCTGAAAGTAGATGCTCAAAATAGTTTACAGAGTATCCATTCATAAGGTCACAAGGATAGGAATAGAATTAGGCCATTTGGCCCATCAAGTCTACTCTGCCATCCAATCATGGCTTTTTTATCTCTCCCTCCTAACCCCATTCTCCTGCCTTCTCTCCATAACCTTTGCTACCTGTACTAATCATGAATCTACCTACAGTATCGCTGCCTTAAAAATATCCATTGTCTTGGCCTCATCAGCTTTCTGTGGCAAAGAATTCCACACATTCACCGCCGTCTAACTAAATACATTTCTCCTCATCTTCTTTCTACAAGAACGTCCTTTAATTCTGAGGCTATGACTTCTAGTCCTAGACTCTCCCACTAGTGGAAGCATCCTCTCTCCACTTCCAACATCCTCTCCACTTCCAACATCCTCTCCACATTCCACATAATTCCACCCCACCTCCCTCTCCACACCACTCATGTGCTTCATCCCATTATATGCCATGAACGAACAGGACCGGGAGCAAGGGGAAAGTCAGGGTAAACCTGCTAAATCTGTTAAGTGCCAAGAGATTTGGTTTAGTTTAGAGATACAGCATGGAAACAGGCCCTTTGGCCCACCGAGTCTGCACCAACCAGCAATCCCCGCACACTAACACTATCCTACACACACTAGGGACAATTTATAATTTTACTAAGCCAATTAACCTACAAACCTGCACTCCTTTGGAGTGTGGGAGGGAAAAGGAGCAGCGGGAGAAAACCCATGCTGTCACAGGGAGAACAAACTCAGTGCAAACTGAGTCAGGATCAATCCCAGGTCGCTGGTGCTGTAAGGCAGCAGTTCTACTGCTACTCCACCATGCTGCCCCCATTTCCACATGTTTGGGTTGTCCACTGGCTGAATAAGAGCCTAGACAGGGAACATGACTCTATACGTCTGAAGAAGGATTTCGGCCCGAAACGTTGCCTATCTCCTTCGCTCCTTAGATGCTGCTGCACCCGCTGAGTTTCTCCAGCCTTTTGTGTACCCATGACAATATAAATTTTGGTAATAATCTTTATGGCTTTTGATGGATAAAGCAGTGAAGAGATATTTCTGTGGTACTCCAATAGAATCATACAAGTTTCCCCTGGTGCTTTTAGAATGTAATTTCCACCTATGCACTTCAATAACGAAACTAAGCACCTACAGTTAGAGGTAAGGCTAAGAGTGCAATGCAACCTGCTGAATCTGACCTGTGCTTATTTAAATGGTGCTTTTTAAAGGCACTGAATTAAACATTTACATGCTCCCCCAGTTTAAGGTCCACACCGCAGCTCAGAATGTCATAGTCATCGAGTCACAGCATGATGCCCTACCAGGCCCTACCAGGCCAACTACTCCATTACCACCACGAGTCCCCAGCTAAACCATACCCATTCACTCATATTTAGCCCATATCCCACCAAACATTTCCTATCCGGTACTTGTCCAAATGTCTATTCAATATTGTTATTGTACCTGCCTCAACCACGTCCTCATGCAGCTTACTCCATATACCATCACCCTCTGCCTGAAGAAGCTAGAACATAATCAGGACAGCGCTGGAATGGGCACTTTGGCCCACAGCTGAACATGATGCTCTCATCTGCCTGTACATGATCCATATCGCCTATATTCCCTGCACTTCTAAAAGCCTCTTAAATTTGCCACTACGGCACCTGTTTCCACCACCAATCCCGGAAATGCGTTCCAGACGCCCCCCCCGCTATCTGTGTAAAAACTTGCCCCGCACATCTCCATGAAACTTGTCCCCCTCTCACCTGATAGCTACGCCCTCAGATGTTGGACATTTCCACCCTCGGGAAAAGATTCTAACTGCCTACCCTATCTATGCTAATGTCTACTCTATTGATGCCAAGTTGCCCCTCAGAGCCTAGAAATGAGGTCGCTGGTCCCAAAATCCTCGTTCTGTGATACCACAGACCACAGGTCTGAAGAAGGGTCTCGACTCAAAACGTCACCCATTACTTCCCTCCAGAGATGCTGCCTGTACCGCTGAGTTACTCCAGCTTTTTGTGCCTATCTTAGGTTTAAACCAGCACTCATTCCTTCCTTCACATACCACAGTCCCTTATCCAGCCCAATTGCCTAAGAGTAGGTCAAGCTTTGTCTTCCCCCTTGTAATTCCCTCTACATATGCTTGAGGAAACTTCTGTGAATGCATTTGACCAATCCACCTCATCTAAACCCTTGGCACTATGGCAACTTGACAGCTCCTTTGAACTCTATTCCCCTCATCTTCAGGTAATCAAACTTGACAATGAAGGGGACAAAACAATGGTCTGATGCGCTACCAAAAAACTCAGAGCAATCCCAACAATACGTTTGCAGATGACACCAGGATTGTGGGACCCAAAGCGTTGGAGTAACTCAGTAGATCAGGCTGTATCTCTGGGGAACATGGATAGGTGACGTTTCAGGTTGAGAGCTCGAGTCGCTGACTGTGAGGAAGGCTGTCAAGGTAGACATTGGGATATAGGTCAGTGAAATGCAGATGGAGTTTAATCCGAGCAAGTGTGAGGTTTAATTTAGTTTAGTTTAGAGATACAGCGCAAAAGCAGGTCCTTTGGCCCACCGGGTCCGCGCCGACCAGCGATCCCCGCACACCCACACTATCCCACACCCACTAGGACCAATTTTTACATTTACCAAGCCAATGAAACTACAAACCTGTATGTGTTTGGAGTGTGGGAGGAAACCGAAGATCTCGGAGAAAACCCACGCAGGTCACGGGGAGAACGTACAAACTCCGTACAGACAGCACCCGTAGTCTGGATCGAACCCGGGTCTCCAGCGCTGCGCCACCGTGACCACCCTGATGCGTTTGGGAGGTCCAATGTAAGGAGAAAATGTACAATTCATGGCATGACCCTCAATGGCATTGAGAATGCACTGCCGGGGTTGGAGATTGAAGCAGATATGACTGTGGCATTTAAGAGGCTTTTGATTTGCAGGGAACATAGTGATATGGATTACGTATGATACGACATGATAGAATGTTATTTATCCCAGGAGGTAAATTAATTTGCCAACAGTCATAAAAACACAAAATACATGAAACATGAAACATTAAATTAAAGTGACGAGTGGTAAGTCTTTGGGGATGTCCAAAGATTAAGGGGGTGGGGAGGGGTCAGTCTCTGTCTCAGTCTACCTCACGACAGAAGGGGGAGGAGTTCTACAATTTGATAGCCACAGGGAAGAAGGATCACCTGTGGCGTTCGGTGCTGCACCTTGGTGGAACCAGTCCTTTGCTGAAGGTGCTCCTCAGGTTGACCAGTGTGTCATGGAGGAGGTGAGCTGTATTCTCCAGGATGCTCCACAGCTTGAGGAGCACCCTCCTCTCCAAGACCACCTCCCAAGAATCCAACACCACCCCCAGGACGGAGCCAGCGTTCCTAATACGTAAGGAGTGCACTTAAGGATTACTTAAGGAGTATACTTAAGAGGGAAATCAGGTGGGCAAAAAGAGGACATGAGATAGCTTAGGCTTCAAGGTAAAGGAGAATCCTAAGAGATTCTACGATATCAAGAGGAAGAGGATGACTAGAGAGAGAATGGGTTCTCTTAAGGATCAATGGATTATCTTTGTGTGCTGCCGCAGGGGATGGTCGAGGTGTTAAATAAATATTTCTCATCTGTATTCACCATGAAAAAGGCCATGGAGACTAAATAATTAAGGGGAATGAATAGTGATGCATTAGAACATAGACACATTATATAAGAGAAGGCCTTTGGCATATGAAGATGGATAAATGCCCAGGGCCTGATCTAGTGATTCCTAAGTCATGATGGGACTCAAAGAAGTTACTGCTGGGTATCTGGTTGAGATATTTGCATCGCCCTTAGCCATGCATGAGGTACGGGAAGGCTGGAGGGTGTCCAATACTTTGGCTTTATTTAAGAACGGCTACATAGGCAAACTAGGAACTATCAGCCACTGAGCTTAACACCAGTGGCAGGAAAGTTACTGGATGAAATTATGAAGACAACATTTGGAAAGACAAGGTTTGGAATTGGATTGTGTGCATGCACAAATAATGAATGATGTGCAAAAAGAAATGATGATCAAGAGAAGGTGGAGCCCACAATGGTTCATTGTTGGCTGTGGGGAAGGTGATAATAGAAACATGGAAATATAGGAAATAGGTGCAGGAGTAGGCCATTCAGCCCTACGAGCCTGCACGGCCATTAAATATGATCATGGCTGATCATCCAACTCAGTATCTTGTACCTGCCTTCTCTCCATACCCCCTGATCCCTTTAGCCACAAGGGCCACATCTAACTCCCTCTTAAATATAGCCAATGAACTGGCCTCAACTACCTTCTGTGGCAGAGAATTCCAGAGACTCACCACTAATGAGTGATACAAAGAGTGAAACTCAAAAGTGAATCTAATAGGATGACTATGTTGAGGGAGGGGATGCAGGGGTTACTGGAAGTTGGAGAAATCAATATTCATACCACTGGACAGTAAGCTGCCCAAACTAAATGTGAGATGTTGTTCCTCCAATTTGCATTTGGCCTCACTCTGACAATGGAGGAGGCCAAGGACAGAAAGGTTAGTGTGAGAATGGGGAGGGGACGTTAAAGTGTTTGGCAACCAGGAGATCGCATAGGCCAAGCTGGACTGAGCGAATATGTTCAGTGAAACGATTGCCCAGTTTGCGCTTGGTCTCGCCGATATATAGAGGTCCACACCTTGAACAATGGATGCAGTAGATGAGGTTGGAGGAGGTGCAAGTGAACCTCAGCCTCACCTGAAAGGACCGTCGGGGTCCTTGGACAGAGTTGAGAGAGGGGGTATAGGGACGGGTGTTGCATCTCCTGCGGTTGCAGGGAAAGGTACCTAGGAGAGGGTGGCTTGGGTGGTAAAGGATGAGTTAACTAGGGAATTGCGAAGAGAATGGTCTTTCTATCTCATCTACCACTTACCATAATATTATGCACCTCTCTAAGATTACCTATCTTGCGCAATCTGTCCCTGTAGCTCAGATGCTCTAGTCCTGGAATTATCCTTGGAAATCGGCCGTGCACTTGCCAGCTCAAAGGGATCTTTCATATAGCAGGGTGAACAAAACTGAAACAATCCTCCAAAAGTTACCTCACAGACATCTTGTACAACTGTAACATAACATCCCACTTTGAGCCATAGAGGCAGAGAAGAAACAGGCCCTTCGGCCAACTTGCCTATGCCAACCAAGATGTCCCTTACATAGTAGTTCCACTTGCTCCTGTATGGGCCATATCCCTCTAAACCTTTCCTTTTCTAATTAAACTCTATTAGCCATTCCTCGGCTCACTTGCCCAGCTGATCAAGATCCCATTGAAATTCCTACTCACATTGTGAAAGCGCAAGGAAATGGCACGTTTAGATTGTTGCTCCACCAGACATTATGCTCCGAATTTATATATTTATGTGGTCTAAATCCTGTTGGAGGCATCTACTTAAAATGCCTTAACAAAGGAATAGACAATTATAAATTGAACTGCTCTCTACCTACATTTAACACATGCTAAACAGCTATGGTTTGTACCCTTGCATGGAAAGCTAGCAATAATGATCTATTTCTTAATCTATTGTTTTCACATTGACTGACAGTTTCAAATTATATCATGAACTTACCACTTACAAACTTGTATTATTCCAAGGAAAATCCAAATGATTATTATAAGTTAATATTAAATAATCACTGCAGCAAAACATAAACACAAATTCATCTTAACCTGTCTTATTCATGAATTTATTAAAATAAATACACGCATGATTATTTATGGATCAATGCTCTTTAGTTATTGTTCCATTGGAATCAGATTGGATTGGTTATTTTTGATAAATTTTGATAAATGGGTATTGTGAACAGACTATTGCAGGCAAAATTACCTTTTTGTGCAGCTTGGAAGGAATATATTTTAGCAAAATGGAAATCAATTATAGAAATAGTTTGGCAGTCATATTGTTGGCCATGGCAAGTTCTGAGAAGCAAATTCTCTAATATGATCATTCCTCTGTTTATCAGACAGTGAAGCACAGATATATTGATTCTTCATCGTACTATTTAACTGCTGTTGAAAGTTACTTGTACGCCAGTAAATATTAACAATTGCGTTGCGTGACCGAACATCAAAGAGCTGCAGGAGAAAGTTTGCCAATTACACTCCACATCAGATTAGTGTTAAAGTCCAAGAAGTCAGAGACCATTTGGTTTTATGAACTGATATTCGGCACATGTACTCTAATAGCTGAGCACATCTATCGCAGCTCTGAGAGAGGAGGGAAGTGAAATGAAGGAGAAAAGTAAAACTATCAGTATCGCAGAGTTTATTGAATCACAGAAAATGAAACTGGTAAGAACTTACTTTGTTTTTAATGAATAGATTACATTTGGAATAGTGTGTAGGTTGTACGTAGACACTTTATTGGGAAATGTCTGTTAAATTAAAAGTTTTCTTTTGAGATAAGGGTAGCACAGGACATTCCTGCAGTGTCAGCATCCCTGAAACTAATTACAGAGGTGTAAAATGGTGCACCAAATGTAAAATAGTCACAAAATAGTCGTAAAATAGTCGCAAAATTGCAATAGCTTTGCTCATATAGTTAACTCCAAGAATTGGATATACTTGGAAATGTTAAATTTTATTATTTCACCTTTTAAATTTTGTGCAAGAGGATTTAAAAAAAAATGCTGGAATATCTTGTTATAATGTTTACAGAAGCTACAAAGGACATGTGATTGGACAAGGAAGGATAATTTCCAAATGTCCAGGCATTGTAATAAATCAAGCTTGTGAACTGACATTAATGAAGTGGACTGTGTAAAAATAGCCACAGTTTTAATGAACAGGGGGAAAAGTTGTGATTCTTTTAAATGTAACTTAGAGTTTTCTATCTATGTCCTGTGAGGTCATTCAACTTGCAACGTTTATCACTAGATTATAAAGTAACCAAAGAACAAATAGGATGGCAGTGACAGATCTTTTATGACGTCAAGTTGGGAAAAGGGGAAGTACAACAGGATCTGGGGTCCTTGTTCATCAGTCTATGAAAGTAAGTATGCAGTTACAGCAGGCAGTGAAGAAAGCGAATGGCATGTTGGCCTTTATAACAAGAGGAATCAAATATAGGAGCAAAGAGGTCCTTCTGCAGTTGTACAGAGCCCTAGTGAGACCACAACTGGAGTATTGTGTGCAGTTTTGGTCCCCTAATTTGAGGAAGGACATTCTTGCTATTGAGGGAGTGCAGCGTAGGTTTGTAAGGTTAATTCCCAGGATGGCAGGACTGTCATATGCTAAGAGAATGGAGCAGCTAGGCTTGTACACTCTGGAGTTTAGAAGGATGAGAGGGCATCTCATTGAAACATATAAGATTGTTAAGGGCTTGGACACACTAGAGGCAGGAAACATGTTCCCGATGTTGGGGGAGTCCAGAACCAGGGGCCACAGTTTAAGAATAAGGGGTAAGCCATTTAGAACGGAGATGAGGAAACACCTTTTCACACAGAGAGTGGTCAATCTGTGGAATTCTCCGCCTCAGAGGGAGGCAGGTTCTCTGGATGCTTTTAAGAGAGAGCTAGATAGGGCTCTTAAAAATAGCGGAGTCAGGGGATGTGGGGAGAAGACAGGAACGGGGTACTGATTGGGGATGATCAGCCATGATCATTGAATGGCGGTGCTGGCTCGAAGGGCCGAATGGCCTACTCCTGCACCTATTGTCTATTGTCTATTTATGTTGTAATTATGGATACTGTTTATATTTATGAATTTTGTTCACTGGTTATAAATAATAATAGTAGGAGGTGATGAAATCTAAACTTCATTAGATCTAACAACATTCTACAACACAAAAGCATGTTCAATTAAACCAAAAAATAATTAATATTAATTGATCTAACTGGCATTTTAGGCAGATAATAAAGAGGCACATTTAAATGTCTTCCTTCATTATCTGCATTTGTGTTGGTTGTTTGGCCAACAACTTTGCTTTTGTCTGAAGAAGGGTCTCGACCCGAAACATCACCCATTCCTTCTCTCCAGAGATGCTGCCTGTCCCGCTGAGTTACTCCAGCATTTCGTGTCTCTCTTTGGTTTAAACCAGCATCTGCAGTTCCTTTTCTATTTTATCTTTTCTATTCTACTTGGATCAGCTAACTACAATATGGCATGATTCATAGGACAGCATCATCTTTTAAAATCCTATAAGGCATTTACTGCATTTCAACAGAATGAATAGTGTATATATTTTCTAATCACTATTCCTTTTAGTGACTATTAGTTTACAGAGAATAACCGCATTTGAAGTGCTGCATGGAGTTCTGGTGGCCCCATTATAGGGAGGATGCGGAAGCTTTGGAAAGGGTGCAGAGAAGGGTTACCAGAATGGTACTAATGTAACATACTTGGATTTTTTTCCCTGGAACACTTGAAGTTGAGGGGAGTCCTGATAGACGTATATAAAATTATGAGAGGTGGTATAGATGAGACAGTCAGAACCTTTTCCCCAAGATGGAGGTATCAAATACTTGTGGGTGTAGATTTAAGGTGAGTGGAGCAATGAGGAGAGGAGAGGAGATGTGGAGGGTAGCCTTTTGTTTACATAGAAGGTGGTGAAAGCCTCTAACTTACTGCTGAGGGTCATGGTTGAGCAGATATGATGGTGACATTTAGGAGACTTTTGGATAGGTAAATGGATATGCATGGAATAGAGGTATATGCAGGTAGATAAGTGATGTCTTATTTGGCACAGGCATTGTAGGCCAAAGGGCCTGTCCCTTTGCTCTACTGTTCTATGTCCCATATAACTGTTCGATAACAAAGCCCAAAGTGTTGGAGGAACTCAGCAGTTCAGGCAGCATCTGTGGAGGGAATAGACAGGCAACGTCTTGTATCAGGCCTGTTTTTCAGACTAACTGTAATTCAAGATTCAAGAGAGTTTATTGTCATGTGTCCCTGATAGGACAATGACATTCTTGGTTTGCTTCAGCACAGCAGAACATAGTAGGTATGACTACAGAACAGATCAATGTGTCCATATACCATTATATAAATATATATGCACATGAATAAATAAACTGATAAAGTGCAAATAAACAGGTAATGGGCTATTAATGTTCAGAGTTTTGTCCGAGCTGAGTTTAATAGCCTGATGGCTGTGGGGGAGTAGCTATTCCTGAACCTGGTCGTTGCAGTCTTCAGGCTCCGGTACCTTCTACCTGAAGGTAGCGGGGAGATGAGTGTGTGGCCAGGATGGTGTGGGTCCTTGATGATACTGCCAGAGAATTGGGGCCTGTTTTCCAGCTTTCTCCCCCTCACCCCCCTACTTCAATCAATCATAAGGAGGGTCCCACCCTGAAAACTCGCTCCATAGATGTTGCTTGACCCACTGAGTTCCTCCTGCACTTTGTGTTTTGCTCAAGATTCCAGCATCTGCAGTTCCTTGTGTCTCTGTAACTGTTCTTTCTTTGATTTAAAAGTTATTTCTCAGCATCAATTCTCTTTCAAGAAGATTCATTGAAATGCTGAATCATTTCTTGCAATTCATCAATGTGGAAATAATGGTCAGATATTGCAAAATACCAGAAAAGAGCTTCATGGGTTAAATATAAACACAAGACGTTATAAATCAAAACATTTGAGTCAAAATTAAACTAGAAACAAAAATGCATATACATGGCACAATTGTAAGAAGAGTAGGGATGTCCTAGTCCTGGTCAATTGCTATAAGTAACAATGAATACCTTGCAAGACTTCACAACATCCTGCAGTGTCCTTCCATAAATGCAACGGCTTTCTTTGGTCAGTGTTTCAGCAAAGAAACACGTTTAAAGGAACCAAATTTCATAGCTTGTTTTTGTGCAATCTGTTCTCGCTATTCTTTAGTGCTGACCTCATCACTTCTGAGTTAAAGGCTGTGGTTTTAAGCTCCATCTAAAGATCTGAACACATATTCCTAATCAAAACTGAGGGTGTGCTGCACTACAAATACTGACATTTCAGAGGAGACACATGCTGAACCTTTTCTTTTCTCGTTTATTATATTGTTTACAGTGTACAGTGTTACAGATTCTGTTGTGCTGCTGCAAGTAAGTATGTCATTGTTCTATCTGGGACGGACCTTTGGCAATAAAACAGTCTTGACTCTTGAGATTTTGACACCATACATTTGAGCCCTTGAAGGACCTAAAGGCATCACCCGAAGATAAGCATGGAGGATCAATCAAATCTTAGCTGATGATTATTACTCAACCAGCATTACAAATACAGATTGTGCTGGATGTGGCTGAGCAAGGCTAACTATGTCACTAATGGCCAGTGTTTACCCCAGCTACTTCCGCCTACCCCTAACATGAGCAGGAAGTTCAGGAATCCTGCATAAATGCGGAAGTCCCAAACTTGCTGAGCTATGCTGCCAGTTTGCTGGCTGCACTCTGATCTTGGACTCAATGTGGAAGCAAGAGGTGGAGCATGGATTTACTGCAATTCCCCAGCACTTACAATGAACCTGCGCAGATTAGAACTGGGACAGGAAGAGTTAGTCCTTTCCTTTCCATTTGAATGGAGAGGAACAACTGCAAGGAGTATGGTGAAGTATAAAGAATCATGTGTATGTTTGTATTAATTGAACTTGCACTAGTCTCAGCTCCGAGACTGGGAACTGGTCGTAGTTACAGCCTGCCACTTATATTGCGATCTCCCCTACATTGCACTAGGGGGCACAGAATTGTTTTAGTGAGCTGAGAGCTGACCCTTTCAATCAGAGATTGCAGTAGGGACTACATTGTATTCCAAGGTTAGGACAATGGCGATCTTAAGTTAACATTGGAAGAGACTGAAAGACGTTGGAAGATAATGAAAAATTTCCTCTATCCAATCAATATTGACTTTGCATGCCAGTCGCAGCAGATTGAAATAAACCCGTTCACATGTAATAAATCTTCCTGTACATCTGTAAATGACTCATTAAAATCATTTTCAAATAATAATGAATTAAGATCAGCTGCTTTGCTGGCGTTACCTTGCACTAAAGGTTATTCCCTTATCATGTATCTATAGACTGTAAATGGCTCGATTGTAATCATGTATTGTCTTTCCACTGACTGGATAGCCCATAACGAAAGCTTTTCACTCTACCTCGGTAGTTTAGAAGGATGAGGGGATATCTTATAGAAACATATAAAATTATAAAAGGACTGGACAAGCTAGATGGAGGAAAACATTTCCCAATGTTGGGTGAGTCCTGAACCAGGGGCCACAGTCTGAGAACAAAGGGGAGGCCATTTAAGACTGAGGTGAGAAAAAACGTTTTCACCCAGAGAGTTGTGAATTTGTGGAATTCCCTGCCATAGAGGGCAGTGGAGGTCAAATCACTGGATGGATTTAAGAGAGAGTTAGATAGAGCTCTAGGGGCTAGTGGAATCAAGGGATATGGGGAGAAGGCAGGCACGGGTTATTGATTGGGGACGATCAGCCATGGTCACAATGGCTCGAAGGGCCGAATGGCCTCTTCCTGCACCTTTTTTCTATGTTTCTATGGTACACGTGACAATAAACTAAACTGTACTGAGTTTGGGAGTCAGCAGCTTAGCAATGAATATTAGCCAAACCACAGGTGGGCAACCACAATGTAAAAAGATTTGAGTGCAGTGATGCATACTGTATATATATTTGAACTTGATTAAGTGATTGGGAATGGCGGGAGTGAAGCTGAATGTAATAATAGAGCATTAGGCTGTCCCAATTTATTGTGCATATGCAGCAAAATGCTCCATTATTCACTGTGTCTGCAACATGTCTCATCTTCATTGGATAGATTGATGATCATAGACCCATCATACTAATTGATTGATTGATACCCGAGAACAAGGTTTACTCTATGAATTGCAGCTGGGAGGAATAAAAACATGCATTTTAAATAGTTTCAACCGTGTCTTTTAAAGATATGATTGGCTTCCATCAAAGTAAATGGAGCTTCACTTGGTTTAGAAAAATATGGCAATTATCATTGCTTAAGAAAGAACTGCAGATGCTGGAAAAATTGAAGGTAGACAAAAATGCTTGAGAAACTCAACGGGTGAGGCAGCATCTATGGAGCGAAGGAATAGGCGACGTTTTGGGTCGAGACCCTTCTTCAAACTGGTGAAAGGTCTCGACCAGAAACGTTGCCTATTCCTTTGCTCCATAGATGCTACCTCACCCACTGAGTTTCTCCAGCATTTCTGTCTACCGTTAGCAAATATTATTGAGTGGATAATAACTTTTGAACTAGTTTAGCATACTATGCTAGGTTATATCCACTGGTAGTTAGGATTGAGTGCTTCTTAATTTGAAGAAAACCTAATGTTCCCACCCCACAATTCTGATGTATGGATATAAATGTGTTATGCAGGGTGCTTGCAATTTCAATCAGCAACTTCCTGGTGCTTTGGTAAATGGTTTTCCATCTTTCTTTATTTTCTCTTCCGTTTGACCAGTTGCCATTGTGCAGCAGTATCTTGGATGTCTATGGTGGTGATGAGGGTATGAATACAACTGATATTGGACTCACTCACAGCTCCTGTTCTATGAATCTTCCAGTAAAAAGGGAAATCACAGTTACTCACTCTAGAAGTAAGTATTTAGTAAATCAGTATATTACAAATCCTTGAGACTGATGAGTTTCCAGCTAGAAAACGTCTGAAACAAAATATGCTTATTTATAAAAAAAAACCTGCATGTTATGATTGTGTTCTGAGAAGAAACGCATCAACTATTGGTGTCAGTGGAAGCAATTGTGTTGGTATAGTTGAGGAAATTAAATTAGTCACACTATTTTCAGAAGCGGTATTGTGTCTACAAAATCGATGCAGTTCAAATTCATTTTTGCTGTGTAAGAAAGCATACTTCCTGCTTACTGAAATTAATGAACATTGGTCCTTTTTTCCACTATGGTATGAATCCATTTGACACAATGAGATCATATCTGTAAAATAAACCCTATTTAGTTCTCTTTTGTGCGCTACAATATTGATGTAAAAGCTATTAAGCATGGTTTGATAACTTAAAAGAGCTACTCTTAATCTTGGCCTCTGGGGCATTTGTACATCTTGACAATTGGTCTTCTAACAGTTTACAAAAAATACCAACCATTTTCAATGTTTGAAGTTATCTTTAAATAACTGGACAACTGGCAGAGATTGGCAATAAAGTTTCTATGACCAGAATGATCCCTTCAGATATGTTTTTGAAGAGGACAGTGTAAATATTTCCCCTAGGAATTGTTCTTGTCCTGAACAACAATATGTAGCAGTTATTCTGTCTTAAACTTTGTCTTCACTATTCCCTAACTGACATTCTTAACCTTAGTATTTCTATCAACTTGAATTGAAGCTTCTTTTTACTGTAAACACTGACTCTACTCACTATCTTGAGCAGCTTTTGTTTCCTTATGAATTTCCTACGCTATATTTCAAGTACAGCATGGAAACAGGCTCTTTGGCCCAACTTACAAATGCCAACCAAGATGCCCCATCTACACGAGTCCCACCTGACCACATTTGGCCTATATCCTTCTAAACATTTCCTATCCATGTATCTGTTGAAATTTGTCACCTTCATCCTATCTATTCCCTTCATGATTTTATACACCACTATAAGATTAACCCTCACCCTCCAGTGTTCCAATGAATAAAGTCATAGCCTGCCCAATTTCTCCCTATAGCTCAGGGCCTCAAGTCCTGGCAACATCCTTGTAAATCTTCTCTGCACTTTTTCCAGCTTAATGACATCCTTCCTATAGCTGTGGAACCTTATCTGTGTAATTCTCTGCCTCAGAACGCAGTGGAGGTCAATTCTCTGGATGCTTTCAAGAGAGAGTTACAGTAGATAGAGCTCAAAGATAGCGGAGTCAATGGATAGTGGGGAGAAGGCAGAAATGGAGTACTGATTGTGGATGATCAGCCATGATCACAGTGAATGGTGGTGCTGGCTCGGAGGACCGAATGGCCTACTCCTGCACCTTTTGTCTATTGTCTATAACAGAATGATCAAACACAATACTTTCAAATACAGCCTCACCAGTGTCTTGTACACATTTTATAAAATATCCTTTTATACTCAATACGCTGACTGATAAAGGCTAATGTACTGAACACCTTCTTGCCCACCCTGTACCTGTAACACCACTTTCAAAGAACTATGTACCTGCACTCTTAGATCCATCTGCACTATAAAGGGCCTGTCCCACTTTCACGACTTAATTCAAAACTTCTGCCGAGGTTAAAGGACCTAAAAAAAAAATCAAGATCGTGGTAATCTACGAACTCCTACGACCTTCCATGACTATGTTCACGAACTCCTACGAGTATGTCTACGAATTCCCACGACTAATTCGATGCCCTCCTTTTAGAGTAAAAAGTTGCAATTTCTTTCATCCCAACCATTTTTTTACTCGTGGACATTTTTTATCGGGCTGGAAAAAACGTCCCGACTTACCTGATGCCACGAGTACCTACGGCTAGCAAAACAGGCCGCTACGATATATCTACGAACTCCTACGACCTTCTACGGACTCGTTACGAACATTCTGCGAGTTTGAATCAAGGGGAAAACTCAGGAGAATTTGTGAATAACTCCTGGAAGTGGGACAGGCCCTTAACACTTCCCAGGGCCCGGCCATTCACTGTGAAGGTGCTGCCTTGGTTTGACTTCCCAAACACCTAGGACTTATCTGCATTAAGCTCCATTAACCAATCCTTCTCCCATGTCCCCAATATCAAGATCCTGCTGTGTTTTTTGATAACCATCTCACCTTCCAGAGCAGCCTAACATGCAAATCCATATCAAATGCCTCACTGAAGTCCATTTCAACAAAGTCTATGTCTTTGCCCTCATCCACCTTTTTGTCTACTCCAGTGTTATCAGAGAAAAAAAATAAACAGCTATAATGTGATGCTTTGTGGCCTGTGTTCCTCTGGCAATTAAAAACATTTAATAATAATAATAATAATAATACATTTTATGTATGGGCGCCTTTCACGACTCACAAGGATACCTTACAGATTCAAACAAGCACATTACAAACATATAAACAAAATGAAACAAAATAGAAGTAGCAGGGCCATCAACATTACACAATTCAAATGTTCTTGCCTGCAATTGTTTTTTATGTTACTCTTCCATTTGCCCTCCCATCTTTAAAGCTTCAGTTAAAGCTTTGATTTGGAACGTTCTGAACATGCTCTTGGCGTCATGTTGCTCTGTACGCTTCAGGGTTTTCCATACCTGGAATGATTGGAACTGGTGTTTGGAGCACAATTGCAGTGTTGGTGGAAATAACACGACATAAAGAATTAAAATTAATGTCGGACGTAGAGATTGACCTGTAACTGGGAATGTTCTTGCCGTGTTTGCATCTCAAGTAAAACCTTGCCCTCCATTCAGTCTGAAGAAGGGTCTCGACCCGAAACGTCGCCTATCTCCTTCGCTCCTTAGATGCTGCTGCACCCGCTGAGTTTCTCCAGCTTTTTGTGTACCCTCCATTCAGCAATCCTGATTGTCTCTTCACCCACAATGTCCTGATCTCATTTTCTCTTGAACCATATTGTTTCTTTTTTCTGTAGAAACCTGCATTGAGTTTTATATTTTTCATTCTGGTTCAATCTGCAATGACACCAGCAAACTATTATCTTGTTCTCTTTTCACAACCTGTCAGTGTGAAGTTGCATTTGTGTTATGATCTTCTTGTAGTAAAGCTTTTGACGTGTTCTGTGCAAGCTGAAGATATTTTTACCTGTACACTTTTCACTTGTGACCATTCGGGTTACATTGTCCTTGTGGCTGGTTTGTTTTATCTCCTGTATATTTGTTCTGTGGTACACCATGTACATGATACCTTTGCCTACTTTTTATCTTACGCAGCGCAGTTGGTTGACCTGCTGCCTCACAGTTTTAGAGATCAGGGTACTGTCTGTATGGAGTTTACACATTCGACCTGTGACCATGTGGGTTTGCTCTTGGTGCCCTGGTTTCCTCCCATATCCCAAAGACATGTGGATTTTAGGTCAATTAGCCTCTGCAAAATGGGGCCTTAGTGGATGAGCAAGTGAGATAACATAGAACTAGTGTGAACGGGTGATCGAAGGGCCAGTTTCCATGATGTATCTATAAAATATCACTTTTATTTTTGAAATATATAGGAGCACAGAGTAATTTTCACTGTCGGAGCACAGTTCAGGTTTGTCCAATTCTTGGAAAAGACAGGCAATAGAAATTTAATCCATTTTTGCTTTTTCTTCCATGTTCTCAAAGTACTTCAGAAAAAAAGTTTAATCAATTATAGGCCAAAAATATTTCTATTGCAATCCATTGATTCCTCATGAAAAGGTTGTTTGTTTATTGTTATGGCTACTTTTAGTAACCAAGAATGGTAACTTCTGTCTAACATTTTAATTGGCATCATGCTCCATTAAAGTCTAATTAATTTAGGAAGCTGGGTGATTGCCTCGCTTTAATAGTTAAATCAATACAGCAGTCTTTCAGATTTGTTTTATTCAGAGCACTGCCTTATTATGAAAATTCACAATTGCCCTCTTGAGGGAAATGTTTTGCTGGTTAACTAGATTAAGATTGGATGCTGTAGCCTTGGATCCAAATATCTGATAACCTCGTGGTGTGGGAATGAGTGAAAGTTAGTGAATTTTAGCGATGGCTGTAATGGTAGCATTAAATAATTGCACTATAAACATTCTTCTTGCAGCAATATATATATTTTAAGATGGCTAAGTAGTCTGAGGGTAGCTGGCCTAATAATTGTTTTCTGTGTTACATTTAAAATAGAACTTGTGGTCACTCAAAACTAACCAACTTCTCATTGACTGCTGCAGATGCTGAAACACATGCACTAGTTAAAGAAAGGCAAAAGAAAGATAATCACAACTTGAGTAAGTGTGGTCGCTGTCGGTCCGTTTAAAAAATTCTGCTTTGCTTGGATCATTTTGTCTGAAATCAATAAATGCCATTAGTCACATCCGTACAACTAATTCTCAACAGTTGAACGAAGACGAAGATTCAACATCAATTACCGAATTAAAGAGCTTGGTACCTTAATTCCAAAGTCAAATGATCCGTAAGTATTGATGCCATTTACAAAAAAACCTGTTTTAAAACTTGGCCGCTTTTCTTAGCAAAGGAGATAAATTGAACCTCCAGGGACAAAAGTTATCAGGGATAACTGGTGAGAGAGAGGAAAGATTGTATTGAAATAGATAATCAGCCATGATTAAATTGACTGATGGGTTGGACCCACGTGGCTGAGTACCCACCAACTGCTGCTATTTCTATACACAGTAAAAAATTATACAACTATTACAAAACTTTATTAAGTGATTAGCTCTCATTTCTCAACATACTGCTTCACATTGTGGGTTTCTAATTGATTTAAACACTTCCCATTCCATCTCAATTCATAAATAAGTCGCTGATTCCAACTATAATTTCCTGATGCGGGTATAAGCCGAGTGCCAAAGAGTGAACAGTATGTTGAGGGTTATAACCATTGGTTTAGAAAGCTTCCTGACTTTCTGTAAATGTCAGACAATAGACAATAGGTGCAGGAGTAGGCTATTCGGCCCTTCGAGCCAGCACCGCCAATCAATGTGATCATGGCTGATCATCCCCAATCAGTACCCCGTTCCTGCCTTCTCCCCATATCCCCTGACTCCGCTATCTTCAAGAGCCCTATCTAGCTCTCTCTTGAAAGTAGTCAGAGAACCGGCCTCCACCACCCTCTGAGGCAGAGAAGAGGAAATTAGAGGAAATTGTTACATTAGATGGCTGTCTCCAGATCCTACAAAATATTGTAATGCAAGAATCACTGTTAATCTTGTTTTCATTTTAATGCTACTGTTCAATAACTTAATTTTAATATTAATTTGATTGCATTTTTCCTTTTTTTTGATAAAATTCTGCCAAGGCAGACTTTTATTTAAAGATGACCTTTTACTCTGCAGTGATGTGCGCTGGAACAAAGGTACAATTTTGAAAGCAAGTGTGGAGTACATCAAGTGGCTTCAGAAAGAGCAGCACCGTGTTCGAGAACTAGAAAACAGGCAAAAGAAACTGGAGCAAGCTAACCGGAGACTGCTGCTGCGGATTCAGGTTTGCAAAGACCTGGAGTACATGTCCAAACACTTAGGTTGGAAAGGAGGATAGACAGTCAGTTGTGCAAATTTGAGTTAGAAGTGTATTTCATAGAAAATAAACAATCATTCTTGATTAGCATGGGTGTCAGAGGTTATGGGGAGAAGGCAGGTGATAGGAAGGAAAGATAGATCAGCCATGATTGAATGCAGAGTAGACTTGATGGGCCGATTGACCTAATTCTACTATTTCTTATGACAGTATTGGAACAGGCTTTCGACCAACAATGTCTATACCAAACATAATGCCAAGACCATTTCTTATCTTCCTGCACATAATCCATATTCTCCCCCTATCCATGTGTCTATCTGAAAGTCTCTACAATGTTGTTACCACTGCCCCTGGCAACACGTCCCAGGCACATCACCTACTGTGTAAAGACTTGCCCCGCACACCTCCTTTAAACTTTTCACCTTTCACCTTAAAGCAATGCACTATAGTATTTGATATTTCCATCCTGGGGGGAATAAGTTCTGACTGTTTACCCCTTCTCTACTTTTCATTATTTTATATACAATCAGTTCCATTCACCTACTCTTTCCTTCCAATCGCACAGTAAAACAATTTAACTGTGGATTAATTAAATATCAAATTGATTGCCTTGCCCTGATATGGTGTGGAGCTGCATTGGAATTGTTGAATTTGTTTTATTTGAATGTATGGAAACAATTTGGTCAGAATTGTGTTTTGTGCTTTTGTGTATTTGTAGGTAGATAAAAGGCTATAGTGAGTCATTTGCCACAGAATAAAGTTGGGTCTCGTGGGATCCAGAGCAAGTTTGTAAACTGGACCCTAAATTGACTTCACAATAAGATGCACAAGTTGGTAGAGGATTGCTTTTGTAAATGGATGCCTATGACCAGTTTGTTCCACAGGGATCATTGCTGGGACTCTTGCTGTTTATAATATGTGTGAATGACTTGGATATGTATATAGAATGACTGAATAAGTTTATTGGCCAAGTATGCACATACAAGGAATTTGCCTTGGTGCTCCGCCCGCAAGTGACCACATGACATACAGTGACAGTTAAGAATGATACATAAAACATTAAATATTAATAATAAAACATGATTGATTAAGCATGTGAATTAAATGAAATACCAGAGCAAAAGGAGGCTACAGATTTTTGGTTTTTATGTCTGGCTGTGGCAGCTTTGACAGTCCGGAGTTGCCTTCCAGAGGGAAGTGATTCAAAGAGTTTGTGGCAAGGGTGAGAGGGGTGATCTTACCCACTCACTCCCTGGCCCTTGCAATTTGTCAATGGAGGGAAGGTTGCAGCCAATAACCTTCTCAGCTGATCGGACGATTTGCTGCAGCCTCCAGGTGTCGTGCTTGGTGGCTGAGCCAAACCAGACCATGATGGAGAAGGTGAGGACAGACTCTATGATGGCCGTATAGAATTGGACCATCATTGCCTGTGCCTCAGCTGCTGCAGGAAGTACATCCTCTGTTGTGCCTTCTGAGATTCATTGGTAACACAAAGATTGGTGGAACTGTTAGCAATAAGGAAGGTCTTCTTAGGCTGCAGAGAGATCAATGTGTTTGTGAAATTAGTTGGGAATTGGCAGATGGGGTTTAATCCAGACTAATGTTTTGTTTAGCCATTTAGCACGGAAACAGGCCCTTCAAGTCCATGCCATCTAGTGATCCCCGCACACTAACATTATTCCACACGCACGAGGGACAATTTATAATTTTCCCATGCTAATTATCCTACAAACCTGTACGTCTATGGGGTGTGGGAGAAAACTGGAGATACTGGATAACACCCATGCATGTCATGGGGAGAACGTGCAAACTCCACACAGACAGCACCTATAGTCAGGATTGAACCCGGGTCTTTGTCGCTCTAAGGCAGCAATGCCGCTGCACCACCGTGTTGCCCTGGCACCCTAACTTGTGGTGACACATTATTAGGATCCGAGGCCATAAATCATGAATGGTAGGGTTTTAGCAAATATTGAAGGATGGGGGAGGGATGGAGAGGGAGAGAAAGCCAGGGTTACTGGAGGTTGGAAAATCAATATTAATACAGCTGGGTTGTAAGCTGGCCAAGCAAAATATGAGTTTCTGTTCCTCCAATTCGTTTTTGGCCTCAGTCTGAAAGTGGAGGAGGCCCAGGACAGAAAGGTCAGTATGGGAATAGGAGGTGGTGTTAAAGTGTTTAGCCACGGGGAGATCGGTTTGGCCTATCAAACTCAAGATGTTGGAGTAACTTAGTGGGTGAGGCCATACCTGTGGAGCGGACCTTTTTGGTTGGGACAGTTCTTCAGACCCCACTTTAATTGCTGGTGGTGATGATCATAAGGTCTTAAGTGATAGGAGTAGAATTAGGCCATTCGGCCCATCAAGTCTACTCCACCATTCAATCATGGCTGATCTACCTCTCTCTCCTAACCCCGATGCCATTCAATTTTAAGGTGACTGTGACCTACTCAGCACTATAAAGTCCAATGCGAGTTGACTTGCTGAATACTGAAAACATTCAGCGCATCGCCCAGCATCTGTGGAAAGAGAAAGAGACGCAATTTTTTTTTCCAATCTGACATCTCTTGATCTTGCCTTGAACATTGAACAATACAGCGTAGCAACACACCCTCTGGCCTATCCAGGCCTACAATAGCTGTGCCAACCATGAGGTCAATTTTAAACTAATCACATCTGCCTGATGTGGTCTATATCCTTCCATTCCCTGTCTGTTCATGCGTCTGTCTAAATGCCCCTATCATATATACTTCCATCCCCTGTCTGTTCATGCGTCTGTCTAAATGCCCCTATCATATATACTTCCACCCGGCAGTGCATTCCAGGCACCCACCACTCTGTAAAAACAAAAAAACAAACAAAATAGTAAGATTAAACGAGAACTCACCTGTTCGAAGTTTGATCGTTATTTTACGAGGAGTTACGATGAGGGATTACGTGAAGAAGAGCCCGCCTCACGCTGGTAACGGCATACTTCAAAGCAACGGCATGAAAAACACAGAACACCAAAGCCGGAGTAACATAGTAAGGCTCATAAAAAGACTTAGAACCACCATTTGATCATTTATTTTACGAGGGTGGGAGTGGAGGGCACGTAATCCCTCATCGTAACTCCTCGTAAAATAACGATCAAACTTCGAACAGGTGAGTTCTCGTTTAATCTTACTATTTTACTTCGGAGTCACGTGAGTGACTACGTGAAGAGTTTTAAAGCTTTCTGTGTTTTTTATGTCGTAGAATTAATCCGTACGACAGTCCGGCTAAGTAAACACATACATGAGAAAGCACACAAATGTTAGATCTTTTCATAATTAAGTTTTTTAATGGCTGAAAAACCATATAATACCCTCCTTATATTTGAGGAAAAATGATTACAAGTGACAAAAGATATCAGTGACTACACAACTGATTATAGCAATTAATAGCAAACAAAGCAGGTGATTATAGTGCTCCCAACACCGCGTGTCCAAAGCTTGTCATAGTGTGAACAGGTTTGTTGTAGAACTTTGAAAAAGTTTCTTCTTTACTCCACCCTGCGATTTTTTAAAATATGCTCGAGAGGTACGTCCCGCCCTTCGCCGCGGACGTAGCTGCCGCCCTGGTGGAGTGAGATTTGAAGACATCAGTGTCTACTCCGCTAAAACCAACACCTGTTTCAACCATTTTGAGATAGTTTGAACTGAAGCTTTTGTGTGTGGCTTTTTGTGCGTAAGCAGCACAATGTCTTTTGCGTTTCCTCGAAAAGTGTCCGTCACTTTAATACATTGGTTCAAATGTCTAACCACACACAAAGCAAGCTCAATATGAAAAGCTTGAAAGGTTACCTTTGTTCCAGATCTCCCTGGTCTACTTTGTTTGATCAGATCGTAAACATAGAATACAACGTTATCTGTAGTCACATGCATACAGTCTAAACGCAACATTTGTAAAGTTTGCACTCTTTGGGCTGAGACCAGTGACATTAACATGACCAATTTCAATGTTAACCTATCCAATGACAACCCTTCAATTGGCGTCCATTCTCTAAGTAGAGCAAGTACTATGCTCACATCCCAAATCTCTGTATATCTAGGTTTTGGCGGATTCATGTGAAAAATTCCTTTCATGAATCGTGATATTAATGGATGCGACCCAATTGATTTCTCACCAGTCATAAGTCCTAAATAGGACGACAAGGCACTGCGTGCCAGTGTTAATGGCACTGTAACTATAAATGTGGCCAAAGCGCAAATTGGCAAGGAATTCCAAAACATGAGTAACATTCACATAATCATCAGAAATATTTTGACTGTGTGCAAAATTCTTCCATTTCTTAATATGTGTCATATATTGTTTTTCTGTGTGCTATCTCGCCATGATGCGCCAATAACTGTCAAGTTTGGTCCGACAATCCCAGTTCCTGTAGTGGTCTGGTCAAAACCTGCAGATTAACAAATTCATATATGCATATAATGGGTAATCTTCATTTGTTACTGGATTAGTCAAGATATCACTACAGTTAAGAATCTGCATATACGGTTCTTTAATCATATTCAGCATAACTGGGAACCAAGGTTGAGTTGGCCAATTTGGCACTACCAACAATCCGGAAGCTGAATCTTGCTCTATTTTCTTCAAGCATCTGGATCAGAGCAAATGGTGGAAAAGCATAAAAGAACATTTTTCCCCAGTGTAATAAAAATGCATCTACTGCAACTGCGTCCGGATCGTGTTCCCAAGACACATAATGAGGCAAGTGATGATTAAGCCTGGATGCAAACAAATCAATTTCTGGCAACCCAAATCGTCGAACAATATTCTTAAATATTGCTGGCTTAAATATCCATTCCGTATTATCTTTAAAAATCCTGGACCTTTCATCTGCTACCACATTGTCTTTACCTGGAGTATAGCTTACTGCAATCCATATCTGCCGACCAATACACCATTGCCATATCTCATTGACCAGACAATCACATGATACTGATCCAACTCTCCCCATGTGATTAATGTAAACCACAGCTGTTTTATTGTGTAATTGTATTAACACATGCAGACCTTGTTTAGCACAACAATATGCTTTAAGCCCATAAAAGGCCCCCAATAACTCCAAATAGTTAATACCATACTCTTGGAGAAACACTTGTTCTTCAGTTTTCCATCTACCTCCACAACTGGAGGATAAATCTGTGGCCCCCCATCCGAGAGCACTAGCATCTGTATGTAAAACCATTTCAGGCTGTTTAATCATAATATTTATTAGCAGCTTGTGGGACATTTTCCTTTTTTTTTTTTTTTTTTCCCACCATTGTAAATTCCAATACAGCTTCTTTTGTTAATTACATAGGCCTGTCAAATGGCCTGCCTTCTCTTTGAGAGCTTGTATCTTGTACCTTCGAAGATATCAATAAATGTAATGAACCAAATTCTACTGCAGGAAATGCTGCTAGCAGTTCACCAATGGTTGTCACCATTTCTCGGATGGAAGGATAAGGTTTTGAATGAGATAATGACAAGTTACCAAAATATCATCGACTTTAACTGTTGGTAAAGGTATTAACATAGTCACTGAGTTAATTACAAACCCCAAAAGTAAATTGTTTGTGCTGGCTGCAGCTGGGGCTTAATTAGATGAATTAAGAACCTTAGCTTACCACAAAGCTTTTAGTAACTGAAACTGAGTCCTCAGCTGACTCCTGATAATCACTAATGACCAGAATGTCATTGAGATAAGCCATAATGATGTGCATTTTGTGCTCTAATTGGGCTAAACTGGTTTCAACAGTTTCGTAAAGAGTAAAAAGCTGAACTCAGTCCATTTGGCAAAGCTTAACTGCCATAATTGTCACAACCAATTAAAATTTAAGTACTACCGAAACCTGATGCATAGGTACAGAATAATAGGCGTCTTTTCATCAATCTTAGCCATATAACAACCTGCTGAATTAAATATTTTGCAGTATTCAATGACTCCATTTGAACATGTTTGTATTCTACAAACTTATTTAGACCTGTAAGGTCCAGAATACTTCTGCAACCATCATCTGTAATGCCTTCTAACATTAAAGACAAATTTATGCTTGTGTTCAAAATCTTTTCCATTACCTCTTTTCCAGATAATTAGGCAATGTGAACATAAATCTCTGCTTTTTCAATTGCAGAAAACACGAAACATAAGCAGGTTTATTCTGTACAGGAGGATTAACCTCTTTTTTTAAAAAGTAATAGTAGTTAATGAAACTGCTCGTAATATACTGATCAAAAATAATAGTAAGCCAGTCTTAATAAACTTTTTGTAATCTCCCTCTAACTGGAGATTAATCCGCAGTTTTCTTTAAGCAGGGAACAAGTCTTTAATTCCTCTGCATATGAGCGTGGTGGTCTCCTTATCCCCTGAATTCGGGTAAGTATTTGGTTGTGCAATACAATAAAACTTCCTTGACATATTTCTGCCTCTATTTCCAATATCAAATCCCCTTCTGGGCGAAAATACCTTTTCGTCCAAAGACGAAGGTTTCATGCAGCTAAAATATTTAGCTTTTCATCCAATTTCAATAAGTTAGGCAGATTATTCCAAACAGATAACCAAGAGCTTAAACACCACTTGCTCGACACAGGTATGCAACCTTGGGTGAAAAATGGGCCAAATAGCCATTTATATTTATATAAAATTTCATAGAAAGAATTGCACAATAGCGTCTTTATTTTATGTTTTCCTTTCATCTGCCCAAAAGCCATAATAGCAGCAGAATAATTTGTGAGGATTTTTAAACCTCACTATTTGACGCTCTCATATTTGGAGTCATGGATGCCCATATTAACGGATAAACCGTAGGCTCTTCCAATGAGGCACAATTTCCTGTGCTGTGCAATTTTAATATTTCAATCATCACAAAATCATGAAGTTGGTGAGATACCATATATATATGTTGGCAGCTAGGATTTCTTCCATAGCCTCACCACTTCCTTCATATATAGCAAAACCTTTTGCTATTCCAGGCATCTTTGGCCTCTTTTCATATTTTTTCATTTTATTTTTATTTTTATTTTGTGGTGTGCTTTCAAAATGCAAATCACCATCAACAGGGTCTGCCTTCTGCAGCCCTAAATCAATTGGGATTTCATCCCATGAGACTTCTTCCGGCCCAAATCCTGGGTCCGGAGTTCCAACTTCCAATTAGGCCCATGGCCATATTCAGAATAATTAAACCCCTCAGGGCTAATTTTAGGAACCTTCAGGGTACTTTGACCCTAGTCTCATAATTATTTGGAGAACTTTCTCCATATGCTCCATAATCAGTTCCACATAGTTTACTTATCTGGAGGACTTTTCAATGTCAGAGTCATCAGAACCACGGGCCTCTCAGATTTTTTATTTTATTTTATTTTCCATTTTTCATATTCGGGAGCATTTCTCTCCGTGGTTATCATTTTGTAAACTAATTCGCTAACGGGTATATCTGCGGCCACCGGTATCGGAACCGGCTCCGCACTAGCTTTCCCGTAAATTTATTTTTCACCCCAGGAAGCATTTAACCCGCGAATATAAGTTTACTTCATCATCTGTGCTTAACCAGCACTAATATGACTCTGACCTGATTTAATATATTTCCTATACTGCTGGACCTACCCAGCGCCCGCTAAGAAATCCCAACTTTACTGTTCTTACCTGCGGGCCGTTCCGACCGCTGCGAGGAGCTGCTCCTTACTGCAGCTCACCTTCTGCCGTCAGCGTCGACGTCATGCCGTTACCAGCGTGAGGCGGCTCTTCTTCACGTAGTCACTCACGTGACTCCGAAGTAAAATAAACACTTGCATTGCACATCTGCTTTAAATGCTCCCCACTGACCTTAAAACTGTGCCCTCGAGTATTTGATGTTACCACCCTGAGAAAATGCCCCCGCCCTTCTCTGCCTCCCATAATTTCATGTGGTTCTATCAGTTCACTCCTCGGCCTTCAGTTATCCGGAGTAAAACCATTCCATGTTTGTCCCTTCTCCTCATCATAGCTAATACTGTCTAATCAAGGCAACTTCTTTTGTGGCCTCTTCAGAGACCCCATATTCTTTCTGTAAAGTGGCAACCAGTATTGCACACAATACTCCAAAGTAGCCCCGCCGTGTTTTGCTGCAACATGACTGGCCAGTCAGTGTAAGGACTATCCGTGATTACAATCTAGCCGTTGCCAATTTACAGCTACATGATGAAGGGAGTAATATTCAGTGCAAGATAAAGTCTGGTAAAGTCTGATTAAAGATAGTCCCAGTGTCTACAATGAGGTAGATAGTAGCTGAGGATCACTCTCTAGTTATAAGGTCATAAGTGATAGGAGAGTATAATTAGGAAATTCGGCCCATCACACCTACTCCGCCATTCAATCATGACTGATCTATCTCTCCCTCCTAACCCCATTCACCAGCCTTCTCCCCATAACCTATGACACCTTTACTAATCAAAATTCTATCTATCTCTGCCTTAAAAATATCCACTGATGTCCTCTATAGCCTTCTGTGACAGAATTCCACAGATTCACCACCCTCTGACTAAATAAATGTCTCCTCATCTCCTTCCTAAATCAACGTCCTTTAATTCTGAGGCTATGACCTCTAGTCCTAGATTCTCCCACTAATGGAAACATCCTCTCCACATCCACTCTATCTAAGTCTTTCACTATTCTGTATGTTTCAGTGAAGTCCCCCCTCATTCTTCTAAACTCCAGCGAGTAAAGGCCCAGTGCCGACAAAAGCTCATCATAGAATAACCTACTCATTCCTGGGATCATTCTTGTAAACCTCCCCTGGACCATCTCCAGAGCCAGCACATCCCACCTCAGGTATGGTGTGCAAAATTGCTCACAATATTCCAAATGCGGCCTGACCAGCGCCTAATAGAGCCTCAACATTACATCCCTGTTTTTGTATACAAGCCCTCTTGAAATTAATGCTAGCATTGCGTTTTCCTTCTCTACTACCGATTCGACTTGCAGATTAACATTTTGGGAATCCTGCATCAGCGCTCAAAAGTCCCTTAGCACATCCAATTTCTGGATTCACTCCCCATTTAGAAATGAGCCTACTCCTTTATTCCTACTACCAAAATGCATGACTCCACACTTTGCTACACTGTATTCCATCTGCCACATCTCTGCCCACTCTCCCGACCTGTCCAAGTCCTTCTGCAGAGACCCTGCTTTCTCTATACTACCTGCCCTTCCACCTATTTTCGTATCATCCACAAACGTGGCCACAAAGCCTTCAATCCCCTCAATAGACAATAGACAGTAGGTGCAGGAGTAGGCCATTCAGCCCTTCGAGCCAGCACCGCCATTCAATGTGATCATGGCTGATCATCCACAATCAGTACCCCGTTCCTGCCTTCTCCCCATATCCCCTGACTCCGCTATCTTTAAGAGCCATATCTAGCTCTCTCTTGAAAGCATCCAGAGAACCTGCCTCCACCGCCCTCTGAGGCAGACTGTCAGCATTTGCCAGTCCCGCCATCCTGGGAATTAACCTTGTAAACCTACGCTGCACTCCCTCAATAGCAAGAATGTCCTTCCTCAAATTAGGGGACCCAAACTGCACACAATACTCCAGGTGTGGTCTTACTAGGGCTCTGTACAACTGCAGAAGGACCTCTTTGCTCCTATATTCGATTCCTCTTGTTATAAAGGCCAACATGCCATTCTCTTTCTTCACTGCCTGCTGTACCTGCATGCTTACTTTCATAGACTGATGTACAAGGACCACCGATCCCGTTGTACTTCCCCTTTTCCCAACTTGACGCCATTTAGATAGTAATCTGCCTTCCTGTTTTTGCTACCAAAGTGATAACCTCACATTTTACTTCGGAGTCACGTGAGTGACTACGTGAAGACCCTGCAGCACGCATGCGCGACATATCATCGAACGCATTGCGAAGCGACAGGCAGGGAGAAGGGTCGCTCCACCACCGGTAAGTTTAAAACGCACCTACAGGTGAGTATTTACTATCCTGAGGTCATTTTGTGGGCACTCTGTTGTCGTTCTTCTTACAGAGTACTCCCATCATGTACAAGTCATGAACTAAGTCCAAACGGACCGCTTCAAGACTGACTGCGGAGGACGGCGGGAACGCGGGCAGTCAGCAGCGGCCGGCTTCTCCAGAGCTGCTCGTTGATCAAATGGCAGCCTCTGACTTGACACCGCAACAGCCTGCAGGAGCACCTCGGGCTGGCGGCAAAGCCACCCGGAAGTCGGGCAAGCCCGTTGACTCGGCAGGGTCCGGGCTGGAGGACTCACCGCCCGCGGGAAGCGACAGCGGTCGATTATCCCACATGGAGCGGGTAGTGGAGCAATTGCTCCAACGTGACCTACTTCAGCAGAGGTCTGGTCACTGTGGGTCTCCTAGCAGACCCACGGCAGTACCCTTTACAGGGCTGCCAAATGTCTCACCCTCTTCACAGGGGAGCATAAGGAGTCAGGTCTGGGCTGACTCTGAACAGGGGGATTTAGCCGAAGAATCGTCCACCTTGCTAGGGGTGCAAGAAGAGGAGCTACGCGGGATGTATCCCAGTTCGCGATGCCCTCACAGAAGGAACTGCCGTTGCAGCTGCAGCTGGCAGCCAGTATAAATTACCTGACAACAAACCAACTACAGGAACAGGCCATGAACGGCACGACAGCCAAATATTTAGCTCCAGAAAACTGCATCTCCCTCAACGTGCCTGTGGTAAATAACCCCATCTGGGGAAACATCAGTCCTGGCGTTAGGAGCCGGGAAGTAAAAATGCAGAAAATCCTGAAACTACTGGCCTCTGGTATTACAGCTTTTGCCAGGTCAGTAAACGGGAAAGATATGTCGGAGGAGCAACAGGATGCCCTGGCACCCTTCTGTAATGTACAGTTTGAGATCAACTGTTTCAGGAAGAGTGTCATCCGACCTACACTAAACCCAAAGTTCGCAGGGTTGTGCAGAACCAGCAGCGCAAAGTCGCCTACTCTGTTGTTTGGGGACAACCTGCCCAAACAGGTAAAAGACCTCGACCAAGAGACAAAGGCCGTCGGCATGATTAAAGTGCCGGCCGCTACCAGGTCCTCGTGTACTCAGCGGCAGCACCCCTACGCATCCACCAGCAGGCCGCGTTATCACAGAGAAAGAACAGCTGGTGAAAGCTCGAAGGCCGTACAACCTACACAAAGGTCTTTTTTAGGCCATGAACGGCCTTCCAGGAAGATGCGCCAACCCCACACCACAGCGCCTCCACCTCCCAGGAACTTAGGGCAGAGAAAACCAACACAGCACCACCGATAACCATGGAGGTAGGTGGTTCTGGTTGCCCTCGGAACATAGCATGTGTAACTTCTTCACAGGTTGGGGGAAGGTTACACTTGTTTAGGGATGCATGGAGTTCTATAACTTCTGATCCTTTCATACTGCGCAGTATTCAGGGATACAAAATTGAATTTGTTGACAAACTCTTCCTTCCGGTTCAACATACACCTAGTCGAAAGTTTGTGTTTTCACAAAAAGAGAAAGTGGAAGGTCATGCGGTACTGTTAAGACTACATACAAAAGGAGTAATTGAGAAAACTAAACATGAACCTCTTGAGTTTGTAACAAACATCTTCACCAAAAACAAAAAAGATGGCGGATGCCGCATTATTATTGATTTGACACAACTGAATACTTTTGTGCAGTACACCCATTTCAAAATGGAAACTTTTTTTACTGCCAAACAACTAGTTTCCAAGGGTACTTCATGGCTTGCATCGGCCTGAAAGATGCATACTACTCAGTACCAATAGAGAAAGATTACCGCAGATATTTGAAATTTATCTGGATGGGGCAGCTCTGGCAGTATAAAGCACTGCCTAATGGATTAACATCAGCCCCCAGACTGTTTACTAAAATATTGAAACCGGCATTGGCGTTTCTTCGGGAACAAAAACATTTTGTCATGGCATATCTTGATGACATCCTAATTGTGGGGAAAACCTTGGAGTTGGCCAAATTGGCTGTCTCAGCCACCAAACTCCTATTTCAAAAATTGGGATTTATCATCCATCCAGACAAATCCACGTTAATGCCTTCTGTGACATTGGACTATTTGGGGTTCACGAATGACTCTGTTCATATGTCTGTCACTTTGCCAAAGGACAAAGCAACAGACTTGATAGAGGCATGCAACAGCCTTATTTGCGTCAGTAAACCATCTATTCGGCAAATAGCCAGGGTAATTGGGAAGCTTGTTGCTGCCTTTCCAGCCACACAATTTGGACCCTTACATTACCAAAATCTACAGAGGGCCAATGTTCGACATTGCTCTAATCCCATCACAGTCACAAACCCTTCAGTTGTTTACAAACTGACGCCAGCGCTCATGTCTAGGGAGCAACCGATACCACCTCCAGTTGCGGTGGTAGATGGAATGCGCACGAGTTAACCTTACTTCAGCCACTGGGTATCAATCATCTAGAGATGTTGGGAGCGTTTCACGGACTTCAGGCTTACTGTTCAGACATGCACCATCTGCATGTTCGCTTACAAATTGATAATACCACCGTGGAGGCATACATTAATCATATGGGTGGTATCAAGTCGATATCTTGTGATGAATTGGCCAATTCAATCTGGCACTGGTGAATAGAAATAAACATTTGGATATCAGCTACTTACCTTCCGGGTAAGCTCAATACAGTGGCGGACACCAGGTCACGCAAATTCAATGACAACACCGAATGGATGTTGGACAACCAGGTATTTACTAACATTGTAGCTCGGTATGGAACGCCAAATATCGGCCTTTTTGCATCCAGACTTAATCACCAGATACCAACATATGTTGCATGGGAACCAGACCCTGGGGCAGTAGCGATGGACGCTTTCTCGCTACACTGGGGGGATTTGTTTTTCTATGCATTTCCCCCCTTCTGCCTCATCAGTTGGGTCTTGCGAAAAATTCAACAAGACTCCACATCAGGTATTTTGGTAGTATCCGATTGGCCTGCTCAGCCATGGTTCCCTGTGGTAATCGACATGGTCTCAGAACCATGTATTCTGATCTCCAAACGCCCGAGTTTGCTGGTACATCCTGTGACAGGGGAGAGTCACCCGTGCCATGACCGAATGAACCTATTGGTTTGCAGGATTTGAAAAGACCACTCCTGGAATTTGGACTGTCGGACCGATCTATGAACATCATCACGGCATCATGCAGTGAGTCCACCAGGAAACAGTACACCTATATCAAAAAATGGGATGTATTTTGTACCAGGACAAACACTACTTACAACACAGCCACCATTACGGATGTGCTGGAGTTCTTGGCGAGCCTACATTTCGATGAAGGCTTGAGCTACAGTGCCATCAACTGTGCTAGAAGTGCCCTATCCTCATACCTGGGACAGGGGTTAGAACACCATGGAGTAGGATCTCACCCTCTGGTGTCAAAACTTATGAGGGTATTTTCAACTCAAAACCCCCCAGGCCTCGATATTCCCAGACCTGGGATATTGGCATTGTCCTAGCCCTGCTCAGAGATTGGGCACCAGCCACGTCCCTTTCACTAACTAAACTCACGTATAAAATGGTGATGCTGATGGCTCTTGTAACGGCGCAGCAGGTCCAGTCTCTGCACAAACTAAGACTGGATGTCATGGTAACATCCCAAAATAAGTTAACCTTTCACATTTATGAGTTACTTAAACAGAACAGGCCTGGATCATCTGGCCTCAAATTGGAGTTCCTGGTATACCCGTAGATAGTCGCCTATGGATAGTGACCCACCTTCTACATTACCTGGAAGTCACCAAAAGTCTCAGGGGCATGGAAATGGCTCTATTGGTCTAATGGATGGTCTAATGAAAGAACCTTCCCGCGGATTTATAACAAACCAGTGGCCATGCCTGAGATATTTGCAGACACTATTTTGAGTTTTGTATTATCATTTCCCCCGAAGTTAGGGGTTATTATTATTTGTTAAATAAATCCATTATTGTTTTTCAGCACTATTTCAAGTCTGAAATACGTTAACATACTTCCTCCATTGGTTATTATGGCAGTGTGTGAGCATGGACTCGTTTCCAGGGCAAGAAATCACGAGTCTTCACGTAGTCACTCACATGACTCCGAAGTAAAATAGTAAGATTAAACGAGAACTTACCAATTTGAAGTTTGATCCTTATTTTATGAGGAGTTACGATGAGGGATTACGTACCCTCCGCTCCCAACCCTCTATTATAAGGTCAACTGGTACGTTAGTTCTCTTATCTTACTGTCTTCAGTCAACTCTACTATCTGTGATTTCACACCGCTGCTTTGAAGAATGTCGCGCATGCATGCTGGCGGGGTCTTCACGCAATCCCTCATCGTAACTCCTCATAAAATAAGGATCAAACTTCAAACTGGTAAGTTTTCATTTAATCTTACTATTTATCCGCATTAAACTTCATCTGCCATGCATCGGCCCACTCCCCCAACCTGTTCAAGTCACCCTGCATTCTCATAGCATCCTCCTCACAGTTCACAGTGCCACCACCCAGCTTTGTGTCATCTGTGTCCTCTGCAAATTTGCTAATGTTACTTTGAATCCCTTCATCCAAATCATTGATATATATTGTAAATAGCTGCGGTCCCAGCACTGAGCCTTGAGGTACCCCACTAGTCACTGCCTGCCATTCTGAAAGGGACCCGTTAATCCCTACTCTTTGTTTCCTGTCTGCCAACCACTTCTCTATCCATGTCAGCACTCTACCCCCAATACCATGTGCCCTAATTTTGCCCACTAATCTCCTATGTGGGACCTTATCAAATGCTTTCTGAAAGTCCAAATCATTAATATACAACGTGAAGAGCACTGACCCCTGCAGAATTCCACTGGTCACTGACAGTCTACCAGAAAAAGCTCCCTTTATTGCCACTCTTTGCCTTCTGCCATCTACCCAACCTGCTATCCATGCTCTGCCCTTTGATACCGTGGGCTCTCATATTCCTTAGCAGCCTCGTGTGTGGCACTTTATCAAAGGTTTTCTGAAAATCTAAGTAAACAATATCGACTGACTTTCCTTTGTCTGTCCTGCTATTTACTTCTTCAAAGAATTTCTGCAAATTTGTCAAGCAAGAGCTCCCCTTCATAAAGCCTTGCTAACTACAGCCTATTTTATTGTGAACTTCGAAGTACTCCGTAACCTCATCCTTTATAATGGACTCTTAAAGTCTTACCAACCACCGAAGTCTCCTTTGCTCCCTTCTTGTGCAGCGGGGCAATATTGGCAATTTTCCAATCATCTGGGTTCTCTCCTGACTCTAGTGATTCTTGAAATGCCACTGTCAATGCCTCCACAATCTCTAAACCCTCTTCTTTCAGAGCCCTAGGGTACAGTCCATCTAGTCCAGGTGACTTATCCACCTTCAGTCCTTCCAGCTTCCCAAGCACCTTCTCCCTAGTAATAGCCACTCACTAACGTCCACCCCTGACTCTCTTGTATTTCAGGCACGTTACTGGTGTCTTCCACTGTGAAGACTGATGCAAAAAAAGTTCTTCAATTCCTCTGCCATCTCTTTATTTCCCATTATCTCTTCTCCTGCATAATTTTCCAATGGTCCACTGTCGACTCTTGCCTCTTTCTTACTCTTTATATAATTTCACCTTCACCTTTATATAAATTTCACCTTCTCCCTCTCAAATTGCAGATTAAATCTTATATTATGGTCACTACCTCCTAATGGATCCTTTACCTTGAGTTCCCTTATCAAATCCGGTTCATTACATAATACTAAATACTGAATTGCCTTTTCCCTGGTAAGCTCCACTACAAGCTACTCTAAGAATCCACCGCGGAGGATCTCGACAAACTCCCTTTCTTGTGGTCCAGTACCAACCTGGTTTTACCAGTCTACCTGCATGTTGAAATCTCCCATGATCACCATAGCATTGCCTTTTTTACATGCCATATTCCTTTACACTACTACCTCCTGCAGTCACTCGAAGATCTTTATCTTTTCTGAAGTTTTGGAACCCCATTGAAGATTTGCTTTTATACTTTATATCCCTTTCTTGCATGTAAAAAAAACAAGCATGGTTTTTGTTTCAATGCAATGAAAACATCCCGAATCATATCTCAGCAAAAACTATTATCAACAAAAGTAATTTGTTTATACCACAGCATCGCGTTTTACTTTGCACTTAATTTTTATTATTCTTCTTCAGCCATAAAAGTCTATTTCAATCATTTGCCTGTAATCTGTTGCTGGTCTTCAATATGTTGCAGTGTTTCTGAGCTTGTCCTATATTTCCCTCATCCAAACCTAGAATGCATTTTTTTTCAATGACCAATTCATGGTGAATGGAATTGTCTTGTGAACCCCCTGTTATGGGACATCTGACGCATGGAAATCCATCTTCGCACATTCTCCTATAAATCTGTAAAATAATTTTTCAAGATGGGAAAATTACAGTAATGCAAATATACACTGGAGTTATGAAATATGAGCGGCAGCTAGTTAATTCATAGGACAACTATTTTTCAAAAACCTCTTCACGTGTAACCTACCTGCAGTAAACTGGAAAACCTCGAGGGGCCCACCTATGGGAAGCATGTTCCACTGCAGCTCCTGACTGACTTTCAGTGGATTTTTTTAAGGCAGAGATAAACAAATTCTTGATTAGAACGGGTGTCAAGGGTTTTGGGGAGAAGGCAGGAAAATGGGATGAAGAGGCAGAGATCAGCTATGATTGAATGGCAGAGTGGACTCAATGGGCCGAATGGCCTGATTCTACACCTATACCTTGTGAACTTGTGACTGCGTGAGGAATTGGAGCTGCAGCTGGACAACTCTGGATTGTCTGGGAGAATGAAAGTGTTGTAGATGGGAGTTACAGCCGAGGTAGTGGAAGAAAGTAGATTGGGCCCACCAGGAACGGAAACAGGCAGTGAGTGCAGGAATCCCCTGTGGTCAACCCCTCAAACAAGTATAAGGGTCTCGACCTAAAACGTCACCCATTCCTTCTCTCCAGAGATGCTACCTGTCCCGCTGAGTTACTCCAGCTTTTTGTCTATTCCATTTGGAATGCTGTTGTGTGAGAGGAGAACAAGAGAAATTGGTTCAGTGGTATCGGGCTGACTCTGAAGGGTGACCTTATTCAGGTGTATAAAATCATGAGGGGAGTAGAATGCAGAGCTTTTCTCCCCAGAGTAGGGGAATCGAGAACTAGAGGGCAGAGATTTAAGATGGGGCAAGATTTGATGGGAACCTGAGGGGCAACTTTTTCATACAGTAGGTGCCGTTGCTGAACTGTCATAGATGGGCAGGCATAATGACAGCATTTCCAAAATATTGGGCAGACAAATGGCTAGGAAAGGTATACATGGATATGGGTTAGGTGTGGGGAAATGGGAAATGGACTTGGGTGGGACATTGGCATGGATGACTTGGGCCAAAGGGCCTGTTTGTGTGCTATCTAACTCCATGATTCTATGCTGGTAATGCTCATCCGATCAGGCAGCATTTGTGAAGAGAAAATCAGATAACATTTCAAATCTCAATTTTTTTTATCATAACTGCAGAAAATGTTTATATAAATCCAAGTTTCATTGAAAGGCTGAGGGTTGGAGAGAGCAGAAGTTCTTTGATAGGTAGTAGAAACTGAATGATGTTAGTGAAAGGCTTGGATAGTGTGGATGTGGAGAGGATGTTTCCACTAGCGGGACAGTCAAGGACTAGAGGTCATAGCCTCAGAATTAAAGGATGTTATTTGAGGAGGAATTTCTTTACTCGGAGGGTGGGGAATCTGTGGAATCCTTCGCCATAGAAGGCTGTGGAGGCCGTCAATGGATATTTTTAAGGCAGAGATAGATAGATTCTTGGTTAGTACAGGTGTCAGAGGTTATGAGAAGAAGGCAGGAGAATGGAGTCGAGAGGTGAAGATGGTCAGCCATGACCAAATGGCAGAGTAGACTTAATGGGCCAAATGGCCTAATTCTGCTCCTGTCACTTATGACCTTATGACCTTATGATATGTGGGTGATAGAAAATGGGGGATGAAGACTTCTGCTTGGAGATGTCTGAAATGATGGAATAGAAAAAAAACATTGGAAGTGTGAGACATGGTGTTGTAAGTTTTGAATTCTGTCAGGGTGTTGTGATCATCTGAGCAATCCTAAACATGAAGGTGAACTTTTGGAACTCCAGGTTCTGAGGTCTTGTACATTCCTGAATTTGGTTGCTCCACCATTGAGCAGTCATTGTTTGACCATCAGCCTCCAAGTTGTCTCCTCCCTGAACTCTGTTGCTTCTCCACTGTTCTTGCATCCTATAGGATGTGATTAAAACCCACTTCCTTTTGAGCCAACTGTAAGTCTTCAGTCCTAATGTCTGAAAACATTTGTTAGAATTGGCCTTGTCTTCCATATTGAAGCAAAAAACTGCTGATGCTGGAAATCTGAAACATGAAGTAAAAGCTGGCAATACTCAGCAGGACGGCTGGCATTTGTAGTGAGGTTGATGATATTTCAGATTGACCCTCCTGTTAGAATTGATGAAAACATTTAGTGACTTCTGATATTGATGATGTTCTCCCTCCACGGATGCTGACTGACCTTCTGAGCATTCTCTGCACCTGCAGTGGTTTTCTCTAACATCCCAGACTTGTGGGTCGGTAGATAAATTGGACGCTGTAAACCACAGTGAGTGGTAGAATCTGGGAGAAGTTGGTGGAATTGTGAGGAAAATAAAATGAGATTGGTGTAAATGGGCGCTGATGATCGGCATGAACTATGAGGCATGTTTTGGACTCCGATTCAAAACAACAGTTTTCTGGAGCTGGAATTATATTTTGGTTCTCCTTCGCCACCTTTGAAATTGCAATTAGTTTTATGTAGAAGGGAAGTTTAGTTCAGCATGGAAACAGGCCCTTCAGCCCACTGAGTCAGCGCTGATCACTATCCCCGCACATTAATATCCTACACACACTACGGACAATTTACAATTATACCAAGTCAATTAGCCTACAAACCTGTACGTCTTTGCAGTGTGGGAGGAAACCGGAGATCCCAGAGAAAACCCACCCAGGTCACAGTGGGAACGTACAAACTCTATACAGACAGCACCCGTAATCAGGATCAAACCCGGGTCTCTGCCGCTCTAATGCAGCAACCCTACCGCTGTGCCACTATGCTGCTGATATAACCACCCAGAACTGTCCATGAATTTGTCTTTTTTAGGAGATTTTAGAGAGGGAGTTGTAATTTGTTCCTGTCCCACACCGTCAGCCCAACAAACTAACTAACAAGGTGCTTGTACTAAAGCAATCTTGTTATCAGGGCGATCAAATATTAGATGATGTCTTCCTATATTAACTATGACAAATAAAATTCCTTGCATATTTAAACATGGATTGTGTTGGTTTTTTTTTGCAAGTTTGATCCAACAGAATTTCTTGTTAAAATTTCAGGAGCTGGAAATGCAGGCTAGAGCTCATGGTCTGCCCGCCATGTCTTCAGGTCTTAGTCCTATGGAGCTGGCTGCCCACCTCGTCAAGCATGAATCCTACCAAGGGGGAAATGGTTCTGATTATCTGCAGCAAGCAACATTGCCTCATATGTTGAGTGAACTCAATGAAGAGTCCTATCACTATCTGGATCCTTTATCTAATTTCACAGACTTGTCCTTCAGTGCATCTTTAAAACAAGAGAATCGGCTCGATGAAACACTAATGGACAACACCATCTCCGTGGGCTCAAATCATTTGTCTGCAACATCACCCAGTGCATCTAAAGATAGCAGTAGAAGAAGCAGCTTCAGCTCGGATGATGATGAATTATGATCGATGCAGAGATCCAGTAAAGGACTGAGATTGTTCTATTTCTCAAGAAAAATGATTAAAACACAGTTGATTTGCTTAACTACTGATTTCCTGCGAGCCATTTGCACATTGGTATTCCAAATCTTCACTGTAAAAGTCAGAACTCCTTCCTCATCCATGTTCATTTTACTCTGGTGCTGCTAATCCTTCATGAGAAAAGCTGGAGTTCACAATAGCCAAGTTAAAATTGTGTATTTTCAGAAGCTATATAACATTTTGTATGAAGAATTAACATGGGATGTAAATCTTCCAACTCTTCCTTATTTTATTCTCAAATGGCCAATTGATTCATTTACTGAGCACTAGGTGGGAGAATTTAATTTAAAAATGTAATTTTGTAGAAGGGTAAAGATTACCGTGGTTGGAAATAATTGGAGGCAGCACCAAAATCTGTCAAACTAAGTGACAAATACACACAAAACTATATATGTAGTTGTCCTGTCCCAATGGAATTATTGCAGATGCAATGTTGTTTATTGAAGGATCTGACAGCAATGTATTTCCGAAAATACCAAAATTATTGAATGTGTCTGCTAAGTATTTTAAGTCACAAATGTTTTTCGCCTTGGTCAAACTGTAGGCATGTGCTTTGAGGAATTTTTTTTTAGGTTTGTCAAATCATGCTTAATGGGGTGTGGAGCAGAACAGTGAACTGCTTCCCATTTTTTTGTTATTTAAAAACGGAAATTGAGCAAAAGGGAGATTTTTATTAAATTTGAGAAATACCCAGTTGATGCCAACAATAACCACATTCCTATGGTAATTAATCCACAGCTATGGAGAATTAGTTGTATTGTGCACACACAAACACCAATGTTTCGAGTATAATTAGTATGTACATTAGTTTGTGAGAATTGTAATGCATTAAGCTAATGCAAAAAATAGAAACATACTTCAGGTTTTTCTTAAGTTAGATAGGAAGTGGGACAAAGAAATAGTGGAACAAATCAATTGAAGAAAAAGACCTTTAATTCTGTTTATATTAAGTAGAAGTGTATCAGTGTGTTACTTCCCATTTTTGTAATAAAAAAGTAAATAGGCTTTCAAATTTAATTTCTACATATTGGAGTTTACCATGATTTTTATATGCTATTTCAACATTTCAATGCAAGGCATTTTCTTCACACAAATGTACATTAATCAGATGGTAGAACGGTTCTCTCCATAATGGATCCATTTGTTAATGGAATACGTCAAAAATGTGTTGCATTAAAAAATATAGAGGTAAAACAGAAGCCCTTCAAACATTTGTCTCCAAGTCTTTGTTTATGAGCAAGGGAATCCTAAAAATAAGGCACTGTGCTACAAGATATTGAGAATGATGTGGTCAGAGATGAATTCTAAGAAGAGTTTTAAGAGGAAGCAAACAGAGAAATGAAGGAAACAGGACATTTCAAAGCTGAATTCCCTGGTGAAAATGTGTGTAAAAACAGCAGAAAGCCAGACAAGGAGAAATGTTAACTTCAAAATGTGTTTTGATGCTGGATGAAATTATAAACATGGGACATAGTGAGATTTTGAAGGGACTTAAACAGGAAAGGGAATTTTAAATGGACTGGTGACTTAGAACTACATTTGGCTGGCAAAAATGGAAGTGGTGGTGGTGAGCAGGACTTGATGCAGATTAGAATGTCGTTAACTAAGATTGATCTTGTTCCAGCTGCTGAATGAGGCTTTTGATCTGTTGGAATGCTATATTTTAGGAACCTGCAACTTGTCTCAAATTAACGGGGATATAATGGTGGGTGAGGGAGCTTGTATGACACCCTTTTTGATCGCTTGCATTATAGATTAAATCTTAACATGGGAATTGTAAGCAGCAGTATGTCCTTTGGCTCTTTGCATCTTATCCCTTGAATCTTGCTCTTTGTTGTCTATGGCGGCTGATTCCACGTTCTTGTATCTTTCCCCACCCTCTAATATTCCTTAATTTTTCTTGGTGTATAATCCATTATTCTCAGTCTTGAATATACTCAACATTCACAGTCTGAGTGGAAAATTCCAAACATTCATAACAATATGAATGAAAACATTTCTACTTTTTATTCTGGTCCATATTTGCTGATAACTTTTTCAGAGCCAATTTTCAGATGCTTTACATCCCTTGTTTTGGAAGGACATCCTTCAAATATCCAGACATTTTTTTAAAGTAATGAGCATTGATTGTGTATGAACCATTAACATTTACAGTAAGGATTGGAGAAAGTTGATTTCATGATACATTTTGCTGTCATTTGACAATGTTATTTTACATATTTTCCAATTAAACTTAATTTTCAATGGGAGAGAATATTTGTCATCATTCCTTTCTGTATCAATGGGTTTACAATTGTTACAAAATACAGATCTGTTAACCAGTTTTGAAAATGAAGGAAGAGATGAAGATTTTTGACAGTTTTTTTAATGTGTAAGGCAAATATGTAGTGGAAGGGCTTTGGGGCTTAAGCATTGACAATCATGAATTATTTTGACTTGTAAGCCTATATCCAAGACGACAAACTATTTTCTGAAATGTACTGTTATTGTATTTCGAATTTTGTATGAAATAACACTTTGTAAGATTTGTACATATTAATCTTTTGTGAAGAGATTTGTAACAGAATTCTTGTGTGAAGAATCATGTACAGTGTTTGTTTATATGTGACCACTGTCTCTGAACTATTCCTGAAGCTAGTAAATTCCTCAAAAATAGCAGCAAACTTGTGATCCACTTTTTTTTTGCTTGCAGTATTCAGACTACTGTCATATGATGTTTTCCCAAAATAGAAATACCACTAGTTCTCATTTGATTTGTTCTTACTGCAGACAGTAATACAAACACCAATGTTATTTAAAAAGGAAAGCAGAATGATGGCATTTTTATCCTCCCAATACAATCTTAAAGATCCTAAATATAACTTACTGATTTCCCTTTTAAGAGATTATTTATTGATTGTTTTAAATAACTCTGCTCCTCAAAGGCTGTAGACTTGTGTAATAACCATATAACCATATAACAATTACAGCACGGAAACAGGCCCTCTCGGCCCTTCCAGTCCGTGCCGACCATTTGTTTTCCCCTAGACCCATCTACCTGCACTCAGACCATACCCCTCCATTCCCTTCCCGTCCATATACCTATCCACTTTACTTTTAAATGTTAAAATCGATCCTGCCTCCACCACTTCTGCTGGAAGCTCATTCCACACAGCCACCACCCTCCGAGTAAAGAAGTTCCCCCTCACGTTACCCCTAAACTTCTGTCCCTTAATTCTCATGTCATGCCCTCTTGTTTGAATCTTCCTTACCCTCAATGGGAAAAGCTTATGCACGTCAACTCTGTCTATCCCTTTCATCATTTTAAAGACCACAATCAAGTCCCCCCTTAACCTTCTGCGCTCCAAAGAATAAAGACCTAACTTGTTCAACCTTTCTCTGTAACATAGTTGCTGGAACCCAGGCAACATTCTAGTAAATCTCCTCTGTACTCTCTCTATTTTGTTGACATCCTTCCTATAATTAGGCGACCAAAATTGTACACCATACTCCAGAATTGGTCTTACCAAAGCCTTGTACAATTTTAACATTACTTCCCTACTCCTATATTCAATGCTCTGATTTATAAAGCCAGCAAACCAAAGACTTTCTTTACCACTCTATCTACATGCGATTCCACCTTCAGGGAACTATGCACAGTTATTCCTAGATCTCTCTGTTCCACAGCATTCCTCAATTCCCTACCATTTACCATGTACGTCCTATTTTGATTTGTCTTGCCAAGATGTAGCACTTCACACTTATCAGCATTAAACTCCATCTGCCATCTTTCAGCCCACTTTTCCAAATCGCCCAAATCTTTCTGTAGACTTTGAAAATCTACTTCACTATCCACAACACCACCTATCTTAGTATCATATGCATACTTACTTATCCAATTTTCCACCCCATCATCCAGATCATTGATGTACATGACAAACAACAGTGGACCCAACACAGATCCCTGAGGCACCCCACTGGTCACTGGCTTCCAACCTGACAAACAGCCATCCACCATTACTCTCTGACATCTCCCATTCAGCCGCTGTTGAATCCATCTTGCTACTCCGCCATTAACACCCAAAGATTGAATCTTCTTAACCAACCTTCCATGGGGAACCTTGTCAAAGGCCTTACTGAAATCCATATAGACAACATCCACTGTTTTACCCTCATCAATTTCCCTAGTAACCGCTTCAAAAAATTCAAGAAGGTTTGTCAAACATGACCTTCCAGGCAAAAATCCATGTTGACTGTTCCTGATCAGACCCTGTTTATCCAGATGCTTATATATATTATCTCTAACTATCCTTTCCATTAATTTGCCCACCACTGACGTCAAACTAACAGGTCTATAATTGCTAGGTGTATAATTTTTAAACCCTTTTTAAACAATGGAACAACATGCGCAGTACGCCAATCCTCCGGCACTAATGACATTTGAAATATTTCTGTCATAGCTCCTGCTATTTCTACACTAACTTCCCTCAATGTCCTAGGGAATATCCTGTCAGGACCTGGAGATAATGCCTGGAAGTTAATCAATGAGCAGTTTCTTGATCACAGTATTTCAACACCCTTTTGACCCTGCTCTATTTGTGAGTGTCGGAAGATAAAACAGAAGGCCGTTTCTTTGAGTTGCGAGGACATTTGTAGGAGCGCAAGTAAGAGATCCTTTGAAGTCTTTTTTCTATTTGGAGTCAAGTAAAATATACATATGATGTGGGATAATTTATTCTATCCACAATTGAAATGTGGATACAAGAACGTGAAAGTAAGATATTCAGGAAGGATTAACAATATACAACCAAAAACAGCATCTGGCACATGCATTTATTAGGATTGCTGATAACTCAATGCGCTGCTAAATCGTCACTGGTGGTGATCAAATGATCCAAAACTTGATTATATTTAAACCCAAAATAACAGCTTAATTTTCCCAATTTCATTTTAAATAAGTCACATGCATGTTTTCAAACAAAATAATCAAATTGAGTCAATTCTAAGTTGGGGGAGACGGTATAGATTTCAAAGTGTTTGTTGCTGTGGAACAATAATACAAAGTGGAATATTAAAATTTTGAAAGGGCCAAATGCAACTATGCATCCTGACAAGCCCAGTGAAATGGTAACCAATGTACTCAAAGGACTGGCAAAGGAAGTCAGCACAACGGAGTAAAGATTTGATTATTGAGTAGGGGTTCATGGACATGAACAATAAATTAATATCTTGTTTGCAGAAAATATGTTGATGGCTATTAATTTTTATCGGACCACCATTAATAAAATAACTATGAATGGACCAACCTGTGAATAATGCCACGTAGAAAATACTTGAGCTGTCACTGTGTAAATTATGTATAATTTAGGATTATTATTCAAGTGCGCAGGCATCAAATAAACTACAAATTGAGAAAATATTTTGTAATTATCTAGCTCTTGAGATAATGGATGGCAAAATGTTATTCTAATTTAGTGCCAACAACAAATTTCATCTGGAAATTCAGCTAATTGAAAGGTCTGAGTTGGCTGCTTGAGATCATTAAGTACTTGACTCACTTGGAGGGGGGGAAGCGAGAGAGAGAGGGAGAGTCCGTCCTGCGGAGTTGCCCCACATGTGTTCCGGAAGCGACACGTATTGCACACCTGTCTAAGTATGGGGAGGTGCGCTCTAAGTGCTTTAGGCTCATGCACCCCGGGGGGGGACCCGGAGGAAAAAGGGATCTTCAGTTTCAAGAGGAGGGTGTTCATGAAGGTGGGTGAGGGGGTGGCGCTGAAGGGAGCTTCGAGGTGGAGTGTAGGGGTCTTCCTAGAACCGTGCGTTGGAGTTGGGGAAAGGCACGGTGTCATGCGTGTGGTGAATTTGGACATCTCCGTAGGGAGTGTCATATTGGTCGCTGCTAGAAGTTGTGGCGCAACGGCCCAGGAATGCACTGCTGGCCCATCCGGGGTGGCTCGTCAAACCTCAGTGGTGTGGGGTGGTATTGCTGACCTGGCTAGGGCTGCCAGCTCTGCCTCGGTGATCCGGGGCGGCAGTGATAGCCCATCTAAGTCTGCAAGTTCCGCCTTGGGGACCCGGGGCAGTGAGGGTCCCCACCCCCCACGTCCTGAACCTGTGGTGGCGGCTGAAGGTGGGGCACAGGGGGAGGGTGGAGGGGGGGTGGAGGAATTGGGAGAAGCAGAAGAAGAAGAGGAGGAAGAAAAAGCCCACCCAAGCGAGTCAAACACAAGCGGGTGTGCGCCTGCCGAGATCTGAGACCACCCAAGGGGCGCCTATCAGCTCCAGTGAGGTGCAGATTGCAGCTGCCGTGGTCCAGCAAGGAACTGAGGTGGTTCAGACGGGGGCAGGGAAGGTAAAACGTGCGGGTGGTAAAGTGGCAGTGGGTAGTGTGGAGGCGGAAGACCCTTCCTTTATGGAGGTCACCGTACCATTGCATGCTAGCGGGACATAAAGGAGGTTAGGTCCTGGCGAGGAAGAGCAAAGGCATGAGTCCAAAGTTAGGGGGATGTCTTTTTCCAGACCTTCCACTACTGATGTGGTTGGTGGCCACAAACCGGTGTCTTCCGGGTTGGAGGTTGGGCCTCCATTTCAGGGATCTTCCGTGGGTATTACAAGACCAGGTGCTGGGGATGACTCCTCTGGAGGGTACACAAAAAGCTGGAGAAACTCAGCGGGTGCAGCAGCATCTAAGGAGCGAAGGAGATAGGCGACGTTTCGGGTCGAGACCCTTCTTCAGACTCCTCTGGAGTTGTGTCCTCTGGGCGGGTGGATGTCCCTTCATCTCAGGGGCCCTCCGAGGGAGTTATCTCATCGGGTGTTGAGGTTAGCTCCCCTGGGTGTGTGTCCTCTGGGTCAGAGGAGGTCCCCTCGTTTCAGAGGCCTTCTGAGGGTGTTGGCACACCAGATGATGGGGTTGGCTCCCCTGGGTAGTGTGCCCCCTGAGACGGGGATGAGCAGAGTCAGCCCGAGGGGGGAGGTTTGTGGGCATTAGTGTTTCAGTCTGTGCTCCATATCAGTGCCAGTGGGGGGTGTGCTGCCTCGCCGGCTGAGTTAGCAGGGGAGAGTCCAAAAGCAAGTGGAGATTCCCGGGGGATTGTAAGTGGAGAGGGTACTCTGGGTGCTGTGGAGGTCGGGGCTATTTCGGGTGGCAATCCTCTTTCAGATTCCGGGGGTGCCAGTGTACCACGGGCCCTGCGGGTGCCTCTTGTTTTTTCTTCCCCAGGCCCAGATATGGAGGGTGATGGGAGAGTGCAGGAGCCCAGCCATTCAGTGGGCTGCTTGTTGCGGTCAGGGGATTCGGGACCCTTCCCCGGCATTGATCCTGGGGGTGGTGTCATGCCGGAGGAGGAAGTGAGTGACGAGGCCAGTTTGTGTAGTGGGGTCAGTGAACTTTCAGAGAGATCAGGTCTTTCGATTTCTGACAACGAACCTGGGCGCTGTGCTGATAAGCTTGTTGTTTCAGGTGCGAGTGGGTTGGCCGAGTGCCCAGGCTCCATGGCCGTGTCTCATGCAAGTGTTATCCGTGAGGTGCGAGAGTTCCTAAGAACAAGCCGTACCGCCAGAACAAAAACGGAGGCTGCAAAAAGACGGTGGGCTGATCTGCCAGTTTTGATTAAGACTCTCGAGGCTTTCCTTGGCAACAAGGATAGTGATCTTCCTGACTCTGAGATGTCCCAGTTTGGGTACTTTTTGGAGTTCCTCAGAGAGAGAGTTTTTGAGTCTAGGCGGAGTGTGAGGTTCTCAATTTAGTGTGCCTGCACATTCACAGTAGCCACATTAAACTTAAACGGAAGTAGAGAGAGTTTTCGCAGATTTCAGCTTTTATCAGTCCTTATCAGAGAGGGGAGATTTGCAGTGTGTTTTCTGCAGGAGATGCATACCGTTGTCAGTGACGAACCTACCTGGTGACTGGAGTGGGAAGGGGGGGTCTACATGAGCCATCTCAGCTCGAATTCGAGTGGGGTGGCCTTGCTGTTGGCCCAGAATTTTCTGCCAAATGTATTAAAAGTGCAAGAAGTTGTGCCAGGACGTTTGCTCCATCTAGCCGTGAGCCTGAATGGCATGCCGTTGCATTTCATTAACGTGTATGCCCCTAGCTCCGGAACGATTCAGGCCAGCCTACTTCAGGAGGTGACTGCTCTGTTAAGGACTATTGATAGGGGAGAGTGTGTCTTCCTTGGTGGGGATTTTAATTGCACACTTGAGGCGCGAGACGGTTCTGGTACTCAGTGCCCCTGCTGTAGCGAAGAAGCTGAGAGGGTTGATTGACTCCTTTGAGTTGGTTGATGCGTGGCGGAACCTCCACCCAGATTCCACTGCTTTTTCGCGGGGGTCTGAGGGTGGTGGTTCCCGCATTGATCGAATGTATATTCCCCGAGCGTTTGTTTCCCGTGTCTCAGCGGCCTCAATGCGGCTGGTGCCGTGCTCAGACCACTGTCTGGTGCGTGTGGATTTCAATCCAGGGCGCGCTCGGGCTGGGTCCGCGTACTGGCACTTTAACAACAGGCTGCTGGAGGATCAGTGTTTCCGGGAGTCATTCAGTCGGTTTTGGGTGAAGTGGAGAGAGAGGCAGAGGTGCTTCTCTTCCCATAAACAGTGGTGGGATGTGGGGAAAGCTCACATCTGTCTCTTTTGTAAGGAATACACGTAGGGGTCGACCGGACGGCGGGACTCAGCGGTCGAGAGGCTTGAGAGGTCGAGAAGCCCTCCTGCGAATGTGGAGGGTTTCAGGGGAAGAAGGAAGCCTTGAGGAAACTGCTGCGTGAGCGGTCCCGAGGTGCTTACGGGAGGTCTTGTGTCCAGATGCTGCACGATCTGGACTGAGCCTTGTCTTTCTTTTTCTCTATGGAGAAAGGGCGGGGAGTTCGCAAACAGCTCGTAGAGCTGCTCGCAGACGATGGCTCTGTCACTGATCCGGAGAGGATCAGTGCCTTGGTTAAGTTCTTTTATGGGTCCCTGTTCTCTGCTGGTGGATTCAGCAGGACCTGTGGGAGGGTCTACCGACTGTAGATAGGGAGGTGGCTGATCTTCTTGATGGCCCCTTATCTTTGGAGGAGTTGACTCGTGCCTTGCATCAGGAGGGGCAAGTCCCCCGGGTTGGATGGGCTGACAGTAGAATTTGTTAGAGCTTTCTGGGATATCCTCGGGGTAACTACATGTTGGTTCTGGGGGAGAGCCTGGCGACCAGGGAGATGCCCCTCTCGTGGCGTAGGGCTGTTGTTGTCTTGCTGCCCAAGAAAGGTGAACTCCGTTTGTTGAAGAACTGGCGCCCGGTCTCTCTCCTATGCACAGAGTATAAAGTTTTCGCACGGGCGATGGCAAATCGCCTGGGCTCCGTGCTGTCTCAACTGATTCATGCTGACCAGGCCTATACAGTCCCTGGCCGGTCCATTCAGGATAACATCCACCTGGTTAGGGACCTGATTCATCTAGTCCAGGGCACTGGTCAGCCAGCTGCTTTTCTGTCTCTTGATCAGGAAAAGGCTTTTGATCGGGTAGAGCATGAATACCTTTTCGGGACGTTGCAGGCGTTTGGGTTTGGACCGCATTTCGTGGCCCGGGTCCGGCTTTTGCACACTGCTGTGGAGTGCCTTGTGAAGGTTAATGGTGCGTTGTTGTCTCCCTTTCATTTTGGGAGGGGGGTCCGTCAGGGGTGCTCCATGTCGGGCCAGTTGTACTCGGTCTGTGTGGAGCCATTCCTGTGTCTTCTTCGGAGGAGGTTGACAGGCCTAGCCCTACCTGGCCCGGGGGTGCAGCTGGTTCTTTCGGCGTATGCCGATGATGTACTCCTTATGCTCACTGATCCTGGTGACCTGCGGAGGATGCGTGACTGCCAGGAGATTTTCTCAGCTGCATCTTCTGCCAGGGTGAACTGGAGCAAGTGCTCTGGACTTTTAGTGGGTCAGTGGCAGGTAGACTCCATGCGGAGGAGAAGACAATGTTTGCGTGGAGCACCACGCACCTCCTCTATCTTGGAGTGCAACCGAGTCCCACTGAGGATGCTTGGCCAGCAAACTGGCAGGAGTTGGAGATGAATGTGGTCGCCCGGCTGGGGCGCCGGTCAGGCCTGCTTGGAGTTCTTTCCTTTCAGGGGAGGGTGTTGGTCATAAACCAGCTGGTGGCCTCCATGTCGTGGTACCGGCTGGCTACTCTTGTCCCGCCTTCCATATGTGTAACTGCATTACAGAAGAAGCTGGTAGATTTATTTTGGGGAAATAGGAAGCACTGGGTTTCTGTGGCGGTCCTGAGTCTTCCGTTAGAGGAGGGCGGCCAGTCCTTGGTATGCGTGCGTACCCAGGTGGTGGCTCTCCGTCTCAGGACTCTGCGGAGGTACATGTATGTAAAGAACCCCCCCCCCCCAGATGGCACGCTCTGGCCACGTATATTTTCCGTCGGGGGCGTTGCCTAAGGGGGGTCTCGCGGCTCCCGGTGGCGGGCATCAGTTGACCCGCCCTAAGCGGCTTGCCTGTTTTGTACCGGGGTGTGCTAAGAGTGAGGAATTTGGCTGTTTTCAGCCAGCATGCAGCCACGAGGGGAGGGGGATGTTGTGACTGTGGGAGTGGCCAGTCCTCACCCTGTCATGGTGGGTGTCGAGGAGAGACGCGTTCCCAGAGTGGTTCTGACTCAGCTTTCACCCGCTCCATCAGATCTGCTCATCGGGCCTAGGCTCCGGGATATTTCTCGGGCACCGGCTACACACAACCTGAGCCGCCTTTCTGAGATGACCAGCATGCCATTTCGTGATGCGAAGAGACGCACACTGTACAGGATGCTCCTGCACATTCTGCACCTCCTTACCTTCGTCTCCTGTCCTGACACACCATGGCGGGGGAGGTCCCCAGTGGGGGTCCCTCTACAAGGGAGTTGTCCCCCTGTACATTGGGGACCTGGGGTGGAGAGTGTTGCACAGAGTGGTGGCGTGTAATAAACTTTTGAGTCGGTTCACGGGCTCGTCCGCCGCCTGTATTTTCTGCGACGAGGAAGAGACTGTGTTCCACGTGTATATGGAGTGTGAGAGGCTACTGCCCCTGTACCAGTATCTGAAGGGGTTGTTCCTCAAGTTCTGGCTGCATTGTAGTCCCACAATTCTAGTGTTCGGACACAAGGCGGGGAGTGGGAAGAGCCGATCGGGGGGGTGGGACCTCCCTGTCTGTTTGCTCCTGGGCCTGGTCAAGACGGCCATTCGTGGGTCCAGGCAGCGGGCGGTCGATGGTCAGGCTAGAGTCGGCTGCCTGCCCCTCTTTCGGGCCTACGTCCGTGCACGTGTGTCCCTGGAGAGGGAACACGCGGTGTCCACGGGGACTCTGGAGGCCTTCTGTGGGCGCTGGTCACCGCGTGGGGTTAAGAATATTGTAAACAATGAATGCACTGTCGTACTATAATGATTATTTGTTATAGTGCAATTTCTGATTATGTTTCGATGTGTTGTATCATATGACTGTGTTGCATAAATTTTTTGAAAAAGGAAAAAAAAAGAGAGAACATAGAAACAAGCTAAAATACAATAAGATAGGTAAATACAAGAATAAAAATCACTGGGCAGTGTTAGAAATTAATAATTATTTTATTTAATTACAAGTAAAAGTAATTAAGAGAGGGGGAGAGAGAGTGGGGGAGAGAGAGATAGAGAGGGAGGGAGAGATAGAGAGGGAGGGAGAGAGGAGAGATTGAGAGAGAGAGAGAGCGAGCGGGAAAGAGAGAGGAAGAGGGGAGAGAATGAGAGAGGGGAGATTGAGAGTGAGTGAGAGGGGGGAGATAGGGAGAATGATTAGGTGTGAGTAAGAGAGAGGGGTAGATGAGGGGGTAGAGAGAGGGAGAGAGAGAGAGGTGGGGGAGAGAGAAAGGGGGGAGAGAGAGAGAGGGTGGAGATTGAGAGAGAGAGGGAGAGAGAGAGGGTGGAGATTGAGAGAGAGAGGGAGAGAGAGGGATAGAGAGAGAGAGAGGGTGGAGACAGAGAGAGAGCTGCATGGGGTGGGGGATTGGGAGGGGCCTCACAAGTGGAATAGCCTAGGGCCTCTCTTCATCTAAATTCGGCACAGGGTATAGGATAAGACTGTTACAACAATGTTTCAAAATTTAAGTTTGGCTTGGTTTATATATATATATATTTTTTTAATAGAAACATAGAAATTAGGTGCAGGAGTAGGCCATTCAGCCCTTCGAGCCTGCACCGCCATTCAATATGATCATGGCTGATCATTCAACTCAGTATCCCGTACCTGCCTTCTCTCCATACCCTCTGATCCCCTTAGCCATAAGGGCCACATCCAACTCACTCTTAAATATAGCCAATGAAATATAGCCAATGAAATTATATAAATTATATAATATTTTATTAGAAGTCATATACAATAGGGTACATTAAGAATAATATAATACATTTCATATACATATTTTTGAATTTAATAATAAAAAAGTAATATAAGCAAAAAGAGAGAAAAAGAAAGGTAAGGTGGTGAAAGTGATAGTTCGTGAAAAGTACAAGAAAAAAAGAGAAAGGAGGAGAGGTATAAAAAAAAGGGATAATAAAAGGAAGATCAAATAGAAGGGATATACCTACTTCATATCTTTGCGCACCACTCACCCGGTTCAGAAACAGCTTATTTTCAGGATTATGTTGCACCATATGCTTGTAATAAATGGATAAAGGGAGACCAGGTCTTTAAGAATTGGTCTGATTTGCCTGCTAGGATGAATCTCAGATCTTCTAGGTGTAACAATTCAGACATGTTTGAAATCCACATTTTAAGCATTGGTGTTGGTGCATTTTTCCAGAATTTTAATATATGTTTTTTTTGCCGTTATTAAGCCATAGTTAAGGAAACTCTCTTGGTTTACATTTGAAGGTGTCTTACATTATTGGACTGATGGCAGGAGATGGAACAACAATCATATGATGCATCACTTCAAAATGAATTCTTATTATTTGGGCATCGCTAGCAAGGCTGGTGTTCATTGTCCATGTCCATCAGGTCAACTTGAGAAGGTGATGTACAACAGCCACCTAACGATACTGCAGTCTGAATAGCAAACACATTTCCTCAATGCTGCTCACCTGGAGTTTCGAAGATGCTCAACAACCCCCCCCCCCGACATAATAAAGGCATAGCAATGTTTTGTGGAAGTCGAGATGCGTGGTGACTTGGAAGGAAACTTTGTGGTAGAACTGATATCTCCGACTATAAATGCATGGTTAAATATTCAATCATATAGGAAATATATGAAGTAGCATTTTTCTACATTGAAGATTATTTACGTACTCATTCCATTTCCATTCCCCCTTACATGTTTTATGCTACATGCTTGCTGTTCCATGATTCCACTGCCCCCTCCCAAATTTTTCTTTCATTATGATTTGCGGCGGTTAAACAATCATTTTTCCGATGATTTTGCAAAATGTCAACAAACTACTTCACACGCGATCATGTCTCACAGACTCATCGATTTAATCTGAACTGTTATTTGAGACTGTCTGTTTGGCCCCATCGCTTGCATTGCCATTTTCATCTGGCTAAAGTTCGACTTTTCGATTTGTAAAGACTTTTCAAAAAGCATTGCGTAAGTGTCCAGTGAAATTTGCAGATACAGTCAAAAATGCAGATTAAATTATTTCAATGACTAATCTTGCATTACCTGAGGTAATTTTTCAAATGAATGGTTTAATAAGGAAGTTTGATGATGATATCATGCACAATTTAACTGCAAGAAAAATATTACTGGGTGCTTATGCAGTAATTATTATCAGCCATACACCCATCGCTTTTTGTTTTCATTTTCTTAATTTCCTGGGCTGTTCATTAAAAAGGAAAAATCATATGAAATTTGTCTATTATTTCCAAGGGGAGCTAACCATTACACAAAACAACTTTTATACAGTTTGTGCATTGGTTTCACATGAGTGCAATCGCAAATGATGGGCAATATATCACTTGAGGCAGTTGTAAATGGTATTAATCACATCAACCAGCATGAAATATTGCAAATTCCGATGTGCCACATCACTGGAAGCAAAACTGGGAATTGCTTAAATCTACACCTCAGTGAAACTGAAGATAGTACTGATCTGCACAAAAATGTGGTGTAACATGTTAGAAGTAAAATTAGATGGAAATTAGAGAGTGGAATTAAAGAGCTGGCAGGGGTTGAGCTGTTCTCTTTTAATGAAATAAGTCATTCCTATTTAAAAACGTTTCTTCCAAATTATATCAATTGCAATCATATATCAAATGCAGCACGGTGGCGCAGTGGTAGAGTTGAGTTCCAGACCGGGGTTCGATCCCGACTATGGGTGTTGTCTGCACGGAGTTTGTATGTTCTTCCCGCGACCTGTGTGGGTTTTCGCCGAGATCCTCGGTTTCCTACCACAGTCTAAAGACGTCCAGGTTTGTAGGGCTAATTGGCTTGGTATATAAATATAAATTGTCCCAAATGTGTGTAGGATAGTGTTAATGTGCGGGGATCGCTGGTCCGTGTGGACTCGGTGGGCCGAAGGGCCTGTTTCTGGACTGCATATCTAAACTAAACTAAACTAAACTAATAAACAGGAGGCAAGTAGCAATACGGTGAAAATTTGACAAATGCAACAGAATTTATCTAGATTAAAAATTTAAAAAAAAATGTCATGGAAAATTGCCCAGATGCAGAAACAAGTCACAAGAAGCAAACACTTTGACTTGAAAGTAATGACTTGCATTTCTTGAGCACCTCACAAATTCATTTGAGAATTTTCCAAAGTGCCTTACAACTGTTGAAGTACCTTCTCTAGTGTTGGCACCGTGGCAAGATGCAACTTATGCATTGCCATCTCAGTTGTAAGCAACAACTGTAAATGGTCACACAATCTCTTTTTACTTATGTTAACTGTGCAACAGCTTAATGGGCCAGATGAGGGAGCTGCCAACACAGCCACAGCTGACCCTTACACTGCACTTTGCACATCTGGTCCTGAAATATTGCTATCTACTTCACAAGAAAGAAAGATAAGTCTTAGACTGAACCATCTGGTAAGAAAGAAAAATGTGTTTTTATAAGTGATTCACAGCGAACGCAAGTAGTTCATATTGTCAACTGTACTAATTATTAATAAGTCAGTGAGCCACAAAAATAACACTTTGTGTCCTTGCCTTTCAACTGCACGAGAGCTGCATCTCTAACTATGCAAGCTAGCAATTCCTTGCTATTATTAGCACATACTTAGGACAAAGACTTTTTTTATTTCCACTTGTGGGATCATTTGTTCCAGTTCAATCACACACATTTCTGTGGTTAAGGCACTCCTGGACCTGCGCAACAGTTGTAAATGACTTAAGGGCCTGTCTCACTTAGGCAATTTTTTCGGCGAGTACAGGTGACTAGGCTGTCGCCACATGGTCGCGGGGTGACGCCTGTATGGTCGTGAGTTGTCTCCTCAAGTCAACTAAAGAGTCGTAACGTTTTTCTGGTCGCCGCTGGATTTTGAAATGTTCAAAATTTCCGGCGACTGTGGGCTTGACGTAGGTTGTCGCCAGGATGAGGCAGGTTATCGCTGGGTGCTGACTTCGGTGAATTCCATTGGCGACTTCCTACATCAACCAATGTCAACCGGAGCCAGGTAACGGCGACTGAATTGTCTTCAGTTGTCGGCGACAGGGTCGTAGCTTGTCGCGGGTGGACATAGGCTGACTTTGGTTGTCGTAGGTTGTCGCCTGTGTGGTCGTAGGTTGTCGCCTGTGTGGTCGTAGGTGGACGTCCTAAGTCACGACGATTGGGTCGCCATTTGTCGGTAGCTTGCCGTCGACTACAGGTGGTAGGTTGTCGTAGACATTGTCGTAGAGGGGGTCCAGTCGCCGCTTTTTCGGTGACCTGCTACGACTGTGACAGTCGCCGGCAGTAGCCATATAAATTGCCTAAGTGGGACTTATTTCCTGCCATTTTGTGGTGGTAAGGCAACGTGTCAAGTGTATGAAATCCATGAGCCTACATGCAAAATGTTCGAGGAATTCACATACGAAACAATGCGCAGATCCATTACACTTATTGATAAATGTTCAACAAACTACAAACTTGTATGTCTTTGGAGTGTGGGAGGAAACCAGAGCACCCTGAGAAAACCCAGGTGGTCACAAGGAGAACGTACAAAGTATGTACCGACAGCACCTATAGTCAGGATCGAACCCGGGTCTCTGGTGCTATAAAGGGCCTGTCCCACGAGCATGCGACCTGCATGCGGCAAGCGCGACCAAACCGGAAGCGGGGGGCGCGCGGAGGTCGAGTGATCCCCGTACAGGGCCGGTCTCACCAGCATGCGCCTGCATGCAGCGGGCGCGACCAAACCGGAAGCGGGGGCTGCGCGGAGGTCGTGTGAGTGACGTCAAGTTCGAGCGAAGTCCGCAGGAAGTTCGCGTGTGTCGTATGGCATGAAGACGCTCCGTACGGCATTGAGACGCTGCGTACGACGTCGAGGCGGCTGCAGGCCAACCGGCCGTTGCCGCGTGGAATTTTTGAACATGGTCAGTTTTCCGGAGCCCCGCGCGATGTCGGGACCAGCTCCGTACAACTCCACACGGCTCCGGCGATCAAAGTGGGACCGGCCCCGCGAGGCCGTACGGCTCAAGCGACCGTTTGGTCGCGCTTGCCGCATGGAGTCGCATGCGCGTGGGACAGTCTGTTAAGGCAGCAACTCTCCTGCTGTGCCACACCATAACTTATTTACACGTTATTATTGAATGATCAATTGCACATGATTCTACTAATCAGTGAGCAATGTAATCATTGCATTCAGAATAACCATATAACAATTACAGCACGGAGACAGGCCCTCTCGGCCTTTCCAGTCCGTGCCGACCATTTGTTTTCCCCTAGTCCCATCTTAGAATGCCTTGACTTCTAAGTCCTGGAATAGACCCTGACTATTATCATACATTTAGAATAATTTTTAACGTGTTAATTTAAAGAACTAGGGAAGTAAGACTTAGAATTCATTGAACATTACATAGTACACACTATTGAGGGTGCTGTAACAGTTAAAGTGTTGCGAGGGATTAACTTCGCCCCAAAGACAGACAAAGTTATTAGGATTAGTTTATGTATTGAGTGCAGAGGAGATCTGGAGGTCCTGATCCTGTGGTTCAGCTGATTGCCAAGGGAGAAGTACAGATGGACTTTGGTTTGTTACCGTGGTAGTTCAAATGTATCTTGGTCAGTGGAATGGTGTCGTTGACATATGGGACAATGGACCCATACTGATCTCTCACCTACAGGTCATATCCTCAACAACTCCAGCACATTTGTCAAATGGGATTTTCTTTTCATTAATCCATGTTGACTCCACTCAGTCCTATTATTCTTTTCAAAGTTCTAGTTTGGAAGCAAGCCATTCCATGCTGACAAATGATCACTCGTACATTAGTTGTAAAATACACACTAGGAACAATTTGCATGTCAATTAACCTGCAAACCTTTGGAATGTGGGAGGGAACCAGAGCACACAGAGAAAACGCACGGGGAGAACGTACAAACTCCTTATAGACAGCACCCATTGTCAGGATGGAATCCGGGTGTTCGATTCTGCAATGCAGCAACTCTACTGCTGAGCCATTTTGCTACCCGTGTTTAATGCTATAATGTCTTTATTATTAATCCAGCATTTTCCCGACTACAACAGTCACTGGGCTAATAGGTCAGTAGTTCCCTGTTTTCTCCCTCTGTCATTACGTACATAATGAGGTCATGTTCGCCTACCCTTCCATTCCCAGGAATATTGTAGAATCTATGGAACATTGGAATGTGAAAATCATAGTGTCCATTAGTCCCAAAACCTTGTTTCAAAACACTGAACTGCAGATCAATGAGACCCTGGGATTAGTGGCTTTCAAGGTTAAGCTAATCTTCTTTAAGAAAAATACAAAGTGTCCAGCAAAGTTTCCCTTTCCTGTGACTTTCAGTCTAAAGAAGGGTCTTGACCTGCAACATCCATTCCTTCTCCCGAGAGATGCTGCCTATCCCGCTGAGCTACTCCAACATTTTGTGTCTATCTTCAATAGAAAGGAGGTTGGTTTGTGTGGTGGTCTGGACTGTGTCCACAAATCGCTGCAATGTCTTGGATGCATCCCGATTAAATGGTTTCTACTGCACACTACTGCCTAATCTACAGTAATTGCTGCCTCTTCTGGTTCCTTGGATATTGTGCACCTATTATTTGAAATTAATGTTAAATGTTATAGGTTCTCTTGAGAAGCTCTAAAATTTACTAACAATGGAAGAAATGCACATGATTTTATAATGTCATGTGTGTTGGGATGCTGACAACCACCAGGTGGCGCCCGCTATGGCACCTTGCCAACAGTCTGTCTCGTCCCTTCCTTCTTTGTTGATTTTTTGTACGTGTTAAATGCATGTTTTAGTGTACTTTTGCTTGTTTTATGTGGAGGGTGGAGGGGGTTGGGAGAAACTTTTTAAATCACTTCCCTTGACGGAGATGGGATTTTTATCCGTATCGTATCTCCATCCGCACTGTGGCTTAATATCGAGGAATTGGCGGCCTCCACTGGAGACCGACTTCAGGAGCTCCAACCGCGGGAGCCTGCGGACTTTAACATCGTGAAGCTTGCGGTCCCTGGTTAGGGACTGACTTCGGGAGCTTCAAGCAGCAGGAGCTTCAATCGCCCCGACGCAGGAGCTTCAATCGCCCCGACTGCAGATGGTTCAACTGCCCCGACTGCGGAAGAATAAAGAGGAAGATTGGACTTGATTGCCTTCCATCACAATGAGGAACATAGGGAATACGCTGTGGTGGATGTTTATGTTAACTTTTATGTAGTTGCGTGTCTTGTTGCTTTTTTTTAGTATGGCTGTATGGTAATTCGCGTTTCACTGTACCTTAATTGGTACATGTGACAATAAACTGACCTTTGAACCTTTGAATTGCACCTTAACCTATTTCCCTTGACTCAAATCTCACATTAAATAAAACATGCACGTATTACGTATTTGGAAACAAATAAAGAAAACATTAAAACTAAAATCTATACCACTATCTCTTACCATTGTAAATAACGTTACGTTTAAACCTTCAATGATGGATAAAGCTTTTTTACAATGGAAAAATAAGGGAATTACTAAGATGGGTGATCTCTATAAGGAAAACTCTTTCCTTTCATTTCAAGAGTTACAACAAATTTATGGACTACACACTAAAGATTATTTTAGATATTTACAAATCAGAGACTATGTTAAAGCAAATACACAGGAACTTAGAAATAGAAAGATAGAAATTTTAGATGAATGCTTAAATAAACATCCGAATACAGAAAAAATGATTTCATATATATATAACATTTTATTGGAAAGTGATGTCCCATCAACAGAAATATATAGACAGTCTTGGGAAAATGAACTAGGCCAAATTATTAGACCAGAAGTATGGGACGAAAGTTTACAACATACTCATCATTGTTCGTTAAATGCTAAACACTCTCTTATACAGTTTAAAATACTACATAGACTACATTATTCAAAACCTAAACTACATAATATCTTTCCAAAAGTATCTCCCATATGTGATAAATGTCAACATTTAGAAGCTAATCTGTCACATTCATTTACAAACTGTATAAAAATTACAAAATTCTGGATAGAAATATTTAGGATAATTTCGAATGTTGTAAATATAATTTTGACCCCTGATTCAAAGTTAATAATACTAGGAATACTGGAAACAGACCAATTAATAACAACGAATCAAATAATCTTTATTGATTATGGTTTAATAATTGGGAAAAAATTAATATTAAAATTTTGGAAAGGCCCTACATCCCCCACAATCAAAATGTGGAATACAGAAATGTCGGAGACACTTCATCTGGAGAGATTGAGGCTTGTCCTAATGGACAGGTTAGATCTGTTCAGAGGGATATGGTCTCCATATATTGAATATTTACAGGGTCATAATGGCTCGGTACGAGGGCTTGACTGAGGCCTGAATATTAGAATGGATAAGATGAAGAAATATATATAATAAATCATGCCTATATCTCCAATGACGGATTAATGATTAAACACTCCATTTGCTTTCATATTTTTTATACTATCTCTCTCTATCTTTTCTTACTTTATAAAAAAAATTAGAAAAGTGTATAGAAGCATATAGTCTTAAATTTTAATATTAATAATAATATTAATATTATTCATATCATGAAAGTATCTTATAATGTATTTTCATTTATGTAAAATAATGTATTTTTCATCAATATGTTTCTATAATAAAAATACTTAACAAAATAAATAAAACATGCACATTTGGGTCCAGCTTTGCTGAAGCCCAGGTCGGAGAGTTGGTTGTTGGACATGACCTTCTGCTCCGAGCCCAGCTCTCCTTTATCCCCCTCAACCTCTCCTTGCTGCTTGCTCCACTCCATCTCACCTCTGCTTTTTCTAGTCAGGCAGTACATCAAGCCAAACCCACTAATCTAGGACAAGGACAAAGGACAAAGGACATTTATTATCACATACACCAATTGGTGTAGTGAAATTTGACTTGCCAGTGCAGCACATGAATAAAGATAATACACAACACTAGAGTATTTAACAATAAACATAAAAACATCCCCTCACAATGGTTCCCACAGTGGGGGAAGGCAGCAAAGCCCAGTCCCATCCCCAGTTCACCCATAGTCGGGCCTATTGAGGCCTCTGCAGTTGCCGCTACGGCGGCCCGATGCTTCAGGCCGTCTCGCCGGGTGATGAAGTTCTGGTGACGAGTGAACACTCTCAGCGGCCCAGAGTGTCTGGAGCGGCCGCTTCCTCCCCGGAGTTCGCAGCTCCCGTACTCCACAGGCCGCGCCGGTCGGAGCTCCGACTGGCGACCTCCATGAGATCCCAGGCTCCGTGATTTTTAAAGCTCACCGCCGCCCGCCCGCGGCTGGAAGCTCCACAGACTGCAGACCGCAGCTCCGCGATGTTGCAGTCGGCGGTCCCAGCCCTCTGGAGCTCCACCGCACGGCGACCCGGGCAAGGCATCGCCCGCTCCACGATAGCGCCCCAGCGCTGTGTACCGCCGCCGGAGCTGAAGTCCCGGCCGGTCCCGGCAGGAAACGCCGCTCCAGACTGCCCGTAGCTGTTAGTCTTTTCATTCTTTTTATTATTTTTAGTTAGTTAAAGTGTTTGTTTTTGGAGGTCTTCTAGTCTTTTTTATGTAGGGGGTGGGGGGGGGGGAAGGGGCGAAGATACGGCCTGGAGGAAAGCCGCATCCCCGACCAGGTAGGTACTGAGAAAATTGTTTCCCCCTTCCCCCCCCCCCCACCCCCTACATAAAAAGACTAAAAGACCTCCAAACACAAACACTTTAACTAACTAAAAATAATAAAAAGAATGAAAAGACTAACAGCTGCTGGCAGGGCAGCCATACTCGACAGCGCCCCCGTTATTTAAGGCAGAGACCCTAAATGAGTAATCCTTCACCACCTGCCACACCATCTGCTGCAGATTCCTGCAACCTTTATCAGCACTAGAAATCTCCCAAGATTTGTAGAAGGATTGTCGCAGGAAATAACTTCCTACTAATGTATCAATGCTTGATGATCCCTTTAAGTAGCTGTGTAGGGATTGGCCATGTGTGCAGGTGAGAGTTGCTGCTGTTTGCCCCAGTGCATGTCCACATCCCCACTTACCTTGTTTGTTCAAGTAGCTGTCAAGATGCTTCTTAAATGTTTAATGCTCCTTTTTACAACACCTCCTCTGGCAACTCATTTGAGATATCAACTACTCCTTTGGTAAAAAAAATTACCCCTCAGATTCTCTTCAAACTTCCATCCTCTCACTCTAAATGGCATAATTGTGCTGCGGGTAGTGCTACTGCCACACAGCACCAGAGACCTGGGTTTGTACCTGACCTTGGGTCCTGTCTGTGTGGAGTTTGTACGTTTTCCCCATGACCTGCGTGGGTTTTTGTTCCCCCGAGATCTTCAGTTTCCTCCCACACTGCAAAGATGTGCAGGTATAGGAGCTTGAAGATTGTAATGTCCAGGTTCAGGAACAGCTTCTTATCGACAACCATCAGGCTATTTAGCACTACAAACACCAACTAAAATCTGAAGTTCCTTGACCACGCATCTGATCCAGAGGATTAAGATGCATGGGACTAATGTGTAGGAAGGAACTGCAGATGCTGGTTTAAACCAAAGATAGACTCAAAAAGCTGGAGTAATACTGACTTGGTCATATGAATTCGGAACTGACTTACTGATAGAACAGAGGGGTTGTGGTGGAAGGATTCGGGCTGGATGTCTGTGACCAGTGGAGTTCCACAGGGATCTGTGCTGGGACGACTGCTGTTTGTCATATATATAAATAACTTGGGCATAAACATAGATGGGTTGGTTAGTAGATTTGCAGGTGGTACCAAGATTGCTGGGGTGGCGGACTGTGAGGAAGGCTGTCAGGTTGTACAACGGAGGTAGACACAAAATGCTGGAGTAACTCAGCGGGTGAGGCAGCATCTCTGGAGAGAAGGAATGGGCTATGTTTCGGGTCGAGACCCTGCTTCAGACTGATGTCAGGGGAGGGGGCGGGACAAAGATGCAATGAAGTTGGAGACAGTAAGACTAGTGCGAAAACTTGGAAGGGGATGGGGATGGAGAGAGAAAGCAAGAGCTATCTACAGCGGGATATGGATCAACTCCAGAAACAGTGGCGCAGTGTAGAGTTGCTGTTTTGCAGTGGCAGGGACCTGGGTTCGATCCTGACTACGGGTGCTGACTGTACGGAATTTGTACGTTCTTCCTGTGACCGCGTGGGTTTTCACCGGGTGCTCCTGTTCCCCCTCACCCTCCAGAGATGCGCAGGTTTGTAAGCTAGTTGTCTTCTGCAAATTGTCCCCAGTATGTAGAACTAGTGTATGGATGATCGCTGGTCGGCGCTGACTCAGTGGGCAAAGAGTCTGCTTCCACGCTGTATCTCTAAACTAAACACATCTAAACTAAAAGGACGAAGAAATGGCAGATGGAATTTAATCCGAGCAAGTGTGAGTTGTTGCAATTTGGGAAGTCTAATGTAAGGGGAAAAGATACAATTAATGGCAGATCCTTAAATTGTATCTGCCATAAAGATACAATTAATGGCAGATCCTTAACAGGGATCTTGTGGTCTAAGTCCATAATTCCCTGAAAGCGGCAACACAAGTTGATATAGTGATAAAGAAGGCATGCAGTATATTTGCTATCATAGATTAGAGCATTGAATACTAGAGCCAGGAAATCAAGATGCATCTTTATAGGACTTTGGTTGGGCCACATTTGCAGTATTGTGCGTAATTCTGGTCATCCCATTACAAGAATGATGTGGAGGCTTTTGATAGGGTGCAGAGGAAATTTAGCAGAATGGTACCTGGGTTAGCGGTTATTATCTCCAGGGAGCGGTTAGACAGACTAAGATTGGTTCTCTCGAATGTCGGGGGTTGCAGGGAGACCTGATAGAGGTATATATAATTATGAGAGGCATAGATAGGAGAGACGGTCAGAATCTCTCTCTCAATTTGAGATCAAATACTAGGGGGTAGGTTTATGGTGAGAGGGACAACGTTTAAAGGAGATGTGCGTGGCTAGTTATTTACATTGAGGGTGGTGAGTCCCTGGAACATGCTTCTGGGGATAGTGGTTATAGCAGATGTTATAACAGACATTGTGGGCCGAAGGGCCTGTTCTTGTACTGTTCTATGTTCTATGAAAGTTAATTGTTTCTATCAGCGATTAAATAACCAATTAGTGTCCTACAGTTCACAAATGATTTTGCGATACATCAAAGCTTCCAGCTGGTGTTATTAATGCTCAAAAGGAAAATGTTTTTATGGTTTACATCTTAAAGATATGCCATGTTGCTTCACAAACATTACATTTGTTGAAATGAGCAGGCGCAGCCAAACTGCAGACATTAAAGTCTAGAATTGATGAGACAAATGAAATGTTGGCTTGTTCTGCTGGATTTGTTGAGTAACTAAACTGTGAATCTTTGGAGTTAGGAACTGACACAAAAATGATTGGAAATGTGGTATAATATAGACAAGTATTACCTGTAAAACTCACACCAGCAATGTCCTATGATCTAATGTGGAAACCTTCCGATCGTATGAAACAGCCCATAATGTCATTTCACACCGTTTCATTAAAAAAAACCCTTACTATGCAGAAGTTTCAAAGTGAAAGTGGTTGCGGATGAACTCATCAAGGATAATTAATGGACATGATTATTAAAGTTCATTAATTGTCTCAACATGAATTTCTTGAAAAAATTACTCATTCATTATCTTTTAAAATGTCTATAGGCAAAACATAATTAGAAATCTGCAGTTTAATTTGTTTCTTTATTTTTGCAATTTAAAACTACTGTTATTAGCTTAATGAGATGTTCTTTAGAACATGTAAAACATGGCATGAAACAGATCCTCAGGTGTTTTTCTTTTCCTCCTGTCTGGTGCCTGTCAAACACTCAGCAACGGTGAAAGCGGTGGAATCTTTGTCATTACCTTGAAAATGAGACTTCATTTAAATGTCATTACCTTGTTATTGTAATAGCTCTCTTTCAATTACTGATACTGCAAGAAGATTGTGATGATCGGCTAATGGCGATAAAAACCTTGGTCAGTTCTCAAGATTTGGGTCAATTAATCCATTCATTATCTGCATAAAAAAATATTAAATCATAAAGACACACAGAGAGGCTAGTGTGTGATTTATACTACTTCTGCTCATCTTATGATAGAACTGAGTACGTCTAAGTCTCACCCACAAATTCCTATTTTTTTGTTTTTCATTGATTGTACAAGCAAAACAGCCCGTTAAGATTGCAGAATATACTTGCTGCCACTAAAAGCCATTGTGATGTCTAGTTTAGTTTAGAGATACAGCACGGAAACCGGCCCTTTGGCCCACCGAGTCCGCGCCGACCAGCGATCCCCTATCATACACACACCAGGAACAATTTACAATTACACCAAACCGATTAATCTACAAACCTGTACATCTATGGAGTGGGAGGAAACTGGCAAATCCATGCAGACAGCACCTGTAATCAGGTTCGAACCTGCATCTCTGGCGCTGTAAGGCAGCAACACCACCGCTCCGCCCATTAACGCTTTTGTTAAAGTTACACAAGGACATCCACAGTGTTCCTAATAATTCAATGTCCACTTTAAAGTGAATCCAAATTAGTTAAGGTCAATAGTTAGGATTGGAGTAGGATTTATTTCCATCTTCACCATCTTTACCCAATAATATTTTATTAACTGATAAGTGGGTGCCATGCAGGTGGGGAAATCTGATGATACAGGCACAGAGCAGAAATAAAACCCATTTATTTTAATCTCACAGAATATTTTCTCTCACTATTTTATATCAATTTTTCAGGCTTAGTGCCTGATTAGCTCGGTCACCATTTATTGGCTTTTCTGAATCGCTTTGAGACTACAGTGGTAATTCACAGACCAGAACTGCTACAATCTTTCTGGTGAAGGAGTTTCCTCAGTGCTATTGGTAAGGACTTTCCAGGATAGAGACATGGCGGGGATGAGGAACCAGAGATAGATTTATGAGTCCGGGTTGTTGTGCAACTTGGAGAGGAACATGCATGTGGCGGTATTCACAGTTTCTTGTGGCGGTATTCACAGTTCCTTGTTGTGTTATTCATGGATTTGAGATATGAAGCTAATGTAGCTGTAGAGAATAACAGCAGGGTATTTTGTGATGGTGGGGGTTTGGATATAGTTTGTGGTGCAATTCATGTGTAACTCTCAATATTATTCCAGATACATTCAGAAAAAGCTCGCAATGATGATCATTCAGGAAATTATACCTAGGGTTCTCTGTGCTTCTTTTTATTTGCTATCCTAAATCATTCCTATGACAATTTAATGTACACGACCACCCACTTGGCTTGTACGGTTTGCCAGCCCATTTGCTATCAAGCTTCTTAATGTTGAAGCTGCACTCAAGCCACAAGTGGAGAATATGTCATCGTGGCCAGAGTCTCTCTGGAGATAGTCATTGCCCATTGCCTGGCACGTGAGTGGGACGAATGTTCACTGCCAGGTATCAGTCTGTGCTTGGACCCTGCCTAAATTATGCTCCATACAGGCCTGCAGTGATTCATCTTTAGAGGACTTGAGAATTGAACTTTGTTCTGTGCCCTGTTTTACCAACAAATATTCTCTGAATTCAGCTTGATTCTGTCCAGGTGGGGAAACAAGTTAAGACTCACAGAACTTTACTAAACCTGACTAAAGGCCCTGTCCCACTTACGTGTCCTTGGCACGCAAATTACTCGACCTCGTCGTCGCGTTGAGGCACACGGGCATCGTGTGGCCGCGCAGGGCCGGTCCCACTGTGAAGCGCGGAGGGGTATGTAGTTGTGCGCGGTATCGCACGGCGCTCCAAAATTTTGTAGCAAACAAGATCTTCGCGCGTCACCGGCCTGTCGCGTAACTGACGGCCAAAGTGGGACAGGCCCAAGACCCAGGCGCAACGCAACGTCTCACCTCCAACAGAAGCAGAAGCAGGTAAACTATCGCCGAGCTCGGCCTGGGGCTCACGGCCGTTGCGGTCCGAATCCGCCCCCACTTCTACTCCCAGAGCGGGACCAAGAAAATTGAAGATGGACACAAAATGCTGGAGTAACTCAGCGGGACCGGCAGCATCTCTGGACAGAAGGAATGGATGATGTTTCTGGTCAAGACCCTTCTTTCAGACTGAAGAAGAGTCTCGACCCGAAACATCACCCATTGCTTCTTTCCAGAGATGCCGCCTGTCCCGCTGAGTTACTCCAGCTTTGTGTTTCTATCTTCAAATGACGTCACGTGCTCCAGACGGTTGTGCGGGCGCATGAAGTCTCGCGCGCGACCTTCGCGGGATCGTCGCACCTCAACATGACCACGAGGTCGCGTAATTAGCGAGCCAAGGACATGTAAGTGGGACAGGGGCTTAAATTCCAAAACTAAAATAATATTACTACAGGAACCAGAAATATTGTGATATATTATGTTTCAGAAGGTACGATATAAAATATTACAAACTGCTGTTTTCTCATGTGACCACTTTTCAATTGTTTACTGGAACTATTGGTATCCTTTCTTTCTGTCCTTTGCAAGCCTTATCTTACAGGTAGTCCCCCAATTATGACAGGGCTTCATTGCTGAGAACTATTTATAACCTAAACGGTACATAAATTGAGAATGATCAGAAACAGTGGTGAAGAGAGAGCTGCTGAATTAGGTCATTCGGCCCATCATAGATCCATTGATACGTAGACAATCGGTGCAGGAGTAGGCCATTCAGCCCTTCGAGCCTGCACCATCATTCAATGTGATCATGGCTGATCATCCACAATCTGTACCCCGTTCCTGCCTTCTACCCATATTCCTTGATTCCACCAGCCCTAAGAGCTCTATCTAACTCTCTTTTGGATGCATCCAGTGAACTGACCTCCACTGCTTTCTGAGGCTGAGAATTTAACAAATTCACAACTCTCTATGTGAAACCGTTTTTCCTCATCTCAGTTCTAAAGGGCCTACCCCTTATTCTTAAACTGTGACCCCTGGTTCTGGATTCCCCCAACATCGGGAACATGTTTCCTGCGTCTAGCGTGTCCAATCCATTAATAATTTTATGTGTTTCTATAAGATATCCTCTCATCCTTCTAAGTTCCAGCGAGTACAAGTTTTATTATTTCAGCATATGACAGTCTCGCCATCCCGGGAATTAACCTTGTGAGCCTAAGCTGCACTCCCTCAATAGCAAGAATGTCCTTCCTCAAAACTTCACACAATACTCCAGTTGTGGTCTCACCAGGGCCCTGTACAACTGCAGAAGGACCTCTTTGCTCCATCAATTCTACTCTGCCATTCATTCATGGCTGATCTATATTTTCCTCTCAACCCCATTCTCCTTCCTTCTCCCCATAACCTTTGACACCCATACTAATCAAGAATCTGTCAATCTCTGCTTTAAAAATACCCAATGACTTGGCCTCCACAGCAGTCTGTGGCAACGAATTCCAAAGATTCACCACCCTCTGACAAAATAAATCTCCTTGTGCCCTTTGTCCTTTTATTTTAAGGCTGTTCCCTCTGATCCCAGACTCTCCCACTAGTGGAAACACCCTCTCCATTTCCACTCTATCCAGACCTTTCACTATTCGGTAAGTTACAATGAGGTTCCCCCTCATCTTTCTAAACTCCAGCGAGTACATGCCCAGTGCCTTCAAACGCTCATCATATGTTAACCCATGTCTGAAGCCATTCTTGTAAACCTCCTCTCGACCCTCTCCAATGCCAGCACGTCCTTCCTCAGATATGAAGCCCAAAACTGCTCACAATGTCTGCCCAGCTCTATCTCCTAGCTCTACATGAATGCCCAGCTGGAGAGGGGTGGGGAGAGAAGGCATGGAGAAGTATCCCATTCCCACCTGACTGAAGTTCCCTCTAGCACTGCAAGAGCTGGCATTCACCCCCTCAATGTTTGATATGTAGGATGTTTCTATAATTTGGGTGTTTATAATCTCGGGGAGGATCTATAACTCTCAATATTACTCCAGATAATTTCGGAAAAATGATGATCATGCAGGATATTATGCCTAGGGTCCTTGCAAGTCTCTGTCTCTCTCTGTGTTTCTTTTTACTTATGGTCCTCAATCATCCCTATGACAACCTTTAGTTCATACGGTTTGCCTGTCTGTTTGTCCAATGTAATAATGCATGATGTCAATCCATCACCACACCAAAGATAATTCAGGAGAGAAGAAAAAAATGTTTATCAGCAATCGAGAACTCGATAACAAATATTTTATCTGAAGTTCACAATTGGCTGGATTAAATTGGAATTTTAGTCAATACTGATCCTAGCTTGTTGATGGAGCATTCCTAAAAGCAGAAACACCTGGAAATAGTCATCAGGGCCCAGGCAGCATCTGTGGACAGAACTAGACATATTAAACACTAGACTAAGCATCACACGGGAGGACTGGTCCCCAACGCAATATTCCACCTCTCCACCAATTCCAATGGGTTCTTGGGCTGGCAGCTCAGTCACTCAAGCCTGTTGTGCTGACAGCTCACTCACTCACGGCTGGTGGGCTGGCAGTTGACTCACGGCTATTCCTTGAGATTCCATTTCAAGCAGGGTGCAAGGCCACCAAATTCAAGTGCAGTTTCATACCATTTCAAGCAGGGTGCAAGGCCACGACAGCGAGTCATGACCTCTCCCTCCTCCATCTTGCAGAGACTAAGCCATGCCCACACTTCTGGGTTTTATAGTCCCTCCCCCTCCCACAAGAAGGGGCCTGGCCTTTGGAGCGTGATTGACAGGAGACAGAATCTAAAAAAAAAAAAAATTAAAATACTAATAACTCTTTTATTTTTCATCGATGGAAAAATCCTCGGCACCTAATGAGCGGAGGCCATTAATATGGCCAAAAATCACAACCATATGTGGTAGAGATTTTTTCTAAACTCAATATAAAGCACAAACAGGAAGTGGTCAAGATTAGACTTTTAATTATATAGAAGGCAAGGCAACTTTAATTAGGCAAGGCAACTTTAATTAGGCAATGCAGATTTCGCATTTCCAAACCAAAGGCAACACAGCTTTAGCATTTCCAAACCAAAGGCAACACAGCTTTAACATTTGCAAACCAAAGGCAACACAGCTTTAGCATTTGCAAACCAAAGGCAACACAGCTTTAGCATTTCCAAACTATATTTTCAAACCACATTAAGGGCACTGACAGGCCAGTAAAACCACTCACAGTTTTCAGTGTTATTCACAGCTCAGAATGAGAGATGTGACCCTCTCACTCCCCCGTCTTGCAGAGACTGATTGAGGCACTCAACACTTCTGGGTTTTATAGTCCCTGTGTAAGGGCCGTGGCCTTCAGGAGAGAGAATCTAAACATTTTTTAAACATGAATAACTCTTTTATTTTTCATCGATGGGAAAAATCCTCTTGTCCTGCGCAGCGGAGGGGGACTCTGAGTAAGATGGCCAAAAATCACAGCCGTAAGTGGCAGTGCTTTTTCTAAAATCAATATACAGAACAACAGGAAGTGGTCAAGATCTGACTTTAAGTAATATAGATAACATGCTGCCGGATCTACTGAGATCCTCAATGTCAGATATCCATGATTTGCAGAATTTTGATTTTAATTAACTGTTGATGGTTTGATACTTTATTATCACATGTGACATGTCACAGTAAAATTCTTTGTTTTGCATGCACAAAGTATGAAAAAAGTCGCGATGTATAGGGTGCCGACAGTTACAAGAGTGTCCAATATACTCCTCATTGTCCCTCTTTGTTCTCGGCACCCCCCCCACCCCACATGTCACTCATTGTTCTCGACGGCACTCCCCACACTGGGTCCATCTTTGTTCTGGCTGCCCCACCAAGCCAGGTCCTTCTTTGTTTTCAGCAGCGTGCCTGGTCGTAGATGGTAATATAACTGAATGTCTAAAGTGGCGATTAACATCTCTTTTTTGAAGATCGCCAATACCTGGCACTAATCTTGTACAAGATGTCCGCGATTTATCAGCCTTTGTCTGAATGTTATTTAGATCTTGCTGTCGGCACGGAAGAATGACTTTGTTTTAAGAGGGATTGTTCATGGAATTGAACTTTGTGCAAACAACAGCAAACATTCTCTCTTGTGACCCTTTACTACAAGGACAATCATTTATGTAGATTAATATGTTTAGGCCTAAGACACTGTCCTAAAGAACCACTGCAGAGATGCTTGGTGGTTGGGATGAGTGACCTTCTCTAAACTCTCCTTTATCATTCCTTGTCCAAGGTATGACTCGATTCAAAGTTGTGTTCTTCCAATGATGCCCATTGACTACAATTTTTATCAGTGCTCCTAGATGCACATGCAGTGCATGAACTGCTGCCTTGGATGTTTAGGGCAGTTAGTCTCATCTCGCTTTTGGAATTCAGCTCTTTGATCTCCACATGAACAAAAGCTGTGGAGATTTGACGTGGATACATTTTTCCCATTGAGGGTAGGGAAGATTCACACAAGAGGGCACGACATGAGAATTAAGGGACAGAAGTTTCGGGGTAATGTGAGGGGGAACTTCTTTACTCAGAGGGTGGTGGCTGTGTGGAATGAGCTTCCAGCAGAAGTGGTGGAGGCAGGATCGATTTTAACATTTAAGAGTAAAGTGGATAGGTATATGGACGTGAAGGGAATGGAGGGGTATGGTCTGAGTGCAGGTAGATGGGACTAGGGGAAAACAAATGGTCGGCATGGACTGGAAGGGCCGAGAGGGCCTGTTTCCGTGCTGTAATTGTTATATGGTTATTGTTATATGGTTATTTGGAACGATGTGATCCTGGTGAAACCTGTTCGTGCCATCTGAAAGTACTGTTGTTGCTACCTCCCATTGCATTCCTCAGCATTGAAAGGAGGCTGTTTGAGGCATAATTAGATCAATGGATTTGATCTGGTTTTTGTGATCAACAAACACCTTGTCAGTCTTCCCCAGAATTAGGTCGTAGTAACAAGGAACTGTAGATACTGGTTTACACAAGAGGACACGAAGACCTGTAGTAACTCAGCGGGTCAAGCAGCATCTCTGGAGAACATGGATAGGTGTTTTTTGGGTCGATCCCTTCTTCAATCTCAGATGAGCAAAGTTTGGCTGATATATTGTTGTAACTTGACTGGAGACAAACAGTAGCTTTCTAGTGATCGATGAGAGTGGGGTAGTGGATGCTGCCTGCATGGAATGCAGTAAGGCATTTGACAAAGTTTCTCCTGGTAGAAGATTAAAATGCATGGCATCCATGCTGATTTGGTTGTTTGGATTCAGAACTGGCTTGCTCATTGAAGACAGAGTGTTGTGGTGTAAGGGTATTATTCTGGCTGGAGGTCTGTGACTAATGAAGTTCCTCAGGGAACTGTGCTGGAACCTCTGTTGTTTGTGATACATACAGTATTAATGACTTGGATGTAAATGTAGATGTGGTTGTTAGTAAGTTTGCAGACAACATCAAAGTTGGTGTCGTTTCAGACAGTGAGGAAGTCTGTTGAAGTATAGAGCAGGATATAGAGCAACTACAGATATGGATGGAAAAACGGCAGACAGAGTTTAATCCAAGCAAGTGTGAGATGGTACATCATGGGAGGTTGAATGTAAGGAAACATATGTAGTTAATGGCAAAATGTTTAACTACAAATAACCTTTGCTTTCCCCCTCTCTCCGTCCCTCACCACCCTAGTTCTCCGACTAGTTTCACTGCCCTCCTGTTTGTATGCCTCGTTGTCACCTTTCCCTCAGCTAACAATGAACCATTCTACATTTCCTGATCATTGTCTGCATTGATCTGTGGTTTTCACACCCTACATTCTCTTTGTACCCTTCCTTACCTCCAGTTTCCCTCTCCCCTGACTCCCAGTCTGAAGAAGAGTCTCAATCCGATACGTCACCCATTCCTTCTCTCCAGAGATGCTGCCTGACCTGCTGAGTTACTCCAGCATTTTGTGTTTATCTTCAGTGCATTCTGGAGCTAGAAACCGTTCCAGGGACCAGTAGGTGGCCTGGGAATTGACAAGAAGTAACATATTCTTATTCATATATTCTTATATCTTATATCTTATATAACTTACATATAAAATTCTTAATGGATTAGACAGGCTGGATGCAGAAAATGTTTTCCCGGTGTTGGGGGAGTCAAGAACCAGGGGTCACAGTTTAAGAATAAGGGGTAGGCCATTTAGGACTGAGATGAGGAAAACCTTTTTCACCCATAGAGTTGTGAATCTGTGGAATTCTCTGCCTCAGAAAGCAGTGGAGGCCAGTTCACTGGATGCTTTCAAAAGAGAGTTAGATAGAACTCTTAGGGCTGGTGGAATCAAGGAATATGGGGAGAAGGCAGGAACGGGGTACTGATTCTGGATGATCAGCCATGATCATATTGACTGCTCGAAGGGCTGAATGGCCTTATCCTGCACGTATTTTCTATGTTTCTATTCCCATTTGCCCCAAAACCTTTGTACTGCATTTCCCATCAAAATGAAGCGTGTTCCTGATCCTGATCCAACTTTAACTTTGGACAAGATCCAAGTGCTGATTCTCCAGTGTAGCTCTGGTAGTGAGTCGGTCCCACCATTGGATTCCAGCAATAAAGTGAAGTAACAGATTTATCCTTTAGAAATTGATGAAGAATTCGAGCTTTTGTCTAGTAACAATTGCACCAGGGCCTCCGTGGCTGAGGTTGTTCCCCGTTTCAGTTTCCCTTCCTTTCAGAGATAGTGTAACCACAACAACTTGTGAGAAATATAAAAGCCAGTACAGAATCCTGGAAATTGAAATTAAAACTGATACATGCTGGAAATGAACTATGGTCGCAACAGCTCTGATGAAAGGTCATAAACATTTACGCACATGCACATTTATAATGTTCCAATGCAGTTCGACTGATTTGACAGCATGGAAGATCTCTCTCTGTAGAAATGAATTTGGTGCCTTTCTTTACTCTTGCATTGTAGTCCAGGCACATACTGAAATCATAGATTCTTACAGAGCAGAATGAGGCCATCTTTGCCATATGTTTGTGCCAACTCTTTCAAAGAGGTATCTAACTGAAGAAGTGTCCCAACCCGAAACATCACCCATTCCTTCTCTCCTGAGATGCTGCCTGTTCCACTGAGTTACTCCAGCTTTTTGTGTCTATCTTCCGTTTAAACCAGCATCTGCAGTTCCTTCCTACACAGGTATCTAATTAGTTTGACATATCCGATTTCATTTCGCTGTTGCTTGTAACTTCATTCATTTCCCTCTTCCTTTTAAAAATTACTAATTTACTTGATTCTACCATCATTACAGGTAACTTATCCTAGATCATTACTTACTAATGTCTATTTTTCCTTCAAATTATTGTCTGTACCTATACTAGTTATCTCAATCCTATATCCTGTGATCACTGACTCTTCTGTTCCATCTGGCACTAAGAATAGATTCTAGCTGATGGAAATCTTTCAGCTCTATTGCCATTTCATTGCATCACCTCTGCCCCACACCACATAAACACTTTGACATGCTTCTTGGGGTATAGTGCTTGGTATTGTCCATAATGCTATTCCTGTGACCTAATCTGGTTAATTATAGTTCCTAGCTTTTGTGCGCTTAAAGGGGCTAAGCTGGTCAGTTCCCAAGAAAGGACACCGAATTTTCATAGGGCTCTTAAAAATAGCGGAGTCAGGGGATATGGGGAGAAGGCAAGAACAGGGAACTGATTGGGGATGATCAGCCATGATCACATTGAATGGCGGTGCTGGCTCGAAGGGCCGAATGGCCTACTCCTGCATCTATTGTCTATTGTCTATTGTCTATTGTCTAATTGCAAAGCACAGTTAATCGTTGCTCATGTTTGTCATGCTCATTATTGCACATCAAACTAGGTTTAAGTTTAGGTTCAGGTTTACTATTGTCAAATGTACCGAGGTAATATGCAAAGTTTTATAGACATGATTGCTGATTGTAGCCAACCTGAATGGCGCTGTCTGTCAACTAAGATGGGTAGCTAACACCACATAAAGCTGGTCTGTCCTATATAAAACCGGGTGATATTACACCAAACTAACCCACATCACATAATTGTGTAAGAAGGAACTGCAGATGCTGGATGAAACCGAAGGTAGACACAAAAAGCTGGAGTCATTCAGCGGGTCAAGCAGCATCTCTGGAGAAAAGGAATAGGTGATGTTTCAGGTCAATATCCTTCTTCAGAACAGCTTTCTGTGTCTTTCTTCCGTATAACATAAAGCTGGTCTGAACTCCTTCAAATTGAATGAATATATGAAAAAAAATTGCAGCTGCTGAAAATCTGAAAGGAAATAGAAAATCTTAGGAAAAATCAGCAGGTCAGGCAGCATCAGTGGAATGAGAAACAGTTAACATTATAGAAACATAGAAACATAGAAATTAGGTGCAGGAGCAGGCCATTCGGCCTTTCGAGCCTGCACCGCCATTCAATATGATCATGGCTGATCATCCAACTCAGTATCCTGTACCTGCCTTCTCTCCATACCCCCTGATCCCATCCGCCACAAGGGCCACATCCAACTCCCTCTTAAATATGGCCAACGAACTGGCCTCAACTACCTTCTGTGGCAGAGAATTCCACAGATTCACCACTCTCTGTGTGAAAAAAGATTTTCTCATCTCGGTCCTAAAAGACTTCCCCCTTATCCTTAAACTGTGACCCCTTGTCCTGGACTTCCCCAACATCGGGAAGCTAACACCACATCTTCCTGCATCTAGCCTGTCCAACCCCTTAAGAATTTTGTAAGTCTCTATGAGATCACCCCTCAATCTTCTAAATTCCAGCGAGTACAAGCCGAGTCTATCCAGTCTTTCTTCATATGGAAGTCGTGCCATCCCAGGAATCAGTCTGGTGAACCTTCTCTGTACTCCCTCTATGGCAAGAATGTCTTTCCTCAGATTAGGAGACCAAAACTGTACGCAATACTCCAGGTGTGGCCTCACCAAGACCCTGTACAACTGCAGTAGAACCTCCCTGCTCTTGTCCTCAAATCCTTTTGCTATGAATGCCAACATACCATTTGCTTTCTTCACAGCCTGCTGCACCTGCATGCCTACTTTCAATGACTGGTGTACCATGACACCCAGGTCTCGCTGCATCTCCCCTTTTCCTAATCGGTCACCATTCAAATAATAGTCTACCTTCCTGTTTTTGCCACCAAAGTGGATAACCTCACATTAATCCACATTATACTGCATCTGCCATGCATTTGCCCACTCACCCAGTCTATCCAACTCATCCTGCAGCCTCCTAGCATCTTCCTCACAGCTAACACTGCCCCCCAACTTCGTGTCATCCGCAAACTTCGAGATGTTGCATTTAATTCCCTCGTCCAAATCATTAATGTATATTGTAAATAGCTGGGGTCCCAGCACTGAGCCTTGCGGCGCCCCACTAGTCACTGCCTGCCATCCTGAAAAGGACCCATTCACTCCTACTCTTTGCTTCCTGTCTGCCAGCCAGTTCTCTATCCACATCAATACTGAACCACCAATACCATGTGCTTTAAGTTTGTATACCAATCTCTTGTGTGGGACCTTGTCGAAAGCCTTCTGAAAGTCCAGATATAACACAACCACTGCTTCTCCCTTATCCACTCTACTAGTTACATCCTCAAAAAATTCAATAAGATTCGTCAGACATGATTTACCCTTCGTAAATCCATGCTGACTTTGTCCAATGATTTCACCACTTTCCAAATGCGCTGCTATCCCATCTTTAATAATTGACTCTAGCAGTTTCCCCACTACCAATGTTACATTAACTCGTCTGTAATTCCTCGTTTTCTCTTTCCCCCCCTTTTTAAAAAGTGGGGTTACATTAGCTACCCTCCAATCCTCAGGAACTACTCCAGAATCTAAAGAGTTTTGAAAAATTATCACTAAGGCATCTGCTATTTCTGGGGCTACTTCCTTAAGTACCCTGGGATGCAGCCTATCTGGCCCTGGGGATTTATCGGCCTTTAATCCATTCAATTTACCTAACACCACTTTCCGGCTAACCTGGATTTCACTCATTTCCTCCATCTCATTTGACTCGCGATCCCCTGCTATTTCCGGCAAATTATTTATGTCTTCCTTAGTGAAGACAGAACTAAAGTAGTTATTCAATTGATCTGCCATGCCCTTGTTCCCCATGAACAATTCACCCGTTTCTGACTGCAAGGGACCTACATTTGTTTTAACTAATCTTTTGCGCTTCACATATCGATAAAAACTTTTGCAGTCAGTTTTTATGTTTCCTGCCAGTTTTCTTTCATACTTCATTTTCCCTTTCCTAATTAAGCCCTTTGCCTTCCTCTGTTGGTCTCTGAATTTCTTCCAGTCCTCTGGTAGGCTACTTTTTCTGGCTAATTTGTACGCTTCATCTTTTTCTTTGATACTATCCCTGATTTGCCTCGTTATCCACGGATGCGCCACCTTCCCTGATTTATTCTTTTATCATACTGGGATGAACAATTGTTGTAGTTCATCCATGCAGTCTTTAAATGCCTTCCATTGCATATCCACCGTCAACCCTTCAAGAATCAATTGCCAGTCGATCTTGGCCAATTCACGTCTCATACCCTCAAAGTTACCTTTCTTTAAGTTCAGGACCCATGTTTCTGAATTAACAATGTCACTCTCCATCCTAATGAAGAACTCAACCATATTATGGTCACTCTTGCCCAAGGGGCCACGTACAACAAGGCTGCTAACTAACCCTTCCTCATTACTCAATATCCAGTCTAGAATAGCCTGCTCTCTCGTTGGTTCCTCCACATGTTGGTTTAGAAAACTATCCCGCATACATTCCAAGAAATCCTCTTCCTCAGCACCCCTGCCAATTTGATTCACCCAATCTATATGTAGATTGAAGTCACCCATTATAACAGTTTTACCTTCATTGCACGCATTTCTAATTTCCTGTTTGATGCCATCCCCAACTCCATTACTACTGTTAGGTGGCCTGTACACAACACCCACTAGCCTTTTCTGCCCCTTAGTGTTTCGCAGCTCCACCCATATCGATTCCACATCCTCCAAGCTAATGTCATTCCTTTCTATTGCGTTTACCTCCGCTCTAACCAGCAACGCTACCCCACCTCCTTTACATCTCTGTCTATCCTTCCTGAATATTGAATATCCCTGGATGTTCAGCTCCCAGCCTTGGTCACCCTGGAGCCATGTCATTATGGGTCTTCTAATTCACTACCACTTCTTTAGTTCAGTTTAGTTTAGAGATACAGCATGGAAACAGGCCCTTTGGCCCATCAGGTCTGTGCCGACCAGCGATCCCAGCACATTAACACCATCCTACACCCACTAGGGACAATTACTACATTTACCAAGCCAATTAACCAATAAACCTGTACTTCTGTGGAGTGTGGGTGGAAACTGAAGATCTCAAAGAAAACTCACAAAGATCATGGGGAGAACGTACAAACTCCGTACAGATGGCACCCGTAGTCGGGATCGATCCTGGGTCTCCGGCGCTGCATTCGCTGTAAGGCAGCAACTCAACCGCTGCGCCACCGTGACCGCCATTCTGTTGAATGATCACAGATCCAAAATATAACCTGCTCCTTCTTGCATAGATGCTGCCCGATGTGCTGATTTTCTAGGATCTTCTGTTCTTGATCCTTAAGATTAGTCCAACATGGGAAAACAACTGCTTCTTCATTTTCTGGAGGCATGAAAATGTCCTGTTCCAGTGGACCAGGAAGCACTTCAAGGATGTTGGGAAGATTTAACAGTGGTAATTAATGTTATAAATCAGTCACTAAGGACACAGGCCGAATACGGTATGAAGAAGAATCTAGACCTGAAACGTCGCCTATCCATTTTCTCCAGAGATGCTGCCTGATCTGCAGAGTTACTCTAGCATTTTGTGTCAATCTATGGGATGCAATGTTGCATAGATATCTATAATGCAGCTATCTCTATGCAAAAGGAAAGAATGTCACTGCACCTAGCAAGTATCAACATGAAGATCAATGACTTCATACACATTGTCTAACCATCATGTTTAAGTCACCTTTAAATGTTTAGCAGTGTTGTCGGTGTTATCCATATTATTTAGCCTGCGTACACATTCAACTACGACAAGCATATCACCCAAACCCTTAACAATCGCACGCCCCTCTCGCCTTCAGGACACAGGCAGCAGAGGCAACCAAACAAAAGGGACTGACACTGTTGTACGACATTACATGCATGAGGAGAAAGTGTCCTCCACCTTCAGAGACCATGACTAGCAGCAAGATCAAAAATTATAGAAACTAACAGAATAATGATGTTAATTTAATCAACTTGGATGCCACTTTGATGACTTTCTAAGCCAAGTTGGGCGGCACATTCTAATTTTTGATAGAGTGAGTAGAAGGGCAGGAGGAAAGGAAGCCCAGGTGATAGATCCTGACTGTTGTAGAGCATGCAGGTGAATATTTGAAATGGGAAGGCATGTAGATGAAGGATGATCAATGCGCACAACAAAGTCATTACTACATTGGAAATCCAGAGGCTTCAAACTTGCACAACTGCAGAGGTGGTTTACACCGATGATAGACACAAAAAGCTGGAGTCACTCAGCAGGACAGGCAGCATGTCTGGATAGAAGGAATGGGTGAGGTTTTGGGTCTGAAGGTCTCGAACAGAAACGTCACCCATTCCTTCTCTCCAAAGATGCTGTCTGTTACGCTGAGTTACTCCAGCATTTATGTGTCTATCTCCAACATGGAAGTAATGACTAACTCTTCAAGCTTCTCCCCTTGTTCATAGACCTTGGATCTTGAGGATAACTTGCTTCCTCAGCGGTTTCGCCAGTTCTGATGTGGGCAGATGTTGCGACGATGTGCTCTTTGTGCTGCATGTGCAAGGATTGTGTGTGCACCCAATGCAAAAACGCTATGCTCTCCTTCTCCACCTTCAGTGATTCATGGGCCAGGGATTCCCAGGAGTCAGGCAGATGTTCACTTCTACAAGGAAGGTTTTGTGAGGCAGCAACCACTCCAAAAGGCACAAATCTCTTCTTTGTCAGGGAGACAGAATATCTAATCTTATTGCACCCATACTGTAGACCAGACAGTATTGCTGATTTGATCCATGTCTGGTTTTGCTGCTGATGACCAGATCCATAATCCATGTCAGGTTTCCCATACCACTATCACCTCGTGCATGCAGGCAGCAAAATTGTTTTTTAGTGTTCTTACGATTCAGAGCCTACAGTACTCATCCCGATGGTCTCTGTATGTATACAAATTAAAGTACTTGTTATGATATATAATGACTCTGTATCATAAGTACTTTCCACACATACCATCAATGCCCTCTCATATTCCAGATGCCAGATGATCTATATCGGTGAGACCAAGCAGAGGCTTGGCGATCGTTTCGCCGAACACCCCCGCTCGGTCCGCATTAACCAACCCGACCTCCCGGTGGCTCAGCACTTCAACTCCCCCTCCCATTCCGTATCCGACCTCTCGGTCCTGGGCCTCCTCCACGGCCAGAGTGAGCAACACCGCAAGTTGGAGGAACAGCACCTCATATTCCGCTTGGGGAGTCTGCATCCTTTGGGCTTGAACATTGAATTTTCTCAATTCTGTGAACCCTTGCTGTCTCCTTCCCACCTCTCCCTCAGCCCTCGGGCCCTGGCATTCCCTCCATCTCCCTCCCCCACCCTAGTCGCACCAGCTTCTCATTTTCACACCACAAACAGCTTACAATGGCTTGTTCCCTTTATCATTGATACTTTTTTTTTGCATATTCATTGTTCTTTATCTCTCCACATCACCGTCTATATCTCTCGTTTCCCTGATCCCTGACCAGTCTGAAGAAGGGTCTCGACCCGAAACGTCACCTATCTCCTTCGCTCCTTAGATGCTGCTGCACCCGCTGAGTTTCTCCAGCCTTTTGTGTGCCCTTGCTGACAACAAATATGGCATTGTGCCTGGTTGTACCACAACTGTAGCCTCCTTTTGCTCTTATTTCATTCACAAGTTTAATGTTTAAACTATTTGTTTTATTATTAATATTTTAATGTTTTATGTTTTTTCTTAATGATTTACTGTATGTCGTGTTGTTACTTGCGAGTGGAGCATCAAGGCAAATTCCTTGTATGTGTACATACTTGGCCAATAAACTTATTCATTCATTTATTCATTCATTCATTCATTCATTCGATCTGTCCATGATCACCATTATTCTTACAGCTTCACAATTTAGCACATCTCAATGAAAGATTTTCTTTTAAAGTTTAAATGTGTGGTTCAGTCTGCTCTTGCTAATGAAGTGTCCTCCAAGTGGCATTTCTACTTGCAACCTCACTGCAAGCAATAATCGCTTCATCAGTTCACTGGGCATATTCATAGGTGACCGTCAGACATTTGCTCACCAAAGCCTCTCTTTCCCTCCACATTCTGAAGAAACCTTTCATTTGGACAGGGAAGGTGATCAAAACATGCAATTAATGAATTGTATGTTCAAAAAGCAGGCTGTTAATGAAAATCTACCAGTCCACGTAAATTTGGGAAACTTTGTTAATCATTTCAGATGTAATTGACAAAAATTACAGATTAAAGTAAACTCTATGGTAAAACCATTATCACAACTGAAATTTCTAAATGTTTGCATTTTAGAGTAGATTAAAAATCTGAACTGCATGCACCTATTTAGGGACCTTCGTATATATTTTTACACTGTTGCCTACAGGAAATGCTCGGAGCCTAAAATTACTGGCTACAATTGCACTCAATTCTATTATTTCCACTGACGTCTCTCATATCTGTGTCATGACGTACTTCAGTATTCTGTAGCCAGACTGACCCCTGTCATGAGGTTTATGTGCAATCAGTATCTGATTTGAATACATTTTTCACACTATTGGTTCATTGTTGGACCACAAACCCTAGTTCTAAAACACGTTTCCTAAATTCCATACCCTGGGCAATGAATTTGTCTCAGTTAAATACTGACAAGCAGACTATTTGTGATCAAGGACTTCTAATTTAGAAACTATACATTTTGAAGTGTATGAAATATACTTCACACAGTTGAACAACACTACTTTCATCAGTAGGTTTTAAACTGTCGATGTCTCATCTATTTCTTAATTTATTAATGCTACACAGTGTAGCTAGACCCAATTTTACTTATTTTAAAATTAATAGTGATGAAAATAAAGTTATCCAAGATTTTTGATCACCTTATACCATGTACAATCCCTCGTAGGCACAAATCACAGTCATACCCGGCAGAAAGATAGACAAAAACCAGAGTAGCTGCGTTAATCCACAATTATGAATTCAAATAGTGATGTACAATTAATACTGGGCTGATAAATAACATGCCCTTCACACAAACGAGTGAAAAATATAATTTTGCTTTTATAAAGACCCGATGATATCAGAGACAAAAGGTATGTTCACGGCAGCAAGTTTATGGATGGTAGTTTTTCACAGGTTACAATAAACGACCACATCTTTATGCTATGAGGTGTCTGCATGATGAACATTGGGCAAGACACTCATGTCCCAGTGGAAATATGGGTTTTCCACCCAGGAAATAAATACCATGAGGAAAATGAATGGAATACAGGATCATCCAGAATATGACTTTGAAACACATGTGCAGGACAAGTGGGGATAATGTTTGAACTAGCGAGAGACAACCAAAGATTTTTTGTTTGGAATTTGATCAGTATGGTCAGGATGGACTTCCCTACAAACAAAAACTTGAGAAATCTCTGAGCAAATGCAGCTGAGAGAGAGAGTTCACAGAGGGGGAATTGTGCTGTGCCAGATGGATGAATTTAGATTAATCAAACAGGCTTCTTCATCTGCTGGGGGTTACACAAAAAGCTGGAGAAACTCAGCGAGTGCAGCAGCATCTAAGGAGCAAAGGAGATAGGCGACGTTTCGGGTCGAGACCCTTCTTCAGACTGGTCAGGGATCAGGGAAACGAGAGATATAGATGGTGATGTGGAGAGATAAAGAACAATGAATGAAAGATATGCAAAAAAGTATCGAAGTATCGTCGCCTATCTCCTTCGCTCCTTAGATGCTGCTGCACCCGCTGAGTTTCTCCAGCTTTTTGTGTAACCCTCGATTCTCCAGCATCTGCAGTTCCTTCTTTAACAATTCTTCATCTGCTGTGTGCCTGGGTGAAATTATGAAATTGCTGATGGCTTATTATTGTCACGTGCACCAAAATAATAATGAAAAGCTTAGTTTGCTATCCACTCAAATCATACCACGCATGCGTGCTATCAAGTGAACCTCAAACACAACAGGTAGTGTGGAGAGAAAAGTACCAGAGTACAGGATATTGTGTTACAGTGCTATTAGCATTATGGTTACTGAGGAAAAAGTCCAAGGTTCCTGACAAGATCGGTTGGAAGCTCAGTTCAGCACACTAGGTTATGGAAGGACCTTTCAATAGTCCGACAATAGTGGGGAAGAAACTGTTCCTGAATCTGGTGGTACATGGTTTCAAGGTTTTTGATCCTACACCTGATGTAGAGGGAAGCAAAGGTATTTAATTATGATGGCTGCTTTCCTGAGACAACGGGATGTATAAATTTAGTCGATGGTGGGGAGAAGGCTGGGCTACATTCACAAATTCTCTGCAATTTCTTGCAGTCTTGGACAAAGCTGTTAGCAATCGCGACACTAGGAGTAAAAGGGTCCTTAGGAGTAAACGGGTCCTTTACAGAATGGCAGGCAGTGACTAATGGAGTACCGCAAGACTCAGTGCTGGGACCCCAGCTATTTACAATGTATATTAATGATTTGGACGAGGGAATTGAATGCAACATCTCCAAGTTTGCGGATGACACTAAGCTGGGGGGTAGGGTTAGGTGTGAAGAGGATGCTAGGAGGCTGCAAGGTGACTTGGATAGGCTGGGTGAGTGGGCAAATGCATGGCAGATGCAAAATAATGTGGATAAATGTGAGGCTAACCACTTTGGTGGCAAAAACAGGAAAGTAGACTATTATCTGAATGGTGGCAGATTAGGGAAAGGGAAGTTGCAACGAGACCTGTGTGTCATGCTACACCAGTCATTGAAAGTAGGCATGCAGGTGCAGCAGGTAGTGAACAAAGCAAATGGTATGTTAGCATTCATAGCGAAAGGGTATGAGCATAGGAGCAGGTAGGTTCTACTGCAGTTGTACAGGGTTTTGGTGAGACCACACCTGGAGTATTGCGTACAGTTTTGGTCTCCAAATCTGAGGAAAGACATTCTTGCCATAGAGGGGGTACAGAGAAGGTTCACCAGACAGATTCCTGGGATGTCAGGACTTTCATATGAAGAAAGACTGGATAGACTCGGCTTGTACTCTCTAGAATTTAGAAGATTGAGGGTTGGACAGGCTAGATGCAGGAAGATTGTTCCCGATGTTGGGGAGGTCCAGAACAAGGGGTCACAGTCTAAGGATAAGGGGGAATTCCTTTAGGACCGAGATGAGGAAAAACATTTTTCACACAGAGAGTGGTGAGTCTCTGGAATTCTCTGCCACAGAAGGTAGTTGAGGCCAGTTCATTGGCTATATTTAAGAGAGAGTTAGATGTAGCCCTTGTGGCTAAAGGGATCAGTGGGTATGGAGAGAAGGCAGGTACAGGATACTGAGTTGGATGATCAGCCATGATCATATTGAATGGCGGTGCAGGCTTGAAGGGCCGAATGGCCTACTCCTGCACCTATTTTCTATGTTTCTATGTTTCTATGACACAATGCTAATTACGGTGCACCTATTGAATTTGGTGAGAGTTGTTGGAGACAGGCCACACTTCCTTAAGAGCCTGTCCCACTTAGGTGATTTTTTTTAGGCGACTGCCTGTGACTGTCCTAGTCGTAGCAGGTTGCCGAAAAACCGGCAACTGGACTAATGGGCCGGTCCCACTTTTAGGCGATTGCTGGCGACTACGACAATGGAATTCACCGAAGTCTGCACTGGCGACAACCTTCGTCACCTGGCGACAACCTACGCCATCTTGGCGACAACCTACGACAACCTACGACAGCACCTATGTCAGGAGAAGACAAGCTACGACAAGCCGACTGTCGCCGACTGTCACCAAAAGGTTTTGAACATTTCAAAATCCAACGACGACTAGAAAAATGCTACGGCTCTTTGGGCGACTGAGGCGACTAATCACGACCATACAGGCGACACCCCGGTGACCATGTGGCGACAGCCTAGTCATCGGCAGTCACCTAAACAATCACCTAAGTGGGACAGGCCTTTAGTCTTCTGAATAAGCAGAGGTGTTGGTGTTGTTTCTTGGCCCGTGCTTCACGCAGTTGGCCCACGACATCTTGTTTGTGATATTTACACCTAGGAACCTGAAGTTCTTGACCAACTCTGCCTTGGCACCATTGATTGGCTCTTGTTACCCGAGTCAATAATTAGCTCCTTTGTCTTGATCACATGGAGGGAGAGGTTGCTGTCTTGACACCATGTTACTGAACTCTCTATCTCCTTTCTGGACTCTGTCTCATCATTGTTGGACAAATGGAAAAGGCCTGATAAATTAGTGACATAAATCTAGAAAGTGAACAATGTCATAATATGATTCTTGTGTGTTTTAATATGTTGTAATGAATCTCAATGGAACATCATACAGTTACCATCAGTTGTTATGTTGGCAATTCTCCTTCAGAATTCCACACACACACACACACACACACACACACACACACACACACACACACACACACACACACACACACACACACACACACACACACACACACACACACACACACACACACACACACACACACACACACACACACACACACACACACACACACACACACACACACACACACACAAATTTATTTCGCCATTTGAACCTCATTGAGGTTGAAACAAAATTTTTGTTTCTGCAGTCACACAAACAAGAAAAGACTCAAAACACAACACAATCCACGCAAACATCCATCGCAGTGAATCTCCTCCTCACTGTGATGGAAGGCAAAGTCTTATCTCTCCTTATCAAAGTCCCTGGCGGGCGATGGTAAATTAGTCCCGCGGCCATTAAAGCTGCGCCGGGCGAAGTAAGGCCCCGCTCCGGGTCGTTTTCAACCCCGCAACTCGGGCAGGAGAAGTTGTCGTTGCAGGAGCTCCGAAAAGCGGTCTCCCACCAGGGACCCACGAACTCCCGACGTCACCGTCCACCGGGCCTGCGGGTGGAGCCTCCGAATCTCCGGGAGCGGGCCACAGCCCCGTGCCACCACAGCTCTCCACGCTCCGAGGCCGGCCAGCCCCACGATGGTAAGTAAGTCCGCAGGCTCCGCGACTGGAGCCCCAGGTCGTTCCGGTTGGAGGCCACGGTGTTAGGCCCCAACGACAACGGAGACCCGACAGAGAAAAGGTCGGGTCCTCCGTACAGTGAAAAGATTTTAAAAGTTTCCCCCACCCTCCCACACATACCCAGCTAAACAAAACCCCCGACTATAACAACACTTAAACGAGACAAAAAATTTAAAAAAAGACAGACGGACTGCAGAGGCCGCACACACACACACACACACACACACGCACATGCACACACACATGCACACGTGGGTGATGACCCACTATCGTATTTAGTAGGGTTTGGGAATCTTACTTCTGTATATGTGGAATGCGCACATTCACCCTGTGGCCACGTGGGATATCTTTGGGTGCTCTAATTTAGTCCACATTGCAAAGATGTTTGAGTTGGTAGGTGAGTGATGGAATCTGGGGTGCAGGAATGGAAATGTGGACGAATAGTATGAGATACATGTTGATCAGTATGAACTCGATGGGCTGAAGGGCCTGGTTCCATGCTTATGCTCCCCAACTATTGACCTATTTCCTAAACTCACAAGTACCATTTGTCCCAATCAAATTTGGTCCAAATCACTTTTTTTCTGCGTCCGCTTCTCCTGATCACTAAATGGAAATGTAAACTCCTGAGACAATTTTGATCATCGCAAATGAGACTGTTTACACTGATGTTTTTATATCTCCTGGTCATCTCCAATAAATCAGAGGCTTTACTTAATTTGTAGTTCCAAATGGATTTAACTATTAGGCATGCCTTGCCATGTAATGGGAATGCACCCTCCAGAGTTAAGGAACAATCTGGCTAAGGTTTTGGAAATCCAAATTACCACTTGACATCAAGCCCCATATTTTCTGGTGATCCTCGTATATTTATAGAGCAGGCAATCCTTGCTGTTTTAATACACAGGTATTTCTGCCAATAACACTTCAACCTCCCAAGGTATGCCTACTTTGAAAAAGTTTTCCTCCTCTCTCTGACGAGAGTTCTGCAACACCCTCTCTTGCTGCTCCCCCTCTCTACATCTCTGTCTGTATCTCTTGATTCCCTTCCCCCTGACTCTGCCTGAGGAAGGATCTCAATCTGAAACATCGCCTGTTCCTTTTCTCCAGAGATGCTGTCTGACCCACTGAGTTACTCCAGCTTTTTGTCTCTATTTTCCCTAAAGAGACTTGGTTGAGGATGAGCTCCAATATGCTCTGAACCACATAGACTATTATTGTTTGTTTGTTTTTTGTGTGTACAAATGTGTGCATTTGTGCGTATACATGTATATATACGAATAAACAGGTATATTCACAAACACTGAACTTTTTCTCATTTATTATATTGTTTTACAGTGTACTATGTTTACATATTCTGTCGTGCTGCTGCAAGTAAGAATTTCATTGTTCTATCTGGGACACATATAACAATAAAACACTCTTGACTCTCTGAGAAAGAAAGAATAAGGTAAACTTTTATGGAACTTTGAAGAATAAATTAATTACAACCGAAATAAATGTGAATATTGTCAAAGTAACCTGCTTTTTTTCAGCTGCTTTTGTTCTAAGTTGTCTGAATACGAATATTTTGGTTCTGGATGAATCTATTAAGATTTCTTCCCCATTGCACTCAATTGTTTTATCAGCTGTACAAGAAAATATATCATTTTTATCCTCGAACTGGTGGTGCTGACGATGGCTGCCACGGTGTACTGCTCCTTGCTGTTTTGTCTGTGTTTGTTCATTTGTCATCTGTGAAAATCCTACAAAGATCACTTTCATGAGGGAGATACTCATTAACATCAGATATTCTGTACCTCCAAACATTGTTCCGGATTTCTCTCACTCGCTGGATTATTTGGACATACTTGTCGGCGGGGCTGTGGCTGTGTTCAAGGTCTTGAGACGGACGAGGACCTGGGGGAAGCGCTCTGGAGCACTCACCCGACTCCAGTGACGAGGATTACGCACACCCCTCCCGAGTATATTCCCTCAACAAAAAAAAAAAGAACGAACTGAAACTCCTGTACCAAACAAACAAGGACTGCTGTTGAGCCGCTGACCTGCGCCCCACCGAGACCTGGCTGTGTGAGTCGACCCCGGGCAATGCGCTGCAACTGGCTGGCTTTCAACTATATAGGGCGGATCGCGAAGTGGAGGCAGTGGGGAAATCAAGATGTGGTGGAATATGCTTCCATACTAACCAGGGCTGGTGCAGCGACATCACGGCACTGTCTAACTTCTGTTCTCCTGAATATTTTTTTATAAATTGCAAACCCTTTTATTCTCCGAGGGAATTTACCTCTTTTATTCTCTTGACTCGAACAGAAACAATTTGACAGATACATGGATAGGATAGGTTTGGAAGGATATGGACTAAATGCGGGCAGGTGAGACTAGTGTAGATGAGACATGTTGACTGTGGTGTGGGCAAGTTGGGCCAAAGGGCCTGTTTCCACGCTGTATCACTCAATGACTTTATCTTTTAAAACATTGCTGTTATTTCTGAAGAAAGTCTGAAGAAAGGTTTTGGCCCGAAATGTTGCCTAACTCCTTCGCTCCTTAGATGCTGCTGCACCTGCTGAGTTTCTCCAGCTTTTTGTGTACCCCCGCTGTTATTTCATTCTTAATTTTGTGCCAACAATATATAATTGCTTATAATAATTAATTCATTCATTCATCATCGTTGAAAACATTAGCGACGCAGTGGGCTGGTTTCCAATGGGAACGGTGACGCACGCACTACACATCTCTGTCCTCCGATTCCTGCGGACTTAACCAAGCCCTGCGGTACTAAGTTTAGACAATATGGAACTCATAGGTAAAGATAGACACAAAATGCTGAACTAATTGTGCGGGACAGGCAGTATTTCTGGAGAGAAGGAATGGGTGACGTTTCGGTCCAAAGAAGGTTCTGAACCCGAAACATCGCCCATTCCTTCTCCCCAGTGATGCTGCCTGTCCCGTTGAGTTACTCCAGCACTTTGTGTCTATCTTCAGTTTAAACCAGCACCTGCAGTTCCTTCCTACACAGGAACTCACGGCTAAATGAAATCCAGCCACATAAAAACATAGAAACATAGACAATAGGTGCAGGAGTAGGCCATTCGGCCCTTCGAGCCTGCATTGCCATTCAATATGATCATGGCTGATCATCCAACTTAGTATCCCGTACCTGCCTTCTCTCCATACCCCCTGATCCCTCTAGCCACAAGGGCCACATCTAACCCCCTCTTAAATATAGCCAATGAACTGGCCTCAACGACCTTCTGTGGCAGAGAATTCCACAGACTCACCACTCTCTGTGTGAAAAATGTTTTTCTCATCTCGGTCCTACAAGACTTCCCCTTATCCTTAAACTGTGACCCCTTGTTCTGGACTTCTCAAACATCGGGAACAATCTTCCTGCATCTAGCCTGTCCAACCCCTTAAGAATTTTGTAAGTTTCTATAAGATCCCCCCTCAATCTTCTAAATTCTAGCGGGTACAAGCCGAGTCTATCCAGTCTTTCTTCATATGGAAGTCATGCCATCCCAGGAATCAGTCTGGTGAACCCTCTCTGTATTCGCTCTATGGCAAGAATGTCTTTCCTCAGATTTGGAGACCAAAACTGTACGCAATACTCCAGGTGTGGTCTCACCAAGATCCTGTACAACTGCAGTAGAACCTCCCTGCTACTATACTCAAATCCTTTCGCTATGAATGCTAACATACCATTCGTTTTCTTCACTGCCTGCTGCACCTGCATGCCTACTTTCAATGACTGCTGTACCATGACACACAGGTCTCGTTGCATCTCCCCTTTTCCTAATCGGCCACCATTCAGATAATAGTCTACTTTCCTGTTTTTGCCACCAAAATGGATAACCTCACATTTATCCACATTATACTGCATCTGCCATGCATTTGCCCACTCACCCAGCCTATCCAAGTCACCTTGCAGCCTCCTAGCATCCTCCTCACAGCTAACACTGCCCCCCAGCTTTGTGTCATCCACAAACTTGGAGATGTTGCATTCAATTCCCTCGTCCAAATCATTAATATATCGTAAATAACTGGGGTCCCAGCTCTGAGCCTTGCGGTACCCCACTAGTCACTGCCTGCCATTCTGCCGTTTACTCCTACTCATTGCTTCCTGTCTGCCAGCCAGCTCTCTATCCACATCAATACTGAACCCCCAATACCGTGTGTGAATATAATAACATTCACTTCTCTGGACCTGAAACATTGAATATATTTAAAAATAACCATTGTGTTATGGTAAACTTACACATTCTTACTTTGACAGTTCTATTTATGTTTTTTAATCTCCCTTGCACCTGACTGCTCAGGTAGCAAGCCAACCATCATTATTTATTTGAAGGGGCATCATCACACCACTCCTGCCTTCCATTCTTCAGCTTAGACACTTTGCCTGCTGGCAGAGGACTTGGAAGATTCTGCCGTGGACCAGCGCTGCACAGTATTGATGCTCTGTGATTATGACCTTATCCAGAGAAGTCTTTAGCCAACTGGATGGAGCATCAAACAGGGAAATCAAATCAGTGCATGTAAACTCTGGACACTTGCACTAGGAATCATGATACCTTAAGTTAGACTGGTAGCTCATTACCTCATTGTGAAGTATTTGTTAGCTTAATCTTAGTTGAGAAGGCTGTGAGGGTGTAAGGGACAAGAGAGGAATAGTAATCTTACTCGGGGGGGTTTATTTATTTATTTTTCTTAATATTTATTTTATTATTCAATTCAATTCAATTTTTAATTGTCATTGTGCAGTATACAATACAGAGACAACGAAATGCAGTTGGTATCTCCGCAGGGCGAACTTACGAATAAACAAGTAATTGCGCAGTGGTATGAGTATATACATCTGTACATATACAGTGGCATCCGTGCAATTTGCTGGTGATCGGATAGTCCGGGGGGGGGGGGGGGGGGGGGGTGGAGACAGGCAGCCATTGAGGTGCAGCGTTGAGAAGTCTGACAGCCGCAGGGAAGAAGCTGTTCTTGAGCCTGCTGGTCCGGCAGCGGAGGGACCTGTAGCGTCTCCCGGATGGGAGGAGGGTAAACAGTCTATGGTTGGGGTGTGAGCTGTCCCTGGCGATGCTGTGCGCAGGCATCGTTTACTATGGACAGACTCAATGGAGGGGAGTGAGGAGCCTGTGATGCGTTGGGCGATCTTCACCACCCTCTGCAGAGCTTTCCGGTCGGCAACAGAGCAGTTACCATACCATACTGTGATGCAGTTGGTAAGGATGCTCTCGATGGTGCAGTGGTAGAAGTTCACCAGAATCTGGGGAGACAGGTGGACCTTCCTAAGTCTCCTCAGGAAGAAGAGGCGCTGGTGAGCCTTCTTGATCAGCAAGGATGTGTTGTGGGTCCAAGAGAGGTCATCGGAGATGTTGACCCCCCAGGAACCTGAAGCTGGAGACACGTTCCACCTCCGTCTCGTTGATATGGATGGGGTTGTGCGTGCAGCCTCTCGATCTCCTGAAGTCAACAATGAGCTCCTTGGTCTTCTTGGAGTTGAGGGCCAGGTTATTGTCGGCACACCATGCTGTTAGGAGCTGAACCTCCTCCCTGTAGGCCGACTCATCGTTGTCGCTGATGAGGCCAATCACCGTCGTGTCATCTGCATACTTGATGATAGTGTTGGTACCATGTACAGGTATGCAGTCGTAGGTGAAGAGGGAGTAGAGGAGGGGGCTCAGCACGCAGCCCTGGGGTACACCAGTGTTCAGGGCGAGGGTAGAAGAGGAGTGGTTATCCAACCTAACAGACTGTGGTCTGTTGGTTACAAAATCCAGTAACCAATTGCAGAGGGAGGGGTTGATGCCCAGGTCATCAAGTTTGGCGATCAATTTCGAGGGGATAATGGTGTTGAATGCTGAGCTGTAGTCGATGAACAGCATTCTCATATTAGCGTTTCTGTTGTCGGGGTGGGAGAGGGCGGAGTGGAGTGCCGTTGAGATGGCATTCTCCGTGCTCCTGTTCTTGCGGTATGCAAACTGGTAGGGGTCCAGAGTGGGAGGTAGGCAGCATTTGAGGTGTGCCATGACCAGCCTTTCAAAGCACTTGGCGATGATTGGGGTGAGTGCAACTGGGCGGAAGTCGTTGAGGCTCGCCGCAGTGGAGTGTTTTGGCACCGGCACGATGGAGGTAGTTTTAAGGCACGTGGGGACAACTGCCTGGGCAAGTAACAGGTTGAAGATGTCAGTCCAGACGTCTGTCAGCTGTGCAGCACAGGTCCTGAGGACGGGCCCGGGGATGCCGTCAGGGCCGGCAGCCTTACGTACATTGATCCTACTCAGTGCCACGTGCACGTCGTAGGGGTTGAGTGTGAGGGGCTGGTGGTCATCGGGGAGACAGCCTTGATGGCCAACTCTTGGTTGTCCCTTTCAAAGCGGCCATAAAAGTGATTGAGTTCCTCGAGGAAGGATGCGTCGCTGGAAGTGGGGGTGGAGTTGGTGGCTCTGTAGTCAGTGATGGCCTGGATGCCGTGCCACATGCGTCGGGGGTCGGAGTTGCTGTCGAAGTGCTCCTCGATCCGCAGCTTGTATCTGTGTTTGGCGTTCTTGATGCCCCTCTTCAGATTGGCCCTCGTTCAGATTGGCCCTCGATAAACCATAGGCACGGGCATTGCCTGACCTGAAAGCCGAGTCCCGTGCTTTCAGCAGTCGCCTGACCTCGCTGTTCATCCATGGCTTCTGATTCGGGTATGTGGTGATTTGTTTGAGAGTGGTGACACTGTTGATGGAGGAGTTGATGAAGTCCAGAACAGAGGAAGTATAGGCGTCAATGTCAGTGTGGGAGTCAAGGGTGGCCTGAGCTGCAAACGCATCCCAGTCAGTGTTACCAAAACGCTGCTGGAGTGTGGAGTCCACTTCATCTGACCAAACCTTGGCTGTCCTCACTGTGGGTTTAACGCGTCCGATGAGTGGGGAGTACTTAGGGAGCAGGAACAATGATAAGGGATCAGACTGACCAAGGTGGGGGAGGGGGATGGCTTTGTACGCTTCAGCCATGTTGGTGTAGACTTTGTCCAGTGTCTTGTCCACTCTAGTGGCGAAGGAGACATGTTGGTGGAATTTGGGGAGTACAGTCTTCAGGTTGGAGTGATTGAAGTCACCCGCAACAATGAAGGCTGCGTCTGGATTGAGGGTCAGTTGTTTGCTAATGGCAATATGCAGTTCCTTCATTGCAAGCTTGGCATTAGCATCAGGAGGGATATAGGCTGCAGTCACAACAGTGGAGGTAAACTCTCTGGGCAGATAGAACGGTCTGCACTTAACCAAGAGGAACTCAAGGTTGGCTGAGCAGTGACTCTCAATGATGGTGGTGTCTGTGCACCTGCTTTGTGTACATACATGCACAGACCCCACCTCTGGTCTTACCGGAGTCAGATGTTCTGTCCGCTCGGAGTATGTGTTGTCCCGCTAGCTCAATGGCGCTGGCGGGAACATCAGAGTTCAGCCAGGTTTCGGTGAGGATCAGGATGCTGCAATCCTTGATCCAGTTGTAGGAGGCAATCAGAAGACGGAGGTCATCCATCTTGTTTGCCAGGGAACGGACGTTGGCAAGGAAAAGGCTAGGGATGGATGGCCTGTGTGGAGCTCGCTCCAACCTTGCCTTCAACCCACCACGAGATCCACGGGATCTTTCGGGCCCGTCGCCGTCTGTGTGCGCCTCCGGACGCCCGGGCCGACTTGGTGCGGTCCTCAGGTCTACCACCCCGCAGCTCCGCGGATCCAGCGCCCCGCAGCTCCGTGGTGAAGGTGAGTGCAGGAGGAAGCTGGAGTTCGTCTGCAAAGTCGACCGGGGGAACGCTATAGCCGCAGGAACCAAGATTTAAAAGTTCCTGCCGGCTGTAGTGGATGATAGTGAGACTGCTCCGGGTGAGCAGACTCAAAACAAGAAGGAAGTTAAAGTAGAGTTCGCTGATCCAAGGGAGACATGGGGCATCGCGATGCACCCGCCGCCGCCATTTTTCTGAGCTGAGCAATTATGAGCAATTGTACAAGTAGAAAGTAATCGACATAACAATTATACAATTTTCATACTGCTTCAATTTTATCATTTTATAAACTAAACTAAATTGAAGAAAAGGATGAAGGAAAAATGGGAAAGAAAGAAGAAAAGAAAAAGAAAAGAAAGGATTTCGCAAAGACACGAAAAAGAAAAAAGAAAAACCCCAGAACTAACGAAGAAGTGAAAGAAGCAGGGATATATCCCACTACCCTTCCCCATGCCCGCTCACCCCACCCTAGCATCAGTTTTGAGTTTGTGTTCAACCATTATGTTGTTGAAGAAATTCAATAAAAGGACACCATATTTTGGAAAATTGATATGGCTTGTCAGTCAAAACAAGCCTTAATTTTTCTAAATGTAGTGTCTCGGTCATTTCTGTGATCCACATCTTCACTGTGGGGACTGTTATCTTTTTCCAGAATTGAAGTATAAGTTTTTTCGCAGTAATTAAACCATAGTCAAGAAAGCGTCTTTGAGATATCGTTAGATTAGGGCAGCCCTCTGTCATTCCTAATATTATTAGTTTTGAATCTGGGTCAAATTGAATTTTAAGTGTTTAGAAATGATATTGAATATTTCCGTACAGAAGTTTTGTATTTTTATGCAGGATACAAAATAATGAGTTTGGGTGGCTTCTTGGAAGTGACATTTATTACAGAGAAGAGAGACAGTTGGGAAGATCTTATTCAATTTGGTCTTTGAGTAGTGTAACCTATGCAATACTTTAAGTTGTATCAGGCAATGCCTAGCATTTAAAGAACAGTAGTGTATGTATATTAGGCTTTCCTCCCATATATCTTTCGAAATGGGTAAACCCAGCTCGTCCTCCCATGCTCGCCTATAAATCTCAGCGGGTGGTATCAATATTTAGAAGAGTGTTCTAAATGTAAAATATCAACTTAATTGTATCGGCATATCTATTCAAACAATCGTCTAATATATCTGGACCCATAAGAGGACAGACTTGTGTATATGTTTTTACGTAATATGATTTATTCTAAATCTAAACTACATAATATATTTCCAAAACTATCACCTATATGTGATAAATGTCAAATCATGGAAGCAACTCTGTCACACTCATTTACTAATTGTACGAAGATTTTAGAATATTGGAATGAAATATTCAAAATAATCTCGAAAGTTATTAATATTACTATGATTTATGACCCAAAGTTAATCATACTTGGAATACCGGAAACGGAACAAATAATTACAAGGAATCATAGAACTTTTATCGACTACTCTTTAATAATTGGGAAAAAATTAATATTAAAATTTTGGAAAGGCCCTGTATCCCCAACAATTAAAATGTGGAATACAGAAATGACGGAGACACTTCACTTGGAGAGATTGAGACTTGTCCTCATGGACAGGTTAGATCTCTTCAAGGAGATATGGTCTCCCTATATTAAATATCTACAGGGTCACAACGGTTCGGCGCAGGGACTTGACTGAGGCCTGAATATCTGAGTGGATGAAGAAATACACATAACAAATCATGAATGTATCTCCAAGATTGGATTACTTAGTAATACTTCAATCTCCATCAAACTTTTCACACTTTCTTTTCTATTTTCTATTCTTTTTCTCTATCTCTCTATCTTTAATTAAGGAAAAAATTATAGAAACATATTATATAAATTTTTAATACGTACACACTTATTTCTGTTCGTATGAAAAAGATTATAGATGTCTTAAACTTGTAATTATATAAAACTATGTATTTTCAATTATACAATAATTATGAAATATAAAATTAACAATAATACAAACATTATTAATATTTTGATAACATTATGAATATTAAAAAAAAATTTTGTTTAAGATTGGGTACTACGTAGTTAAATTAGCGGGGATTTCTATTTGGTAATTAGAAGAATATCTATGATTTGAGAAATCTAAGTGTATTACTTATTTTAGGAATATACTACATATACTCCCAATTATATAAAATAAATAATAATGAAATGTATAATGGATAATACTACAATTATCATAAATAGTACTAATCAATAATCAATATGTTATAATTTTATACATTATATAACTCTCAATGTCGTATAAGAGTGTACTTGGTATATATTGTTTCTACAATAAAAAAATATTAAAAAAAAAAAAAAAAAAAAAAATGTTTTTACGTAATCTCGGATTTGAAGGTATCTAAAAAAATTATTGGCTTCAAGTGAGATTTCTCCTGTAGTTCTTGAAAACTATAGAGGTCTTATAGAGGTCTCCGACAGTATTGATTCCCAGGTTCTTCCATTGAACAAACACCACATCTAAAGTAGATGGTTTAAATGAGGGAATATTTGCAAATAAGATTGCAAATACTCCCTCATGGGAATATTTGCAATCGGAAGAAGGAGAGACATATTTCTCAATTTAAGACTGAATTTCAGCTGTTTCCAGATACGGATAATACTATATATTATCGGATTTTGCTCGATTTAGACGAGATATGCAGGGGGATGGGATAAAATGCAGCAGTGTGGTAGGTGGGAGGCTGGAAGTTTTTATAGATAGCAATGACAGCATGCTCAGTAGATGGGATAGGCAGGAGAACTGTGAGAAAAGATGGTTGTATTAAATTATGTTTATGTCAAATGCTGGAGACCTGGCGGGTAAGGTGGATGTACTCAGGGTGTGACTGGGATGTTGTAGCCATTACAAAAACGTTACATTAAAGCACTGGCAGCATAATGTTTCAGGGTAGAGGCTACTGGCAAGATAGAGGGAGGGATAAAAGGGCAGGGAAAGTTGCTTTCTTGATTAAGGAAAACATCATAGGGCATCAATGGTCGGCACGATGGCGCAGCGGTAGAGTTGCTGCTTTACCGCGCTTACAGCGCCAGAGACTCGGGTTCGGTGCTGTCTGTATGGCGTTTGTAAGTTCTCCCCGTGACCTGCGTGGGTTTTCTCCGAGATCTTCGGTTTCCTGCCACACTCCAAAGGCGTACAGGTTTGCAGGTTAATTGGCTTGGTATAGTCCAAAGTGTAAATTGTCCCTAGTGTGTGTAGGATAGTGTTAATGTGCAGGGATCACTGGTCAGTGCAGACTAGATGGGTTGAAGAGCCCATTTCCGTGCTGTATCTTAAAAAATACTAAAACTTCCACACTCCAAAGACGAACAGGTTTGGAGATTAATTGGCGGTGTAAATGTAAAATTATTCCTAATGTGTGTAGTACTGTGTTAATGTGCTGTAGGCCTAAGGGCCTATTTCCACACTGTATCTAACTAAACTAAACTAAACTAAATGAAACAAGATATCATAGCAGTAGTTTGAGATGACATTACTGAAGGATAGTCCAATGAGGTCCAGTGAGGGTGGAACTGAGGATGAAAAATGGGATGATCGTTTGTTGGGATGAACTATAGGCTTCCAAATAGTCAACATGATTTAGAACAACTAATTTGCCAAGAGATTTGTTTCCCTAATCAGACAGCTACAAGCCTAATAGCTTTGTCATTGGGGATTTTAATTTCCCAATATAGTCTGGGACTGCCATTGCTCCAAAGGCTGAGATAGGGTGGAGTTTGTTAAGTGTGATAAGGAAAGTTTCCTTGGGCAAAATGCAGAGGTCCCTGTAAGGGAGAGGGCGAACGTTGACCTGCTCTTGGGCAAGTGTCAGTGGGCGAGCCTTTTGGGACCAGTGACCACAGTTCTTTGAGATTTAAAATAGTTATTTATAAGAGCAGGGCTGGTCCATCTGTTAAAAATCTAAACTGGGGCAAGGCCAACTTTAATGGTAATAGACAGGAACTTGCGAAGGTTGATTGGAGTAGTTTGTTTGTGGAAGTTCACGCCCGGAGAGTGAGATGCCTTTAAAAAATGCGGATAAATGTGAGGTTATCCACTTTGGTAGCAAAACCAGGAAGGCAGATTATTATCTAAATGGTGTCAAATTGGGAAAATGGGTGGTACAGAGAGTTCAAGATATGCATGGTCCACTGCACTCCCTCAATAGCAAGAATGTCCTTCCTCAAATTAGGAGACCAAAACTGCACATAATGTTCCAGGTGTGGTCTCACAAGGAGCCTGTACAACTGCAGAAGGGCCTCTTTGCTCCTATACTCAACTCCTCTTATTATGAAGGCCAACATGCCATTCGCTTTCTTCACTGCCTGCTGGACCTGCATGCTTACTTTCAGTGACTGATGAACAAGGACCCCCAGATCTCACTGTACTTCCCCTTTTCCCAACGTGACACCATTCAGATAATAATCTGCCTTCCTGTTCTTGCCACCAAAGTAGATAACCTCACATTTATCCACATTAAACTGCATCTGCCATGCATCTGCCCACTCCCCCAACCTGTCCAAGTCACCCTGCATCCTCACAGCATCCTCCTCATGGTCCACACTGCCACCCAGCTTTGTGTCATCTGCAAATTTGCTAATCTTACTTTTAATCCCTTCATCTAAATCATTAATGTATATTGTAAATAGCTGCAGTCCCAGTACTGAGCCTTTCAGTACCCCACTAGCCACTGCCTGCCATTCTGAGAGGGTCCTTTTATCCCTACTCTTTGTTTCCTGTTTGCCAAACAATTTTCTGGCCATGTCAGTACCCTACCCCCAATACCATGTGCTCTAATTTTGCCCACTAATCTCCTATGTGGGACATTACCAAATGCTTTCTGAAAGTCCAGGTTCACTACATCCCCTGGCACTTCCTTGTCCATTATCACAGTTACATCCTCAAACAATTCCAGAAGATTAGTCAAGCATGATATCCCCTTCGTAAATCCATGCTGACTCGGACCAATCCTTTTACTGCTGTCCAAATGTGCCGCTATTTCATCTTTCATAATTGACTAAATGTTGAAGAAAGAAATCAAGAGGGCAAAACGGGAGCATGGGATAACTGTGGCAGATACATTTAAGGAGAATCCAAAGAATTTTATAAGGTATAGAGTCATAGAAACAAGCTTAGAAACAGGCACTTTGGCAACTTACTCATGCCAACCAAGATGCCTAGTCCACACTAATTCTACCTGCCCATGTTTGGCCCATATCCTTCTAAATCTACTTCCTATTCATGCACCTGTCCAAACCCACCACCCTCTGAGTGAAAGAAACTGTCCCTCAGGTTCCTATTACATCTTTTTCCTTTCACCTTAAACCTACAGTGCATTCAGAAAGTATTCAGACCCCTTCACTTCTTCCACATTTTGTTACATACAGCCTTAATCGAAAATGGATTAAATTATTTTTTTATCATCAATCTACACACAATACCCGATAATAAAAAAGCGAAAACAGGTGTTTAGTAAAGTGTTTTTCCAAAGTAATTAAAAAGAAATAACGGAAATATCCCATTTACATAAGTATTCAGACTCATTGCTATGACATTCAAAATTGAGTTTAGGTGCATCCTGTTTCCATTGATTATCCTTGAGATGTTTCTACAACTTGATTGGAGTCCACCAGTGGTATATTAAATTGATTGTACATGATTTGGAAAGGCACACATCTGCCTACATAAGGTCCCACAGTTGACAGTGCACGTCAGAGCAAAAACCAAGTCGTGAAGAAATTGTCCGTAGACCTCCGAGACAGGATTTTGTTGAGACACAGATCTGGGGAAGGGTATAAAACAATTTCTGCAGCATTGCAGGTCCCAAAGAGCACAGAGGCCTTCGTCATTCTTAAATGGAAGAACTTTGGAACCACCAGGATTCTTCATAGAGCTGGCCTCCTGGCCAGACTGAGCAATCGGGGGAGAAGGGCCTTGGTCAGGGAGGTGACCAAGAACCCGATGGTCACTCTGACAGAGCTCCAGAATTCCTCTGAAGGACAACTATATCTGCACCAATCAAGCCTTTATGGTAGAGTAGCCAGGTGGAAGACACTCCTCAGTAAAAGGCACATGACAGCCCACTTGGAGTTTGCCAAAAGGGACGAGAACAAGATTCTCTGGTCTGATGAAACCAAGATTGAACTCTTTGGCCTGAATGCCAAGCGTCACATCTGGAGGAAACCAGGCACCGCTCATCATCTGGCCAATACCATACCTATGATGATGCATGGTGGTGGCAGCATCATGCTGTGGGAATGTTTTTCAGTGGCAGGAACTGGGAGACTCGTCAGGATCGAGGGAAAGATGAACAGGGCAATGGACTGAGAGATCCCTGATGAAAACCTGCTCCAGGGCGTTCTGGACTTCAGACTGGAGCAGAGTTTCACCTTCCAACAGGACAATGACCCTAAGCACACAGCCAAGACAATATAGGAGTGGCTTTGTGATAAGTCTGTGAATGTCCTTGATTGGCCCAACCAGAGCCTGGACTTGAACCCGATCTCCGGAGGCACCTGAAAATAGCTGTGCATCGGTGCTCCCCATCCAACCTGACAGAACTTGAAGGAACTACAGAGAAGAATGGCAGAAATTACCCAAATACAGGCGTACCAAGCTTGTAGCGTCATACCCAAGAATGTTTGAGGCTGTAATAAAGTACTGAGTAAAGGGTCTGAATACCTATGTAAATGTGATATTTCAGTTATTTTTTATAATTACTTTGAAAAAATTTCTAAACACCTGTTTCAGCTTTTTTATTATGGGGTATTGTGTGTAAATTGATGATAAAAAATATAAATGTAATCGATTTTAGAATAAGGCTGTAACATAACAAAATGTCTGAGCGCTTTCTCTGAATACTTTCTGAATGCACTGTATATCTCAAACAAATCATTAATATAAACACAGAATGGCAGTGTGCCCAGCATTGACCCCTGATGCACACCACTAGTCAAAGGCCTCCACTCAGATAACCAACCTTGCATGAAGAATATTTACTATACAGTCGAGTAGCTCTCCCTGGGCCAGATGTGATCCAAACTTCCAGAGCAGCCTACCACACGAAACCTTATTAAATACCTTGCTGAAGTCTATAAAGACAATGTCTATGATTTTGTCTTCATTAACCTGAGCATAGCATTGTACAGCACTGGAATGGCCCTTCGGCCCACAATGTTTGTGCCCAATATGATGCCAAGTTAAGGGCCTCTCCCACCAGTATGCGAATGCATGCATCTAGCGCGACCAAACAGGGTCGCGTGAGGCATACGAGCTCGCGGTAGCCGGTCCCACTTTGATCGGCAGAGGCGTATGGAGTTGTGCGGGGCTGGGCGCTCCAAAAATCTTGTACTGTCCGAAAATCCTGCGCGCCAACAGCCTGTCGACCCGCAGGCGCATTGAGGGCGTACGCAGCGTCTAGACGGGCGTATACGCAGCAACTTGATGTCGTACGCAACGTTTTGACGTCGTACGCAGCGTCTTGACGGCGTACTCCTAGTGCGTGGCGTTGCGCGATGATGTCACCGCCCAGTGTATCATTGCGTGATGACGTCACCGCCCAATGCCGTGCGACGTCCAAATTCAGTCGGCCCGCCCCCTGCCCAGCTAATTGGTGAGTATGATGTCGGGACCAGCCCCGCACAACTCCATACGCCTCCGCGGTTCGAAGTGGAACCGGCCCCACGCGGCCATACGCCTCAAGCGACCACGTTTGGTCACACCAGATGCATGCAACCACATGCTAGTGATTCATCATAAGCCTCATCTGATGCCAGCGTCTCAAACCTAACATATACTTATTTTTTATCTTGATCAAGTCTACAACCTCCTTGGTCATCCCTTACCTTGCCATCCTTATCCCTCCTCCTTACTGGAAGATGCTCATCCTGCACGTTGATCAGCTCGTTAAATGACACCCACATGTCCTCTGTTGCTTTTCCCAATAATAACTGCTCCCAATCTCCCCTCCTTATCTCTTGCCTAATGTAATTTGCCCTACCCCAGTCAAGTACCTTCCCCCAACATCCTATGCAAAATGATCTAAAACCTATGGAAGATAGACATAAAATGCTGGAGTAACAGATTGGGATAGACAGCATCTATGGAGAAAAGGAATGGGTAACATTTTGGGTCAAGACCCTTCTTCAGACTGAGCATTCCCCCTCTCCCTCCATCCCTCCCCTTCCTAGTTCTTCGACTAGTTCTACTGTCATCCTGATTAAATATTACTGATTGTATGCGTCGTTGTCACCTTCCCCTCAGCTAACAATGAACCATTGTACATTTCCTTATCATCATCTACTTTGATCTGTGGTTTTCACACCTTACCACTAGACTCCGTATCGCTGCTCCCTCTCCCCTGACTCTCAGTCTGAAGAAGGGTCACAACCCGAAACATCACCCTTTCCTTTTCTCCAGAGATACTGCCTGCCCCGCAGAGTTAATCCAGCATTTTGTGTCTATCTTCAGTGTAAACCAGCATCAGTTCCTTCCCATACATTAAAGCTTATGGAGGTGCGACCACTATCCCAAATTCTTCTTCTTTACCAATAGAAGGTCCAGTACGGTCCCTCCTCAAGTCAGACTATCTACAAACTGTTTAAGGAAACCTTGTTGGATGCACCTCACCAATTCTGTCCTATCCTCTTGCATTGAGTTAGTCCCAGTCAATATTGGAGAAGTTTAAGTCATCCACTACAACATCCCTGCGGTTCTTGCATCTACCAGGACGTGTCTACATATCTGATCCTCTATCACCCACTGGCTATTGGGTGGCCTATAATTCCATTAGAGTAATTTCTCCTTTCTTATTATTGAGCTTTCTACTGTGCATTCAGAAAGTATTCAGACCCCTTCACTTTCTCCACATTACGTTACAGCCTTATTCTAAAATGGATTTTTTTTTTATTATCATCAATCTACACACAATACCCCATAATAAAAAATCGAAAGCAGGTGTTTAGAAATGTTTTGCAAAGTAATTATAAAGAAATAACTGAAATATCACATTTACATATGTATTCAGACCCTTTGAAGAAGGGTTTCGGCCTGAAACGTTGCCTATCGCCTTCGCTCCATCAATGCTGTTGCACCCGCTGAGTTTCTCCAGCATTTTGTGTACCCTCGATTTACCAGCATCTGCAGTTCCTTCTTTAACAATATTCAGACCCTTTGCTCAGTACTTTATTGAGGCACCTTTGACAGCGATTACAGTCTCAAGTCTTCTTGGGTATGACGCTACAGGCTTGACACACCTGTAATTTCTAAACATCTGTTTTCCCTTTTTTATTATGGGGTAATGTGTGTAGATTGATGGTAAAAAAAAAAAAATAATCCATTTTAGATTAAGGCTGTAACGTAACAAAATGTGGAAAAAGTGAAGGGGTCTGAATACTTTCTGAATGCACTGTAGATAATGCTTCAGTAGACATACCCTCCAGTATATACCCTCTGTTTACCGGTGTGAGATTCTCCCTCATTACCAAAGCACCTCCTCCGCCTCTTCTAACCTCCCTCTATCTCATCTGAAACATGGAAACCCAGGCACTTTGAGCTGCCATGTCCCTCTCACAACCATGTTTCTGTAATGGCCACTACATCATCATTCCAAGCACTGAACCAGGCTCTAATGTTCATCGTGTTTGCCCATCATACTCCACGCATTGAAGTAAACACACTGCAGCCCTTCATTATATTCATATTCATGATCTCTCCCTCTCTTTCCATCCTGAGCTTTACTTATCATAACCTCCACTATCTCATTAGTCCTTCCATTTGTGACCTGCTGCTCTGGCTCCCACCCCCATTGCCATTCTAGTTTAAACCCTCCCGTGTAGGACTAGCAAACCTCCCAGGTAGATCAAGCTTTGTCCTTTCCCTTGTAGAGCCCTTGACATTAGGTTTGAGGTGACTTTGTTGAACACATTTATCAAATTCCACCTTGCCTAAGCCCTTGGCACTATGGCAGTCCCAGACTATTAGGAAAGTTACAATCCCCTACTATGACAACCCTATTACTTTTGCAGCTGGCTGCAGTCTCCTGGCATATTTGGTCCAATTTTCTTTGACTATTTGGGAGCCTATCGTAAACTCCCAACAAAGGATCACCCCCTTTTTATTTCTCAACTCCACCCATATAGCTTCACTGGACGAATGGGCAATAAGGTCATCTTGGACTAAGGTTGTAACATTCTCCTTAATCAATAAATCAATGTTAAGGGTAAAAGGGCAACCAATGAGATAATTGGGTCATCTGTATGTCTTGCAGTAGATAGGCAAGGTCCTTATGAATATTTCTCCTCTGTTTTTTACTGAGGAGACCGGGAAACTTGTGAATGGTAGGCCAAATGAATATTGTCAAGTTGGGAAAAGGGGAAGTACAATGAGATCTGGGGGCTCCTTGTTCATCAGTCCCTGAAAGTAAGCATGCAGGTACAGCAGTGGATTACAGCAAGGTTGCAGTCACAACAGTAGAGGTAAACTCTCTGGGCAGATAGAACAGTCTGCATTTAACCAAGAGGAACTCTAGGTTAGCTGAGCAGTGACTCTTGATTATGGTGGTGTCCATGCACCATGTTTTATTTACATGAATGCACAGACCCCCACCTCTGTTCTTACCGGAGTCTGTTGTTCTGGCCGCTCGGAGTATATGACGCCCCGTTAGCTCGATGGCGCTGTCAGGAACATCGGTGTTGAGCCAGGTTTCAGTGAAGATCAGGATGCTGCAGTCTTTGATCCAGTTGTGGGAGGTGATCGGTAGCCGGAGTTCATCCATTTTGTTTGTCAGTGAGCGTACGTTGGTGAGAAAAAGGCTAGGAATCAATGGCCTGTATGGGGCTCGTTCTAACCCAGCCTTTAACCCATCTCGGCATCATCGGCGGTGCTTGTGTTCTCGTCACCGTATGTGGGTGCTTCCGGTCGGCCGAGCTGACTTGGTGAGCTCCGCTGGTCCGCCGCCCCGCAGCCCGCTGTGCTGGAGGGAGGGAGACGGAGTTCATCCAGAAAGTTGATGTAGCCGCAGGAACCGAGGTTCAGTAGTTCCTGCCGGCTGTATGAGAGGAGTGCAAGACTGCTCCGAGTGAGCAGACTTAAAACAAGTAAGTAAATTATACCTAATTCGCAAATTCTCGGGAGACACGGGGCGTCGCGATGCGCCCGCGCCGCCGCCATTTTGGATACCGTCACTGGCAAACAAAATGGACTGTTCTATCTGCCCAGAGAGTTTACCTCCACTGTTGTGACTGCAGCCTATATCCCTCCTGATGCTAATGCCAAGCTTGCAATGAAAGAACTGCATACTGCCATTGGCAAACAACAGACTCACAACCCCGAGGCAGCCTTCATTGTTGCGGGTGACTTCAATCACTCCAACTTGAAGACTGTACTCCCCAAATTCCACCAACATGTCTCCTTCGCCACTAGAGAGGACAAGACACTGGACAAAGTCTACACCAACATGGCTGAAGCTTACAAAGCCGTCCCCCTCCCCCACCTTGGTCAGTCTGATCACCTCTCATTGTTTCTGCTCCCAAAGTACTCCCCACTCATCAGACGTGTTAAACCCACAGTGTTTGGTCAGATCAAGGTTTGGTCAGATGAAGCGGACTCCACACTCCAGCAGCGTTTTGGAAACACTGACTGGGATGTGTTTGCAGCTCAGGCCACCCTTGACTCCCACACGGACATAGACACTTATACATCCTCTGTTTTGGACTTTATCAACTCCACCATCAACAGTGTCACCTCCCTCAAACGGATTACCACATTCCCGAATCAGAAGCCATGGATGAACAGCGAGGTCAGGCTACTGCTGAAAGCACGGAACACTGCTTCCCGGTCAGGCAATGCTCGAGCCTACAGTTCATCCAGGGCTAACCTGAAGAGGGGCATCAAGAAGGCCAAGCACAGCTACAAGCTTAGGATTGAGGAGCACTTCAACAACAACTCCGACCCCCGACGCATGTGGCAAGACATCCAGGCCATCACGGACTATAGATCCACCAACACCACCCCCACATCCACATGGCCGCTTTGACAGGGACAATCAAGGGATTTCCATCAAGGCTGTGCTCCCTGCTGATCACCAGCCCCTCACACACACCCCCTACGACATGTATGTAGCACTGAGCAGGATTAATGCACATAAGGTTGCTGGTGTTGACGGCATCCCTGGGCGCGTCCTCAGGACCTGTGCTGCGCAGCTGACAGACGTCTGGACTGACATCTTCAACCTGTCGCTTGCCCAAGCAGTTGTCCCCATGTGCCTTAAAACTACCTCCATCGTGCTGGTGCCAAAACACTCCACTGCGGCGAGCAGCCCAATCATCGCCAAGTGCTTCGAGAGGCTGGTCCTGGCACACCTCAAATGCTGCCCACCTCCCACACTGGACCCCTATCAGTTTGCCTACCGCAAGAACAGTACGGAGGGTTGCAACGGAAACCTCCCATCAACAACAGAGACCTAAGTAAGAATGCTGGACAGCTCAGCCCTCAAAATCGACCCTTCCCTCTGCAACTGGATACTGGACTTTCTAACTAACAGACCCCAGTCTGTTAGGTTGGACAACCTCACCTCTTCAGCCCTTACCCTGAACACCAGCGTTCCACAGGGCTGTGTACAGGCCCCCTCCCCTACCCCCTCTTCACGTATGACTGCACACCTGTACATGGTTCTAACACCATCATCAAGTATGCAGATGATACAACGGTGATTGGCCTCATCAGCGACAATGATGAGTCGGCCTACAGGGAGGAGATTCAGCTCCTAGCAGCATGGTGCGCTGACAACAACCTGGCCCTTAACTCCAAGAAGACAAAGGAGCTCATTGTGGGCTATAGAAGGTCTAGGGGCTTCACGCATACCCCCATCCATATTAATGGGACGGAGGTGGAACGTGTTTCCAGTTTCCGGTTTCTGGGGGTCAACATCTCTGATGACCTCTCTTGGACTCACAATACCTCTACACTGGTCATGAAGGCTCACCAGCGTCTCTTCTTCCTGAGGAGACTAAATTCTGGTGAAGCTGCACCATCAGGAGCATCCTTACCAACTGCACAGTATGGTATGGTAACTGCTCTGTCTCTGACCAGAAAGCACTGCAGAGGGTGGTGAAAAGTGCCCAATGCATCACCGGTTCCTCACTCCCCTCCATTGAGTCTCTCCAAAGCAAGCGACGTCTGCGAAGGGCGTACAGCATCGTCATGGACTGGTCTCACCCCAGCCACAGACTGTTTACCCTCCTCCCATCCGGGAGGCGCTACAGGTCCCTCCGTTGCCGGACCAGCAGGTTCAGGAACAGCTTCTTCCCTGCAGCTGTTACAATACATAACTCTGCACCTCGGTGATTGCCAGTCACCCCCCCCGGACACTCCTTCCTCCAGTAAAATTGCACTACTGATACTGTTTGTACATATATATATTTTACCGTTCATTATTCTAAGTTCGCTCTTCTGGGGAGATGCTAACTGCATTTCATTGTCTCTGTAGTGTACACTGCACAATGACAATTAAAGATTGAATTGAATTGAAGCAGCAGTGAAGAAATCCAATGGCATATTGGCCTTCATAACAGGAGGAGGAGTATAGGAGTAAAGAGGTCCTTCTGCAGTTGTACAGGGCCCTGGTGGGACCACACCTGAAGTATTGTGTGCAGTTTTGGTCTCCAAATTCGAGGAAGGGCATTCTTGCTATTGAGGGAGTGCAGCATAGGTTCACAAGGTTAATTCCCGGGATGGCAGGACTGTCATATGTTGATAGAATGCAGCGACTCTGCTTGTATATACTGGCATTTAGAAGGATGAGAGGATATATTATCAATACATATAAAATTATTAAGGAATTGGACATGCTGGAGGCAGGAAACATGTTCCCAATGTTGGGGGAGTCCAGAACCAGGGGCCACAATTTACGAATAAGGGGCAGGCCATTTATAACAGAGATGAGGAAAACCCTTTTCACCCAGAGAGTTGTGAATCTGGAATTCTCTGCCTCAGAAGGCGGTGGAGGCCAATTCTCTGGATGCTTTCAAGACAGTGTTAGATAGAGCTCTTAAAGATAGCAGAGTCAAGGGATATGAGGAGAAGGCAGGAACGGGGTACTGATTGTGAATGCTCAGCCATGATCACATTGAATGGCGGTGCTGGCTCGAAGGGTCGAATGGCCTACAGCTGCACCTATTGTATATTGAAGTGAATGGAAAAGCCTTGTGGACAGTCCTTATTGTTGAGGAGGTAGGGGATATCCTAAGACGTATCAAGATTATTTACTTGGCCTGATTAGATATATTAAAATAAATTGCAGGAGTCCTGGCTAAGATAAATGATTCATCATTCGACACGGGTGTGGTGAAGGAAGGCTGGAGGGTGGTTAATGTTGCAGTTTTATTTAACAAGGTCTGCAAAGAAAAAACAGGGAACTATAGACATGTAAGCCTAGCATTGGTGGTAGGAAAGTTACTGGAGAGGAAACTAAGGGAGAAGATGTATCTTGAAACACAAGGGAGAATAGATGTCAACGTGGTTTTGTGCATGTGAATTTAATTACATTTTTGGTATAAGTAACCAAGAATGTTGATGCGACAGGGCTGTAGATATATATGGCTATCTATACGGATTGCAGCAAGGCCTTTGGTTAGGTTCCACATGGCAGGCTGCTCTGGAAACTTAGATTGAGGACACAGAGAAAGCTAGAGGTTGTTTTTTGGACAGGAGGCCTGCAATTAGGAATGTGTTGTCATCAATAGGCTATTTAAATGAGAATGTACCAGGTATGATTAGAAAGGTTTGCAGATGACGCTAAAATAGGTGGTAATGCAGACATTGAAGATGGTTATAGAGTGATGGGATCTGAGAGTGAAACAGCATAGAAACAGACCCTTTGGCCCAACTTGCCCACATTGACCAACATGTCCCATCTGCACTATCCCCACCTGCCCGTGCCTAGCCCATATCCATCAAATCCTGTCCCATCCACGTATCTGTCTAAATCTATACTATTACTAAAAGTCTCATCTTGACCACTTCCTGTCTACGTTGTAAATACATTTTAGAAAAAACACTACCCTATATCGATATGATTTTTCTCGCCATCTTACTCACCGTTCTTCTCTCCTCCAACCGTCCCAAGGATTTTTCCGATCGGTGAAATAATAAAAAAGTTATGTTTAAAGAATCGTGAGACCAGCAGATTGGACTTCTCGCCTGTCAGTCACCATGATGAAGGTAATGCCCCTTGGGGGGGGGGGGGGGGGGGCAGGAGAATAAATGCCCTTTCTGGGGGGGCAGGATAATATAGCCCCGGAGGCCAGGCGTGAGTCAGTCACCCCAGAAGACCATGAGTGAGAGTTGTGTCCAGAACTGTGAGTCTGCACTGTGCTGCTTGAACTGAATTGAAGGGTTGGTCTGCACTGTGCTGCTTGAACTGAATGTCGTGCTCATTCTGGAAGTCCCGCTCACTGCGGAAGTCCCGCTCAGGGGAGAGGCCGTGTTGTGTGTGTGATGGATGGTTTGAGTGTGTGTGTGAGATGGTGTGTGGGAGAGATGGTGGGTGTGTCTGTGATGGAGGGTGTGTGTGTGTGTGTGAGCACACCAGCCCTGCGTGAGTCAACTGCCAGCCCACCAGCCGTGAGTGAGTCAACTGCCAGCCCACCAGCTGTGAGTGAGTCAACTGCCAGCCCACCAGCCATGAGTGAGTCAACTGCAGCCCACCAGCCATGAGTGAGGCAACTGCCAGCCCACCAGCCATGAGTGAGGCAACTGCCAGCCCACCAGCTGTGAGTGAGGCAACTGCCAGCCCACCAGCTGTGAGTGAGGCAACTGCCAGTCCACCAGCTGTGAGTGAGGCAACTGCCAGCCCATCAGCCGTGAGTGAGTCGGCTGCCAGCCCACCAGCTGTGAGTGAGGCAACTGCCAGCCCACCAGTCGTGAGTGAGTCGTCTGCCAGTCCACCAGCCGAGAGTGACTGAGCTGCCAGCCCACCAGCCGTGAGTGACTGAGCTGCCAACCCACCAGGCCCAAGTGATTGAGCTGCCAGCCCACCAGGTCTGAATGATTGCCAGCCCACCAGGCCTGAGTGACTGAGCTGCCAGCCCAAGAATCAATTTGGCCTACAACACCCATACTAGCGCTCCAGAAAGCCCCCCCCCCCCATTGGCCACCAATATTGGAATTGGTGGAATATTGCGTTGGGTGACCAGCCCTCCTGTGGGAACATGGGACCCTACGGGTTCCACTTAGTCTAGTGTTTCTTAAACATTGTGATAGTCCCTGCCTCAACTATCTCCCCTGTCAGCTCGTTCCATACACCCGCCATCCTTTGTATGAAAAAATGATCCTCAGGCTGCTATTAAATCGTTTCCCACTCACCTTAAACTCATGTCCTCTGGATCTCCTTCTCTGGGCAAGAGACTTTGTGCATCTACCTGATCTATCCCTCAATGGTTTTATACACCTCTATAAGATCCCCCTCATCCCCAGTGAGTGTTGTAGAGCAGAGGGATACAGGAGTATGTACATAGTTTCCTGAAAATGGCATTGCATGTAGAAAGGATGGTGAAGAAGGCTTTTGTTATGCTTTGCTTCATGTGTTAGTGTATTTAGTATAGATATTGGAATATTACATTATGGTTTTGATTAGTTTTGAGATAGTGTGTGAAAATAGCCCTTTGGGCCCACTGAGACTGACCCGCACATCTTTGGGAAGCGGGAGGAAACCGGAGCACTCACTGGAAATCCATAAAGTTTGGGCAAACACCACACGGACAGCACCCCAGGTTAGGATTGAACCTGGGCCTCTGGTGCTGTGAGGCAGCTGCACTATTAACTAGGCCTCTGTGCCACCCTTGTATATGACGTAGGTGAGTCTGCGTTTGGAGTACTGTGTTCAGATCTGGTCATCTGGCTACAGGAAAGATGTCAAGTCAAGTCAAGAGAGTTTATTGTCATGTGATCCAGATAGGACAATGACATTCTTGCTTGCTGCAGCACAACAGAATATAGTAAGCATAAATACAGAACAGGTCAGTGTGTCTATACAGCATAGACCATATATATACACATAAATAAACAGATAAAGCGCAATAGGCTGTTATATTTCAGAGTTTGTTTGATGGCAAGCTTAATAGTCAGATGGCTGTGGGCAAGAAGCTGTTCATGAACCTGGATGTACCAGATTTCAGGCTCCTGATCGCAGCAGAGAGATGAGTGTGTGGCCAGGATGGTGTTGTTCCTTGATGATGCTGGCAGTCTTTTTGAGGCAGCGACTGCGATAGATCCCTTTGATGGTGGGGAGGTCAGAGCCGATGATGGACTGGGCAGTGGTCACAACTTTCTGCATTCCTTTCCGCTCCTGGACGCTCAAGTTGCCGAACCAAGCCACGATGCAACCAGTCAGTATGCTCTCTACTGTGCACCTGTAGAAGTTCAAGAGAGTCCTCTTTGACATACCGACCCTCCATAATCTTCTCAGGATGTAGGCACTGATGTGCTTACTTTACAATTGCATCATTGTGCTGGGACCAAGAAAGGAATTTGATGTTCTTGACCCTTTCCACCATTGTCCCGTTGATATAAACAAGATCGTGGGTCCCTAACCTACCCCTTCCAAAGTCCACAATCAGTTCCTTGGTTTTGCTGGTGTTGAGAATCAGGTTATTGTGCTGGCACAATTTGGTCAATCGGTCGATCTCACTTCTATTCTCTGACTCATCTCCATCAGTGATTCGTCCCACAACAGTGGTGACGTCGTCGAACTTGATGAGGAGTTCGCACTATGAACGGCTATGCAGTCATGAGTATAGAGTGAGTACAGCAGGGGGCTGAGCACACAGCCTTGAGGTGCTCCCATGCTGATTGTTAACGAGGATGACACATTTCCACCAATACGAACAGACTGTGGTCTGGGGATGAGGAAGTCGAGGATCCAATTGCAGAGGGATGCGCAGAGACCCAGATCGGAGAGCTTGGTAACCAGCTTGGAGGGGTTGGTTATATTAAACGCCGAGCTGTAGTCAATGAATAACAGCCTTACATATGAGTTTATGTTGTCCACGTGGTCCAGAGAGCAGTGGAGGGCCAGCGAGATCGCATCCACCGTTGATCTGTTATGGCGGTTATCGAACTGCAGTGGGTCGAGGTTCTTGTCGAGGTAGGAGTTGATAAGCACCATAATCAACCTCTCAAAGCACTTTATCACCACAGACGTTAGTGCCACTGGTCGATAGTCACTAAGCTGGAAAGAGTACAGAGAAGATTTTCAAAGACTTTGCCAGGACTTGAGGGACTGAGCTATAGGCAGAGCTTGGGCCACACGCACATTAATGGAACTTGCTTAGATAGGGCATTTTGGTATGCATGGGCGAGTTGGCCAAAGGGTCTGTGGTAAAAGGAGACACCAAAATGAAGACTCTGATCAGACTTCAGATTCTCCCAGGACCAGAGGTCTAAATTAATTGTGGAGTTTCACTACAGTAAATATTCTCAGAGCTATGATTTCAAAAATGTAACATTGATGTTTAATTTCATAGTGTTGAACCTATTAAGATATTAATTCTCAAGCAAATAATGCAATATTATATCGATGAAGACAAACAAGGGATGTTGCTAATGTGTTATTCTATCATTTACTGGTTGTGTGAAAGACACATATAAAGGAATACTCTCCTATAATGCATGTCTGCTAAGTAGCTGAGTACTGCCAAGCTATGGTGACTGATACATGATGTGAAAGCTTTGAAATTACTACAGTTTTGTAATTGATTATAGATCTGTAGAACAGTACTCTGATTATATCTAGGCACAGAATGGGAAAGTGCAAAATGCTTAATACTCCTCTTAGGATTGCTATACTTAAACCATTAAATCCTCGGTACTTTGCCTTGGGGATGCCTTATAGACAGTCTATTATTAAGCTGCCCATAGACAGTCACCTCAAGAGAACTGGAAGATACATGGTTGACAGCTGATGATTTTTGCTGTGGCAGTGCTTAACTGATCTGCAAGGCCAAAAAAAAATGTCCAATTCCTTCTTGATATCTTTATACAAGTATTTGCATGGGACTGAAAACATATACTTTCCAGCGCCTGCTTTTGTTCATTGGACAAGAGCATTTACAAAGACATGATAATATTGGACATTCTTAGAACACTTTGCAACCTTAGTTGGAAAATATGACCTTCCAAAACAGGCTGCAAAGCCGGAATGATTTGTAATGCAAAACGGAATCGACAAGCCAGATACACTGAGGATTAGAGCTCAATATATGAAAACATCTAAAGGCTCTGAGCAGTAAAAGCAGACTGTGATTACTGAAACAATCAATTACACAATGCACTTGCTCCTTGTATCACATACTTTACTTTAATTAAGCAGTAATGAACAAGAAGGTCTAAATTAATTGCTAATTCATGCAAGCTGTTATATTATGTGCCAGAATTAGTTTGGGCACAAGGTGAGACCAGGTGGTCAAACAAATCCCATCATGCATTCAGCAGCACACTTTATTTGATATTGCTAATTATGGTGTGACAACCACAGAATTCATGACAACGGTGCAAGATTGCACTTTGATTGAGATGAGATAGCAATAAACCTCACTGGAATAAATCCAGGAAAATTAATACCTTTTGTTTGTTTTGTTTAAAATTCTATGAAGTGTGAAAGCTGGCATAAATACCAGCATGCGTGTACAAGGGCAATCTGTAATTTGCACCGGCTTATAATCATCTGCTCAAATGTCATATGAGAATGATATTCAAAAGATTGAATATAATATAAACAATTCCTTAAAAAACATATATTTTTAGGTTTCTGCTTCCCTCCTGATTCCTCATTAGAAGTAGTCACATTTTTTTACTGCATTACACAATTTGTCCACATGACTAAATTATTTGTAGAGAATGCTCCGTTCTCCCATGAGGACACTTGCTTTGACAAAATCTGGCTCATGAATTTCTCATCACGATGATCAAACTCTTTTCTGGAAATTGTGCTTGCTTATTTATAAATATTGTGCCATGGCAAAATAGTGATAATGTGATTTAACAGAAAACCCGCCAGTTCTTAAAAATTCCCACCTAACTATTTGACGATATATTAGAAATATATAAAGTTATCTGCGGCACTGTGTAACATACAGTATATGGTTAAATATGTGTTAAATACCATCTGTGTAAAAGTCAATTCCAACTATAAATTAATGATTCAGACTTGAACTCATATTAGTAGATCACCTGTCTACAAAGACTATCTGACGATAGTCCCAGAGGTAGTCATTATAGACAGATTTCTCTGCATAAGTGTACAGAATTACGAGGTCAGGTGCATTTTAGATAATGGAAATCCTCCTTTGTATTATTTCATTCTTGAACTTGCTGTCAACTTTATGCGATAATGTCTTTGCATTTTCTATGATTTGAAAATGTTTAACTTTGTGCGATATCCCATATCCATATCTGTATTTCTGATACCTCCCAAGATGGAAAGTATTTATGATGATCATATTAGAATGTTCCTGTATACTTGTGGAATACTCATTTGTACTTGTTGCAATGTGACCAATTACAGATAAAAAGAATCATTTTATAAAACCAAATTTAATTAATACTGCTGAAAAACAGTCCAATTTTCACTATTTCAGTAGCATTAAATTGTATATCATGGCCGGACTGGTCATTCACATTTAACCAGCAAGAACAACCATAACAGCTTGAGAACCACTTGTTCCAGTATATTTTTATTCAGAGGAATGTATTCCCAAAGCCAGAGGCCATACAATCTTTTAGTGGTGTTATTGCTGTTAATATAGAGATGGAAGACGTGGAACACTATGGCATAAAATGAAAATACTTCCCTGATCTATATAAGGTTTCTTGGAGGTTACGATGTTACCGCACGACACATGCACATCACCTAAAATGTCAACAGAACCTGAATTCACCCTTCTGTTGAGGTGTTGTGCAAAGACACTTAACATAATAAAGGCTTGCTTTGCTGTATGGACCTAAAAGCACGAGTTTAGGAATTTTTTAGCAAAAGGAGGTTCAATGAACTCTTGAATAAAGTTGAATCAACTCTTGAAAACTATTTTCAAAGGTACAGGTTTTTAAATGTGAATGAGCAGGCTACATAATCCATGAGCACACTACTGTTATCAAGTCTAAGAGGGCCACAAGGAATCCAGCTCGTCATGTTTATGTTTCACTGTGGTAACAGAACATATTGCATTAGCAGCCTCAGTTTACTCTTCATTGAAGACATTGATGAGAGAAGGAACAGACCCATTATCAGCATTTAGGAAGAGTTGGAGTAAAACACAAAGTGCTGCAGTAACTCAGTGTGCCGGGCAGCATTTCTTGAGGACATGAAGAGACGCCGTTTTGCGTTGGGCTTTTTTTCAGCTCCCCACCCAAACCTCACCTATCCATGTCCTCTAGGGATGCTGCCTGATCCACTGAGTTACTCCAGTACTCGGCATCTTATAGAAGATTCCGCAAACTGCAGTTCTTTGTGTCTCATGTAGAATTGGAGTCAAAAAGGAGAAACCAAATTGTAAAACATGTAGGAAGGAATTTCAGATGTTGGTTTACACTGAAGATGACACAAAATGTTGGAGTAACTCAGGCAGCATCTCTGGAGAGAAGGAAAGGGGTGACGTTTCAGGCCGAGACCCTTCTTCAGACATCAGAAGAAGGGTATCGACCCAAAACGTCACCCGTTCCTTCTCTCCAGAGATGCTGCCTGTCCCGCTGAGTGACTCCAGCATTTGTGTATATCTCCAGATTGTAACACACTATATATTGCTGTAGGGGATGCCATTGCTGATTAAGTATTTGTGATGAGAAATTTAAACCAAAATGATGGAGAACAACTATAATGATTATGGATAACTTGCAATAGTGCCAGAAAAATATATTTGTATGGATGGGTCAAAAATAGTCTCTGGAAATGTGCTAGATCCTAGACATGGAATGGATGGTTGAAGTATATTTCCTTGATACCTGGACTGGCAGTAATGGCTCATAAAAAGCAAATGTACACAACACGGGCTTTTCTGAATGATGAGGAAACCAGGTATTGTGTTAGAAATTGAAAACATGATAACCAATGGCGAAAATACATGTTATTATTTGCACTTAAATCTATGTTGATAGAATTATTCAGCATTTAAAGTCTTATTTTCCACCATCAAACATCACTCACTAATTTGGCTTTTGTAAAAGCAGGAGTGGATGAATGGCAATTTATAAATAAAATTGCATATTACTATACTACAATGCATTATGAACGAATAAGTGCAATGGAATTCGATCAGGGGTTCCCAGCCTTTTTTGTCCCGTTTACCCCTGGCAACTTTAACGGCACATAACAATGTTATTTCATTTATTTATGAACAACTAATGATGAACATATACCAGAACCAAACACAGCAAGTCAATGAGAAAGAAATATGTACAAATCCAGAATCAACAAATTTACTCCCTGGGTAGGCGAAATTTACCCCAGGTTGGGAACCCTTGAGTTAGATGAAAGACATCTGCTAATAGATGGCTCGTTTTTTTCTTGATTAATTGAATAGGTGGATACTGTAAGTACCATCCATGTAATAAGTACCATTAATTCCAATAGTTGAGGAATGTTTCTGCACTTGATGACTGATAGGACAATAAAATAAGAGTATTTCTTCTCGGGGACATGTGCTGTAATTGGATTAATTTTTCATGTAATTCTAAGAATTGCCAGATAACAAAACTTCAGGATGAAAACCAAGGTATATACAAAATAATATACCTCATTCTGAAGAAGAGTCTTGACCCGTAACATAATCCATTCCTTCTATCCAGAGATGCACCATTTCCCGATGAGTTACTCCTGCATTTTGTGCCTAACTCCAGTATAAACCAGCATCTGCAGTTCGTTCCTGCATAACTCATTATTACTCCTCCGAGAAAAGAAAAGATTTAGACATTTCTCATTCATGTCACATTGGACAGTTTTGCATTTCCAGTTGAATTTCAGTGTGAGATCCTGCTCTCTCTTTTAAACATAACTTCCAGTGGGTATAAATTGAACATTTGCAGTGAAAGGAATCAGAACTTTGTGAAGATGTGTCCTGGAGGCTATGGTAACCAGATGCTTAATCTATTTAGAATCCAAATATCACCTGGAGGAGGGAAAGACACATTTCAGAATCCTTGTTTTTTATCAGGAGTGAAGTGACTTTTTAACTTTTGATAGATATAAAATTTAATGGAAGCCATGCTCATTCAAGGAGCAATTGTACTGTACAACAGTAAATAATGGTAAATGGAAACATTTGAAAAGTATAAAAATGTTTTCAGATAAAATAATATTTGGAAAGCCTATTGTGTGGAATATTTAAACAAAGTTATAGACAATAGACAATAGGTGCAGAAGTAGGCCATTCGGCCCTTTGAGCCATTCAATGTGATCATGGCTGATCATCCCCAATCAGTACCCCGTTCCTGCCTTCTCCCCATATCCCCTGACCACTATCTTTAAGAGCCCTATCTATTTCTCTCTTGAAGTTTAGGCATAATAATTCTCTAATCTATGGTCATGTGATAAATTAATTTGTTATTTATTATTTATTATTTGCACTCAGATTTATTTTTAATGTTTTAGAAGATGGGAAATGGTGTGCCTTGAATTCTTCACCAACATGCAAGGCAGACGGAATGTTCTGTTCTATCATTCCTCATGCACAGTTAATTAATGTGGATATGTGAGCGTTACGACATTGGCGCAGGTATTTCTGGGCATATTTTTTCCTTATCATGTTTAATATTTGCCCCCATGTCAGGAACATATATCTATTAACATTACTAAATAGGCAAAATTATGTTAGGTTAGATTTCTAAGGCCAATGATCAATTCAGTAAAAATGTGACCAAGCTTGGTACGCAGCCAGCTTGGGATTGAGGCAGGTAAAGTTCTTACTCAAGTTTCAGGGTGACAAACTACCTAACCATTTCTTAATTGAGTGCCAAACAATTATATAATGTTTGCAAATTATCCAATGCCTGGTTAGCTCAGTGACAAAGGGTACAGGCATGAGTTTAAGTAAGAAATCTAGCCCTCCTGGTCGCTAAACGTTGGCACGTGACATTATTGATAGGCCTCCTCCATTCAATGGGCAGAAATCCCGGGGGGGACCTTCCCCCCCCATGCTTTGAGATGTGGGGGACAATTCCCCCCCCCCCCACGTTTTGTGAAACATGTTGCAGCAAACCGCCACCATAGCCTCCAAAGTCAGCCAGCTCCATGATTGTCAGTCCACAGGCTCTGCGACCGGATCCCTCAGGGTCGATTCCAGTTGGAGGCCGCCAGCTCCTCGAATCTAGCAGCCCGGGACTAGCTGCAGTTTCCAGGTCAGCTCACGTGCCCCAGGACTGGCTGTAGCACCCATGTCGGCCGGCAGCTCTAGCTTTAGTGCCCAGGTTGCCTGCGTGCCCCGGGAATGGTTGCAGTTCCCAGGACATGAAAACAATTTTGTAAAAAAACAAAATCATCCTGCAGACCGGATGATTTTGGGTTATATTTTTTCTCCTACATAAAGTTTGCAACAAATGGTTTGATCGACCCAATAAATACAAATTTAAATTAATATGCGTTGTTCTGCAGAACCTGAGTGTAAAGGATCATTGTCATAAGAATTATGTGATATCTGAGCACCTAATTAGTCAGAAAAGACCAAATATAATGTGTTTTAAGGATATGAAAAATTACAACAATTTTAAATGATTTAACATGTTGCTAGACACATGCTGTTCCACCTTTATAAAGAATGGCAAATGTGATACCTCTGTCTCAACACCCGTCGGGTCCAATACAAAGTGGCCCAGCATTCACGTTCAGCAAGCAGCAGCAATATCATGTGCTTGCCACTAGGCGCCTCTCTTGTTACATGCATTTTGTTTGCTTGGCTTTTTTATGCACTCAAAAATTAAGCCAGCTGCCTGCTTTCCTCTCTGACTGCCCAGCATTGCGCGTTTCAGTGTCAGTTTAGTTTAGTGTCAATAGACGATAGACAATAGGTGTAGGAGTAGGCCATTCGGCCCTTCGAGCCAGTACCACCATTCAATGTGATCATGGCTGATCATCCACAATCTGTACCCCATTCCTGCCTTCTCCCCATATCCCCTGATTCTGCTATCTTTAAGAGCCCTATGTAGCTCTCTCTTGAAAGTAACCAGAGAACCTGCCTCCACCGCCCTCTGAGGAGGAGAATTCCACAGACTCACAACTCTCTGTGAGAAAAGGTGTTTCTTCATCACCGTTTTAAATGGCTTAACTGTGTCCCCCGGTTCTGGACTCCCCCAACATTGGGAACATGTTTCCTGTCACGTGTACTGAGGTTCAATGAAAAGCTTTTGTTGTGTGCTAACCAGTCAGCAGAAAGACAATACATGATTACAATCAATCCAGAAGAGAATAACATTGAGTGCCAGACAAAGCCAGTAAAGTCCGGTCAAGGATAGTCCGAGGGTCACCAATGAGGTAGATAGTAGTTCAGCACTACTCTCTGGTTGGGGTAGGATGATTCAGTTGCCTGATAACAGCTGGGAAGAAACTGGGAATAAACATGGAATATGCTTAGATATTGACTAGAAGCTTTATTTTCAATCCATATTCACCATTTCAGAATAAAAACATTTAAGCCCTGTTTTTTTTTTAAAATAATGCATGCATTTAACACCTTCTTTATATACCATCTATTGTATTTTCTTTCCTAAAATGTTACCCTTCACCAAGATTATGGATTCCTCTCCAACCAGACTCAGAGGTAGGCTCCAGATCTCCTGAATCACTAATTCGTAGCATGTGACAGTGGCGCAGCTGGTAGATCTGGTGGCTCACCGTGCCAGAGGATTGGGTTCGATTCTGACCTCGGGTGCTGTCTGTGTGAAATTTGAATATTCTTCCAATGATTGCATGGGTTCCCTCTGGATGCTCCATGTTTCCTCCCACATTCCAAAGACATATGTGTTTGTAGGTTAATAGGCCTCTGTACATTGTCCCTAGTGAGTAGGGGGTAGATGTGAGAGCTGGAGCGTAGAACTCGGGTGAAAGGGTTATCAATGGTGTTGTGGACTCGGTGGGCCGCAGGGTCTGTTTCCATGGTAGCTCCATGGTGGCACTCTCAGCTTTGACATGAGGTTCTAGGTTTATTGTCCTATTCTGACACAACCAGAAAATGGCTGTGGAAGGATCTGAAGAAGGGTCCCGACACAAAAAGGTCATATATCCACGTCCTCCAGTGATGCTGCCTGACCCGCTGCGTTACTCCAGCCCTCTGGCTCCTTTGTGCCTTTTTGCATAAAGCAGCACCTCCAGTTCCTTGTTTCTACACATTTCAGAGATGTGACATTATATAGAAGGTGGGAGATGGAACAAGTTTTATGGCACCAATTTTGAAGAACAAGGATCTGATTTCTGGCCAATATTTATCCATAAACTAATTTAATGGTAATCTACCGGGGACAAAAACATATTTTAGATGTAGAACTAAATGTGAGTACTATTATGAGTTGTGAAGTGAGTTACTGTTAGTCCTTTCCTCGATACATTTTGTTCCATTGTCTTTGTTGAAGCAGAGTGTGCGGGAGGTGGGATGAGTACAACCAGTGGCAGTCAACCTGCAACATCTTCAGCATCAGGGGTCAAAGAGATCAAAGATAGACTCAAAATGCTGGAGTAACTCAGCGGGACGGGCAGCATCTCTGGAGAGAAGGAATGGCTGACGTTTCGGGTCAAGACCCTTCTTCAGACGTTGATAGAACCTTTTGCAAATAATCAGCTGTGTTTTCCCAGGTCACACATTAAAAACTGGCTGCAAAGTTTTGAGGACATCTAAACTTTATGAGCGATGCAAAGTAAATGCATGTTCTTCTGTTATGAGCGATCAGATTAAGGACAGTACAATGGTGCAGCTAGTAGAGCTGCTACCTCACAGTTCCATTAACCCAGATTAAATTCTGAAGAAGGGTCCCGACCCAAAAAATGTGATCTAAATCTCACTGTGACGGCATGTGTTTTCAGTGCAAGCTCCAGTTTTTCCCCACATCCAAAAAGACATGTAGATTGATAAGTTTTTGGCCACTGTTGATAATCAGGATGGACTCAGTGGGCTGTTTCTGTGCTGAATAAATCCATGACTTTGATAAGAATTCAAATTTGGATTGATTTGGACATTAGATGCATATTTATAAGACTAGATACTTCTGACATTCCAATACATTAACAGTTTTCTATGGATGAGCTTTTCCACATCTTGGGTGGAATGGAAAATGGAGCCATTAACAAATGAATCCTTACATCCTCACCTCATACCAACATTATCAGAATGACCTGATAAATAGAGTCATAGAATCATGCAGCAAAGAACCAGGCCTTCTGGCCCAACATGCATGCCGACCAGGACATCCCATCTACATTAGCCCCACCTGCCCGTGTTTGGTCCATATCCCTCCAAACCTTTCCTGTCTATGTACCTGGCCAAATATATTTTAAATGTTGTTAAAGTACCTGCCTATTTGGGAAAACTGGGCTGTAGAGCTGGTCCCCATTGCATTACTGCCAGACAAAAAGACATGTTAACATACAGCCTTAAAACTGAGGTGAAAGGAAATAGACCTTAAAATAACTCAGATTTTGAAACTGTATTTCTCTGCTGCTCTGATCTGACAGTTTCTTACATCAGATTACTGACAACTAACAAAACTTCATGAAGAATGCATGAAATGCAAGGAAATTGGGCAGCACAATGACGCAGCGGTAGAGTTGCTGCCTTACAACACCAGAGGCCTGGGTTCGATCCTGACTACAGGTGCTGTCTGTAAGGAGTTTTGCTGGGTGCTCTGGTTTCTTTCCACACTAGAAAGGTTTGTAGATTAATTGGCCACCTTAAATTATAAATTGTTCCTAGTGTGTAGGGTAGCGCTAATGAACAGAGTGATTGCTGGTTAGTGCAGACTTGGTGGGCCAAAGGGCCTATTTCCATGCACAAGTAAAGTCCAAGGGCACTATTTGTTTGCCCATAATGTTTCTAAGGAAATTGTCACAAAGATTTACAATTATAACTGACCAGTGTAATGGGGAATTTGGAACTGTTCCATTGAAGGTCTAATTTCTGCCATCATCAGATTTATGTGCTGGTCCCTTTCTTACTTTTGGTTTTATTTACGAAATTGAAAATCACCCTCGAACACTGAATGTAATATCCACCATCTCATGGGTCTGCTTTGAATTCTGGACACTCTAGAAGTGGTCATCTGCCTCTATTGATAGGTATATGGACGGGAAAGGAATGGAGGGTTATGGTCTGAGTGCAGGTAGATGGGACTAGGTGAGAGTAGGTGTTCGGCACAGACTAGAGACGCCGAGATGGCCTGTTTCCATGCTGTAATTGTTATATGGTTATATGGTTATATATTGACATCATTTGTTGCATTCTAATTGCTCTGATGATGAGTTGTGGTTTTTGTCTTTGGTTCCAGCTCCATCTAGTCTAGTGCTTGGAGCATTTACAGCATTATTCCTCTTTGAGTCTTTGGGAACATTGTAAACTTATTAACACACCAGAAAAGTGCAAGTGCTTTTGTTCTTTCCTTTCTGTAGCATGTGAAGAGATCAGGGGCTCATGCTGCATACATATGTGCAGTATTTATTCTTACAAAAAGTCATATTGTGATGTGAAAAATATAATTTTCATTTGAACGACGTGAATCTTAAAAATAATTAAAACTACCTTATTTGGTTCAGAATGGAGTCCAAACACAATTTAATGTAGTCTGATTTTCACTTTATTAGCAAAGTGTGAGAGTTGCCATAGTGGTCTGTTCCCTTTGGAACACCTTTTATTATACGAGCTTTTTCTGCACCTGATTATTACTGCCAAAAGAATCCCTACTGCGTACTAAATAAGTAGCTATTTTATGTCATGGACTCATCAGAGCTTTTAAGACCACATTACTGATCATTAAGAAAGCAAAGAAATGTGCTGTTACTTTGTTAGTCAAAGCTTTTAAGATCAAAGCAAAGGAAAAATATATTTTTTAATAGAAATCATAACCAAACCTAACGTGAATGAAGGAAGATGCATTATATTGTAGTATTTTGTTGAATAAAAACAATCCCATTTTGGCTTTTTGTGATTTGTATTTGAATGGCTTTGTCACTTTGTCACAAGCCGCCCTATGGGATCCCTGCAAGATATATGCATCATGTTGCTTAAAAAACGGAAAATAGCCCCGGTAGCCTCAAATAGCCTCAAATAACAATCTTTGAATAGTGCAATCCAAAAATGTTATGTGTCAGGTATTCCCGAAATTCTACAGCATTATCTACAGTGAAATTCTACAGTATTCTAGGTGAAAATAAATGATGTGCTTTTTGTGATGAATTAAGGGACAGAAGTTTCGGGGTAACGTGAGGGCTTTACTCAGAGGGTACACAAAAAGCTGGAGAAACTCAGCGGGTGCAGCAGCATCTAAGGAGCGAAGGAGATAGGCGACGTTTCGGGTCGAGACCCTTCTTCAGACTGGTCAGGGATCAGGGAAGCGAGAGATATAGACGGTGATGTGGAGAGATAAGGAACAATGAGTGAAAGATATGCAAAAAAGTATCGGTGATAAAGGGAACAAGCCATTGTAAGCTGTTTGTGGTGTGAAAATGAGAAGCTGGTGCGACTGGGGTGGGGGAGGGAGATAGAGATAGAGGGAATGCCAGGGCCCGAGGGCTGAGGGAGAGGTGGGAAGGGGAGGAGACAGCAAGGGTTAACAGAATTGAGAAAATTCAATATTCAAGCCCAAAGGATGCAGACTCCCCAAGCGGAATATGAGGTGCTGTTCCTCCAGCTTGCGGTGTTGCTCACTCTGGCCGTGGAGGAGGCCCAGGACCGAGAGGTTGGATGTGGAATGGGAGGGGGAGTTGAAGTGCTGAGCCACCGGAGGTCGGGTTGGTTATTGCGGACCGAGCGGAGGTGTTCGGCGAAGCGATCGCCAAGCCTCCGCTTGGTCTCACCGATATAGATCATCTGCTCCAGATGCCAGATGATCTATATCGGTGAGACCAAGCGGAGGCTTGGCGATCGCTTCGCCAGCTCCAGATGCCAGATGATCTATATCGGTGAGACCAAGCGGAGGCTTGGCGATCGCTTCGCCGAACACCTCCGCTCGGTCCGCAATAACCAACCCGACCTCCCGGTGGCTCAGCACTTCAACTCCCCCTCCCATTCCACATCCGACCTCTCGGTCCTGGGCCTCCTCCACGAAAAAATTCAGAAACAAAGTACAGGCAACTAACCTGAATAGCATTACCGTCTAAGTTACAGCTCTGGTACTTTATGTGGTAACAGGTACTTTATGCACCAAATGAGCTTTTCCCACTATTACTTTGTTCAACCCTATTGACATAACCTCTCTTTCTCATGCACAAATCAAATGACATGACAGTTTCACTGGAATTTATGGGACTCCTCAGGTTTAGTTTCGTGGGTCAATAGAACAAAGTCTACTTTGTGGCCTTGGGATACATAACCCCAACCTCAGCTTCAGTCTCCATTCACCTGTCTATGTTGTCTCTTCCCCTCCCCAGTGTGTGTATTAGTGAGGAGTATTATTTGGACAAGTGCCTTGAGATGACCTCCTGTTTCTGCGATGTCAGTCTTCCTGCCAGGTTTTGACAGGATACTAGCTATATATTCACACCAATAATCAAACTCTAGTAAACACAGGCTATAGAGAGTCACCCTGGATGCCAGCCATGTCGAGCACTATTACAGTTAACGTTCCCACCCAGTCCGACTCCCATCTGCTAGACTGCAAAGGAGATGACAAAACAGACTGTAGGAAATGTCTTGGAAAGTGTAGAAAATATGTGAGGGGCAGAGAAATTCCAATGTGTAGAATGTCATGGACAGGAGATCTGGCTGTGCTTTCTTGCATTTATCTAATCAATATTTGCTGCCTACTGGGAGTTTGGTGGTCATAATTTGATGGCATTAACAATTAGTCTCATTGGCTGAAGAAGGATCCCGACCCGAAACATCACCTATCCATGTCCTCCAGAGATACTGCCTGACCAGCTGAATTACTCCAGCACTTTGTGTTCTACGTAATTAGTCCAGATACAGATTCACATTTATTGTCCATGCACCAATTATGGTACAGTGGTATTTGAGCTACCGTGTCAAAGCCAACCTTTGTTGGCTAAGCACTTCATTGCCTAAATATTTAAGCATACTTACTATTTCTGTGGTTGCATAGCGAGGTTATTGATTCTCAGAGCAATCATTATCTCTTCGAAGGATAACAATCAATTAGATTAAATATGACATGACATTGTAAGTAATGCTGAGAGCAGCCACACAGCTGTTTTAGTGGGCAGAATGATTAGAGGCAAGGAACGAAATAGTGAAAAGTTATGATTGGTGAATTTTCTCATTTGCTTAATTTAGTTTAGAGATACAGCGTGGAAACAGGCCCTTTGGCCCACCAATGTTTGCATCGACCAAAGATCACCCTCACACTAGTTCTATCCTACACTCTAGGGATAATTTAGACAAGCCAATTAACCTACAAACCTGCATGCCTTTGGAATGAGGGAGGAAACTGGAGCACGCAGAGAAAACGCACGCAGTCACATGGAGAACGTACAAACATCACTAATTCCTTCTCTCCAGAGATGCTGTCTGTCCCGCTGTTACTCCAGTGGTTTTTTTTAATCTATCTACATTGTAAACCAGCATCTGCAGTTCCTTCCCACACATATTAGCTTGGGTGCTGAGTTAAGGTAACAATTAGAATTGTGCAGGGTGGTTCAAGAGTCTGATGGTTGATGTGAAGAAGCTGTTCTTGAATCTAAAGGCAGCAGTTGTCAGGCTGATGTACCTTCTTCCCATTATTCGCAGCGAGATGAGAGTGTGCTTTGGGTCTTTAATGATATTGGCTGCCTTCTTGAGGCAGAGCTTCCTGTACATCCCTTCGATGATGGGGACGTCCATACCTGGAATGAACTGGACAATATCCACCACTTTCAACAACCTCCTTCATTCTTGGTCGACGAGTTGCTGAAACAGGCCATGATTCAACCAGTCAGTTTGCGCTTCATCGTACACCTGGGGAAGTCTTCGGTGACATGCCAAATCTTCTCAGACTTCTGAATCTCCTCAACATCATTGTATCAGTTTAGTTTATTATATATTCTTCCTGATTCTTTCATCCATCTGTTTGTTACTTCTCATACTCTGAGTTCTATTTTACAAAATTGAATCTAAAAGCTATAAAGTTAGTAATTATTTTCCAACCACTGCCATAACCTCAAGACACATTTTTCAATATGGATGGGTAGAGGAAATGTAAAAAATATTTTATTTTTTTAAAACTGTTTCAAGGTTTGCCAAAACATAAATATGAGTATTGAGTAGCTCCAGTAATCTTAATCTTCACCAATAAAGGACGCATATAAATCAGGGAATTATATACTACAAAACAGCATTAGTATTAGAAAATATTATTGTATTTATGGATTCCAATTAGTTTTAATTTAAGTACCAATGAGGGAAAGGCAGAATGATTTTAGTGTCTGAAAGAAGTCAGAAAACTGGTAACTAAATTACTGGCATAGCGCTATCAAATGGTTTTGATACACCCAGTTTTTCAAGAGGTAATTGGTCAGATTCCATACCTCAGACTTTTTCACAATGTAAAAGCAAATGGAATTAATCACAAGCCAGTTTGCTTTGAATGTAACTTGGCAATAGAAAGCAAAAAGTGATGATGATAAATGGACAAAGATCTGTCTGGGGTGTAGTGACTGGTGGAGTCCTGCCGGGAGGTGTCCCTTGCCCTTAGCTGTCTTTGCTGTTCATAAATGATATGTAGAAGGGTGCTTCCAAGAATATTAATTTTCCCTGTTCCATACCCTTTCCGTTCTGAGGATGAGTTCTGCTTAGGCAGTCCGACAGCACAAACTCTTCTGCATTGAAAAATGTTCTGTGCAATTAGAGAATGCATTCATTGATATAGAGAAGCATGGGTTTGTCTTCAATAAAGCAGCAAACCTCTATCTCTGTGCTGCTTTTTTTTTTCTGTCATAATGATGCTGGAACTTAGAACTGAGTTTTAACATGTAGGCAGATGAAAAGGATGGGAAATTGGGATAGGTGAGGCCAACTGGGAATTATGGTAAAAGAGTGGGATACTTCAGATTTATTAGAATCAAAGTTTTCTTGAGACAGACTAATTTTCCAGATGAGCATTTAATGTTCTGCCAGTGAGGCAGCATCTATGGAGCAAGGGAATAGGCGATTTTTCGTGTCGAGACCCTTCTTTAGATCCTTCTTCTTCTTCCATCAGTTTGAAGAAGGGTCCCGACCTGAACCGTCACCTATTCCTTCGCTCCATGGATGCTGCCTCACCCACTGTTTCACCAGCTTTTTGGTCTACCTTCGATTTTTCCAGCATCTGCAGTTCTTTCTTAAACATTTAATGTTCTGCAGTAAGTGATTGTTTGCTGTATTGAATCCTACTTCTAGGGGGGAATAATCTGAATTGTTTTAAAATAATCCCAAATATTTTCGCATACAAATCTCAGATGAACTAGTAGCCCTCATTCTCTTCTTTATGCCACTGACCAATTGTATTGAGTGATTGGTATTGCAGGCTTCATCCTTTTAGAAAATTTCTATCCTGCGAATGTTAAAATAATTACTAGTCTCCCTCCATCGTCCATCCAGAGAGCATTCTGTGGCATGTAAGATTTATTTCACTGGCTATATATGTAGAATGCTGCAAAAGATTCCCACTTGAGAATATGCAATGCACTAAGTTAAGTAGCTCTGAAGACTAGGAAGCATTTTGAGTTTAAAGAAAATTCCTATAAAAGTTACAACTTTAGAATTCTGGATAATAGGATTATATTTAAATTGCTCATCTCTTGTATTTTGGCCAAGAGCATTCTTCAATCTCCAGTTTGCTGGGAACTAAAACTTTAAAGGTGCCATTTTTTTTAATAGCAGACCGGGTTTAGTTTAGTTTAGTTTAGTTTAATTTAATTTAATTCGGAGGCATGGCGTAGGCTCCTCGGTCCACTGAGTCCACGCTGACTATCAAGTGTTCAGGTGCTGTGAGGCAGCAGCTCTACCAACTGTGCCACTGTGCCATCCTGGAATTGATGAATTCCATAGAAATTACATGGAAAAATAAACCATGAAGTAATATTTTACATCAAAGCAACTGAAAACCAAGGAATAATGGGTAAGATGCATTGGGATGGGACAGTGGCACAGAGGTAGTGTTGCTGCATCAGAGACCTAGGTTTGATCCTGACTATGGGTGCTGTCTGTATAGAGTTTGCACACGCTATGACCTCGTGGCTTTTCTCTGAGTGCTGCATCTCTAAACAAAACAAAACTAAACTAAACTACCCAGAGCAATTCAGCAAGAAATGTATAAACAGTTCATGATTGTCACTCTTCCCATTGCATTACTTGCAGTGATATTTTTGGGGCCAGATCAGGTATAATTTCTACTTAGAACATCTTATTTTACCTATAACATGAAATCATTTGGGAAAGATTCTCACGCACGAGTCAAACTGTGAAGTACCCCATTGCTCAATGAAAAAAATCAGAAATGTTATTCAGTCATTGAGTAAATCCTCACTCTCAAGCCACCATAAATGCTTCACTTTTCAAAAGCATAAACAAATGTTATTCTACAGGCAAAAATGAAAGCCTGTTTGCCTGAAGCTCAGCTCAAACCCACAAAATTCTGATGCTACTGCAGAGCTATAGCATAGTAATAAAAGGGTATTGTGGTGAGACCAGGCAGGTTGAGCAAAATTGTTTTAATTGACAAAACACAAAACAAAACTCATAAAACCGCTAGCTAGTGAAAACAGCTCCTGTTGAAGCGAGGAGTGCTGACTACTAATTACTCTCTAAAAGCCTGCAAATGATCCCCCCAGTCATGTGACCATGCCGACCAGTGACGAGGGTTCTGACTTCCCAGCCCCACTACTAGGTTCCGCCACTGTATACAATTAGGATCATCACCAAAAGAATGCAGGGAAGGTTAAAGTTGTTTTGTTCTTGAACTCAGTCAGTGTTTAGGACACTAATAGTGTACTAGTGCTAATACATGTGAGGATAAATAAATATGTCATAAGCGCAATAAAAAAGGAAATGGATAAATACCTGATAAAAGAAATGAAAGGAAAAAGTAAATACAAAGAACAAGAAACATAGAAAATAGGTGCAGGAAGAGACCATTCGGACCTTCAAACCAGCACCGCCATTCATTGTGATCTTGGCTGATCATCCACAATCTGTAACCCGTACCTGCCTACTCCCCATACCCCTTGATTCCGCTAGCCTCTAGAGCTCTATCTAATTCTCTTTTAAATTCATCCATTGAATTAGCCTCCACTGCCTTCTGTGGTACAGAATTCCACAAATTCACAACTCTCTGGGTGAAAATGTTTTTTCACATCTCAGTTTTAAATGGCCTCCCCTTTATTCTTAGACTGTGGCCCCTGGTTCTGGACTCCAGGTTCTGCATCTAGCTTGTCCAGTCCTTTTATAATTGTATATGTTTCTATAAGATCCCTTCTCATCCTAAATTCCAGTGAATACAAGCCCAGTCTTTCCAATCTTTCCTCATATGACAGTCCCCCCATCCCAGGGATTAACCTCGTGAACCTACGCTGCGCTGCCTCAATATCAACGATGTCCTTCCTCAAATTAGGGGACCAAAACTACACGCAATACTCCAGATGTGGTCTCACCAAGGCCCTGTACAACTGCGGAAGGACCTCTTTACTCCTATACATAAATCCTCTCGTTATGAAGGCCAACGACCCATTAGATTTCTTCACTGCCTGCATGTTTACTTTCAGTGACTGGTGTACAAGGACACCAAGGTGTGGTTGCACTTCCCTTATCCCTAATCTGACACCGTTGAGATAATAATCTGCCTCCTTGTTCTAGCCGCCAAAGTGGATAACCTCACATTTATCTATATTATACTGCATCTGCCGCGCATCTGCCCACTCACTCAACCTGTCCAAGTCACCCTGCAACCTCCGAGCATCCTCTTCGCAGTTCACACTGCCACCCAGCTTTGTGTCAACTGCAAATTTGCTAGTGTTACTTTTAATTCCATCATCTAAATCATTAATATAAATCGTAAATAGTTGCGGCCCCAGCACAGAGCCTTGCAGCACTCCACTCGCCACTGCCTGCCATTCTGACAGGGACCCATTTATTCCTACGCTTTGTTTCGTGTCTGCCAACCAATTGTCTATCCAATACCATGTGCTCTAATTTTGCCCACTAATCTCCTGTGGGACCTTATCGAATGCTTTCTGAAAGTCCAGATACGCTATATCCACTGGCTCTCCTTCATCCATTTTACTTGTCACATCCTCAAAAAAATTCAGAAGATTAGTCAAGCAGGATTTCCCCTTCATAAATCCATGCTGACTTGGACCAATCCTTTTACTGCTACCGAATGCACCATAAATACTTCTTTAATAATTGACTCCAGCATCTTCCCCACCACTGATGTCAGGCTAACTGGTTCACAATTCCCCTTTTTCTCTCTTGCTCTTTTAACATTAGCTACTCTCCAATCCACATGAACTGATCCTGAATCTAAAGAACATTGGAAAATGATCATCAATGCATCCACAATGTTCTTTTTTTTTTTGAAAAGCCTGAATGAAGATTTAATCATATATTTGGCATGTTATTCATGATTAAAGCTTTAAAAATGCCACCTCACAAGATTTTTACATATTCCTATTCACATTTTTCCCATCAAAGCAGATATCACTTTCAATTAACATTTTATGCTTTATTTTTTGACTTATTACTGATTAAAGTTTAAAAAAAAAATACGTTCAATTACTAACTGACCAGCTTCTTTTAAAAAACATTTTTTTTAAATTTTTTATTAGAAGTAATTACATAATAAAAACATTTTGTTCACAATTTCATCCACAATTTCTAGAGCCATCTCCTTGAGAACCCTGGGATGCAGACCATCAGGCCCTGAGGATTTATCAGCCTTCAGTCCCATCAGTCTACCCAATACTATTTCTCGCTTATGCAAATTTATTTCAGTTCCTCTGTCTCCCTAGATCCTCTATCCTCTAGCACATCTGGGACATTGCTTGTGTCTTCCTTAGTGAAGACAGAACCAAAGTACCTGTTCAACTCTTCTGCCATTTCCTTGGCCCCCATAATAATTTCACCTGTTTCTGCCTTCAAGGGATTCACATTTTTCTTTACTAATCTTTTTCTCTTAACATACCTAAAGAAGCTTTTACTATCCTTTATATTCTTAGCCAGCTTACCCTTGTACTTCATTTTTTCACCCCATATTGCCTTTCTTGTTACTGAGTGTAGATTGGCTATTGCATGTTAGCCAATTAGAATGCTTAGTAATAATAACTCTGCCTAATTCTAACATTCGTAGTGTAAGCTGTAGCAGTGTGAACATGTAATAACCTGCTTACAAGATTATGACCTGAACAATAAAGATGCTTGTGTTTCAACCTGTGTGAGTTTAGCCCTTTACATGCTGTCAGAAAATAGATTTATTTTGTTTATCAGTTTTAATTTGTGAGTGATTTTGACGACATGGCAATCGTTCACCGAAATGATCCCAATGATTTGAAAGCCTTGCTGCTGTTGAATTTAGCGGGTCCAAAAGCTATGATCCACGCTGAATCTTTTGAATTTGCACCAGCTCAACTAGACGGGTATGGCCTGGTAGTGCTGCTGGCTGAAACATAGAAACATAGAAACATAGAAACTAGCTGCAGGAGTAGGCCATTAGGCCCTTCGAGCTTGCACCGCCATTCAATATGATCATGGCTGATCATCCAACTCAGTATCCCGTACCTGCCTTCTCTCCATACCCTCTGATCCCCCTATCCACAAGGGCCACATCTAACTCCCTCTTAAATATAGCCAATGAACTGGCCTCCACTACCCTCTGTGGCAGAGAGTTCCAGAGAATCACCACTCACTGTGTGAAAAAATTCCTTCTTATCTCGGTCCTAAAGGATTTCTCCCTTATCCTTAAACTGTGACCCCTTGTCCTGGACCTCCCCAACATCGGGAACAATTTTCCTGCATCTAGACTGTCCAACCCCTTAAGAATTTTGTAAGTTTCTATAAGATCCCCTCTCAATCTCCTAAATTCTAGAGAGTATAAATCAAGTCTATCCAGTCTTTCTTCATAAGATAGTCCTGACATCCCAGGAATCAGTCTGGTGAATCTTCTCTGCACTCCCTCTATGGCAATAATGTCCTTCCTCAGATTTGGAGACCAGAACTTTACGCAATACTCCAGGAGTGGCCTCACCAAGACCCTATACAACTGAAGTAGAACCTCCCTGCTCCTATACTTAAATCCTTTTGCTATGAATGCTAACATACCATTTGCTTTCTTCACTGCCTGCTGCACCTGCATGCCTACTTTCAATGACTGGTGTACCATGACACCCAGGTCGCGCTGCATCTCCCCTTTTCCCAATCAGCCACTATTTAGATAATAGTCTGCTTTCCTGTTTTTGCCACCAAAGTGGATAACCTCACATTTATCCACATTATACTGCATCTGCCAAACATTTGCCCACTCACCCAGTCTATCCAAGTCACCTTGCAGTCTCCTAGCATCCTCCTCACAGCTAACATTGCCACCCAGCTTAGTGTTATCCGCAAACTTGGAGATATTGCCTTCAATTCCCTCATACAGATCATTAATGTATATTGTAAATAGCTGGGGTCCCAGCACTGAGCCTTGCGGTACCCCACTAGTCACTGCCTGCCATTCTGAAAAGGACCCGTTTACTCCTACTCTTTGCTTCCTGTTTGCCAGCCAGTTCTCTATCCACATCAATACTGAACCCCCAATGCTGTATGCTTTAAGTTTGCATACTAATCTCTTATGTGGGACCTTGTTGAAAGCCTTCTGGAAGTCCAAGTACACCACATCTACTGGTTCTCCCCTATCCATGCTACTAGTTACATCCTCGAAAAATTCCATAAGATTCGTCAGACATGATTTACCTTTCGTAAATCCATGCTGACTTTGTCCAATGATTTCACCACTTTCCAAATGTGCTGCTACCCCATCTTTAATAACTGACTCTAGCAGTTTCCCCACTACCGATGTTAGACTAACTGGTCTGTAATTCCCTGTTTTCTCCCTCCCTCCCTTCTTAAAAAGAGAGTTTACGTTTGCTACCCGCCAATCCTCAGGAACTACTCCAGAATCTAAAGAGTTTTGAAAGATTATCACTAATGCATCCACTATTTCCGGAGCTACTTCCTTAAGTACTCTGGGATGCAGCCTATCTGGCTCTGGGGATTTATCGTACTTTAATCCATTCAATTCACCCAACACCACTTCCCGACTAACCTGTATTTCACTCAATTCCTCCTTTGACCCGCGGTCCCCTGCTATTTCCGGCAGATTATTTATGTCTTCCTTTGTGAAGACGGAACCAAAGTAGTTATTCAATTGGTCCGCCATATCCTTGTTTCCCATGATCAACTCACCTATTTCTGACTGCAAGGGACCTACATTTGTTTTAACTAATCTCTTTCTCTTCAGATATCTATAAAAACTTTTGCAGTCAGTTTTTATGTTCCCTGCCAGTTTTCTTTCGTAATCTATTTTTCCTTTCCTAATTAAGCCCTTTGTCCTCCTCTGCTGGTCTCTGAATTTCTCCCGGTCCTCAGGTATGCTGGTTTTTCTGGCTACTTCGTACGCATCATCCTTTGCTTTGATACTATTCCTGATTTCCCTTGTTATTCATGGATGGACTACCTTCCCTGATTTATTCTTTTGCCAAACTGGGATGAACATTTTTTGTAGTTCATCCATGCAGTCTTTAAATGTCTTCCATTGCATATCCACCGTCAACCCTTTTAGAATTAATTGTCAGTCAATCTTGGCCAATTCACGTCTCATACCCTCAAAGTTACCTTTCTTTAAGTTCAGAACCATTGCTTCTGAATTAACAATGTCACTCTCCATCCTAATGAAGAACTCATGACTGGTTTATTTTGAGGTTATATTATGGTCACTCTTGCCCAAGGGGGCACGTACCACAAGACTGCTAACTAACCCTTCCTCATTACTCAATACCCAATCTAAAATAGCCTGTTCTCTCGTTGGTTCCTCTACATGTTGATTTAGATAACTATCCCGCATACATTCCAAAAAATCCTCTTCCTTAGTGCCACTGCCGATTTGATTCACCCAATCTATATGTAGATTGAAGTCGCCCATTATAACTGTTTTGCCTTTGTCGCATGCATTACTAATTTCCTGTTTGATACCATCCCCAACTTCACTACTACTGTTAGGTGGCCTGTACACAACACCCACCAGAGTTTTCTGCCTTTTAGTGTTTCGCATCCGATTCCGATTCCACATCCTCCACGCTAATGTCCTTCCTTTCCATTGCGTTAATCTCCTCTCTAACCAGCAACGCTACCCCACCTCCTTTTCCTTTCTCTCTATCCCTCCTGAATATTGAATATCCCTGGATGTTCAGCTCCCAGCCTTGGTCACCCTGGAGCCATGTCTCCGTGATCCCAACAATCATTAATAGCTATCTGCACGTTCAACTCATCCACCTTATTACGAATACTCCTTGCATTGCGACACAAAGCCTTCAGGCTTGTTTTTACAACGCTCTTACCCCTTATACAATTATGTTGAGAAGTGGCCCTTTTTGATTTTTGCCCTGGTTTTGTCTGCCTGCCACTTTTACTTTTCACCTTGCTCCCTATTGCTTCTACCCTCATTTTACACCCAACTGCCTCTCTGCTCTTGTACCCATCCCCCTGCCACATTAGTTTAAATCCTCCCCGACAGCACTAGCAAACACTCCCCCAAGGACATTGGTTCAATTCCAGCCCAGGTGCAGACCGTCCTGTTTGTACTGGTCCCACCTCCCCCAGAAATGGTTCCAGTGCCCTAAAAATTTGAATCCCTCCCCCTTGCACCATTTTTCAAGCCACATATTCATCTGCAATATCCTCCTATTTCTACTCTGACTGGCCCATGGTACTGGTAGTAATCCAGAGATTATTACCTTTGAGGTCCTACTTTTAAGTTTATCTCCTAGCTCCCTAAATTTACCTTGTAGGACCTCATCCCTTTTTTTACCTATATCGTTGGTGCCAATATGCACCACAACAACTGGCTGTTCACCTCCCCCTCCAGAATGTTCTGCAGCCGTTCAGTGACATCCCTGACCCTTGCACCAGGGAGGCAACATACCATCCTGGAGTCTCGTTTGCGGCCGCAGAAACGCCTATCTATTCTCCTGACAATTGAATCCCCTATTACTATAGCCCTTCCCCTCTTTTTTCACCCCTCATGTGCTGCAGAGCCACCCATGGTGCCATGAACTTGGCTGCTGCTGCATTCCCCTGATGAGCCATCTCCCTCAACAGTATCCAAAATGGAATACCTGTTTAGGAGGGATATGACCGCAGGGGACTCCTGCCCTACCTGCCTACTGCTTTGCTGGCTATTTGGCCACCCGATCCCTTTCTGTCCTCTTACCTTTTGCCTGTGGTGTGACCAACTCGCTGTACGTGCTATCCACGACTTTCTCCGCATCGTGGATGCTCCAGTATGAATCCAGCCGCAGTTCCAATCGTTCAATGCGGTCTTCCAGGAGCTGCAGCTGGACACACTTCCTGCAAACGTAGTCACCTGGGATACCGACCATATCCCTGATCTCCCACATGTTGCAGGCTGAACAAACCACGGGGCCAATCTCTACTGACATATCTTGCTCCCAAATTACTCTGTATTAAAAATATATATTTTATTTTTTATTTTATTATTATTTTGTTTTATTTTTATTAAACACAAAACTTTATCCTTTAAACTTTACTAATAAATACTAATAAATACTGAATCCTTAACTCCCAGAATCCTTAACTCCCAGAATCCTTAACGCCCAGTTAATGTATTACAGAAATGTAAAAATGTTAACCCGTGGTTGCACCCAATCAGCTGCATCCTCTGGTCCTCGTCAACCGATCAGAGGCTTCCACCAGATTCCCTCTCTGGAAGATGGAACCAAAGATGGAACGTTGCAGATTTGGTTATACTCACAGCGCCGGCAGCTCCACCCTCTCGCACCAACGGCTCCCCGGGCCTCTGTGTAAAGCAAGCCCCACGCTAGATTTATACTCACAGCGCAGGTAACTCCACCCTCTCGCACCAACGGCTCCCCGGGCCTCTGTGAAAAGCAAGCCCCTAAGAAACTATTGACAACTCAATGGTTCTGCTGAGGAAGTTCAGAGAACTGTGTGACCTGCCGTCTAACAGGACGAGATTTTTTGCCCGCATAACAGGACCCTCGAGAGGACGAGATTTTTTGCCCGCTTGCAGCAGGCTGCTGAGCCTGTGGAACAATGATTTGAGACATATCAGCTCTCGTTGCAGATTCGGTGAGTTGACAAATGAGCTAGTACATGATAAAATTGTAGGAGGAATGAGCGACTGCAAGTTAAGAGCCGAACTGCTGTGGAACGCTGAACTGACTTTGGAGCAAGCGATTAATGCTTGTCGGATGGCTGAGACTGTAGCACCACTGGCTGACTTTGACAGTGGTAACCCTAATCAACAACTTAATGTGAACCTGGCTTGCTATTCTCCACAAAGATTTCTCAATGCGTCCAGCAAAGATCAGAACATGCCTACCACGAGGTGCTCTAACTGTAACTATTTCCACCCCAGGGGCGCCAGTTTTGCGTAGCCCATGGGAAAGTATATAATAATTGCAAGAAACTCAACCGCTTTGCTAATTGTTGTCGATCCAGTGGGAGTACTGCTTCAAGGACGAAGCTGCACCTGATTCAACAAGACCCGAATGATTCTGATTCCCATGAACAGGACGAATCTTCCCACACGAACGACTCTGCTAATTCAGACGCTGAGTCTACCGTACTTTCCCTAAACCTGCCCACCTCAAGCAAAGTGATCCTGCGGTGACCATGATAATCAATAACAAACCTCTGATCGCCAAAGTCGATACCATTGCCAGAGTAAACGTCATGTCACTCAAAGCGTTCAACAAGATAAGAACCACTGAGCTCATGAAAACAGACTGCTCCACTCTATATGCTTACGGAGGGGAATTGGACCATCAATGAGCAGAAAAATAACTTACTTTTTTACATCGTCCAACCAAGCTCAGAAACCCTGCTTGGCATCAATGCATGCCATGACTGGTTTATTTTGGGCATGTTGTCCACAATCTCTGTTTGACGAAGGAACTGACACAACAGATGCTATCTAAATATAAGGACTTGTTTGACGCCAAACCCAGCAAGCTACTGACAATATATAAAATCTCTATTGACCATACGGTCACCCCAATTGTACGTGCACCTCACCTCATCCCGCACGGCATGCGAGAGAGAATACACGATGAACTGAAACGTATGGTCTCTATCTGAGTTATTGCCGAGGTCAGCAAACCCTCAGACTTGGCCTCCATCATGGTCGTCACCACCAACAAAGACAAGAAGGAATTACGCATCTGCTTCAATCCTAAAGATTTGAACACGGCAACTAAATGCCAACACTACCGATGAGGACCACTGAAGACGTAGCGGCACAGATCGGTAACGCGACTGTCTTCTCAGTTCTAGATGCAAAAAACTCCTTTTGGCAAATCCCGTTAGACCATGCGTCATCTGCACTAACAACTTTCACCACTCCGTTCGGCCGCTACCGATTTCTAAGAATGCCTTTTGGTATGAACTCTGCCAGTGAAGTCTTCCAGCGTGCAATGGAACAGCTGTTCGCAGAATACCCTTGTGCCGTCATTGTTGACGAAATCCTAGTATACGGTCGAGACGAAACCGAACACGATGCCAACCTACGAACCGTGCCAGAGACATTAATTTAAAACTCAACCCTCTGAAATGCAAGTTCAGAGCTCCAGAAGTCACATACGTCGGTCACGTATTCTCCAACAACGGGTTAAAGCCTGACCCATTGAAGACTGCAGTGATCAACGAGCTGCCAGTACCAACCGACGTCACCAGCCTACAAAGATTTTTAGGTATGGTCAACTACTTGGGCAAATTCATCCCCAATCTCAGCAAATTGTCAGCTCCACTACGTCAACTGACCCACAAGGACAACACCTGGTCCTGGTACCCATCACACCAACGATCTTTCAAGACCTTTATAAATCCCATGAAGGAACTAGATGGGATGTAAATCTTTTGACATCAGTAAACGGACCGCAGGGAACAGCAAAGTATGCTGAGGTGCCTTCGGAATTGTAGATGCAGGACTCTGAGGTTGCCCCATATATAACAAAGAAAGTGAACTTCCCATCTCATGCAAAGGATTTAGGAGCTATGGTTAAGCAAGCGATTGGTCTGGAGAATCCAAACACGAGCCAGGACCAAGAACTGTCTAATAATTGTACTGTTCAATTTTATCAGTCACCAAGGACGGTTACTACACAGCTACGCCATCATCCGGGGAGTGAGGTAACAGAGTATGTGGTCCCACAGGTGTGGGCAGAAGACTCTACTCAAGTAGGATGCATCCAGATTAACCCCATCCAAGTAGCTCCCCAGAAAAGTTAACACTGCCCTCTATATGACAGTACCCGCTGAAGGCAAGCTTGCAATTTAAGTATTGTACTACCATCAATCCGGCATCCTTCCTCACCAAACCACCAGAGGAACAAGCTGAGTCAGGGCACGACTGCCTATTGGTAACTAAAGAATATACCTCTGTTCGGGAAGATATTTCCATGACAGACCCTGAGTTATCTGTATGTAGATGGGAGTGCATCAATTGGATCTCTAGGTGAAAGACTTTCAGGATACGTAATTATAGATCAGGATGGCAATAATGTGGAGGTGACGCCTTTGAAATACCATTCCCTTCCCAACAAGCAGAACTGTTTGCCCTGATAAGAGCCTGCATCTTAAGGAAGGACTTGGGAATCAATGTTTATACTGACTTCAAATATGCTTTTGGAGTGATCTGTGACTTTGGTCAGTTGTGGAAAAATAGGGCATTCTTGACTTCAGCAGGAACACAGACATCCCACCAGAAATTGATATCAGACCTGTTACAAGTGCTTATGTTGCCAAAACAAATTTCCAAGAAGCTAAGGCAGTGTCCCAAGGGCGCGGGGTGGTACCTAAAATGATGAGGCAGACTAAAAGCATAGACAAAGACAAGTCTCTCTCGGAAAAACAAATGCCAACCATCCAAGATGTTGTTAGATTACAGGAGGATGCTCCTGACCAAGATTTTGAAATGTGGAAACAGCTCAGTTATAAAGTTGATTGCATGTCGGGATTATGGGTTACCCTGGCAGGACAAACATGTAGGTCAGATGAACTCGCGATGTGAGTTATTGAATGTAAACACTTTGCAACTCACTGTGGTGCCAGAGCAACTGGTGATACACTTTTAGATACATGGTGGCATCCAAAGTTGCAGACTCTGGCACTCTAATCGTTGTCTGACCTGTCAGCAATATAACACCGGGAAGGGTATAACCCGCAGAAAAGGGAGAACCTCCTTAACCATGGGTCCCTTTGAGACCCTCCAGATGGACTACATTGAGTTGAAAAGATGTCAGTGTTATAAATATGTATTAGTTATTGTAGATGTCTTCGCTAAATGGATTGAAGCTTATCCTACCGTGGACAACAAAGATTCTACGGTTGTTAAAGTACTTATGAAATAAATTATATCCAGGTATGGAATCCCAACTGGGCTGAGTTTGGATAATGGCCCTCATTTTGTGGGAAAGGTGACTAAAGAATTCTGTGTTCAGATGGGCTTCCAACTGTAATTACATTGTGCCTATCATCCACAGGCTACTGGACTCGTTGAACGAGCCAATCAAACATTGAAAGATAACTTATAGATTGAAACAGGGACCAATTGGCTTGAGCTACTGCCTGTGGCTCTATTCCTGATGTGCACCACCCCAGCAGGGAAGGCACGGTTGAGTCCAGCAGAAATTGTATATCGCCATCCACTGAGAACCCCATGGAACCAGAATACTACAAGGGCTGTTCACTTTCATCACATGACAATGGAAACGACTAAATATATTTTATCATTAACCGGGGCATTGAAAGATCTACACGAGAACCACTCCGTCTAAAATTGAACCTGGTACTTATGTAATGATCAATAATTGGATGAGGAAGAGACTGGACAAGAGAGTGGGAAGGCATTACCAGGTCCTTCTAACAACCCCTACCATAGCTAAGGTGGAGGGGAGGGGCGCGTGGGTTCACTTTCGCCACTATAACATTGTCAGTATGGTGCTTAAGACATAAAACGCTAACCTTTTCTTTTTTTAAGCAATCCCTTTTTAGGATAAATCACGATGGACATACCCGTTGTTGTTTGCCTATCTTGGGACTTTGATAGGGTCTGTGAAAAACAGAGTATGCCGATGTAATCTATCACCTATGTGACGGAGATGCACTGCAATGTGATGGTGATAGCAAGGATGGAGAATCATAATTATGGAATATTGCCATGTTACCATGCTCCTTGTAAATTTGATTATGTATGTCAAAAGGAGGGAGTAAAAGTCCCTGTGCCTTTTTAGATGAAGGGATTACAAGTAACATTAGCTGATTTGCAGATTACACAAAGTGTGCAGTAGTGATAACTATGAGGAGGATGCTATGGGAATGTAGAGGGACGGGATAGGTTGGGTGAAAGGGCAGATGCATGGCAGATACAGTATAACGTAGATAAATGTGAGGTTATTCAGTTTGGTGGCAAGAACAGGAAGGCAGATTATTATCTGAATGGTGACAGATTAGGAACAAAGGGAGCTGCAACAAGACCTGGGTGTGCTTGTACATCAGTTACTGAAAGTAAGCATGCAAATAGAGCAGGCAGTAGAGAAAGCTAGTGGCATTTTGGCCTTAGTTGTCAGAGGATTTAAGTGTAGGAGCAATGAGGTCCTTCTGCAGTTTTACAGGGCCCTAGTGAGACCACACCTGGAGTACTGTGTGCAGGTTTGGAGAGCTGGACTTATATACTATGGAGTTTGGAAGGATGAGAGGGAATCTTATTGAAACGTATACGATTGTTAAGGGTTTGGACAAGCTAGATGCAGGAACGGGGTACTGATTGTGGATGATTAGCTATGATAACATTGAATGGTGGTGCTAATAAGAGAACAGTTGGATAACATGAAGGAAGCAAGTGACTGGGGTAATTGGGGCTTCGGAAGCTGGTCAGACTGGCTAATCAACATGGCTATGTACCGAGCTATTGCGATTATTTGTATTTTTGTAGGATTAGCAGTTGTAAAATGTGTATTGGGGAGGATGCAGACAGCACTGGAAGGCAAAGGTGCTCCGAGAATGTTATTGGTGAGACGGGATGAAGTATGTGATAAAGCTAAGACTGAGTATGTTGATAAGGTGCAGGAAGAGTTTGAATGACTGGGAGGGACAGATACAGGTAGGAACATGGGGAGTTATCATGGAATGATAAAAGGGAGGAATGAGAATATGTAGAATTGGGGATACTTTAGGACTGAGGTTTAAGTATTCTGAGTTAAGTTGGTTCAAGTATTCTGAGCTACGTTTCAATTTCTTTATTTTGACATCATTTGGTTAAGTTTCATTATCCTTGCTGTGACATCGTTTTTTTCTGGAAAAGATGTGATGTTTATGTGATGTTTAATGCTATTGTAATTGGCTAAGTTGTATTATGCTGAGGATGATTGTAATTGGGTGGAAAGATTGTCCCCACCTATATAACCACGTGATACTGTAGTTATTGGTCTAGAATCACCATCCTTAGTAAGTTACCTCCCACTTATATAAGTGGGAGGTCAACCCTGTATATATATGCTAATTCCATTATTTGAGCACATGTGTTTCTCCGTGATCCACTGGGAGAGCTTCCCAGGGCGGTACAGAGAAACCTGGTTACCGTGCTGAAATAAAGGATAATTTAAAGTATTCTAGTTAGTGTTTTCACTGAACAGACTAAGGGATACAAATGCCAGAATTATCATTACCTTCTGTTGTCCTTTGAAAATTCCCCAATTCTCTGGCTTCCTGCTACTTTTTGCTATGTTATACATATTTTCTTTTAGTTTTATTCCATCCCTAACTTCCCTTCTCAGCCATGGTTGCCTCTTACTCCCCTTAGAATCATTCTTCCTCTGTGAAATGAAATGATCCTGCATCTTCTGGATTATGCCCAGAATTTCCTGCCATTGCTGTTCCACCATCATTCCTGCTTGGATCCTTTTCCAGTCGACCTTAGCCAGCTCCTCTCTCATGCCTTCATAGTCCCCTTTGTTCAACTGCAACACTGACACTTCTGATTTAACCTTCTCCCTCTCAAATTGCAGATTAAAACATCATATTATGGTCACTATCTCCTAGCGTTTCCTTTACCTCAGGGGTGGGGAACATTTTCATGTTGGTAGGCCACAGTAAGTTAGCCGTAATCTGACAAGGCCGCATCCAAGAAACTTCAATTAGATATATTTGAAAATGTACATTATTTTGTAAAAATCTAACTACTGTGTACTAACTTCAACAAAATGGAAAAAAATTGTTAATTCTAAAGTTAACTAACCTTTTAATGGCTGCTTTTTGTGGGAAAGCATTTGAATATTTGGTTGCAACATGGAAGTGCGCAGTTTCAGCTGATCTTCTAGACGGGTATCCGTGGTTGAAAAGCAAGAAAGCATTTTTCGTGCATGTTGCCAAAGACGTGAGTATTCCATTGCATTTTTCCATATTTCAATCGGATCTTTCTTAGCATCAAATAAGGACTTTAAAATGTAATCTTCTGAGAGCTCAATCAATTCCATCTGTAGTTCTTTTGGAGCCTTGGAGACATCAACTAGGTGAGGTTGAAATGCTAATTTGAGTGTGATGTCATGATTTTCAGTCAATGAACATTTCATTGTATTCTTTAATTAATAAGTCTATAACAGCTGCACATTCTTCAAATGATTTGCATGAATCCTCCTGCTCATCAATGAACTTCGCTAACTGGCGAACATGTTGATCCGAAATTTCATTTTTAAAAAGAGGAGTTTTGAAAAAAGATAGCTTTTCTAGAAATGCTTGGATTTTTTGCCACATCTCATAGATAGACTTAGTTTTACCTTGCAAAGAAACATTCAAGTAATTTTGCTTTGACATGATATCACACAGAAATGCAGTATTTCTATAGAACTCTTCTTTCAATAATTCACATTGCTGATTGTGTTCTTCATGGAATTTAACTATCGGTTCTCGCAAAGATAACAATTTTGCTAACACCTGTCCCTGCGATAGCCAACGCAGTTTACAATGGCATGGCAAATCCACACTGAATGCCTCATCGTCCAACTTTAGCATATTACGAAACTGACAATGCCGTGTTGCATTTGCACAAATATAGTTAACAATACTTATAACTTGTTGCAAAGTGTCACTTAAATAGTAGATTTAGCACTTAGATTTTGCTGATGTAAGATACAATGAAAAGAAATGAGAGCATCTGGATCTGATAATACCTTTTTTATCTGTGCAATAAACCCTTCATGTTTTCCTATCATGGAAGGTGCACCATCTGCACATACACTCACTAAATTAACCAAATCCAGTCCAACTTCACGACATTTATCTTGAGTTGTTGAAGAAATCTATTCCTCGTGTTCTACCCGTAAGAGTGCCCAAAGCGAGTAACTCTTCGTAGCAAAGAAAATCTTCTGTTATGGCCCGAATGAAGTATTAAACCTGCGCCGAGTTAGTAGTATCAGTTGATTCATCCAAAGCGATTGAATAATATATATTTTCCTTTTGGAGTTTTGCGTGCAGTTGTTCTGTTACGTTGAGGGCTAATTCATGCTGCCGATCAGTTATAGTTCTCCTTGAAAGAGGCAGTTGTTTGTACTTTGAAATCTTATCGGGGTCTAAGCATCCTACAACTTCGACAATGCATTCTTTTATGATTTCTACATCGCTAAATGGCTTCGCTTTATAAATGATTATTAAAAATACAGTCAAACAAATATTCTGTTTAACTATTCTCAAATTCAACTTCAAACGGAAAGCCACCTGCACCGCTATCAAAAGTTGATAATACTGAAGACTGAACGGCCAGCGGACTCTCCCCAACATCTTCCCTCTCGTCAACCAGCCTCAGGCGCTGGTGGCGCTGGTCAGGCAGGGAGGTTAACGTACATTCTAGAGTCGCCTTAGAACTAAATCATGAACATGACAGGTGTTAAAATAGCCCTCATGACTTACTAATGTTTTAATTGTGGCCGTCAGTCTGGGAGGATTATTTAGTTGAATCTTCTTTTACTCTGATAATTTTAAATACGTTCATTTCAAGATTAAAATTAAAATAATAAAAGACGAACAGAAAGATATTAATAAAAATAAAAGGATTTGTTCTACAAAATTTGGATTCATTCAAATGGCCGCACTGAATGGCCTAGAATGCCGCATGCGGACATAAGGCTACAGGTTCCCCACCCCTGCTTTACCTTGTTCCCCTATTAAATCTGGTTCATTTTACTTCGGAGTCACGTGAGTGATTCCGTGAAGAAGGCCCGCCAGGCCGCATGCGCAGCATTACGTCAGCCGCATTGGCGCAAGCACCAGTCAGGCAGGACTGAGCTCCTGCCTGTGGTAAGTTAACTTTAACGTAAGTTTATTTTTACTCACCAGGAGTTTAAGCAGGAACCTCTTTTTACAGAGGTTTCCTGCCAGTTTTGCAGCCAGACAACTTGCCGGTTATGGACTGTGGTGAAATTTCAGTCCTACCGCAAATGCGGAAAAACCGGCAAAATTGATCGGGTTGCGAGATAAGGAGCCGCTAGCAGTGCAGTTAGCGGCTCCCCAGCTGCAGGGATGCCATAAAAAAGCAAAAAAAAATTAAGCAGAGTTGCTGACAGGGTCAGCGGCTCCCCAGCCGGCAGGAATGCCGTAAAAACGGCAGGAAACTAAGCAGAGTCGCTGTCAGAGGGGTCAGCGGCTCCCCAGCCTGCAGGGATGCCTTGGGAACGGCAAGGAATATTAAAATGAGTCGCTGACAGAGGGGTCAGCGGCTCCAAGCCTGTGGGATGCCGTTGAACGGCAAAGAAGCAACGCTGGAGCCACTGACAGTGGGGTCAATGGCTCACAGACGTTGGTCTCCAGTCAAAAAATTCCTCGGACTAATTCAGCCCTCAGGGGAGTTGGGACATAAGGATTCTCCTTATAATTAAAAGTATGTATTTTATTGTGTTTTTTCTTTGAGTAAAAAACTAAAGGAAAGTAACAAGTTTTTGTTATATGATATTGTTCTGACAATGTTATTATTGTTTAAGCACAGGTTGCTATGATTTATATTTTCACAGGTAAAGCTGTACACTAAATGTTGATTTAGTGAGCTTACACAGCAATAGCGCGGGCCTATGGGACAGGCCGTGCCAGCAGCGCCTGACAGGGCTGCTTCATGTGTAAAATGTGCGGGCCTATGGGACAGGCCACACCAGCAGCGCCGGACAGGGCTGTTTCATATATGAAAGTGCCGGCCTATGGGAGAGCCGTGCCAGCAGCGCCTGATTCAGGGCTGCTTCATTTGTGACATTACCGGCCTATGGGAGAGCCGTATCAGCAGCGCCTGACAGGGCTGCTTCATGTGTGAAGTGCCGGCCCACGGGAGAGCCGTGCCAACAGCGCCTGATGCAGGGCTGTTCATTACAAAAGCGCCGGCCTTTATGAAAGGCGGCGCCAGCAACGCCTGGCAGAGGGTTGCTCAAATTCACACATATCTGCTCGCCCACGGAGTCGGGGGATGAATTCCTCACCATGGCTGGATAGTGCGTTGAAACGACTATCCTAAATACAGCAACTGTTGTATACAGTGCTGCAAAGGTCTCCCTCTCGGAGGCAGAGACCAAGATGTGTCAGTATCCTGCTGACACGGAGTCTCAGGGTATAGTCGTGGGGCATACCCCAAGGGATGAAAGGCACGTGTCAGAGGTACCTTTCCTGACAATAAGTTGCCATCCCAGTTAAATATTCTATTGGGGTTAGGCCAATGGGTTCATATCAGTATTGTATCCTACGGCCTGCGGTAGCACCTGTTAGAGTTACCTATGAAACACCCTTCTGAAAAGGGAAGAGCAAAAGATCAAGATGACTCCGGGCTCTTAAGATGTCAATAGAACAGACTCAAGTACATATGTGTAGGCAGTGAACAATGCCAACAGGGGGATGTGAGAGCCAGCCGCTGAATTGATTATTCAGGTAGGTCTATTCTACAAGGGAAGAAGCCTGGCAGATGAATTAATTTGGCCATGAACGGGCAGAGGTCATCGTTCAGAATGCACCCCAGGCGCTCATCGGCAGTAGCAGTTCACTGGAGCTGGGGGCAGCATGATAGATCAGAAATTCCATGCACCTTCCAATCATGCTCAACTAAATGGGTCTAGCTCTTCCAAAATTTGGGTAGTGCACTGTTCACAAGTTGTAATATTTATATTTGTTTATACAACACACAAGGGGTAAAATATTTGGTTGAGGCACAGCCGGAGCATTCCAAGCAAGTTGGATTATGGCCAGGGTTTGGAAATTGGGCAGAAGTTCTCATGCAAACCACCCATGCAAAAGGCAGGATTGGCATGTTATTATAAACAGTGATGAGTATCGGGCATATGAACCTCTGTATGTAAAAAATGTATTCCTGACTTCAACGGGTTCATGAGGTAAGAGATTCATGTTATACAAATCCCATTACAAAGGTTATCAAAGACAATATAACTGTACAATAACAGTAAGCTTTGCAGTATGGGATAAACTGTTGTTGGTCATTGGGATTTACCTGTAATTATTATTAGCCTGTGCCTTGTGGCAAGAGATTGGGGTTATACCAATCTGTTACTAAACTGATTAAAGTAATTGGCAATATATAGCAGCTGGGTTGCAGCTGAGCTAATCAAGGAACTGATATTGTGTAAGTAGCAATTAGATCATTGCTAACAACCTTGTGCTATTGTCAGCTGAGGCTACTTCAGCCACAATGATGAAGTAACAGTATTCAGCATTGTTGAACATGACCATACTCATTGAATGAACTTGAAACTCGCTACAGTAGTTGAATTCAGTTATTATAAACTGATGTTAGAACTCTAAGATGAGAAGTTCCAAATACCATCACCTACTCAAAGGTAGTGGAGATTGCATGAGTACCAATTCTTCAGTTGTTCGTATTAACTAAATAAAGGTTTTGAGTGAATATACATATTCTTCATGCACAAAGTTAAGTTGCTGCTCTACAATGGTGACATATGTTGGTCTCATGGTAATTAGGAAGAATATCCTGTAATTAATCTCCTTGCCACTGGTGTATCGTCCAGTTTAGATTGATGATAACACAGAATAAATGTTGGCTCTCAAAGTATGATGAAAGCATGACTCAATTCTTTATCAAATGTTTGTCATGTTTATGCATGTTCACTGTTTGCAAAAATATGTGACACAACAGTGTGGAGAAATATATTCTCATTTCAATAGGAGGAATGGACTTTATGTCTTCCTCATTAGCTGGGTCTTAAAACAGTCAGCAAGACCTCGTTTGGATTTGTACTATCGGACTGGCCGAGTGTTCATGTTGCCTGCTTCATCAGGCATTATGGCACAATTACAATTCAGTTATGCCAAAAAGCAAGAACTTGCTGTTTTAAACTGTGGTTCAGGAGACTGGTCTTTGCACAGTAAACGATTATTGACTTACACATTTTCAATGGAACAACTTATGCCTCATATTGTCACATTTAGCCATGAAGGTGTTCACTGCAATATGCATGGATAGCATCCAAAAAAGCAGTACATCTCTATTGAGGGGATCAGGAATGTTGTTAAATATTATGATACATTTGATATGATACAAATTAATTACATTTTCAGTTCTTTTTAAGTGATATTGACAATAGTTCAGTTATAGAGAAATTACGGCTGTAACATAAGGGAACTACATTGTCGGGTCCAACCCGGATATCAAATTGTTAAAAAGATCTTGAAACAAGTACTCGCATCACAAGATTATGCGGTTGGTTGTTGTAAATGTGTAAACATTACTTCACCAAGGAGCTCCAGCTACATCCTTAGTCATGACTCTTATATCAGCACAACGACGGCAAAACATTGCAAACGCTGTGGCTGGACAGGATGGAATTGGCTGTTCATGTCATTACATTTTAATTCTGGTCTACACTAGCAGAGCTGACCAGGGTTGGCATGGTTTTAAGATCATTTGAATGATCCCCACTGTCTCAATTTATGTTATCAAGGCCACCAGAATCCTTAGAAGTATGGATTCAGCAATGTGTATTCGTTAATAAACGATTACATAAGAAAAGGTCAGTTCAGACTATTTCAAGGTGGCTGCAACAGATATTAACATTGACGATTGTATGTCTCATTCCACCAGGTCAGCATCAACGTCAGTATATCATTTAGATAGTGTGTTTACATCTCATTATACTAGGGCAGCAGCTATGTTGGCGGTCAAATGGAGGGATGTGTCCTTCGACCAAATTTTAGTGGCCATCGGATGGGCAAATGAGCTGATGTTTCAGAAATGTATCATCGGCCAATTGTCAATCCAGGGCTGTTTGCCAATATCATTTTAAGAACCTAAATTTTAGGGGTACTGTTGTTTGTTTACATTGTTAAATAAACCCTATCATTACATTGAATACAATGTTATTGCTAATGCATTTATTTCTCTTTCGAGTCAATCACATGCAGTGGGATGCCGAGATTGTAATCTGTGGCATGAAATCACAAAGCTTTAAACTCTTCACGGAATCACTCACGTGACTCCGAAGTAAAATGGTAAGATTAAATGAGAACTTACCAGTTTGAAGTTTGATCTTGATTTTATGAGGAGGAATGTTGGTGATTACGTGCCCACCACGCCCAACCCTCTCATAAAAGATCATCTGGTAGTTCTCGTGATCTAATTGTTTACTTCGGTGTTGTTTATTTGTGATTTCATACCGCTGCTTTGAAGTTTGCTGCGCAGGCGTCCTGGCGGGCCTTCTTCACGTAATCACCAACATTCCTCCTCCTAAAACCATTATCAAACTTCAAACTGGTAAGTTCTCATTTAATCTTACTATTAAACAACACTAAATCCAGAATTGCCTTCTCTCTCCAGTTTAGGCTGGTCTAAGAATCCATCTCGGAGGCATTCTACAAACTCCCTTTCTTGGGTTCAGAACCAACCTGATTTTCCCAGTCTACCAGCTTATTGAAATCTCCCATAACCACAGTGGCATTACCTTTGTTACATGCCAGTTTTAACCCCACTGCAACTTGCACCCTATATCCAGGCTACGGTTTGGGGGCCTGTAATAACTCTCGTTAGTGTCTTCTTACCTTTACAATTCCTCAATTCTATCCCACAGCTACTGTACATCGTCTGTCCCTATGTCACCCCTCGCAAGGGTTTCATCCCTCACCAGCAGAGCTACCCCTCCTCCACTGCCCACCTGCCTGTCCTTTCTGTAGGATGCATAACTCTGAATATTCAGTTCCCAACCCCGATCCTCCTGCAGTCATGTCTCTGTAATCCCCACAATGTCATATCTACCAACCTCTAACTGAGCCTCAAGCTCTTCCACTTTACTTCTTATACTTCGCGCATTCATATAGAATATTTTGAATCCATGACTCACCTCACCTTTCACATCGATTTCTATTTCACTTGGCCATACTCTCCTATTCCTTCGTGAGCTTTCTGTCTCGTTAATTCTGGTGTCTTCCTTAACTTTTCCTCTTCTCTCTTTCCCTTTAACTCCACCCTTGTATTTCCAATTTGTCTCCCACCCCGCCCCCCCCCTATCCCACCGCTATGTAGACACAAATGAGTGCAGATGATGGTTTACAAAGATATTAATATTGTTTTTTTTCATTGGATTCTTCAATAATGTTACAGATGGTCTAAATATAAGAGATGCTGCTTCCATAATGGGTTATAGGAAATACGGGTGCTAATCTGCTCTTGACAGTCAAACAACAGCTATTGACACCTATTTAGGTCTAATGCAGAGATGATCATGATTTTTGTCACTATACTTGTGTGTTTTGAGCATGGAACACTTTGTTTCCTGAGGTAACACAGTTCACAATGATAGGTGGCTTAGATGCAGGCACCATCCTTGCGTAGACATGCAACCACATTGTACAATGATCTCTGGCCGAGTAAAAAGAGACAATAACAACTATGTTGCTGCCGGTGAACTGATAATTGAGGAAAGAGATACACATTTTCACAACTCAGACCACCACGAATGCTTCACGAAAATGGGGTAACATAGCACTAGAATGTAAACAGGCCCTTCCGCCCACCGAGTCCGCACAGACCACAATCACCCGTTCACACTAGGTCTATGTTTCTCAGAAATGTACAGAGGGCCAGTTAACCTACAAACACCATCACCTTTGGAATGTGGGAGGACACCAGAGCAGTCAGAGAAACCCACGAGGTCACAGGGAGAACTTGCAAACTCCACACAGGCAGCACCCGAGATCAGGATCGAACCCAGGATGCGTGGACTCAGTGTACCGAAGTACCTGTTTCCATGCAGTATCTTTCAAACAATTCAATCGCCACTCAGCAAGTCAGGCAGCATATGTGGTGAGAGATGTTGAGGTAGCATTTTAGATCCATCACCTATCATCTCATTCTGATGATGTGTCATCGTCCTGAAACATTAACATTAAAAGATGCTGCCTAAATGACTGAGTATTTTCAGGATTTTCGTATTTATTGCATATTTCCAGCATCTGTGGTATTTTGCTCTTCAATCAGGGGAACGTTGTCCATTTTCCGTGAATAGATAGCATGGTAATCTTAATAATGCTACAGGGTGCAGCCAAGTAAAATATATCTGACATAGATTGGTGAAAAAAAAATCATAAAAACTGCAGAAATCTAAAACAAAAACAGCAAATGCTGGAAGTAGCAAGTCAGATTGCACAGGTCTGAAGAGAAACAGAGTAAATGATTCTGGTCCGAGATATTTCATCATAGATGCTGCCTGACCTGCTGAGTATTTGCAGCACTTTTAGTTTTGTTTTTGCTTCAGATTTCATTAAGATGGAAAGAGTAGAGAATATTTACAAGGATGTTGCCAGGACTTGATGGGCTGAGCTATAAAGAGATGTTAGGCAGGCTCGGACTGTATTCCATGGAGTGTAAGAGGTTGAGGGATGATCCTATAGAGGTGTATAAAATCATGAGGAGAATGGACAGGGTTAACACAGTCTTTTACCCAAGGTAGGGGAATTAAAAAACATGGACATTAGTTTAAGGTGAGGAAAACAATATTTAATACAAACCTTATGGGTAACTTTTTCACTCAGAGGGTGGTGGATATATTGGATTGAGCTGCCAGAGGAGGTAATTAAGACAGGTACCATAAGAACATTTAAAAGGCAAATACATGGATAGGAAGGGTTTAGAGAGACATGGGCCAAATGTCGGCAAACGTCACACTTAGATGGGGTCTAATGGTCGACATGGACAAGTTGGGCCAAAGGCTCGTTCCACCATCTGCAGTTTTTTAAATTGATTTTCAATAGATTAGTCATTGTCTGGAATGATCTGAGGCTAGGTAGTTCAGGAAAGCAGCATCTTTGATGTCCGTTGCCAGAGCAGTTCAGATATGGGGATGTGGATGGAGCTTTAACGTTAATTGGTCACAGGGTCACTAAGTCAACAGCCTTAGTTCTATGGAGCTGGACTTGGGTGTATAATTCCAGGAACTTGTGTAGTCAGAGATGAAGGGGGACAATAAGTTAACCTTAGGTACATTAGAGGTAACAGTGTGAATACAAATAGTAGACCCAAATGAAGCTTTCACCACAATGACTGGATAGATGAACATGGATAAATGCCAAACATAGACACAAAATGCTGGAGAAACTCAGCGGGACAGGCAACATCTCCGGAGAGAAGGAATGGATGATGTTTCGGGTTGAGACCCTTCTTCATACTTCATGCACTGTAGCATTAGATCTCCTGAAGAGGTTCGAAGAAAGGTCTCAACACGAAACATCACCCATTCTTTTTCTCCAGAGATGCTGCCTGTCTCGCTGAATTACTCCAGCATTTTTTGACTATCTTCAGTATAAACCAGCCTCGGCAGCTCCTTCCTACACATGCCATCTCAACTCACCATGTTCATAACATACATTCCACTCTGAGCATTAGAACTTCAACCGCGGATATCAAAATAATGGTTTGCTTGTTTGTCTGACCAACGATGTACCTTTGTCTAACTAGTAAAATATTACATTTCTCAATTAAAGACATACAGTGCTGTGTGGTGCTCATTGTGAAACTGTAGCATTCATTGTTTTCCAGAATTGTGCATGTTCCTGTACGAGGCGCAGCAAATTCACCCATCAGTAGTTCCCTTGTACCATACTTTTAGAAAGAACTTTACTAGTGCATAGATCTGTGGAATTTGAAATGATAACATCAATTTCAGTTCCTTCCATTTCTTACAGGTAAAATCGTGTTACGTGGACTATGCAATTGTAAGTTATTGCTTTTGTAGTTTTTGAAACAGTAATAACTCCTTCTTTTTTCTTATGCTCGTGCTATTCTTCACTATTCATACATTGACTTCAGAAATGATGACTTCTTCCTCCGGCACTTCTTAAAACAAGCTCTGCAAAGCTATATTGTGCAGTTTTCTAGCATGCCATTGTTGCCCCTTGGTAACAGAACAGGTTTAAAATGACTGTCAGAGCTTTGAAGGCTGCTGTTGCAAGGTAATTGGAATGACTGTGATGATACACAAAGCAACTGACTTTTATGGGGCATGTACAAGATCAGTTAAAATGAGTTGTTTCACATCAGCTTGAAGGCAAAATAGATGTTTATTTTGTCAGAAAGTCTATTTTTTCAGGAAGTTGCTCCCATATTGCTGGGGGGAGGGACTCGGGTAGAGGGGGCTAGGGGTCAGGGTGTGGGGCAAGAGGCAGAGAAGGGAAGCACTCGGACCCAAAATGTAGGCGAGAAAGAGGAAAAAGATAATAGGCAGAGAATAAGGGATGGTGGGTTTCTAAAATGTGTATATTTTAATGCTAGGAGCATTGTAAGTAAGGTGGATGAACTTAGAGCCTGGATTGACACCTGGAAATATGATGTTGTGGCAATCAGTGAAACATGGTTGCAGGAGGGCTGTGATTGGAAACTAAATATTCCAGGATATCGTTGCTTCAGGTGTGATAGAATTGGAGGGACGAGAGGGGGAGGTGTTGCATTGCTTGTCAGAGAAGATATTACAGCAGTGCTTTGGCAGGATAGATTAGAGGGCTCTTTTTTTTAAAGAAGGGTCTGAAGAAGGGTCTCGACCCGAAACGTCGCCTATCTCCTTCGCTCCTTAGATGCTGCTGCACCCGCTGAGTTTCTCCAGCTTTTTGTGTACCCTAGATTAGAGGGCTTGTCTAGGGAGGCTATTTGGGTGGAACTGAGAAGTGGGATCGGTGTAGCAACACTTTTAGGGGTGTACTATAGACCGCCAAATGGGGAGCGAGAATTGGAAGAGCAAATATGTAAGGAGATAGCAGATATTAGTAATAAGCACAAGGTAGTGATTGTGGGAGATTTCAATTTTCCAAAAATAGACTGGGAAACACATTCTGTAAATGGGCTGGATGGTTTGGAGTTTGTAAAATGTGTGCAGGATAGTTTTTTTGCAGCAGTACATAGAGGTATCGACCAGAGAAGGGGCAGTGCTGGACCTCCTGTTAGGAAATGAGGCAGGTCAGGTGACGGAGGTATACGTTGGTGAGCACTTCGGGACCAGTGATCACCATACCATTAGTTTCAATATAATTATGGAGAGAGTCAGAACTGGACATAGGGTGGAGATTTTTGATTGGAGAAAGGCTAACTTTGAGGGAATGCGTAAGGATTTTAAAGGAGTGAATTGGGTCACTTTGTTTCATGGGAAGGATGTAGAAGAGAAATGGAGGACATTTAAAGGGGAAATTGTAAGAGTACAGAATCTTTATGTCCCTGTTAGGTTGAAAGGAAATAGTAAAAATTGGAAAGAGCCATGGTTTTCAAGGGAAATTGGACACTTGTTTCGAAAAAAGAGAGATATCTACAATAATTATAGGAGGCATGGAGTAAATGAGGTGCTAGAGGAGTATAAAGAATGTAAAAAGAATCTTAAGAAAGAAATTAGGAAGGCTAAAAGAAGATATGAGGTTGCTTTGGCAAGAAAGGTGAAAATAAATCCAAAGGGTTTCTACAGCTATATTAATAGCAAAAGGATAACGAGGGATAAAATTGGACCATTAGAGAACCAGAATGGACAGCTATCTGCAGAGCCAAAAGAGATGGGGGAGATATTGAACAATTTATTTTCTTCGGTATTCACCAAGGAGAAGGATATTGAACTCTGTGAGGTAAGGGAAAAAAGTAGAGTAGCTATGGAAACTATGAGATTCAAAGAGGAGGAAGTACTGACACTTTTGAAAAATATAAAAGTGGATAAGTCTCCAGGTCCTGACAGGATGTTCCCTAGGACATTGAGGGAAGTTAGTGTAGAAATAGCAGGAGCTATGACAGAAATATTTCAAATGTCATTAGAAACGGGAATAGTGCCGGAGGATTGGCGTACTGCGCATGTCGTTCCATTGTTTAAAAAGGGTTCAAAGAATAAACCTAGCAATTATAAACCTATTAGTTTGACGTCAGTGGTAGGCAAATTAATGGAAAGGATACTTAGAGATAATATATATAAGCATCTGGATAAACAGGGTCTGATCAGGAACAGTCAACATGGATTTGTGCCTGGAAGGTCATGTTTGACAAACCTTCTTGAATTTTTTGAAGTGGTAACTAGGGAAATTGATGAGGGTAAAGCAGTGGATGTTGTCTATATGGATTTCAGTAAGGCCTTTGACAAGGTTCCCCATGGAAGAAGGTTCAATCTTTGGGTGTTAATGGTGGAGTAGCAAGATGGATTCAACAGTGGCTGAATGGGAGATGTCAGAGAGTAATGGTGGATGGCTGTTTGTCAGGTTGGAAGCCGGTGACCAGCGGGGTGCCTCAGGGATCTGTGTTGGGTCCACTGTTGTTTGTCATGTACATCAATGTTCTGGATGATGGGGTGGAAAATTGGATAAGTAAGTATGCAGATGATACTAAGATAGGTGGTGTTGTGGATAATGAAGTAGATTTTCAAAGTCTACAGAGAGATTTGGGCCATTTGGAAAATTGGGCTGAAAGATGGCAGATGGAGTTTAATGCTGTTAAGTGTGAAGTGCTACATCTTGGCAGGACAAATCAAAATAGGACGAACATGGTAAATGGTAGGGAATTGAGGAATGCTGTGGAACAGAGGGATCTAGGAATAACTGTGCATAGTTCCCTGAAGGTGGAATCGCATGTAGATAGGGTGGTAAAGAAAGCCTTTGGTGTGCTGGCCTTTATAAATCAGAGCATTGAACATAGGAGTAGGGAAGTAATGTTAAAATTGTACAAGGCATTGGTAAGACCAATTCTGGGGTATGGTGTACAATTTTGGTCGCCTAATTATAGAAAGGATGTCAACAAAATAGAGAGAGTACAGAGGAGATTTACTAGAATGTTGCCAGGGTTTCCAGCAACTATGTTACAGAGAAAGGTTGAACAAGTTAGGTCTTTATTCCTTGGAGCGCAGAAGATTAAGGGGGGACTTGATTGAGGTCTTTAAAATGATGAAAGGGATAGACAGAGTTGACGTGGATAAGTTTTTCCCAATGAGGGTAGGGAAGATTCAAACAAGAGGGCATGACATGAGAATTAAGGGACAGAAGTTTAGGGGTAACGTGAGGGGGAACTTCTTTACTCAGAGGGTGGTGGCTGTGTGGAATCAGCTTCCAGCAGAAGTGGTGGAGGCAGGATCGATTTTAACATTTAAAAGCAAAGTGGATAGGTATATGGACGTGAAGGGAATGGAGGGGTATGGTCTGAGTGCAGGTAGATGGGACTAGGGGAAAACAAATGGTCGGCACGGACTGGAAGGGCCGAGAGGGCCTGTTTCCGTGCTGTAATTGTTATATGGTTATATTGTCATCAATACAAAATAACATCCGAGTTACAGGACTAACTTCCTTTAGATTGTGTAGGAAATAACTGCAAATGCTGGTTTAAAACCAAAGGTAGACACAAAATGCTGGAATAACTCTGCGGGACGGGCAGCATCTCTGGAGAGAAGGAATGGGTAACGTTTGGGTCGAGACCCTTCTTCAGACTGATGTGGGAGTGGGCGGGACAGAGATAGAATGTAGTCAGGTAGAGACAGGTAGACTGGTGGGAGAACTGGGAAAAGGGAGGGGATGGAGAGAGAGGGAAAGCAAGGGCTATTTGAAGTTAGAGAAGTCAATGTTCATACCACTGGGGTGTAAGCTGCCCAAGCAAAATATAAGGTGCTGCTCCTCCAATTTGCTCTGGGCCTCACTTTGACAATGGAGCGGGCCCTGGACAGAGAGATCAGATTGGGAATGGGGGGGTGGTTAAAGTGCTGAGCAACAGGGAGATCAGGTAGGTTAAGGCGACTGAACGGAGGTGTTCAGCGAAACGATCGCCGAGCCTGCGCTTGGTCTCGCCGATGTACAGAATATATTGTAAATGGTGGAGATACATTAAAAACAGAAAATGCTGGAAATATTTATCAGCTTCTGCGTGTATCCTCGTGTTGGCTTTGGGTTTGCTGGGGTTGTGGTAATGTTCACTCATTGTAAAAACTGTAGAACACTGTCAACTTATTACAGCATGAGCTCTCTACTTGTAGTGTTAGCATTGTGTATATAATTTATATATCTGACAATATTAGTATTCTCTGACAACATGACTTATTTCTCTCTCTCTCTCTCTCTCTCTCTCTCTCTCACTAAAACTCTGATCTTGTTATCTTCCGGTTTGGCGGTCTTTCAATTTGCACAAAAACAGTTTGCAATAGCGCTACGATTTTTCACCAGTTCGCTCACGGTTCTCATGTACTGCGAGTCCACCAAGTTTCGTTCCGATCGGATGAATGTCGTAAAAGTTAGCGAGGTTTAAAAATCATTAAAACCGCGCATGCGCAGATCGATCTCTTCCCCTGTCACTCTGGTCCGCCCCTTCCTGCGCCATCGCATCTTTACTGGAGCTGAGGATGGCCAGCGGAAGTTTTCAACCGGACTTTCGGCGGGACCCGAAGCAGTCCCACCCCGAGCAGCCCTGCCCCCAGCAGCAGCCCCGCCCCCAGCAGCAGCCCCGCCCCCAGCAGCAGCCCCGCCCCCAGCAGCAGCAGCCCCGCCCCCAGCAGCAGCCCCGCCCCCAGCAGCAGCCCCGCCCCCAGCAGCAGCCCCGCCCCCAGCAGCAGCCCCGCCCCCAGCAGCAGCACCGCCCCCAGCAGCCCAGGGGAGACCCTGCCAATCCTAGCCCAGTGTGGGAGACCCAGCCCAGATCCTGGAGATGCTGCCAATGTCGCCAAACGGAAAGCGGAGACTCTGATCCCAGCGGAGGAGAATGACCAGCGCCCACTGTGAGTCCCCATCACACTGCCAATTCCAGCCACTACCCCACTGGTCCCCCTCACTGGCTCCTCTCCCCATGGCTCTCCCCCTGCCCACACACCCCTCTCCCCCCACACAACCCTCCTCGCCCCCAGAAGCCCCTCTGCCCACAGCCCCACCTACACACACCCCCCACATCCTCCCTCTCCCACAATCCCCCCACACAACCCTCCCTCCACAAACCCCCCCGCCCACATACACACCCCCCCCTTCCCCACACCCCCCTCGCCCACACCCTCCTCCCCACACCCGCATCCCCAAAACCCCTCGCCCACACCCTCCTCGCCCACACCCCCCACACCCCCCACGCCCACACCCCTCTGTCCACACACCCTGCCCCCACAATCCCACTCCCCACACCCTCCTCGCCCACACCCCCCTTGCCCACACCCCTCCGCCCACACACCCCTGCCCCCACAATCCCCCTCCACACACCCCCCTCGCCCACACCCTCTCACCCACACCCCTCCGCCCACACACCCCTCCGCTCTACAACCTCCCCACCCACATACACACCTCCACCCCTCCCCACACCCCCCTCCCACACCCCCTCACCCATACAACCCTGCCCCCCACAACCCCACCCCCACAACCCCATCAACCCCTCACCCCCCCACCCACCCCCATAACCCTCCCACAACAATCCCCCCCCCCCGCCCACACATGAAGAGGAGGGGGAGGGAGAGCTCGGGAACGAGGGCAAATGAGCCGCACGTGCGCAGTTAGCGGCTATGGGTGAGTGTTGGAATATTGCGTTGGGGAATGGGTTGCATTGGGGGACCAGGCCTCCCGTGTGACTGGGACCCAACGGGTCCCACTTAGTCTACTAACTACATAACGACACCACACTGCTTTCCTTCTTTGAAGGAAATGTGTGTGAGAAGTGTTTACAGTTATGTTCATCATTATGATCATTAAACTTCAGTGTTGAATTGAGTCCGTGCTCACCAGTGACACTTGGATCTAAATTGACCCACTGGTAATGGTTTCATCATCATACATGATTTCAATGTCTACAGGTATGTCTCTTATTATAATGATCCCACATGAAGGTGTTTCTGATATAAACTAAATAACCTTTGAGATTAATTTGTGATCTGATTGCTTGGCCACTGGTCAGATGACTAATTTTTGCACTCAGTCAAAGTTAATTTTCTCTTGCATGAAGTTGTCCTTACTGCCTGATTTGCTGCCTTCTATTCTCCATTTCACGAAAGAGTCTTCTGAAGCCTGCTGGAGTAAAACCAGTAGTATTGTGAGGAGTTGTGCTGTCCGTAACGAGAGGTGAGCACTCAAAGTTTCTTTTAACTTTTGTACAGATTTTTCTGCCGGCCCATTGGATATGGTAATATAATCAATAGATTACAACACATTAGAATGCTAATGTCATACAGCATGGAAACAGGCCCTTCGGCCCAACTCGTCCATGCCGATGAAATGCTCCATCTACAATTGGTCCACCTGCCTTGTTTGGCCCATATCCCTCTAATCCTTTCCTATCCATGTACCTATCCAAATATCTTTTCAATATTGTTATCATACCTGCCTTGACTACCTCCTCTGTCAGCTCATTTTATGCACCCACCATCTACTCACCTCACCATGGCCTCACCAATGCCTTGTTCAACTGTAACATAACATTCCACCTCCTATGCTCAGTACTCTGACTGATGAAAGCCAATGTTTCAAAAGCCTTTTTTACCACCACTCATGACGATATCATTATGAAACTTTATTATCCCCATTATGAAACTTTGAAGGAAATGCCTCCTAGATCCCTCTGCCGTAGAACATGGCCCTGCCATTTACGGTGAAGGTCATGCCCTGGTTTGACTTCCCAAAATACAAAACCTCGCACATATCTGCATTAAACGTCATTAACCATTCCTTCACCACTTGTGCAGCTGACCAAGATCCTGCTTTAATTTTTGATAACCATCTTCACCATCTACAGTACTTTAGTGTCATCTACAAACTTACTAATCATGTATGTCTTTCATTCTCATCTGCAATTGTTGATATAGACCACATCAGCAATGAGCACACCACCGATCCCAGAGGCACACCACTAGTCACACGTCTCCAGTCTGAAAAACAAACTTCCACCATCACCCTCTGATTCCTTCCATGAAGCAAGTTCTCCAGTCAGTTATCTCTCCCTGGATCCCAAGTGATCTAACCATCAAGAGCCTACTATGTGGAGCCTTAACAAATGCCTTGCTGAAGTCCATATAGACAACATTTACGGCTTTGCCCTTATCAATCTTTTTGGTTGCAATGCTTGAATAAATATTAAGCAATTTATGGTCCATTGTCAGGCAATAATTCTGCTAGTTCTCTATGCATGGCAAAAGTTTAAATTTGTACATGCCAGTGAAGATAGATATCAGGGATTACAGCCCGGGCCATAGATGAAGAGAGGCCCTAGGCTATTCCACTTGTGAGGCCCCTCTCAGCCTATGACGCCTATAGATAAATCCGGCCCTGCCGAGACCCCCCTAGATCTCGAGGCCCTAAGCTTAAGCTTGTGAAGCTTATATGTAAATCTGGCCCTGATTACAGCAAGATCTTAATCGGGTGGGTAATTGGAATGAAGAATGGCTAATGGAGTTTAACCTCAGGTAAATCTGAGGTCAAACCAGGGCCGGACCTTCCCAATGAATGATAGGGCCTTGGAGAGGTTTTTAGAGCAGACGGATCTAGGAGCACAGGTATATTGTTCCCTGTAAGTTGCATCACAGGTAGATAGGGTGGTGAAGAAGGCTGGTCTTCATAAGTCAGGGAATTGAGTATAGAAGTCAAGACATATTGTGATGATTGTACGAGACATTAGTGAGGCCACACTTGGAGTACAGTGTCACCCTGCAATAGGAGGTTTGGTCACCCTGTTGCAGGAAAGATGCTACGAAGCTGGAAAGGATGCACAAAAGATTTATGTGGATGTTGTCACGATGCAAGGGCCTTAGGTGTGGAGAGTGGGTAGGTTGGCTTGGACTTTATTCCTTGGAGCCGAGGAATGATTTTGTAGATGTACATAACATCACGAGGGGAATAGACAGGATGAATGCGCAGAGTCTTTAGCCCAGGGTGTGGGAAATCAAGAACCATAGGGTTTATGATGAGAGGGAAAGATTTAATAGCAACCCGAGGGACAGCTTTTTCACACATTGGATCAAGGTTATATGAAACGAGATGCCAGAGAAAATAGTTGAGACATTACAATAACAGCATTGAAAAGACATTTGGGCAGGTGCATGGACTGGAACTGTTCAACAGGATATTGGTCAAACATGGTTAAATGGAACTAGCTTAGATGGTGCATCTTGTTTGGCATGGATGAGTTGGACCAATGAGCCTGTTTCCATGCTGTATCACTGCATGACTATGAATTCATCAATGGAGCTTCCTTCTGTCATCCAAATATCCATAAACTTGATCTTTATTTATTTTGAGTGTGGGCAAAGAGCACAATGCCTCCCTTTGACAAAATAAATAGCATGGACTCTTTGGAATAGTTGAATCAGCCATTCTATGTGAAAGGACAATGTCTTAAGTGGTATTGCTCTGCATGGCTGGCAAACTGTGCACATGGATGCAACTTCCTTATTTTCTTTGTCAAGACTGGGTCAATGGACAAAACATCTGGAAATGGTCTTCACATTGATAATTCTAGCGGGATAAACATATAGCGCTCTTTTATAATAAAATAATACGAACAGCTAGGATGAATACTCAAATTTCCCAATAGGTCTCTTCAGTCGATTGATAATTCAAGACTGTAGGACAGAAGGTTTTGTTGGATACACTTGGGTGGGACAGTGATGAGCAGGTGGAGCTGTTGCCTCATGACTCCAACATGCGGTCAATCCTGACCTCTGGGTCCATCTGTTTGGAGTTTTCAAATACGTCTTGTGGTTTTCATTTGTGTGCTCCTGCTTCTTCCCACATTACAAACCTATTAATTGCAGGTTAATAGGGAAGTTATCCCGGATTAGGTGGAAACATTAATGGCAAGTTAACTGACATGTGAGAAAGAATAGTTTGGACGGGTATATAAGGGAGGGTAGGATTGATTGTAAAGGTCTGAGAGATGGAATTGACCCAATGAGCCAAATGGTCCCCATCTATGCTGTAAGAAAAAATCTGCAATATTACGTTTATCCGGGATCATCATCCAACAAGTAGAGGCACAGCGGCACGGTGGTGCAGCGGTAGAGTTGTTGCCTCACAGTGCTTGCAGCTCCGGAAACGCGGATTTGTTCCCAACGACGGGTGCTGTCTGTACGGAGTTTGTACATTCTCCCCGTGACCATGTGGGTTTTTCTCCGAGATCTTCGGTTTCCTCGCACACTCCAAAGACATACAGGTCTGTAAGTTTAAGTAGAACTGCAGATGCTGGAAAATTAACGGTGGGAAAAAATGCTGGAGAAACTCAGCAGGTTTCCCCCGCTGAATTTCACCCACTGAGTTTCTCCAGCATTTTTGTCTTCCAGGTTTATATTAATTGGCTTGGTATAAGTGTAAATTGTCCCTTGTGTGTGTAGGTTAGCGTTAATGTGCAGCGATCACTGATCGGTGCAGACTCAGTGGGCTGAAGGGCTTGTTTCCGCGCTGTATCTCTAAAAAATGTGATTTTGTCAGTGATTTTGCAGATATATTCCTGCAAAGGAAAATAAAGGTGTGCTATCAAATCTAGTGCTCCTAAACAACGCATATTGAAGATAGAATAAGATAAATAAAGGAGGCTTGAGTCAAATGTGAAGAGTTTCACAGAGCAAGAAATCTACAAGAGTATGGATGGTAGGAATTAAATTAGAAAGTAAATTAGGAAAGCAAAGAAACAGCATGTAAAATACTGGCAAACAAAATCAAAGAAAATCCAAATATTTGATATGCACAAAAACATAAGTGAGTGTGTCAGTGGTCCAAGTGAGAACCAAAATATCACTTGTATGTGGAGTTACAGGATATATGTATGGCTCTTCATGAATACATTTGAAATACTTCACAAAATGGGGATGATGCTGATATTGTATTTAAGGTAAACCTGTGCAAAATATTGGACAGCATAAACACAATAAAAGATGAAATATTAAAGAGAAGTCTGAAGAAGTGTCTCGACGCAAAACGTCATCCATTTCTTCTCTCCAGAGATGCTGCTTGCCCCGCTGAGTTACTCCAGAATTTTGTGTCTATCTTTGGTGTAAACCAGCAACCAATATTAATGATTTAGACGAGGGAATTAAATGTAACATCTCCAAGTTTGCGGATGACATGGAGATGGGTGGCAGTGTGAGCTGTGAGGAGGATGCTATGAGACTGCAGCGTGACTTGGAAAGGTTGGGTGAGTGGGCAATTACATGGTAGATGCAGTATAATAGTAAGATTAAATGAGAACTTACCAGTTTGAAGTTTGATGTTGATTTTATGAGGAGTTACGTTGGTGATTATGTGAAGAACCCCGTCTAGGCCGCATGCGCGTCAATCTTCAAGGCAGCGGTATGAAATCACAAATAACAAACACCAAAGTGACATAGTAAGATGCATAACTCGAGAACTACCAGATGATCTTTATGAGAGAGGGTTGGGCGTGGCGGGCACGTAATCACCAACGTAACTCCTCATAAAATCAAGATCAAACTTCAAACTGGTAAGTTCTCATTTAATCTTACTATTTTACTTCAGAGTCATGTGAGTGATTCCGTGAAGACTTCAAAGCTTTGTGATTTCATGCCGCAGATCGAAATCTCGGCGTCTCACTGCATCGATTGACTCAGGATGAGTGAATAATCAAAATGCATTAGCATGATATTGATTCACATGTATTAATGGTTTACGTTAATAAAGAAATCAATAGCAACACCTGTAACTCAGGGAGGCTAAAGTGGACGCAAAACAGAATGGGCAAAACCCTGGGTCAGTAACTGGCCTATGGATTTTTTTTTAAACAATTTAGTTGACCATCCTGAGGTCGTGAGGATATGGTCACTGGGCATGTCCATTGCCCTGACCGCTGACGTTGATGCTGACCTGGTGGAATGAGATATACAATTGTCAGTGTTAATACCTGCATAACCCAGAACCTGCTGCAGCCACCTTGAAATAGTCTGAACTGACCTTCCTTTGTGTAGTTGTTTGTTGATTAATAAACAATGCTGATTCCACACTTCTTAGGATTCTGGTGGCCTTGATAACATTGACGTGAGACCGTGGGGTATCCGAAAAATACCCCTTGTCTGCTCTGCTTGTGTAGACCAGAATGTAAAATGTAATGGCACCTGCTGCCAATTCCATCCTATCTAGCCACAGCATTTGCAATGTTTGCCGTCGTTGTGCTGATATTAGTGTCATGACTAAGGATGTAGCTGGAACCCCTTGGTGAAGTAATGTTAACACATTTTCAATAACCAACTGCATAATCTTGTAATGGGAGAACTTGTGTCAAGATCTTTTTAACAACTCGATATCCGGGTTGAACCCGACAGAGTAGTTCCCTTTTCTTGCAGCTGTAGTGCCTCTATAACTGAATTATTGTCAAATACCATTTAAGAATGAACTGGAAAATGTCAGTAATCTGTACCTTATTAAAAGTAACATTAACATTTAAACAAAATCACATCTGATCCTCCTCAATAGGAATGTACTGCTTTTTTGGGTGCTATCCCTGCACTCTGCAGTGAGCACATTCATGACTTGATGTGACAACCTGAGCTATAAGTCAATCCATTCAAAATGTGTAAGTCAATAATTGTTTTATTGTGCAAAGGCCAGTCTCCTGAACCACAGTTTGAACCAGCAAGTTTTTGTTTTTTGGAATAACTGTATACCGTTGTATTATTATGCCAGATGAAGCAGGCAACATGGCTGCTTAGCCAGTCCGACAGTACGAACCCACGCGAGGTCTTGCTGACTGTTTTAAGATCCGGCTAATGAGGCAGAAAATGGAGGAAAACATAAAAGAACATTCCTCCTTTTGTAGCGAGAATGTATTTCTCCGCACTGTTGTGCACTGTTGTGCCACATATTTTTGCAATCAGTGAATAAACATGCACCAACATGTCGATATTCGATGTAGTATTGAACCATACTTTCATAATACTTTGAGATCTAATGCCTATTCTGTGTTGACATCGAACTGAACTGGATGATACACCAGTGGCAAAGGAGATTAGGTCATTATTACAGGATACTTTTACTTGATTACCATGTGACTAATATATGTCACCATCGTAGAGCAGCAACTTGAATTTGAGCATGTAGAATATGTATATTCGCTCAATAGCCCCTTACCCATGGGGTGCATCAAGTGTATATATTTAGTTGATACCAACAATTGAAGAATTGATAAATCATGCAATCTCCAATACCTCCAACTAGAGATGGTATTTGGAACTTCTCATCTTAGAATCCTTATGGCCCTGTCTCACTGTGCGAGTTGACCCACGAGGTACCCCGAGTGACAGACTCGTGGCTGTGCACGAGACTGCAAGTTTATGATCAAGTGTGTAACCGAGTTCCCACGGGTATGTCATTGCTGCGATGTTCCTAGTTCCTCTCCCGAGTTAGCAAGTTCCTCTCCCGTTACTCTTGAGCCAACCGTGAATGAAGGTATGTTTTAATAAAGCAACAATGTTAAAATACATCTCCATCCTGTGGTTTTGAGTTATTTCAGCGCGGCGGCATCTATTGATATGACCTACAATGGGAAAAACAGTAACCAAGCATTTCTTGTTGTTTTATGTTTTAAATACTTTTTTGCAATGGATCTCTATTTTAAATAATTTTTAAAAAGGGCAGCCCGGGTGACTGACATTGAGCGGCCGCCGGGACCCGACAGCAGACACACACACACACACACACACACACACACACACACACACACACACTCACACACACACACACACACACACACACACACACACACACACACACACACACACACACACAGAGAGAGAGAGAGAGAGAGAGAGAGAGAGATACACACAGACAGCAGGACTGGCCGCACTTCAGAGGAAGGAAGCAGCTCGGGTGACTTTGGCCGCCGGGACCCACATCAGACACACACACAGATACAAACAGATAGACACAGAGGGAGAGAGAGAGAGACACACACACACACACACACACACACACACACACACACACACACACACACACACACACAGAGAGAGAGAGATACACACAGACAGCAGGACTGGCCGCCACTTCAGAGGAAGGAAGCAGCTCGGGTGACTGAGCGCCGCCGGGACTATTATACAAAGACAGCAGGACTACTTCAGAGGAAGGAAGCAGACCATGAGCGGCCGCCGGACCCGACAATGGGATCATTCTCTGCGGGATTAGCGCTAGGAGAGAGTGCTTGAGGCAGACACTTTGGTAGTGATGCCCACCAGCCTCAAAAACCGCTGTGTTTCCCTGTCCCTATGATAGCAGGGGGCATTCAAGCAGCACAATAGACGATCCCAAGGCTTTAGGGGCAGAAACGGAAGGCAGACGCAACAAGCTGGCGTAACGCGGGCCAGGTAACATCTCTGGAGAGGTGAGATAAGGGCTCGTCTTCTGAAGAAGGATCTCGACCCGAAAAGTCACCTATTCCTTCTCTCCAGAGTTGCTGCCTGACCCGCTGAGTTACTCCAGCTTTTTCGTTGAATGGGTGACGTTTCGGGTCGAGACCCTTCTTCGGACTGAAAATAAAACTTGCCTCGCTTGAAGCAGCTTGTAAATTAAAACATAAAATCAAGAAATATTAAAGGTCGACTCATTTATGTGCTGTATTCATTCACCTGGCCTATTGCTGTCCTCTGGACAACTCACCGGATGGAAACCTCCGCTGCATCCCGGGCGGAGGGCGATGATCACCGGACTGACCGGCAAGTAGAGGCGGCAGGTCGGCCAATCCCCGCCACCGGATAGACACCAACTACTGGAGTAAACTCAGCGGGATCTCTGGTGAAGTCTGAAGTAAGGTCTCGACCCGAAATCTCCACCCATCCCATCTCTCCAGAGATGCTGCCTGTCCCTCGGAGTACTCCAGCATTGTGTGTGTCTATCCGGTGTGAACCAGCATCTGCAGTTCCTCCCAATCCCACACTCTCCGCCCCTGGAGCATCACACGTGGACACATCCCACCCACCACCCAGACTTGCCCCTTCGGCAGGTCTTTGTTCATTGAGACAGAGTGAAGCCCGGGGTAGGCGCCTCAGTAATAAAGGACAAGTGGCAGAAAGGCCGAAGATAGACACAAAATGCTGAGTAACTCGGCGGGACAGGCTGCATCTCTGGAGCGAAGGAATGGGTGCATTTGGGTAAGTCTGAAGAAGGGTCTCGACTCTATTCCTTCTCTCCAGAGATGCTGCCTGGTCCGCTGAGTTACTCCAGCATTTGTGTCTATCTTTGGTTCAGTCTTTACTCGAGCAAAAGAACAGATTATTAAAGTTCCCACGGTAGACTCACGAGACACTAAGATAAACGCACGGGGCCACTACGTTATTACAACGAGTTTAAATGTTTACATTTTTAACTTGAACAGTTAATTTGACTCGTGGAAAAAATCAAACATGTTTGATTTTTTTCACGAGTTAACAAGTTTCCCGAGTACCTGCCGTTAGCGCCACGAGTCGATAAGTTGCTCGTGCGAGTTCCGACGTTCCCGCTACGTGATCACCACGAGTGAAAACTCGGGGTCACTCGTGGGCCAACTCGCACAGTGAGACAGGGGTTTTAGCATCAGTTTGCAATAACTGAATTCAACCGACAACACTAATGTAGCGTGTTTCAAGTTCAAGTTCAAATGAGTTATTGTCATGTTCAGCAATGCTGAATACTGTTTTTTCATCATTGTGAATGAGGTAGCTTCAGCTGACAATAGCATAAGGTTGTTAATAATGGTCTAATTGTCCTTTGAGAGGTTGCTACTTACACTATATCAGTTCCTTGATTGCTCGGTTGAAACACAGCTGCTATATTGCCAATTACTATTGATGAAAATAAAACTCAGTTTTATAACAGGTTGCTATTAACTCCAATCTCTTGCCACAGGGCGGAGTCAAGGCTAATAATAATTAAAGGTAAATCCCAATGACCAACGAACAGTTTATCCCATACCGCAAAGCTTTACTGTAATTAGTACAGTTGTATTGTCTTTGATAACCTCTGCAATGGGGTTTGCATAGCATGGATCTTTGACCATTATGAATCTGTTGTTAGTCAGGAAAATAAGTTTTCATATTCCGAAAGTTCATATGCCCGACACTCTCCATTCTTCATAATAACATGCCACTCCTGCCTTATTCAATGGGTGGTTTGCATGAGAACTTTTGCCCAATTTCCGAACCTTAACTTTTAAAAAATAACCCTGGCCATAATCCAAACTTGCTTGGAATGCTACGACTGTGCCTCAACCAGATATTTTTACCCTTTGTGTGTTGTACAAAACAAATGTAAATATTACAACTTGTGAACGGTGCACTACCCATATTTTGGAAGTGCTAGACCCATTTTGTTGAGTAGGATAGGTAAAGTTTATGGAATTTCTGAGCTATCATGCTGCCCCCAGCTCCAGTGAACCGCCTACTGCCGATGAGCGCCTGAGGTGCGTTCTGAAACAATGACCTTTGCCCGCCGTTGGCCTTATTGATTTGTCTGCCAGGTTTTCTTCCCCTGTTGAATAGGCCTACCTGAATGACAGATTCAGCAGCTGGCTCTCACATCCCCCTGTTGGCGCTGTTCACTGCCGGCACATATGTGCTTCAGTATGTTCTATTGACTTCTTTAGAGCCTGGAGTCAGTTATATCTTGACCTTTTGCTCTTCCCTCCTCAGAGAGGGTGATTCATAGGCAGCCCTAAACAGGCGCTGCCACAGGCCGCAGGATACCAATACTGATAAGAACCCATTGGACCTAACCCAAATAGAATATTCTGCTGGGATGGCAACTTTGTTGTCGGGAAAAAGGTACCTCTGACACGTGCCCTTCATCCCTTGGGGTATGCCCCACGGCCATACCCTGAGACTCAGCGTCAGCAGGATACTGACCCGTCTTGGTCTCTGCCTCCAAAAGGGAGATCTGTAGCAGCTCTGTAACTGGAGCTGCTGGTGTGGCCTGTGGAGGTGGAACTACTGTCTCACCCAACCATCAAAGTCGGTGTCCGAACTAATCCTTATCTATGAAGGAACTATCACACAGTTCTGTACCAGATACTGCTGGCGCCTTTTTTGTGCATGATGGCGCTGACACTCCTCCTGTTGGCGTGTGCCCTGCTGTAGCACTGTATGCAACAGTTGCTGTATTTGGGATAGTCGTTTCAAACGCACTATCCAGCCCCGGTGAGGAATCATCCCCGACTCCTTGGGCCTTGCTATTCAGCCCCAGTGAGGAATCATCCCCCGACTCCGTGGGCCTTGCTATCCAGCCCCGGTGGAGAATCATCTCCCGACTCCGTGGGCGTGGCAGATTACATGTGAACTTGAGCAACCCTGTCCCAGGCGTTGCTGGCGCCGCCTTTCATAAAGGCCGGCGCTTTTTGACATGAAACAGCTCTGTACCAGGTGCTTCTAGCACGGCTCTCTCGTAGGCCGGTAATGTCACACATGAAGCAGCCCTGTCAGGCGCTGCTGGTGCGGCCTGTCCCATAGGCCTGCACTATTACAGTGTTATAATGCTAAATCAACATTTTTAGCGTAGAGCTTTACCTGTGAAGGGTTAAAACAATTCACAGCAACATGTGCTAAACAACAAGGATTACATTGTCAGAGACATATAACAATAACTTTTTATGACTTTAACTTTGCCTTTAGCTTTTAACTTTAAGAAAAACACTATAACATACATAAATTTTAATTATTAAGAGGAACCCTAGCCCGATTCACCTGAGTCCAAATAGGGCTGAATGAGTCCCATTTAATTCCTTGCCTGGGGACCAACGTCTGTGAGCCACTGACCCCACGGCGTTACTTCCTTGCCTTCCCATTGGCATCCCCACATTTGAATTTCTTGCCGTTTCACTGCATCCCCACAGGCTGGGAGCCACTGACTGCCTTGTTAGTGGCTCCTTATCTCACAACCTGATCTATTTGCCGGTTACCCGCTTCTGTGGTCGGACTGGGTTTCCCCTCAGTTCATAACCGGCACACTCTTCGGGCAGGAAAACCTCTGTGAAAAGAGGCTCCTGCTTGAAAAAACCTGGTAAGTAAAAACGAGCTTACCTTCTAGGTTTAACTTACCGCTGGCAGGAGCGCTGCTCTGCCAGTCTGGTGCTTGCGCCAGTGCGGCTGACGTACTGATGCGCATGCAGCCTAGACGGGGTTCTTCACAGAATCACTCATGTGACTCCGAAGTAAAATGTAGATAAATGTGATAAATGTAGATAAATATCCACTTTGGTGGCAAGAACAGGAAGGCAGATTATTATCTGAATGGTGTCAGATTAGGAAAAGGGGAGGTGTAATGAGACCTGGGTGTGCTTGTACATTGTGAGAGGATTTGTATGGGGCCCTGGTGAGACTGCACCTGGAGTATTGTGTGCAATTTTGGTCTCCTAATTTGAGAAAGGACATTATGCTATTGAGGAAGAGCAGCATAGGTTCACCAGGATGACGGGACTGACATATGATGAAAGAATGGGTCGACTGGGCTTATATTCACTGGAATTTAGAAGGATGAGAGGGGATCTTATAGAAACATATAACATTCTTAAAAGATTGGACAGGCTGGATGCAGGAAAAATGTTCCCCATGTTGGGGGAGACCAGAACCAGGGGTCACAGTTTAAGAATAAGTGGTAGGCCATTAAGGACTGAGATAAGGAAATACTTTTTCACACAGACAGTTGTGAATCTGTGGAATTCTTTGCCACAGAAGAAAGTGGAGGCCAATTCACTGGATGTTTTCAAGAGAGAGTTAGATTTAGCTCTTAGGGCTAACAATATCAAGGGATATGGGGATAAAGCAGGAATGGGATACTGATTTTGGATGGTTAACCATGATCACATTGAATGACGGTGCTGGCTCAAACGGCCGAATGGCATACTCCTGCAACTATTTTTCTATGTTTTCTATGTCTGTCTGTGGTTCCTTTCAAAAGTGTTTATTTTTAAACTTGAGGAATAAATAATTCCAGTGCAAACCACAGTTTGTCTCTTGAATGGAGGGCATTGTGGTGACCTGGCTGAAGAATGGTCCCAACAGGAAACATTGTCTATCCATGTTTTCCAGAGATGCTGCCTGACCCACTGAGTTACTCTAGCATTTTGTGTCTTTCCTTGGCTGAGGGGAGACTTAATTCAGGAGTATAAAACAAAAAGCATAGATGGGAAAGATCTGCTTCCTTTAGCAAGGATGCCAAAAGGCAGAAAGCATAAAATGTTTACCAAAAAATAAATTACTTCGGAAAATTAAATTAAATGTTAATTGCGTGCTGCCTCACACTTCTCTTCACCATTTAAATCAATTGCGGGTTATTTCAATTGATTCTCCAATACAGAGAATCGCTTCAACTTGGCGATATTTCTCTGAATTCCTTGACACGCTAACATTGGATCATAGTTAGCAAAATAATCCCATCTTTGGGATTTTGTGTAAATAACAAGATTCATGATGCTTCATCGTAGGAATTCTTCCCCATGTCAAACCACATAGTTTAGTTTAGTTTAATTTAGAGATTCAATGCAGAAACAGGCCCTTTGGCTCACCGAGTCCGCATTGACTGACGATCCCCGCACACTTACATTTTCCTACACATTTTACAATTGTACATTTCTATTTACCAAGCCAATTAACCTACAAACCTTTATGTCTTTGGAGTGTGGGAGGAAACTGAAGATCTCGGAGAAATCCCATGTGGTCATGGGGAGAACATACAAACTCCGTACAGACAGCACCCGTCGGAACTCGGTACTACGAGAGCAGTTGGTGTTATTCCATAATCATACAGGTAGGTCGAACCGCCAAACAGTCAAGGTAAGGGTCTGAAGAAGAGTCTCGACCCGAAACGAAACCCATTCCTTCTCTCCAGAGCTGCTTCCTGTCCCGCTGAGTTACTCCAGCATTTTGTGTCTATCTTCGGTTTAAACCAGCATCTGCAGTTCCTTAAACCAGACTGCAGTACACAAACAGTCAAGCTAATGCAGTTGTCGACTGCTACATTGTCTTCACATCCTTTCTTCAATGCAAAATTTGAATTTAGTCTGTGGGAAGGGAATACTTTGAGAAATATCTAAGTTGCTTTATTAAATATCCTTTAAAGCATAATTGTAGTGTTTACTCTTTCCCTGTTGTCTGTAGCTGTAGACATATAATAAGAAAGCCTGACCCTCAATAGTATAATGTGCTATAACTACTAATGTTTCAGATAGCTGAATTAAAGGATTTGCTTTTCAATATACTGCACCAAAAATATGGTTTTATGTGCTGTATAGTGCGACACAACATTCTGTTTTAATAGCTAACAAGGGAGGAAAAAATAATGTTTTAGTGCAAAAAAAGCCCATAGTGTATTTACTTGTTGTTCCATCCTTTAAAAGGATGATAGCCATATAATTGTTAATGTTATAGAGCAACCCTTCTACTTAAATGCAGTCATCTCTCCTAATCCTTCACCCAAAGCAAATTAGTTTTATGTAGATAATCATGTAAATGAGTTATATTAACAACGGGTAAAAGTGACAATGCACAAGGAAGAAATCCATTATACAGTGCGTTGAGATTAGTGGGAATTACTTCTTGGAAGTGAATACAGATTCATAATATATTTTTTAAACTTTCTCTGTAATTTCTACGGCTTCTTCATATTGGCTCATCCTTTTATAATTCAGCAATTAAAATAATCTTTTTTTTTTGCATTTTACTGGCAGATTAAAGTCCTCAAAGACCTTGCATTTTTATGTTAATATCTTGATCCTCTTAGGTAATGAGCCTTTCATGTTCACCTCTACATGATACTTTAGCTTTGCAGTTCAAACCTTCCTGCTTTCAATCTGCCATGACTGCAGCAGAACGAAATATTGGAGCACAAATTATATGTAGATGTGATATTACATGATCACAATTAGGTTACAGGAACACTAGAGAGACTGGCAGCTCATAATCATTGTTGCAAGATGCCAACATACTTTATTCCACTTTTGGCAACAGTATTTGAAAGAGAGACAAAAATATCAAGAGCGATACAAATCCTTGCTTTACTTTTGAGCTCATTGCAGTGTTTTTCCAGCTTTGCATCCATGTCTTGAGGTAATGCTTCTGGAACTGACTATCTCTGCAACCTGTTAACAGAACTGATGGATATTTATTCCGACATCCACCTCCCACTGCAGGGACTAGCACTTGAAACACAGCATCCAGAGAGACTTCAGTATTTTAGGATTTGTTTTGAACTAGACTTCTAGTTTGCAGTGAAAGAAATAGCGATGTCAGTAAGGTAATTGCAGGCTTTCTTTAACAATGCATTTCTGATTTAAATTGAGCACTGGATGCCTGCTGGAAATGATGTCCAGGAATTAGAAGAGCTTACTGCTCCTTTGTGGGGGACTCCCTACAAGTAAATTTGAAATGTGTAGGAAGGAGCTGGTTTAAAGCAAAAATACACACAAAGCTGGAGTAATGGGGCTGTCCCACTGTACGAGCTAATTCAAGAGTCCTCCCGAGTTTCCCCTGATTCGAACTCGGAGAATTACAGTAATAGCCGCTCGTAGGAACTCGGGGCTCTCGTGGACATTTTTCAACATGTTGAAAAATCTTCACGAGTCTTCACGAGCTTACCGCGTTTTCCGAGTACCTGCCGTTAGCGTTACGAGCCGCTAAGAGACGTCCCGAGCTCCGACGTACCCAATAGGTACATTCCACGTGCTTACCACTAGTTTGATTTTTTTTTAAACTCAGGAGAGCACTTGAATTACCTCGTACAGTAGCACAGGGCCTTAATTCGGCAGGTCAGACAGCAGCTCAGGAGAAAAGGAATAGGTGACGTTTCGGGTTGAGACTCTTCTTCAGACTGGAATTTGATATGGTGGACATAAAACTGTTAACTGCAGATGGATTTGACATTCACTCCATCCTTCCCCACTGGAACCCACTCTATGTTAAGACACACTCTTTTCCATGACTCTTTTTCCAGATGGGTGAGAACTCACTTTCTGCTTTATTTATAAATCGGTCCCTGTCGAGATTGATGTAATCTCTGCAAACCCTCAGAAAGTCTCAGCAGGTACTGATATTTGAAATAGCTCCCTCGTATTTCTTTAAGAGGTTAACCTTGTAGCATTCAATAGTGGCCAGCAGGTATTCTCCATAAATGATTGTGTGACAAATGCTCATCTACTTCACTTGTACGTGAATTGCGGCCAGTGATCTTGGTGACGGAGCTATTGGCTACTGGTGGATGGCACCGTTAGACATGAAACATCGCGGGATGTGCAGGAACTGGGCGATTTCACGCAACGCTGGTTCTCTATAATGTAGGATGATAGGAAGACAAATTACCAACATTTAAAATGTATCTATTTATTCGTTGTACATGAGTATAGAGTGCGAACTCTATCATCAAGTTCGCTGATGACACCACTGTTGTTGAACGAATTACAGATGGTGATGAGTCAGAGTATAGAAGTGAGATCGACCAACTGACCAAATGGTGCCAGCACAACATAGAAACATAGAAGAAACATAGAAATTAGGTGCAGGAGTAGGCCATTCAGCCCTTCGAGCCTGCACCGCCATTCAATTATGATCATGGCTGATCATCCAACTCAGTATCCCGTACCTGCCTTCTCTCCATACCCTCTGATCCCCTTAGCCACAAGGGCCACAACCTGGACAACAACCTGGCTCTCACTATCAGCAAAACCATAGAACTGATTGTGGACTTTGGAAGAGGAAGGATGAGGACCCACAATCCTGTTTACGTCAATGGGACGATGGTGGAGAAAGTCAAAAACTTCAAATTCCTGGGAATGCATATTTCCGACGATCTTTTCTGGACCCAGCACACTGATGCAATTATAAAGAAAGCACATCAGCGCCTCTACTTCCTGAGAAGATTACGGAGATTCGATATGTCAAAGAGGATTCTCTTGAACTTCTACAGGTGCACAGTAGAGAGCATGCTGACTGGTTGCATCGTGGCTTGGTTCAGTAACTTGAACGCCCAAGAGCGGAAAAGACTGCAAAAGGTTGTGAATAACTGCAGAGTCCATCACTGGCTCTGACCTCCCCACCATCGAAGGGGTTTATCGCAGACACTGCCTCAAAAAGGCAGCTAACATCATCAGAGACCCACACCACCCTGGCCACACACTCATCTCACCACTGCCATCGGGAAGAAGGTACAGGAGCCTGAGAACTGTAACGTCCAGGTTCAGGAACAGCTTCTTCCTTACAGCCATCAGGCTATTAAACACTACAACCTCTAAAGCTACGTACTACAATAATTATTATTATTATTATTGCACTTTTTTTTAGTTTTGTTATATTATTTATTATGATTACATAGTCTGTTGTGCTGCAGCAAATAAGATATGTTCTATCTGGGACATAGGACAATAAAACACTCTTGACTTTTGACTCTTGGCATTGATTTTGTACAGTGTTTCATACCTTTTGATTAATAGATGTGTAAGGACCGGTGGATGGGACAGGTTTGGAGGGATATGGACGAAATGCTGGGAGGTGAGACTAGTGTAGCTGGGACATGTTGGCCGGTGTGGGCAAGTTGGGGCAAAGGGCCTTTGTCCACACTATATCACTCTATGACTCTATGATTCTTAAAACCGTGTCCCACTGTACGAGTTCATTCAAGAGTTCTCCCGAGTTTGCCCTGATTCAAACTTGGAGATTTACGGTAATGGCCGCTCGTAGGTACTCGGGGCTCTCGTGGACATTTTTCAACATGTTGTAAAATCTTCACGAGTCTTCCCGAGCTTACCGCGTTTCTCGAGTGCCTGCCGTTAGTGGTACGAGCCACTAAGAGACGTCCCCAAGCTCCGACGTACGTACATTCTACGTGCTTACCACGAGTTTGATTTTTCTTTAAGCTCGGGAGAGCTCTTGAATGAACTCGTACAGTAGGACAGGGCTTTAAGTTGCATTTTGTGATGCAAGGTCACCATTATATCACCTCCATCAAATTCCATAGCCCTTTTACGGAAACTCTTCAACCATTTATCATTTAGAGATTATGCAATATACATTCCCTAATTCAGCACCATTGTGTAAATCCAGAACAGTACACATAAAAAAATCCCCCAAAATACCCCCATTAAGAATCTCAAATAAAGCTATATACACAAATTAGAAGAATGCCACCTTATTTTAGGCAAGGTGTCCATGAATTCTTTGTAGGGCATAAGTGGATGAAAATGACTTTCAACAACTTTCAGTGGTGATAATAAATAGTCAAAAAGTCACACAGCACAAAAACGGACCCTTTGACCCAATGACCAAGATGCCCCATGTATGCAAGTCTCACTTACCCTCATTTGGTCCATATCCCTCTAAACATTTACTATCCAGAAGGAAATAAGGGGCTAAAGTTATCTTTATTTTTTCTACTGGGTTATTATTATGTTCAGATTTGTGCCATGTTCATTGTTGATGTAAGCCCTTAATTTTTAGTTTAGTTTAGTGTAGAGATACAACGTGGAAACGGGCCCTTCACCCACTGAGTCTGCACTGACCAGCAATCCCCGCACATTAACACAAGCCTACACACACGAGGGACAAATTACACTTATATCCAATATACAAACCCAAGCCAATTTACCTGCAAACCTGTAGGCCTTTGGAGTGTGGGTGAAAACTGAAAATCTCGGAGAAAACCCACGCGGTCACAGAGAAAATGTTCAAAAACTCCGTAGAAACAGCACCAGTAGTCGGGTTCGAACCCGGGTCTCTGGCGCTGCAAGCGCTGTAAGGCAGCAACACACCGCCCTTCTACTAATCTACTGATGGAAGACTTGAGCGCTGTCTGTAAAGCCCATCAAAATAGTGGCCTCAATGGCACTGGGAATGTAATTGTGGAGGAGGCAATGGAAAAATCCCTTAACCCATCTTTTCACTTACATTTTATTAAACGTTGGAATTATTAGGAACACATGAGGTTTGTAACCTTACTTAAATATAAACAAATGAGCTATATATACCAAGTTGGATGATGAATTGCAGCTCTGTGTTTTCATCAATTATTCTTTATTACTGAAGTTTAAAACAACTACTTTGAATTTTCAAAGCTTTTATGTGCACCCTGTATAGGCCCATCTTGTTTTGCCAGGTGGAATGTCCACAGTGCACAAAGCCTTGATAAATTCCAGCTGCAACTGCCTGATACCAGTTTAGTCTGAAAAAGCAGACAGTACAAACAAATATGGCTTGGCTATACATATTGCCACATCTGCCAGCAATTAGATATGTAGCACGGAAAAAAGGGGGCAGCAGAATAAAACCTATCATATTTCAGCAAAAGCAAATAAACAAGGGTTCACCATAATTATTCATGAAGGCTATGTGACTCGAGTTCATCTGTACACGGGTCAACTTTGGTTCACTTTTAAAACCATCTGTAGTTATAACCAAAAACCTAATAACCATATAACAATTACAGCACGGAGACAGGCCCTCTCGGCCCTTCCAGTCCGTGCCGACCATTTGTTTTCCCCATACACTCATCTCCCTAGTTCTTTGAATAAAAATAAATTTCCAGGGAATAGTGCCCAATAATATGGAAACATAGATAGAAACGTAGAAAATAGGTGCAGGAGTAGGCCATTTGGCCCTTTGAGACAGCACCACCACTCAATATGATCATGGCTGATCATCCAACATCAGTACCCCGTTCCTGCTTTCTCCGCATATCCCTTGATTCTGTTAGCCCTAAGAACCATATCTAAATCGAATATAACAGGTGATGGCTCAAAATGACCGAGAATGATGCTTAATAAAAGTGTAGGCATGGTCTTGCTCTCTCCCCACGTGCAAAGCCGTGTATTTAAACCTTCTCCCAATTGAAAAAGAGGGCTCTCGTTCATTAACAAGGCTCAACTGGAAAACCGCATGTTTTATGTTGGGTAGAATAATGTGGATTTAGAAGACGCAAGAAACTGCAGCTGCTGCAGCCTTGAGCAATGTGAAGTGAGAACTCAACGGATCAGGCAGCATCCGTGGAGGGAATGGACAGGCGCTGCCTCAGGTCGGGATCCTTCTCGCTGGGGGGGGGGGGGGGGGGGTGAAAGCAGGAAAGGAGCGATGAGGATGGGCAAAGCATGGCAAGTGATCCAGTCCATCTCATCTAGAGGGGTTGTTGGGGCACCCTGATGGAGGTGGTGTAAGGACAGGTGTCACATCTCCTGCGGCAACAGGGGAAGGTAATAGGGTGGAGGCCTATGGGTGGGAAAAGATAAGTAAACCAAGTTGTGGCGGGAGTGGGCACTGCATAAAGCAGGAGGGGCTGCCTACTTCCTCTCTCTCTTCTGTCCTCCTTTGCACTCCTATTTCTCCCACTATCCCCCATTTTTCCCCCTCCTCCATACACTCATCTCCCATGCTCGTCTCATCTTTCCCTTTATCCCCTCTTTCTCCTGTCCCTTGTCCACTTTCACCTATTTCCTCTACCTCTGGCATTATGTTTCTCTCCTGGTCCCTCCGTATGTAACAAACTTTCATCTTCTTTTAACCTGAAGTCTTTGTTCAGTTTAGTTTTTCATTGGACAAAGTCAGCATGGATTTACGAAAGGTAAATCATGTCTGACGAATCTTATAGAATTTTTCGAGGATGTAACTAGTAGAATGGATAAGGGAGAACCAGTGGATGTGTTATATCCGGACTTTCAGAAGGCTTTCGCCAAGGTCCCACATAAGCGATTAGTATACAAACTTAAAACACAAGGTATGGGGGTTCAGTATTGATGTGGATAGAGAACTGACTGGCAGACAGGAAGCAGAGAGTAGGAGTAAACGGGTCCTTTTCAGGATGGCAGGCAGTGACTAGTGGGGTACCGCAAGGCTCAGTGCTGGGACCCCAGCTATTTACAATATATATTAATGATTTGGACGAGGGAATTGAATGCAACTTCTCCAAGTTTGCGGATGACACTAAGCTGGGGGCAGTGTTAGCTGTGAGGAAGATGCTAGGAGGCTGCAAGGTGACTTGGATAGGCTGGGTGAGTGTGCAAATGCATGGCAGATGCAGTATAATGTGGATAAATGTGAGGTTATCCACTTTGGTGGCAAAAACAGGAAAGTAGACTATTATCTGAATGGTGGCCGATTAGGAAAAGGGGAGATGCAACGAGACCTGGGTGTCATGGTACACCAGTCATTGAAAGTAGGCATGTAGGTGCAGCAGCAGTGAAGAACGCAAATGGTATGTTGGCATTCATAGCGAAAGGATTTGAGTATAGAAGCAGGGAGGTTCTACTGCAGTTGTACAGGGTTTTGGTGAGACCACACCTGGAGTATTGCATAGAGTTTTGGTCTCCAAATCTGAGGAAATACATTCTTGCCATAGATGGAGTATAGAGAAGGTTCACCAGACTGATTCCTGGGATGTCAGGACTTTCATATGAAGAAAGACTGGATAGACTCGGCTTGTACTCGCTGGAATTTAGAAGATTGAGGGGTGATCTCATAGAGACTTACAAAATTCTTAAGGGGTTGGACAGGCTAGATGCAGAAAGATAGTTCCTGATGTTGGGGAAGTCCAGAACAAGGGGTCACAGTTTAAGGATAAGGGGGAAATCTTTTAGGACTGAGATGAGAACAACATTTTTCACACAGAGAGTGGTGAGTCTCTGGAATTCTCTGCCACAGAAGGTAGTTGAGGCCAGTTCATTGGCTATATTTAAGAGGGAGTTAGATGTGGCCCTTGTGGCTAGAGGGATCAGGGGGTATGGGGAGAAGGCAGGTACGGGATACTGAGTTGGATGATCAGCCGTTATCATATTGAATGGCGTTGCAGGCTCGAAGGGCCGAATGGACTACTCCTACACCTATTTTCTATGTTTCTATGATATAGTGTGGAAACAAGACCTTCGCCCCACCGAGACCACACCGACCAGCGATCTCGGCACATGAACACTATCCTACACACACTAGGGACAACGTACATTTATACTAAGCCAATTTGGAGTGTGGGAGGAAACTGGAGCACCCGGAGAAAACCCATGCAGGTCACAGGGAGAACATACAAACTCCATACAGACAGCACCCGTAGTCAGGATCGAACCCGAGACCTGGGTCTCTGGCGCTGCGCAACCATGCTGCCCATGTCACTTACTCCACCCATTTGCCAGTCCAACTCCTGCCTCCCTCACCTGTATCCACCTATCACTTGCCAGATTTTGTTCATACCTTAGCTTTCGTTTCAAGCTTTTTAAACCCTACCACTACCAGTTTGAGGAAGGGTTCCAGTTTGAAACGTCCTCTGCCTATACCCTCCACAAATGCTGCCTGCTGAGTCCCACAGCACTTTGTGCTTTGCTCAATTTTGCTTTAGCGGTGGGTTTTGAAGATCATTAGTAACTTGCTTCTGGCAAGGTATATTATGTGAATATTATACAGTGAATATTGTAAATATAGATAAAAGTTAGTCATTAACTTACATGGCATGACAGGTCAACCTGATACATCAGTTAAAGAATGAAGAAGGGTCTCGATCAGAAACGTCACCCATTCCTTCTCTCCAGTGATGCTGCGTGTCCTGTTGAGTTACTCCAGCATTTTGTGTCCAGCATCACTTACTCAAACAAGAATGCTAAATTTGGAAAATATGAAGTTGGCATTTCAAGGTTAGTGTTACTTTATATTAGTACAATTTATTTTACTTATTTAGCACTTTATTCTTTTCTAATGTTGCAAGAAATGTCAAACTAGAAATATCATCTATTTTGGGTGCACAAAATAGTGCCATGTATATCTTCGCCATAATCCGTGGTTTGCTAAAATTTGGATCAACATTTATAATGAACTTCAGCACAAAAAGCTGGAGTAACTTAGCGGGTCAGGGAAGGAGGGAAGGAATAGGTGTCGTTTTGAGTTGAGATCATAAGGTCATAAGTGATAGGAGTAGAATTAGGCCATTCGGCCCATCTACTCTGCCATTCAATCATGGCTGATCTATCTCTCCCTCCTATCACCATTCTCCCCATGACCACTGACACATTACAAATAAAAAATCTATCTATTTCTGTCTTAAAAATATCCACTGACTTGGCGTCCACAGCCTTCTGTGGCAAAGAATTCCACAGATTTACCACCCTCTGACTAAATAAATTCCTCCTCATCTCCTTCCTAAAGAAATATCCTTTAATTCTGAGGCTATGACCTCTAGTCGTAGACTCTCCCATGTGGAAACATCCTCTCCACATCCACTCTAACCAAGCCATCTATCAAGATGGGAGATCTATTTAAAGGGAGCAGATACTTGCAGGACTGCTGCATTGTCCTGCTGCTAAAGTACAGCAGCGCAGTTGACAGAGATATGAGGGAAAATAGAGGGTGGATGATGGAAAGTGAGGCTTTGGCCTCTTCATGGGGACCACCCAGTTGTAGAGTGCTACGAATGTGACTCACACTGCAAGTTGTACCAAGTCATTGCAAGCAATGGAATCATTGTGAGCATGGGTCACAGCATCTTGCACTGGTGTACACAATGCACAGATACTCCAGTCTCATTCAGTGTGGTCGACAGTGAAAAGATGTATAAAAAATGAACAATGGGGCATCAGCCCCCTATAAAATCATTATCCTGATATGGCCCCTTAATTCACAAATCAATTCCAACAGAAAACCCATTAATTGTCTGAGTCTTTCTAACTAATGGGCCTATCCCACTTACTCAGGCGATTATTTTGGCCACTACAGGTGACTAGGCTGTCGCCACATGGTCCTATATGGTCTCCTCAGTCGCCCAAAGAGTCGTACCTTTTTTCTGTCGCCGCTGGATTTTGGAATGTTCAAAACCTTTCGGCGAGAGTCGACACCAACGATTGTATCCTGACATAGGTTGTCGCCAGGTGACGAAGGTTGTCACCAGTGCTGACTTCGGTAAATTCCATTGTCAACCTATGTCAACCGGCGACAGGTACCAGCGACTGAATTGTCTTACCTTGTTGTAGTTTGTGGACGTAGGTTGTCGTAGATGTGGTCATAGGTGGACGTCCTTATAGGTCGCTGGTTGTCGGTAGCTTGCCGTAGCTAGGTGGTAGGTTTTTGTTGACACTGTCTTAGGGGGCATCCAGTCGCCTGTTTTTCGGCGACCTGCTACGACTATGGAGGTTGCCGAAAAAATCACATAAGTGGGACAGACCCATTACTGTTCTGCTTATTTTACTGAGTGACAAACAAAGGTCATAGGCTGCAACCTCCCAATTCAACTTCAGTCAGGAAGGGTGTAATAAGTCCTCACTTGACAGACACAAAATGCTGGAGTAACTCAGCGGGGTAGGCAGCATGTCTGGAGAGAAGGAAGAGGTGACCCTTCAAGAGAAGGGTCTCGACCTGTTCCTTCTCTCCAGCAAGGCTGCCTGTCCTGCTGAGTTACTCCAGCATTTATTGACTATCTCTGGTCTAAACCATCATCTGCAGTTCCTTCCGACACATGCCCTCACACTGATATCATGATGTGAATGCATGAAGACGGGAATAGGATGGCCATATAGAACTGAATTGCACCTGTAATTGCCTGTAATTTACCAATGTGTGAGGTATTGATTAGGAAATGGATGCAAATTCTTTAACATACATATTGCACTTTCAATTCACAATTTACATTTACTTCACAATTTACAATTCACAAATTTCTTGGCTGCCCCATTTAATTCTCAAGATAGACACAAAAAGCTGAAATAATTCAGCAGGTATGACAGCATCCCTGGAGAAAAAGAATAGGTGTTGTTTTGGGTCAAGACCCTTCTTCAGACTGAGAGCCAGGGGAAAGGGAAACAAGAGATATAGATGGTGGCGGAGATATATAGAACAAATGAATGAAAGATATGCAAAAACATAACGATGATAAAGGAAACAGAACATTGTTAGCTGTGGGCTAGATGAAAAGAAGTTACAGACATTGAGACTCAACAAGACGGCTTTGAAACTAGTACAACAACTTTGGTTGGGGAGGGACTGAGAGAGAGGGGATGCAAAGGTTACTTGATGTTAGAGAGGTCAATGTTCATACCGCTGGGGTGTAAGCTGCCAAAACGAAATATGAGGTGCTGTTCCTCCAATTTGCGTTTGGCCTCACTCTGACAATGGAGGAGCCCAGGCCAGAAAGGTCAGTGTGGGAATGGGAAGGGGAGTTAATGTGTTTGGCAACTGGGAGATCAGGTCGGTCAAAATTCTCAAAGAATTGTTGCCGTTCACCTTCATCACCTTCCACACCATTCTTCTGTATGTCAGCTTTTGCACAGATTGGCGCAAAAGGATTTCAAAAATGGATGCAGACTCAAGAAACCCCAGCAATCAAGCTGGTGGGCAGATGACTTCTCTTTCCTCTCCATATAGTCAGAAAATAAGCTATCCCAGTCACTATTTGACCCAAATGACCCGTTTCAATCCTGCTTCAACTACCGTCAATGACTCTAAAATTCCCAAGGGTTTCAGTTACTACTGGGAACCCTTCACAACTGTCCTGTCTACACAAGTATAATTTGTGCGTCACTTTGGAATTATTCCAATTTGTGATACTAACCATTGATTTTACTCTGAAGTCTGTCCGCCCTCGATCTCTGTCTCACATTACATCACCTTTGTCCTCTTACCTCTGCACAACTTCTTGTGTTTCACAGCCATGGCCATAACATGCAGATCAAGTGCCATAAACATGTCCTTTATTCTCATTCAGAAAGCTTTTATGATTTTGACAATCCATAGCTTTCCACGTCATCTGCAGCACCACTCAACCCAGTGATTAGACTTAAACGTGGAAGAAATTATTTCATTACATTTAGCCTGGAATGCCATGCACTTTTTAAAAAAGATTCCGCAATCAGCCTGCTGTTTCAATTGACTTGAAGGTCAGAGGTGTTCCAGAACAACCATGTGTATCTGTGATTTACATGGCTTTATCTTAGCTGCCATGGCTTCAGCTGTGTAAGGTTAAAATTCCACAATTATAATCCAAAAGCTGGGGTCAAGGACAGAACTTTCACGTCGAGGCCCTGTTTCCACTAATCTTACCACCACCACGCACGAGAAGCACATGAAGCGACAAGACAGACATCGTGGTGTGCAGATGCCGAGAAGTGTGTTCAGCTCTGGCTGAACAACTTCTAATCTCGATAAGAAGAAGTTCCAAAAGCTTTCTGCTTCTTATCCCTCTCCTTATTTAATACATTCCTTTAAACCAACATTATTGATCATCTTTGTCAGCTCTTATGAAGCTTAGTTTACTTTTAGTTTAGAGATACAGTGCAGAAACAGGCCCTTTGGCCCACCAAGCCCACACCGCCCAGCGATCCCTGCATTTTAACTCTATCTTACACACACTAGGGATAATTTACACATACACCAAGCCAATTAACCTACATACCTATACGTCTTTGCAGTGTGGGAGTAAACCGAAGATCTCGGAGAAAACCCACATGTTCACGAGGAGAACGTGCAAACTCCATACGGCCATCACTCGTAGTCAGGATCGAACCCGGGTCTCTGGTGCTGCAAGCGCTGTAAGGCAGCAACTCTACCGCTGTGCCACCGTGGTCAAATTTCAACATTGCTCCTGTGAAAAAGATGGCTGATATTTGCTGTATTTTAGTTATTTCTGAGCAATCATGGTCGGGATCACTGCTACCTGGTAGGCAACGAGTCTCCTTGCCAGGATTCAGGTCTTGATCTCCAAAAAGCATGAGTAACTTGTGCTATTATGGGAATAAGAGTGTAAGGAATGCGGTGGCCGGAGGTGACGTGGGAACCCGGGGATGTGGCGGTTAGGGAGTTGCCCGGGCGGGCACACGAGCAGGCGGCTGCCATACAGAATTGCTAAATAAAGATATAGTCCGTTTACATCATGGTACGAGCTTTATTTACAAATAAACGCGACATGGTGTCGGAAGTGGGATCGTTGTAAGCAAAAAAATAAAATAAAGAAGAGGAAGGGGTATCGTTTCGGCGCGAAATGGGAGACGAGCCTGCAGATATGGCGCAACCCACACCAACTGCTACGTTCACAATACAACCTCCAGAGCCATTCGATTTCACCAAGCCTCAAGAATGGGAGCGTTGGATCAGGAGATTCGACCGCTTTTGGCCTGCAAGCAATTTAAACGCGACATCGGCAGAAAACCAGGTGAACACGTTAGTGTATTGCATGGGCGATGAAGCCGAAGGTGTGCTGAAGGGGCTAACGCCAACTGCAGATGAGAGGAGGGAGTGCACGGATGTCAAGGCGGGCTTTGATGCATTTTTTGTACCTAAAAAGAATGTAATCTATGAAAGAGCCAAGTTCAATCAGCATGTGCAACTGCCAGGAGAAACGGTGGATTCCTTCGTCACTGCTCTAGATGGATTAGCTGAACACTGCAACTATGGACAGTTATAAAAAGAGCTGATCCGCGACAGGTTAGTGGTCGGGCTGAGAAACGTCTCATTGTCAGAAAAGTTACAGCTAGACAGAGACCTAACCCTTGCAACTGCAATAACAAAAACAAGGCAGTCTGAAGAAGTTAGATGACAGTGGTCTGACTTAAGAGGAGAAAATAGCGGCGCTAGCAAGTGCTCTAATGTTGATGCTGTGCATGCTAAAAGCTACAGAAAACCCAAATTCCCTCAAAGCCTCAGCCACAAGCACAAACACCAAGCAAAAATAGACTTAATACACGGCCTCAGCCAGGTTCAAAGGCCTGTTATAGATGTGGAAAAATGCCCTCGCATGGGAAATGGGAATGTCCTGCTAAAGATGCTGTGTGTCACAACTGTGGCAAAAAGGGACATTATGGTAGAGTGTGCAGAAACAGTGCAAAATCTCTCAATGCTGTCACTACAGAGGAAGAAGAGAGCTTTTTCCTGGGAGCCGTGGGTGCTGGAAAAGACCCGTGGACGGTGCAGCTAGAAGTGAGACAAAAAAAAGTGTGCTTTAAAATAGACACTGGTGCTGATGTCACCGCCATGCCAGCCGAGGTGTACCATGACATTACAGGGGGGCCTGATGTGAAGCGCCTGGCAGTGTCGACACGCCCATTGTTTGGGCCAGGGGGCAATGCACTCTCTGTCCTGGGTGTAGCCAGAGAAACACTGCGCAGAGGCAAAAAGACAGCCATAGACAACATTTATGTAGTAAAAGACCTGCACACTGCACTGTTGGGAAGGCCGGCCATAGAATGGCTTCAGCTGGTGTGCAGGGTTAACAGCATCACCGTGGAATCAGTGAAACAACAGTATCCGAAGCTGTGTAGCGGCTTGGGTCTTGTTCGGAGGCCATACTCAATTAAATTGAAGCCAGAGTCTGTGCCCTTCTCTCTCCACACGCCACGCAGAGTCCCTCTGCGGCTTATGGGAAAAGTGAGGAAGGAGATAGACCGTATGGAGAAGATGGGCGTAATCACCAAGATTGAGGATTGGTGTGCCGGGATGGTGGTGGTGCCGAAGAAAACAGGTGATGTTCGCATTTGTGTGGACTTCACAATGATGAATGGATCAGTATGCAGAGAAAAGCTTATCCTGCCTTCTGTCGAGCACACTCTGGGCATGCTAGCTGGTGCAACAGTATTCAGCAAATTAGCTGCCAACATGGGCTTTTGGCAAGTACCATTGACAAAAGAGTCTGCCAAATACACCACCTTCATCACGTCTTTTGGGCGCTACCATTTTAACCGTCTACCCTTTGGCATAGCATCAGCCCCCGAGCACTTTCAAAGGATGATGATGACAGAAGTGACCGGTGGCCTGGAGGGAAACTGTGTCACATGGATGACATCCTGGTCTGGGGACAGACGCAGGAGGAGCATGATGTGCGGCTGCATGCGGTGCTAGAGAAGGCATATAAGGCCGGCATTACGCTCAACATGGACAAATGTGAGCTCACATGCCACACAGTCAGATTCCTGGGTCATGTGATTTCAGCAGATGGAGTGAAGCCAGATCCAGAGAAGACGAGAGCAGTACAAGAAATGGATGCACCCAAAATGTCAGCGAACTCAGGAGTTTTCTGGGCATGGTCAATCAGCTGGGCCGCTTCTTGCCTAACCTGGCTGAAAAAGACAAAGTGCTCCGAGACCCGCTGTCCAAGAAGAACCACTGGTACTGGGGGACAGAGCAGCAGGCCGCCTTTGATCAATTAAAAACAGAGCTGTCATCCACACCAGTGCTCACATTATACAACCCAAACAGTGCTCTAAAGAACTCTGCTGATGCCTCTTCCTTTGGCCTGGGGGCAGTCCTGCTGCAGAAAAGCGATGCCATGTGGTCACCTGTGGCATATGTGTCAGGTCAATGACACCAACAGAGCAGCCTTATGCTCAAGTAGAGAAGGAGGCATTGGCTGCGACGTGGGCATGTGAAAGGTTCAGCTGTTTCATCCTGGGAAGACCATTCGAGCTGGAAACTGACCACAAGCCGTTGGTGCGTCTGCTGGGAGGGAAAGCTTTGGATGACCTCCCACCAAGAGTCCAAAGATTTAGGATGAGACTCACAACTATACAGTCAATCATGTCCCTGGCAAAAGCCTGGGGACAGCCAACACCTTATTGCGTGCTCCTCTGAGAGCCACAGGAACACACACCGACACAAGCCTATTAGAGGACACCAACATCTATGTAGACCCTGTCATCAGCAACATTCCTGTCAGTGGAGATTATCTGAGCAGCCTGCGTGAGCACCTGCGGGCAGACAGCACATGCTCCGCACTGATGGAGTACTGCACAGACGGCTGGCCCGACACGAGCCAACTGGAGGGAGTGCTGAGACATTACTGGGCTGATAGAGCAGTGCTGACTGTGCATGATTGGCTGCTGCTGTGGGGCACGAGGCTCGTCATCCCATCAGCCTTACAAGGTGATGTGCTGCAGAGACTACATGAGGGACACCTGGGGGTGACAAAGTGCCGGGGCGGGCCAAACAGACGGTGCGCCGTGTGGTGGCCAGGACTCAGCAGCCAGCTGAATGACATGGTGCTGAAATGTAGAACCTGCGGATCCAAGAGAGAAGGAATGTCAAAGAGCCGCTGATGCCAACGGAGATGCCAGACAGGACCCTTGGCAAACCTTGGGAGCTGACCTATTCACGCTGAAAGACAAGACTTATCTACTAGTAGTAGATTATTTCTCAAGGTATGTGGAAGTTGCGCTGCTGTCACACACAAGGTCCACAGATGTGGTGGTACACCTGAAATCCATGTTTTCTCGTCATGGAATTGGTGAAGTTCTTAAAAGTGACAATTGGCCCCAGTTCTCAGGTAGCCACTTTAAAGCCTTTGCAGCAGAGTATGGTTTTGTGCACATCACGAGCAGCCCCAGGTTTCCTCAGAGCAATGGTGAGGCGGAACGCGCTGTACAAACCGTGAAAAACCTGCTAACAAAGGCGTCAGACCCATATCTTGCATTGCTGGCCTACAGAGCAACCCCTCTACAGAACGGCTATAGCCCGGCCGAGCTGTTGATGGGGCATCGCCTCCGCACTACTGTTCCTGCCCTTCCAACCTGCTGAACCCAGTTTTGCCTGACTACAACGCGCTGGGGGCCAAAGAAAGGGAGAAGAGGTGGAACGACGCAAGATCCTTCGACAAGAGGCACGGAGCGAGAAATCTGGAGCCACTAGTACCTGGGGAGGAGGTGTAGATCACCGATGCACAAGTCCAGGGCAAAGTGCTATCTACACACAATACCCCTCGCTCTTATATCGTCCAGGTGCCTCAGGGCACACTGAGGAGGAACCGGCAGCACTTGGTGCCGCTGCAGACCAACAGTGGGGTAGTCGACGCTGATGAGCGGTGCCAGAGAGCCAGCTCCAACGAGCCAGCTCAGCTCCACCAGAGCCAGCTCCACCAGTGACCACACACCAGAGCCAGAGTCAACCAGGGCCCCACCACAGAGACTGTGCGGACCAGGTGTGGGAGAGAGGTTAGAAAGCCAAAGAGACTTGATTTGTGATTTATTGATCTGTTTTCAACAATAAAGAAAAAGAGAGAGTGAAATGTGATGTGAAATTGTTCAGTAAACCTGGTACATTTACCTGAAACCTGAGAGTTTAAGTTTTGAAGAACACAGCCTGCTAAAGTGATAGTTCACAGTATGGTAACGCAGAAGTTAGTTTATTTCTATTTTGCATGCTTGAATCAGGGACAGGTCTTCCAGCAAAAGGGCAGAATAAACCCCTTAAGACCTGCAGAGACAAAGGTAGTCCACCCTTTGTTCTCAAATAAAGGGAGACGTGGTATTATGGGAATAATAGTGTAAGGAATGCGGTGGCCGGAGGTGACGTGGGAACCCGGGGGTGTGGCGGTTAGGGAGTTGCCCGGGCAGGCACTCAAGCAGGCGGCTGCTGTACAGAGTTGCTAAATAAAGATACACTCCATTTACATCATGGTACGAGCTTTATTATGCAAATAAACGCGACATAACGCAGCGGATTCTGGTTTTGCTTGGACTTGTGAAGGCCCCTGTGAATTTTATCATCAAAATCTGCCTTCATTAAACTGGTGGCTCCTGGGATGTGGAAGTAGTTTTATGTTTTCCAGGATCTTGCCATGAACCTTTATGAAGACATGTAAGTGCCTTCAGCAAAAGAGCAGGACCTGGACCATTCTAACATGCACTAATAGTAAACTGTCATATCGTGCACAATCAATTATGTTGTGATGAGCAAGTAGGATGCACTTTGTTACATATTTTCCAATTGATCTGGATGGTTACTCATGGCTTTTTTAATTCTTTGTGCATTTGGTGGTGGCACTCTGGCACCGCTCCTCAACTCTTTCTCACTACATTGCCAACATCATCGGGGGTGCCTCCTGCACCTGTGGAGAACTTACGATTCCATCAACTTTCCACCCTATCCTCAATTCACTTGGACTATTTATGACAGAATCATAGAGTCATAGAGTGATACAGTGTGGAAACAGGCCCTTCGACCCAACCTGCCCACACCGGCCAACATATCCCAGCTACACTAGTCCCACCTGCCCATGTTTGGTCCATATCCCTCCAAACCTGTCCCATCCACGTACCTGTCAAAATGGTTCTTAAATGTTGTTAGTCCCAGCCTCAACTACCTCCTCTGGCAGCTTGTTCTGTACACCCACCACTCTTTGTGTGAAAACGTTATCCCTCAGATTCCTATTAAATCTTTTCCCCTTCACCTTACACCTATGTCCCAGTGCCGTCAAATACTCATCATATGTGAACCCACTCATTCCTGGGATCATTCTTGTAAACTTCCTCTGGACCTTGTCCAGAGCCAGCACATCCTTCCTCAGATACAGTGCCCAAAATTGCTCACAATACTCCAACAGCAGCCTCACCAGTGCCTTATAGAGCCTCAGCAGCACATCCCTTGCCAAGCATGAAGAAATTCTCTCTTAACATCCCAGACAGCCTTATGATTGAGGTTATGCCTTGTGGTTGGTTCCACCCTTTTCATATGCAATTTAATGCCAAATGTTTTCCAATCTGGAGGCAAATATATTCAGCGAAAAATATAGTAAGTACAAATCTTTTTCCATTGGCATATTAATAGTGTAAACTACTATCAGAAAAATGTTCCCTGTTGCATTTTTCCATCAGATGGTGGCTTGAACTGAGAGTTAAATCCTTGCACGTTTATTTATTTATTTCTATATTTCTGCGTGTCAATCCTTGGCAATGGATTACATCAAATCTATGAAAGCTTTGTTTTACACACATGAACTTCATAATGAACTTGCCACTTTATTTGAGAAACAGATGCTCTCTGAAATAAACCTGCCAATTTAACTGTGATTACTCAATCATTTCAGTTGTTAGCAGTAACTATTTTTCCTATGGTCCTGGGCAGTTTGCCAGTGGAAATACCATTAAAAAAAATTGTTTTAATTCTCCTCAGTGGCTGCATTCAACAGTTTAAATATGCAAATTTCTTCCAAGCAGACCAAATCCCAATAGCAGACTCTGGCTTGTTAATTCTGGACATCTGTTAAATCAAAAACATGTTTTTTCTACGCATGGCTGGAGATTTGCCCTACTGAGTATTAGACTCCAGTCTATAATCATTACATATTTAGCTCAAGGAGTTGCAGTTAGTCAATGGGCATCAGCTATCCATTATCCATTTGGGTCTGTCTTTAGACTCTGGACTTTAGAGATACAGCACAGAAAAAGGCCCTTCGGCCCACCGAGTCAGTGCCAGCCAGACTCCATACAGTGACATACAAACTCTGTACAGACAGCACCCGTGGTCAGGATCGAACCAAGGTCTCTGGCACTGTAAGTCCGCAACTCTACCGCGGCATCACTGTGCTAGCTTGCTGTCACCAGCCAGCTTTCACTGGAAGGCCACTTGCCTCTCGGAAAGTTTTGGAACCAACTCTGCTGCAGATGTTTGGTTCCAAAGAATAAGATCATATTTTAATGGAATACTGAGGGAACGCTGCACTTTGGGGATACTTCCAACTTCTTTGATAACCCTCTTTAATGACCCTCGGATTATCCTTGATCGGACTTTGCTGGATTTACCTTGCACTAAACGTTATTTCCTTATCATGTATCTATACACTTTAAATGCATCAATTGTAATCATGTATTGTCTTTCTGATGACTGGTTAGCAAGCGACAAAAGCTTTTCACTGTACCTGGGTACAAATGACAATAAACTAAACTGAACTATGTAAAAATATTTATGTTAAATATATACTATTTCAGAATCAATTACCTTTCTGAAAACTGGGTCAATAATCAAGCAGTTTATCTGGTCATTCTCTCATGATAAATTGAACTGCCACAAATTGTAATTCCTCGGCAGTCACTTGAGTTTGAACAGCAGCAGGATGTTGGAAGAACTCATGAGGTCACGCAACATCTATGGAGCCAAAAGGTCTACGTCAGCATTCTGTGTTGAGACACTGCTTCAGGAAATATTGTTGGAATGTGGTAATACACTGCAGAGTATCGATGGATGTAGGTAGGTGGTGGGTGGACCAGATGTCAAGGGGATGGTTGGTAGATGGAATCAGTAGGGGAGAGGGTACAATAGGGACTGATAGGTGATAATTGAGCCTGGTTTGGAGAGGTGGAGCAGATAGAACAGTCAAAAACAAAGGGAGAAGAAAACTAGGTGGACATGTCTGAAGAAGGGTTCTGATCCGAAACTCTAGTCCAAAGAAGAGTCCTGACCTGAAATGTTGTCAAACCAAGGGCTCCAGCAACCACAGCAGAAGGAAAGCCACATTTCCTTAAAAAGGAGAACATTTCAGATATCCAGGAATGGAAGCTCTCATGTTGAGAGCTGATACGCAGATACCTGAAATATCAACAATTCTTTTCCCCTCCACAGATTCTGCTCGACCTGCTAAGTTCTTCCAGCAGATTGTTTTTTTTTTTTACCACAGACTGGAGTGTCTATTTCAGTGGTTGACTGAGTGTCACTTAGCCTCAGAATTTTTTATGGGGTGGAAGATTGCAACCTTCACGTGGTCCGCCCTGTTTCGACTAATGCAATCAACTCAATCTAATAGAACAAGTTGTCCAACAACTTTAGGCTGTGCACGCCACACGGAAGAAGAAGAGGAAGAATTTGTTATGTTGGCTGAGGAAAGGACAATAACATTGATTTGCATGTCCTTCCTGCAAATAAAGGATTTTGTTGAGGCAGTGTTGGGATAACCAGTGTCTTGAAATGCCTGCAGTAAATGGTTCAAATCGCAAAATGTTTGTGCAATTAGGCTTCCGACTAGCCTGGTGGGAAATGAAATGTTGTTCTTCTAGTTTCTTTCAAGCAGAGAGAAGAAAAATCACCTCTGGTGCCTAGTCACCCATGAGTTTTGGGTCAGATATGAAGACTTGAACCTCAAAAACTCTTTACACTATCAATTAAAGGCACGGTGATGCGGCGTTGAGGGCAGCATGGAATTTCATCATCAATATCAGACTTTGTCAAGAGGTGGCTTGGAAATATATGCAAGTTATCTACACTATCCACATTATTTACATTTTCTCGTTTCTCTTCAATCCAGATTGTGCCATTCAAACCCATCTCCAGCTCCTCTGAAAATGTATACTTTTATAGTCCTGTAGTCTCTATTTCAATTAATTTTGATCTAGCTCACCTATAAAGATTCTAACCGCATCCAAATCTACTTTGAAATTCTTAATCTTAATTTTGGCAGTTTTGGCTTCAGAATGGAAATAGGAAACGGCCTAAAAATGAAAGGGGATTCTCAATGGCACTTTGTTCTTTAGGTTGAAATTACTAAGAAGTATCTGTACATTTGGTCTACACCAGACAGGTTAAACAAGAATTGAAAAGTGTTCACATTGGTTCAATTGTATCAATTTTTCAAATTACCTTGAAGAATGTCCATAGTTTATTAAAAATTTCAATTTTCATTATTATGGATCCAGAACTAACCAACAGCAATAACAAGTAATTCAAGGCACGTTGGCATGGAAATCATGTCATTTCAGACAAATTTGAAAATAATTCTCTGAACAGTTTCCCATTATAATTGCAGTTAACCGCAATCAATATTTATGATAACAAAGACTCACATATCCTATTTTCAAAATGGGTTTTTGTGTGAACAAGAGATCATGAGACAGCATAAGTTAATTATGCAGATGAACTGATACTGTGGAGTGGGTTATCCGGTTGAAATTCAGTATAGGGGCTGTGATTATATCACCAAATGATGAGATTTGTCCTTATCCAGCTCGTATATGTCAAATGTACCTCAAGATTGAATTACAGCCTTTAACTCCAAACATTGGCTCTGTTGTTTTACATAATGTACACTAACTGCAATTCTGAACTGAAAAAATTAAATCAATAACTCATTGCATTACAACTACACTGCCAAGTCTACCACAGGCTGGAAGAAGAAGCTTAATAACATTTGGAAGTAGTACTGAAATGATGCTCATGAAGGAGTATAATAACTGACAGTGACAACCGTGACAATGCATAATAATATCATACTATTTATTCCCAGAACACTCCAATAAGCTGACCTTTATTCTAGTTTACTCACTGATTCTGTAGTAAGTATACAGAATTTTATTATTACATTAAAATAAACCCAGTTGTGTTTTTTTATTACAGCTTTTTGCTCCAATTGAACCTTATCAAAGTGGTATTTCTCCCATTGTTAATGTGTGGTAAGGTTATCCTCATCATTTTAGAGATCAAAATTCAAATTAAAAAAAATTCAAAGTTGTACCATAATTAATGTACGGTCTTTGTGGATTGAGAGATGTTTTGGAGTCAATAATATATATTTTCTTAGATTTAACATAGGTTCAGCTCCATTGAGTGAAGATATTTCTCTTCATCTCACTCCTAAATTGCTTTACCCATATCCCAAGTCTCCTCAGCCAGGGAACTTCCTGCATCTTTCCTGTCATGTCTTGTGAGAAATGTATATGTTTTAGTGTGGTATCCTCTCATTCTCCAAAACTGTAAAGAACGCTGACCTAGTTTACTCAATGTCTTCTCAAAAGGTATGTCTGCCAACCTTGAATAAGTCTGATAGATCTTTGTTGCACTTCCATTTTAACAATCAGTCTGAAGAAGGGGTGGGTGACGTATCGGGTCGAGACCCTTCTTCAGACTGATGTTAGGGGAGGGGGCAGAACAAGTACTTCAGCATTTTGTGTCTACATTCTATCTTTGTCCCGCCCCCTCCTCTGACATCAGTCCGAAGAAGGGTTTCAACCCGAAACGTCACCCATTCCATGTCTCCAGAGATGCTGTCTGTCCCGCTGAGTTACTCCAGCATTTTGTGTCTATCCCTGGTTTAAACCAGCATCTGCAGCTCCTTCCTGCACTTAACAATAATGTCCTTTCTCAGATAAGGAACCCTGAATTGTACACAATACTCACTATGTTGCAAACCCCTCAAAATTGCAACGACATTTCTTTACCCCAATATTAAAAACATCTTGTAATAAAGCCTAATATACCGTTTATCGTACCAAATTATTTGCTGTATCTGCATAATGGCCTTTGGAAACTTATCAATAACACCTTTCTATGTCCCTTTGAACATCAGCACCACTTATTTTCCTATTGTCTATCCAATAAAAATCTCTCATCATCTTTAGGTGCGATGTAGCAACAGACTGTTCAGCCCATTGGCTCCTTACCGACCAGCAATCACCCATACACTAGTTCTATCCTACACACTAGGGACAATGTACAGAAGCTAATTAATCTACAAACCCATACGTCTTTGGAATATGGGTAAAAACCAGAGCACTGAAAGAAATTCCATGCAGTCACAGGAAGAACTTAAACTCTGTACAGACAGCACCCGTAGTCAGGATTGAACCTGGGTCTCTGGAGCTGTAATGCAGCAACTTTACCGCTGTATTTCCTCATAATGTAAATTCATGGTCAGGCAGGAACCTCTGAACTCTTTCTAAACAGTTGCATGTTTTTTGAAGTGCTGTGCCCAAAATTGTTCAAAATTCTCCAGTTGACAATCATCGAGCCGTAGAATCTTACAACATTGAAACGTTCCTTCAGCACAACCTGCCCACGCTGATGAAAATGCCCCATCAATGTTAGATCAGCCTGCCTGTGTTACATAGAAACATAGAAATTAGGTGCAGGAGTAGGCCATTCAGCCCTTCGAGCCTGCACCGCCATTCAATATGATCATGGCTGATCATCCAACTCAGTATCCCGTACCTGCCTTCTCTCCATACCCCCTGATCCCCTTAGCCACAAGGGCCACATCCAACTCACTCTTAAATATAGCCAATGAACTGGCCTCAACTACCCTCTGTGGCAGAGAGTTCCAGAGACTCACCACTCTCTGTGTGAAAAAAGTCTTTCTCATCTCGGTCTTAAAGGATTTCCCCCTTATCCTTAAGCTGTGACCCCTTGTCTGGACTTCCCCAACAGGAACAATCTTCCTGCATCTAGCCTGTCCAACCCTTAAGAATTTTGTAAGTTTCTATAAGATCCCCTCTTAATCTCCTAAATTCCAGAGAGTATAAACCGATGTCTATCCAGTCTTTCTTCATAAGACAGTCCTGACATCCCAGGAATCAGTCTGGTGAACCTTCTCTGCACTCCCTCTATGGCAATAATCCTCAGATTTGGAGACCAAAACTGCACGCAATACTCCAGGTGTGGTCTCACCAAGACCTGTACCTGAAGTAGAACCTCCCTGCTCCTGTACTCAAATCCTTTTGCTATGAAAGCTAACATACCATTCGCTTTTTTCACTGCCTGCTGCACCTGCATGCCTACTTTCAATGACTGGTGTTGACACCCAGGTCTCGCTGCATCTCCCCTTTTCCTAATCGGCCACCATTTAAATAAAGTCTGCTTTCCCCACCAAGTGGTCCACATTATACTGCATCTGCCAAACATTTGCAGCCTATCCAAGTCACCTTGCAGTCTCCTAGCATCCTCCTCACAGCGAACACTGCGCCCCAGCTTAGTGTCATCCGCAAACTTGGAGATATTGCCTTCAATTCCCTCATCCAGATCATTAATATATATTGTAAATAGCTGGGGTCCCAGCACTGAGCCCTGCGGTACCCCACTAGTTACTGCCTGCCATTGTGAAAAGGACCCGTTTACTCCTACTCTTTGCTGTGTTTGGCCCATATCCTTCTAAATCGTTCCTCTCCATGTACATCTAAATGTCTTTTACATTTTGTTATCAAGTCTGCTTCAACTCCCTCCTCTGATAGCACGTTACATATATTCTCCATGTGAAAAAATTGCCCCTCAGGCTCCTATTAAATCTTTTTCCTCTCACCTGATGTTTCCTAATCAAAGATGTAATAGAACATGTAACTTATGACTTAATTAATTTGCCCTGGAAGTATATAGGTATAATTTCATTTCACTTACACATAAATAAAACCCTCATAGATAGATACAAAATGCTGGAGCAACTCAGCGGGACGGGCAGCATCTCTGGAGAGAAGGAATGGCTAACGTTTCGGGTCGAGGCCCTTCTTCAGACCCATTCCTTCTCTCCAGAGATGCTGCATGTCCCGCTGATTTAATCCAGCATTTTGTGTCTACCTTTGATTTAAACCAGCATCTGCAGTTCTATTATATATATAACCATTATGTTCATTTCATTTTCAGCCTCTTTGATTTCTCTCTTTCCTTAACTCCTTAAAAATGCAAGACTTCCAGGGCAGGGGTGACCTGTATCAAAGTGACAGGTTGCACCTAAACTGGAGGGGGACCAACATCCTGGTGGGAAGGTTTGCTAATGCTATACAGGAGAGTTTAAACTAGATTGGCGGTGGGGTGGGATCTCGTGCTGGACAGAGGCAAGTGAGAGGCTAGAAGTTGGCATGGTGGGTGGTGTGGGAAAAGTTAGTGGACAGAATAGGCAGGTGACACACGGAGAGCGAGGAAGGTGGGTTGGTTTAAACTGCAAGTATTTTAATGCAAGGGGCCTGACGGGTAAGGCAGATGAGCTCAGGGCATGGATATGTACGAGCGACTGGGACACTGTAGCCATGACTGAAACCTGGTTAAGGGAGGGCCAGGACTGTCAGCTCAATGTTCTGGGGTACAGGAGTTTCAGGAGAGACAGGGGTGAGGGAAAAAGAGGAGGGGGGGTTGCATTGTTGGTTAAGGAGGATGTCACGGCTGTGTCATAGGTGACATTACGGACGGTCCATCTAGTGAGGCTATATTGGTGGAGCTGAGGAACAAGAAAGGGATGATCACCTTGTTGGGGGTGTACTACAGACCCCTGAATAGTCAACGGGAATTAGAAGAACAAATGTGCTGGGAGATTGCAGACAGCTGCCGGTCAAATAAGGTTGTTGGAGTAGGGGATTTTAACTTTCCCAATATACACTGGGAAAATCATAGCGTGAAGGGTTTAGAGGGGGTGAAATTCCTCAAAAGTGTTCAGGAGAGTTTTCTTAAGCAGTATGTGGAGGCCCCCACACGTGAGAGGGCAACGCTGGATCTAGTAGATTTGGGAAGGGCAAGTTAATGAAGTGTGTGTGGAGGAGCCTTTTGGGACCAGTTCGATTAGGTTTAAGATAGTTATGGATAAGGGTGGAGAGGGTCCACGTGTTATAATGCTCAACTGGAGTAAGGCCGACTTTGAGGGTATGAGAGAAGGTCTCGTTCAAGTTGACTGGAGCAGGTTATTTGAGGGGAAAGGAACATTGGCCGAGTGGGATGTTTTTAAAAGTGTACTGAAGAAAGCTCAGGATGTGTACGTCTGCGTTAGAATGAAGTGTAAGCCAAACGTAAGGAAGCTTGGCTGAAGAGGGAAATTGCGACGTTAGTCAAATACAAGAAGGATGCATGGGACAGGTGTAGGCAGCTGGGATCAAGTGCATCGCTGGAGGAGTTTCGGGAACTAAGGAGTAAACTAAAAAAGGAAATTAGAAGCACAAAAAAGTGCCCAGGAGATAGCTCTGGTTGGGTGCATTAAGGACAATCCCAAAAGATTTTACAAATACATAAGGGGGAAAAGGGTAGCTCGAGAGAGAGAGTCGAGAGAGAGAGTCGAGAGAGAGAGTGGGACTTCTCAGGAGTCAAAGCAGTCACCTCTGTGTGGAGCTACAGGAGATGGGCAAGATCCTAAATGAGTATTTCTCCCCTGTATTTACCGAGGAGAAAGACAATAGGACGGAAGTGTCTTGAGAGCAGTCAAGGTTACTGTCAAAGAAGTACTGAAAGTACTGTCGTGTTTGAAGGTAAACAAATCTCCAGGGCCTGATCTGATATATCCGAGGACATTGTGGGAAACTAGAGAGGAAATTGCGGGAGAGCTGGTTGAAATTTACGAGTCGTCCTTAAATACAAGCGAGGTTCTAGAAGACTGGAGGGTGGCAAATGTTGTGCCTCTTTTCAAGAAGGGCTGCAGGGAAAATGCTGGGAATTGTAGGTCGGTGAGCTTAACATCTGTAGTTGGTAAGTTACTGGAGAGTATTCTGAGGGATAGGTTATACAGGCATTTGGATGGGCAAGGGCTAATTAGGGATAGTCAGCATGGTTTTGTACGTGGGAGGTCGTGTCTCACAATTCTAATTGATTTTTTTGAAGACGTGACCAAAAATGTTGATGAGGGCAGAGCTGTAGATGTTGTGTACTTGGAATTTAGTAAGGCGTTCGACAAGGTTCTGCATGGTAGGCTGCTCTGGAAGGTGAGATCGCATGGGTTCCAAGGAGACATAGCTGAATGGATAGCAAATTGGCTCCATGGACGGAAGCAGGTAGTAATGGTGGAAGGATGCTTCTCAGACTGGAGGCCTGTGACTAGTGGTGTGCCTCAAGTGTTTGATGCTGGGTCCATTACTGTTTGTCATCTACATCAATGATTTGGATGAGAACATACAGGGAAAGATTAGCAAGTTTGGTGATGATACAAAAGTTAGTGGTTTTGCTGATAGTGAAGTTGATTGTTATTGATTGCGGCAGGATCTGGACCGATTGGCTAGGTGGGCGGAGGAATGGTTGGTGGAACTTAATCCAGAAAAGTGTGAGGTGTTGCATTTTGGGAGAACCTAAACAGTAAATGGTAGGCCTCTGGGTAGTGTTGTCGAGCAGAGGGATCTAGGAGTACAGGTGCATGGTTCCTTGAAGGTCGAGTCGCAGGTAGATAAGGTGGTCAAAAAGGCTTTTGGCACTTTGGCCTTCATCAGTCAGAATAGAGTATAGACGGTCGGAGGTCATGTTGCAGTTGTATAAGTCATTGGTGAGACCGCATTTAGAATATTGTGTTCAGTTCTGGCCACCATGTTATAGGAAAGATATTGTCAAGCTTGAAAGGGTTCAGAAAAGATTTACAGACTAGAGGGTCTGAGATATAGGTAGAAGGCTGGGGGTCTATTCCATGGAGTGCAGTAGGATGAGGGAAGATCTTATAGAGCTATAGAAAATCATGAGATGCATAGATCGGGTAGATGCACAGGTCTTTTGCCCAGAGTAGGGGAATCGAGGACCAGAGGACATAGGTTCAAGGTGAAGGGGAAAAGATTTATTAGGAATCCAAAGGTGACCTTTTCACGCAAAGGGTGGATGGGTGTATAGAACAAGCTGCCAGAGGAGATATTTCAGGCTAGGACTATCCCATCATTTAAGAAACAGTTAGATGGGTACCTGGATAGGACATGTTTGGAGGGATATGGACCAAGCGCAGGCAAGTGGGAGCAGTGTGGCTGGGACATGTTGGCCGGTGTGGGCGAGTTGGGCCGAAGGGCCTGTTTGCACTCTATGACTCTATGACTCTATGACGCTATGATGCTATGACGTGATCACTGTATGACTCTATGACTGTTCATAGTCCCAGTAACAGAAATGGAAAGCTTTTCTAATGCACATTCATTGAATATAAGGATATAATATTATACTTGACATGCTCCTGTTCCAGTTATGATAACTTAGACAAAGGTAAAGTGGGTTTATTTTTCATTTTTCATCAAAGGCTATAAATTGTTTACATAGTTGATCCTTTTATCTTTCCGTTGCTGAAGTTATCACATTCTGTTTAGTATGAGCAGGTTGCGTCACATAACCTTCTGCATTGCATTATTCTGAGACTGGATGTCCATTTTAAATTGCCAGAGGATTTCACACTTCTTAATTTCCAGGCATCTCAAAAATGCTGCACATTGAAATGATTGGTTCCATAATTTGAAGTTACTTAACAAGTTTACAATTTAATAACATAAATTGATAGTCATAGGAATAAGAACAATTAGGTTACATTTCATTCTAACACAATGAGCCACTCTTTTATGAAGTATTTCTTTGGAACTATATCATGTTTTTACAATAAATGTTTTAATCGTCTGTGCTATTAAGAGAACTAATAAAAGTGTAATTATCAGAGAACCACATTTTGCCAAAGAAGTTTATCAAAAATAAATGATTGCCTTAAATGAGCTGGACTGCAGGATTGGAAAAATTCTCACATTAACACAATAGTGTATGCCAAAGATTAATAGATATAAATTTTGAAAAGCCTTCATAGTATATTCTGTTAATAGAAATGGCATGAATGTAATAAATCCATTTTACTCTCATATTAGAGACAAGCAGGCTAATAAATAAAACCCATCTAACAACTGAAACCAAATGCTTTGTCATTTTTCTCTGCAGACATTATCAATGAAAAGATCTTCACTAAAGCTATCACATGAGCTATCTTCAGCCTTACTTAATTTAACCATTTACAACCAAATGAGTAGCACAGTCCATACACAGAAATACGGCACAATCCTGGTTTGTTCGATAAGAATAGTTTATGATTATGTATTGGCACAGATTAACCTTGGATTACACCCATTTTTCGATGCACTGGGCCATGATTGTATTTAGTGCTGATACTATGTGATACGATATGATAGAACTTTATTTATCTCAGGAGGGAAATTGATCTGCCAACAGTCTTAAAAACGCAAAATACACAAAACATAAGATACGTGAAACACGAAATTAAAGTGACGAGTGGAAAGGCTCGGGGGATATGCAAAGATTGGGGAGGGGGACTCACCACGACGGAAGGGGGAGAAGTTGTACAGTTTGATAGCCACAGGGAAGAAGGATCTCCAGTGGCGTTCTGTGCTACATCTTGCATTTATCCTGCATCAATTGTCCACTCAGATCCCTCTCAAAAAATTCACAATATTAATTAAATTCTACTTTTAAACATTGTTAGAGTGGCATGCATTCAGAAATCATTGTAAAATTGAGTTTATGTAAACTGTTTTAATTGTAAAATGATTTTTGAAAGGACCCTGTCAGGAATATAATTGGGCATCGGCCTCTAAAGGCACTCTCTGCACCGCAGGCAAACAGGGAGTCATAGAGCGATACAGCATGGAAACAGGCCCTTCCACCCAACTTGACCACACCGGCCAACAGGTCCCTGCTACACTAGTCCCACCTGCCAACGTTTGACCCAAATCCCTCCAAACCTGTGCTGTCCATGTACCTGTCTGTTTCTTAAATGTTGGGATAGTCCCAGCCTCAACTATCTCCTCTGGCAGCTTGTTCCATACACCCACCACCTTGTATGAAAATGTTACCCCTCAGATTCCTATTAAATCTTTTCCCCTTCACCTGAAACCTATGTCCTCTGATCCTTGATTCACCTACTCTGGGCAAGAGACTCTGTGCATCTACCTGATCTATTCTACTTGTGATATAATACACCTCTATAGGATCACCCCGCATCCTCCCGTGCTCAAAGGAACAGAGTCCCAGCCTATTCAACCTCTCCCTATAGCTCACACCCTCTAGTCCTGGCAAGACAAAAATCCATGGAGGTGTCAAAAGCTGAAGGGAATGGGGAGAAAACTGCCGAAGTGGTGTGGAGGTCTTCTTCATTCTCATAAACACCAGGAAGATCTTTGATTAAGAGGGTGGGATGCAGAATACCTGCCAGGACCTTTGTATGAGGAAGACTCATGGAACAGCATATGCTAGTTTACAAAAAAAGACACAATGTGCTGGAGCAACTTAGTGGGTGAAGCAGCATCACTGGAGAAGATGGACAGGTGATGTTTCAAGACGAGACCTTTCTTCAAACTCAAATATGAAGAGGCAGACAAGTGGTTGTTAGTGCGAACGGAATGATTAAATGAGAAAATGTTATGATCCCACAAGGTATGTCGTATGTGATTTGCATGAGATTACATTGATAGAATGAAGATCTTCACAAAAAAATATTTGTTCATGTGAGGTGTCACTCATCCAGTAATGCAGAGAATTAAATCTGAATCGAAGATAGACGCAAAATGCTGGAGAAACTTACAGGCAGCATCTCTGAACACAAGGAATGGGTGACGTTTCAGGTTGGGACCCTTCGCCAGACTGAGAGTCAGGGGAGACGGAGAGGGATATGGAAGGGTAAGGTGTGAAAACAAGAGAACAAAGTGGATGAGATCAAGGGAGATGTGTGTCTGAAGAACGATCCCAACCGAAACATCACCCATCCTTTTTCTCCAGAGATGCTGCCTGACCCAGTGAGTTACTCCAACACTTTGTAAGTATCTTTGGTATAAATCAGCATCTGAAATTCTTTGTTACCTTGGGAATTTAGTGAAGCCATTAAATTAATTGCAACAGGGGTTCTTGCAAGCATTCGTTCTACTAAATGCAGGTGGACTGTACAGCAGGATTCTCATACGATGTTGTGGCCCCTGGCCTCAGGCTCATTCAGTTGGGTATGATGCGTCCAGCAATGGGATGCTGTTAATAGTGCCACCACTATGTATCCAGGAATGGCCATCTCAGCAGCTGGAGAAAGTATTCTCCTATCATTTGCACAACGTTTTGAACCTCTTGCTTCAGTTCTGATTGTTGCAGTCAAGTATCCCAATGTCAACAAAATGTCATTTTAGATAATGAAAAAAGCAGCAAACTATTTTTTGTTTGAGTCTGAAGAAGGGTCTCAACCCAATTCCCAGCATCTCTGGATAGAAGGAAGGGTGTCACCCATTCCTTCTATCCAGAGATGCTGCCTTTCCCGCTAAGTCATTCCAGCATTTGGTTTCTATCTTCGGTGTAAACCAGCATCTGCAGTTCCTTCCTTCACAAACTGTTTTTCAAGTTCTACTGAGACTGTTCTATTATAGTGGAGCCTTCAGCTCCAGTTTTGTTGCTCCAAGTAAAACTGTCCATTATACAAATAGTTGTATCATATGGTGTGTACCTGATTTTGGGTGGGAATGTCAGACATAGTAATGTGTATACTGCACAAAAGTCCACCAGTCCAGTCTGCATTTGTATTTTGACATTATGTCACTTGGAAATGATTTTCAATGCCACCTGTTCTGGGTAAAGCTGAAGATGTGAATACCCAAAAAACTTGCTGGATCCAATTCCCAAACTAGTGAAAGAGGCCCTTCGGTCCACTGAGTTTTCACAGATGAGCACCAGAAACCTGGATTCAGTCCTGACCTTGGGTGCTGTGTGACTGGAGTTTGTGTATTCTCCCTGTGAATTGCTGGGATTCATTTGGGTGCTCTGGTTTCCTCCCACGTGCCAAAGATATATGGGTTGGTACGTTAACACAAATCTGATAACTTTTTCATCTTTCTACTCCCCAAAATTCCACCATTCACTGACAAGCACCAACAGTTTATGGTAGCCAATTAACCTGCCAACCCGCACAACTTTGGGATGTGGGAAGAAACTAGAACACCCAAAGGAAGCCAGCGCAATCACAGGGAGAACACACAAACTCTACTCAGACATCACCCGAGGTCAGGACTGAACCCAGGGTTCTGGCTCTATGAGGCATCGCCTCCACTGGCTATTATTACTTTTGTTCATATTTGCAAATTTGCATGTGTGTTTACAGTGTAGTAATTTTTATCACAGAGTTCAGCAGATGTCACTTCATGAAATCATTTACTTCGTAGTCACGTGAGTGACTACGTGAAGAAGCCCCGCCAGGCGCATGCGCGTCATTACGTCCGCGCATGTCGCACTGAACGGGCTGGAGGGCGCAGCTCCACCAGCATTAAGGCGCAGCTCCACCAGTGGAGGCACAGCTCCACCAGCGTTAAGTAGGAACTTCTAAGGTAAGTGTTTTACAAACTTTACCAAGAAGTATTTCCACTCTGTAAAGCTGGCTCGAGCAGTCAGTAGGAGTTGGAGAAATTGAGCTGTCAGGAGGAGGATTCGTTCTTAGCGTGGGTCCAGGGATTCACGAATTCGACCGGTTCGGGAGATAAGCGCGGCAACGTCGGTTCCGATGCCGGGTGCCATTTTACCGGCAGCAGTTAGGATAGCGAGTGAATCTTTGGCACTAGCTCCAGATACTAAGCAGCCTGTCCCGCTAGCCTATGGCTAGCTGCTGCTAGCCATAAAAAGGCAATGAGAAAGTCTCACAGACCTGTATTGTCTGACGACAATGGTGACTCTCCCCCTGATACTAAAAGAATGTGGAGGAGGATGGACAACATGGAGCAGATGCTCCAAACTTTGATTACATAAGGGTCCAAGGGCCCAGTGTTTCTATGTTTCTAAGAGGGCCATGCCAAGCACCACCTATGAAGGGGCTTTCCATATATTGCGGTTTTCCTTCCAGCGCCTTGTTTAGGACTGGAGGATGCCTCCCTACAATATGATTTGGGAGAAGCAGGGCAGGATGCAGCTGACCCTGATTCTGGTGTCCCTGCTTATGTGCAAACACCAGCGCACAAGAGCCACACTCCGGGTGTCAGGGTAATAGCAGTGAGTTTTGCTATTCCGGAGGGGACTGGTGAGGCAATGGAAGAATACCTTGCCAGCAATATCAATTATTTAGCATCTCACCAGCTCCAGCAAGCTATGCTGCAAGTGACTGCAAACAAATATAAGACGTCTGAAGAAGGGTCTCGACCCAAAATGTCGCCTATCTCCTTCGCTCCTTAGATGCTGCTGCACCCGCTGAGTTTCTCCAGCCTTTTGTGTACCCTCGATTCTCCAGCATCTGCAGTTCCTTCTTTAAGACACCTGTTTAATGTGCATCACTAAAAGTGCCCACGGTGAACCCAGCTATCTGGGCACCCATGAGTCCTTCTTTGAGGGGACAAGAGGTTTGGTATCAACACGTGCTCCAACTGGTGGTTGCAGCAATTACTGCATTTGGCACTTTGGTCCAAGGGATATTCATTTCTCAAACTCAAAAAAGATATGTTGGCTATTTTATGCAATGCATTTTTCAGGTAAATTGCATCATGGAATATCGCCATCAGGCCAACCCTCAACCAAAAATTTGCTGCTCTATGTAAGGCGACTAATGTACTAACGCCTGAATTCCTGTTTGGAACAGACCTTGTCATGACAACTCGTGAAATTAATGATGAGGCCAAAACAATTGGCTTAATGTAGTCAAGCATTTTGAGGCCACCTATTCGAAAACCTGGGTTAATGTACTGAAGGTCAGATCCAAGTGCTGAGCCCAGCAGGGGGAGGCCAGTGGGGCAACGAGGGTACCCACCGAGCCAGATGGGCTACAACCCCAATATGGGCAGACAGCAGACTTACAGGTCAACTGTAGAGGTACAGGGACTTTTGTTAACGATAAAGTTCTGGTGGCCAAACTCCCATTGGAGGTAGCTTACAATTCTTTTCTAATGAATGGTGCTGAATAACATCTGATATGTTTATAGTAAATACTGTCTCGCGTCTACCATTGAGTTTATCTCACGGATAGATCCACCTCAACAGCACGAGCCTAATAAAATGTGGGTGTTTTCTGCTCCAGAGACTGAACAGGTAAACGATGTTGATTGTTAAAGCCATTAATCATCCTCAACAATTGTGCCTAATATTTCCCCAGACCTCAAAAAGATGGGTGGTGTAGAGTAATTCTGGACCTCACTCACTTAAATTCTTCAGTCACTGGACACCTTCGTTACTGCTCTGCTATCACAGGGCTATTTGGCAACTATTGATTTGCAAGATGGACTGCAATTCATGATCGCAGGTACTTGAAATTTAATTAGCTGTGGCACTACAACAGCATTGCTATCAGCACAGGGTACTAAATTGTTACCTGTGCTGGGGCTATTGAGGGCCCATAATCACATTGTAATGGCTTATTTAGATGATATTTTAATTATCAGCAACACTAAAGAGTCAGCTGAAGAATCGATTGCAGCAACCACTAATGTCTGTCATTAGGGTTTTGGTCCATCCAACCAAGTCCAAGTTACAGCCAACCAAAAATATTGAGTATTTGTGGTTTCGTATTGATTCAGTTGATATGACAGTAACATTACCAACAGCCAAGGTTGTGGATGTTGTTGATGTCTGTACTTGCCTCCCACAAAAACTTTATCCCTCCATCCGAGAAGTCGCTAAGGTCATTGGGAAATGGGTAGCAGTTTTCCTGCAGTACATTTCAGGCCTTTGCATTATCAACATTTGCAGAGAGCACGAGAACAAGCACTAAAATCAGATGCAGCCCATTTTGATCGGGTTATGCAGTTACCAACCACAGCTCTCGCAGAATTGCAGTGGTGGATTGTTAATGTAAATCAAGCTACCAATAACATTTTGGTACAAGACCCTTCACTGATCTTACAGACTGATGTAAGCGCTCTCGGATGGGGGGCTACGGACACCGAGTCTAGCTGTCTAGATGGCATGAACACGAAGGGTTGATTCGCCACACACACGGGATAAATTCTTTGGAATTATTGGGGGCATTTTATGAGTTGAAGGCATATTGCTCCTCAATGAAGGATTTACACGTTCAACTCCAGATTGATAACGTGTATATGCAGTGACATATATTAATCATATGGGAAGAGCACGATCAGTATCATGTGTTAACTTGGCTAACGTCATGTGGCATTGGTTTATTTCAAGGAATATCTGGGGTTCAGCCATTTATTTAACAGGTATAGACAATATGGTGGCAGACCAGAGGTCGCGTAAGTTTAATGACAATATAGAATGGATGTTGAATTCTAACATACTTCATGTAATTGTCACTCGCTTTGGGTTGCCAGAGATTGATCTGTTTGCATCCAGATTAAATCACCAGTTGCCTAAATATGTGCAAATATGAGGCAGGTCAGGTGACAGAGGTACGCGTTGGTGAGCACTTCGGGACCAGTGATCACAATACCATTAGTTTCAATATAATTATGGAGAGAGTCAGAACTGGACCTAGGGTAGAGATTTTTGATTGGAGAAAGGCTAACTTTGAGGGAATGCGTAAGGATTTTAAAGGAGTGAATTGGGACACTTTGTTTCATGGGAAGGATGTAGAAGGGAAATGGAGGACATTTAAAGGGAAATTGTAAGAGTAACAGAATCTTTATGTCCCTGTTAGGTAAAAATTGGAAAGCAATGGGGAAAACATTGTTTAAGAGAGTATAGCAGCACCACGAAAATAGACCATTAGAGAACCAGAATGGACAGCTATCTGCAGAGCCAAAAGAGATGGGGGAGATTCAAGGAGAAGGATATTTCAAGAGGTGAGATTTAAACTTTTGAAAAATATAAAAGTGGATAAGAGGACATTGAAAGTTAAAGAGAGAAATATCAAATCTACAAGAATGTTGTTATTGTTTAAAAAGTTCAAGAGCAATTATAGACCTATTAGTTTGACGAGTGGTAAATGGAAAGGAGAGATAATATATATAAGCATCTAAACAGGGTCTGATCAGGAGTATAATCAGAATGTAAAAAGAATGAGGGTAAAGCAGTGGATGTTGTCTATATGGATTTCAGTAAGGCCTTTGACAAGGTTCCCCATGGAAGGTTGGTTAAGAGGTTCAATCTTTGGGTGTTAATGGCGGAGTAGCAAGATGGATTCAACAGTGGCTGAATGGGAGATGTCAGAGAGTAATGGTGGATGGCTGTTTGTCAGGTTGGAAGCCGGTGACCAGTGGGGTGCCTCAGGGATCTGTGTTGGGTCCACTGTTGTTTGTCATGTACATCAATGATCTGGATGATGGGGTGGAAAATTGGATAAGTAAGTATGCAGATGATACTAAGATAGGTGGTGTTGTGGATAATGAAGTAGATTCTCAAAGGTCTACAGAGAGATTTGGGCCATTTGGAAAAGTGGGCTGAAAGATGGCAGATGGAGTTTAATGCTGATAAGTGTGAAGTGCTACATCTTGGCAGGACAAATCAAAATAGGACATACATGGTAAATGGTAGGGAATTGAGGAATGCTGTGGAACAGAGGGATCTAGGAATAACTGTGCATAGTTCCCTGAAGGTGGAATCACATGTAGATAGGGTGGTAAAGAAAGCCTTTGGTGTGCTGGCCTTTATAAATCAGAGCATTGAATATAGGAGTAGGGAAGTAATGTTAAAATTGTACAAGGCATTGGTAAGACCAATTCTGGAGTATGGTGTACAATTTTGGTCGCCTAGTTATAGGAAGGATGTCAACAAAATAGAGAGAGTACAGAGGAGATTTACTAGAATGTTGCCAGGGTTCCAGCAACTATGTTACAGAGAAAGGTTGAACAAGTTAGGTCTTTATTCTTTGGAGCGCAGAAGGTTAAAGGGGGACTTGATTGAGGTCTTTAAAATGATGATGAAAGGGATAGACAGAGTTGACGTGGATAAGTTTTTCCCATTGAGGGTAGGGAAGATTCAAACAAGAGGGCATGACATGAGAATTAAGGGACAGAGGTTTCGGGGTAACGTGAGGGGGAACCTCTTTACTCAGAGGGTGGTGGCTGTGTGGAATCAGCTTCCAGCAGAAGTGGTGGAGGCAGGATCGATTTTAACATTTAAGAGTAAAGTGGATAGGTATATGGACGTGAAGGGAATGGAGGGGTATGGTCTGAGTGCAGGTAGATGGGACTAGGGGAAAACAAATGGTCGGCACGGACTGGAAGGGCCGAGAGGGCCTGTTTCCATGCTGTAATTGTTATATGGTTGTTATATGGTTATATGTTTCATGGGAGCCAGATCCAGCAGCAGCAGCAGCCGTGGATGCATTCTCGTTACATTGGGGGCACTTATGTTTATGCAATTCCTCCATTTTGTCATCCCGAAATGCCTCACCAAAATAGAGCATGACTCCGCCACAGGTGTTTTAGGTGGTCCCAGATTGGCCAACTCAATGTTGGTTCGCATTCATGATGATTCATGATGATTCCCAGCTGCAGTAATTTGTTGGTGCATCCGGTACAGGAGAAAGTCACCCTTTACATGACCGTATTAATTGTTGGTCTGCAGGTTCTGACTAGACCATTCCAAGGGCTTGGATTGTCGAACAGGGCCATGGAGGTTTTCACTGCAGGCTGACGAAATAGCACTCAAAAACAATATATGGTTCACATAAAGAAATGGGAGCTGTTCTGTGTACAATCCAATGTATTTTATCATAATGCAAGCATATGTGATGTGTTGGAGTTCCTTGCTAAGTTGCATTTTGATGAGCACCTGAGTTATAGTGCCATTAACAGTGCTCGGAGTGCGTTGTCCTCTTCTTTAGGGCAGTATTCAGTACAACATCCTACCGGGTCTCATCCATTAGTATCCCGATTTATGAGAGGAATTTTTAATAAAAACCCTCTGAAACCTCGATATACAGAAATCTAGGATATCAGTCTTGTTCTCACACTGCTTCGGCAATGGGCTCCAATTACTTCATTATCTATGCAGAGATTAACTCTTAAAGTGGTTATGCTAATAGCGCTGGTTCAGCACAACGTGTACAAACATTACAATGGTTACAAATAGATTGTATGCATTTGTCTGTAAATGACATTACCTTCTATGTTTATGATTTCATCAAACAAAGCAGGCCAGGTATGGCAGGAACCAAGGTGACATTTAAAGCCTATCCTGTTGACCAAATGCTATATGTAGTTAAGCACTTAAGCCAATATATTAGGTTAACAAGGAGTCTCAGAGGTTCTGAGACAGGACTGCTCATTGGTCACAAAAAGCCATATAAAAGAGTGTCAGCACAAACTATTTCTAGATGGTTGAAACAGGTTCTCAATTATGCTGGAGTCGACACTCATGTCTTTAACTCTCACTCCACCAGGGTGGCATCAACCTCCACGGCGAAGGCTCAGGACGTGCCGCTAGACCAAATCCTCGCGGCCGCAGGATGGTCTAGAGAAGCAACATTTTCTCAAATTTATGACAGACCTGTACAGACAGTGCCACGGTTTGGGCATGCTGTTTTGGGTTCCATTTAATTAATTTGCTTTGTTTTCTATCATTGTTTGTAATTCACCCTGGGACCGAGGGGTTATTCCTGGTTTTGTTATTATTAACAATAGTTATTGAATAATTCGAAGCAATGTTCAATATATTATTTATTCCCTACTATATCAACCAAAGCAGATTGTCGTATGGAGTGCATCTACGGCATGAAAATACATAGCTTTGAAATCTTCACATAGTCACTCACGTGACTCCGAAGTAAAATAGCAAGATTAAACGAGAACTTACCAGTTTGAAGTTTGATCCTTATTTTATGAGGAGTTACGTTGAGGAGTTACGTGCCCTCCGCTCCCACCCTCATAATCTAAGAGATCATCTGTTAGTTCTAGTCTTCTAAAAACCTTACTATGTTACTTCAGCTATTTGTTTCTGTGTTTTCACGCCACTGCTTTGAAGTATGACGCGCATGTGCCTGGCGGGGCTTCTTCACGTAATCCCTCAACGTAACTCCTCATAAAATAAGGATCAAACTTCAAACTGGTAAGTTCTCATTTAATCTTACTATTATATTCCAGCCCTGCAGATGGTTTTTATCTATTCTCTGGGTGCAGGCATCCCCAGCAAGCTTATTCCATCCCTATATGCATTTGTGAAAGTAGCGGTGACATTTATTGTGGAACTGATACAATTCACATAGAAAATGCATTCTAACACCAGCAATATCAGTTGCCCTCAAAAGCGCTGTATTGCAAAGATCTTTGCTGAAACTTTTCCCTGTTTGATATCTCCATCAACACAGGGGTAGCTTGTTTCCATCAATTCAATCTCCAAACTGTCAGCCTATTTGACCAGAATTAAATCACTGGTGATTTTGAATTGCTGTTATTGTCTTCAATAGTTGCTGCCTGCTTGACAGGAAATGCTCGACCGGGTGGGTGGTTGCACACATGGAGGGCTCATATAGGTTTCAAAATCCTCTGCAAAGGCTCGAATGCTCCTTTTCTGTTTTGAGCAAGTACGTACCACAAGGTATGTGGCAACATCCTTGAATCTTTTTCCCTTTTTTCCTGATAATTATTTTCTATGATAGAATACAGAATGGAGTGTTTATTTCAGGAGTCTGGAGTTGGGCAGGCAAATAATTTAGTTTACCCATTCAACCTGACCAAGTGTAATGAGGACATCCTTAGTAGGAAGCTACGTCAGTGGAAGATGGCTAATTTGGCAGGGCCAACATTTACCTCTAATTCCATTTAAGATGGTGATGATTAATTGATTAATTGATTGAGAGAAAGGTGTCCAATAGGGTGGTCTACACATGTGTCTACTGTCCTTACATTAAAGAAACAGAAAACATGAGCAGGAGTAGCATTTAGTTTTTTGTGCCTGCTCCACCGTTAGATATGATCATGGATTGGACTTCCGGTGGCGCTAATGGTGGAGTAGGGTGAGTGCCAGCTAGCTCCATGTGAAAAACAGAAAAAAAAGGGGAACTAAATATAGAACTGACCTGCAGAAATCGCTCCGGCAGCCTGTGTGACGTCATCAGACCGCGACTGAAGTCCTAATGTCGGTAAAGCACTCCCCCACAAAGGAACCGACTAGAAAAACTACAAGAGGAAAACAAACGCAGGAGGAAGTAGGCTGGTCTGAAGCCTCGGGCTCAGTTTTAACATCGTCCCAGGAGGATGTTTCAGTGACCCAGAAGATATACATAAAGAAAAGAGAAATGGATGAACTTCGCAACAGCATTACAATGGAAATTGCAAGTAAAAAAGAAGAATTGATAAGTTTTAAAAATGAATTGTATATTAAAGAAATTTTGAAAAGTCTTAAAACAGAGATTAAAGAAGATTTCTTAGAGTTTGAAAATAAAATGACTAATCTTGTGCGTACGAAAGTGACTAACATGAAGGAGGAAATGTCAGCAAATTTCGACTTACAAATTAATGAAGTATACGAGAAAATTAAGTCGAATGAAACCAACACTCATGATAATCTGGAAGCGACCTTCACAACAATGCAGCAACAAATGGAGAAACAGGCTTACGCCATAACTCATCTGAAAGTAACAACAGAGACACGCCTTGCCGAGAACAAGCGTTTATCAGATTTACTGCTTAAAGTAACTGAAAAATGCATTGACTTGGAGGGCCGTCAGAGAAGACAGAATCTGAGAATCGTGAGCGTTCATGAGGGTAAAGAAGGAAATAAAGATCTCCGTGATTTTGCTGCAGACTTATTAAAAACAGTCTTGAATTTAGACCAAAAGCCCTTATTAGGGCGGGCACACAGAGTTCTTGGATGTCGCTTGGACCCGAACGCCCCCCCCCCCCCCCCCCCCAGGCAGCTGATAGTGATGGTCCAATTTGATCACGTGTTGGAGGATATCATGAAAAAAATTGCTGGCACAAGAAATCTTATGTTTTATGGAGACAAAATAAGCATATTTCGAGATTACCCTGCAGAGGTGGTCAGAAGGAGAGTGTTATTCAACGAGACAAGAGGGATTCTAAAGAAGATAGATAACCTGAAATATGGATTGCTGTGCCCCACAAGACTGCGAGTCACTTATCTGAAGAAGGAACATTTTTTCACTGATCACAAGAAAGCACTGGCATATGCCCAGAAGATTGTGGGTTCGAGAGAGGATTGAATAATTTACATATGATACCGTCATCTTGCTGAGAACAAATTGAACTTTAATTTGTTATATTCAAGGACTATTGAAAGCTGATAACGGCAATCGTGTTGTCCCTCCTGTTAGGGACATATTATTTTTTAAATATTTAGTACTAATTTTTACTAACAATTACTAATCATCAAAAACACTTATTATTATTGGAACAATTAGTTAAAAACATGATATGTTAAATATATAAAAACAACAAATAAAAAGTTGTAATTTAGATATCTTATTAATTGGAATTTGTGATGTTCACCCTTTATCTACATTAGACTAACACTTGATTAATAACTAACTAAGAGAGTAATAGTCTCTCACTAATTAATTACCAATACTCTGGTCCAAAATAGTTTTAATATAATCCCGTAAATTACTCATACTCAAATTTTTCTTGTAAGCATGGAACTAGGAATATTTTTTTTTTTAATCTACGGAAGTCTTTAGATGGACAGCCACGTTAGTGTGGCTAGCACTAACTACACTAAATTTAGATGCAGTTTCTTCTTTCTTTTCACATTTTATTAAATTTCTATTTTTTTACTTTTTGTATTTCTTATCTAATTATTATATTAAGCTTGAATTTATTTACAAATATTATTTGTGGAGATGTGTCCGTGAGGAGGATTTATATGAATTAGATTTCCAACTCGTCTGTCCAGTGTTCGGGTGGAAGGTCGGGTCTATGGTGCTGACCTATCTGCTCTTTTATAGACCACCCTAAAAAGCAAGATGCAAGACATAAAGTGAAAAAACGGGGGTCAAGGAATTACGTTTTGTAGTTGGAATGTCAAGGGAGTTAATGAGCCAATCAAGAGAGGTAAGGTGTTAGCACACTTAAAATCACTCAAAGCAGATATAACGTTCCTTCAAGAGACTCACCTTAAAAAAGATGCACAAGATAGATTGAAAGCAAAATGGATCACTGAAACATATCACTCTTCATTTTCCCATAAGGCCAGAGGTGTCATAATTTTAATTCGTAAAGGTATATCTTGTAAACACATATCAACTATAGCGGACATCAATGGTAGATATATTATACTAGTGGGTGAATTATATTAAAAAAAAGATTTTTCTCAATGTTTATGGACCAAATTTTGATAATCCAATGTTTTTTAAGAATATACTTAATACTATTCCGGAGCTCACACAACATAATTTGATAATTGGTGGAGATTTAAATTGTACATTAGATTCCTATCTCGATAGATCAACAAGACAAAGAAAAGCAAAATCCAAATCAAGTGAATTATTGAACTCATATATTAATGCCACCAAATCAAGGATGTTTGGAGAATTGAAAATCCATCCGGAAGGGATGGATTTTCAATTCTCATTTTACTCTTCAGTACATAAAACTTATTCAAGGATAGACTACATTTTAGTAGATTCTAAACTCATCCCATTTACTTATAATTCGAAATATCATAATATTATTGCTCCTTTAACATTCATGATCAAACTAAGTGGTACGACTGGTAAGCAGACACAATGGAGACTTAATCCCCAAATTTTAAATGATAAAGCATGCTATGAATATCTTATCAAACAGATAAATATGTTTTTTGAGACAAATGACTAACAAATGTCTGCTTCCCTTCTTTGGGAAACATTTAAAGCATTTATGCGAGGAGCGTTAATCTCCGCACAAGCCTTTTGTAATAAAGAGAACCGCGCCAAACAACTGGTATTGGAAATGGAAATAAGGCAATTAGATATGGAAAATGCAATCACGCCTTCTATAAAAATACATAATAAAATTGCTGTACTCAAATATGTTAAACCAAATATACTCAGACCAATTCATAAAATTTTATCAAAAGACTAAACAGGTACACTTTGAATTTGGAGATAAACCACAAATATTACTGGCACGCCAACTCCAGAAACAGGAAGGGGAAAAAAACAATATATAACATTAAATCAGATACGGGAGAAATATTAACACTACCCAAGGATATTAATGACAGATTCTCTCAATACTATCAAACACTTTATTCAACCAAAATGGCAGGGGGTTCTGTAGGAATGGAATTATTCTTACAGAATTGTAAACTTACTGGTTTAGATTTGAAAGAGAGGGAATTATTAGGGGCCGAAATATCAGTAAAAGATATTGATGAATCTATTAATTCTTTAAAAAATGGAAAGGCCGCTGGACCAGATGGTTTAAATAGTGAATAGTTTATAAACAAATTCATGACTTGATCTCGCCAGATTAAGCTTAGTGATTTATAAATTAATACACCCCAATCAAACTGGCTTTATTCCAAAAAGTTATTCATATTATATACTCAAATCGAATAGCTAATGAAGACTTAGTAGTCATCTCGCTAGACGCTGAGAAAGCATTCGATCAAATTGAATGGCCCTATTTATTTTCGGTGATGGAAAAATTTCAATTAGGTGAGAAGTTTTGTACATGGGTTAAGCTTTTATATACCAATCCAACAGCCAGAATAATGACCATTCAAATGTTATCAAAAAAAATTGATTTATCTAAAGGTTGTAGACAAGGATGCCCGTTATCACCGTTACTAGTCGCCCTTGTTATAGAACCACTAGCAGAAAGAATTTGAGCTCATCCAGAAATATATGGGTATAATGCTAAAAATACAGTTAATAAAATTTCTCTATATGCAGATGATGTATTACTATATATTACAAATCCAGAAATTAATATCCCTAACCTGTTAAATCTTATAACTCAATTTGGTTTATTCTCGGGATATAGAATCAACTGGAAGAAGAGTGAGATTATGTCAATAATGGAACCTAATTTATATATATTGCAACAATCACCTTTTAAAATAGTGAATGAAAATTTTAAATACTTAGGAATCTATGTGACCAAGAAATATACTTCTTTATTTAAATCAAATTTTGTGCCTTAACTTAATAAATTGGATAAGAATATTCAATATTGGAAAACACTTCCTAGTTCAATGCTTCGTAAAATTAATGCAATTAAAATAGTAAGATTAAATGAGAACTTACCAGTTTGAAGTTTGATCTTTATTTTATGAGGAGTCGAGTTGAGGGACTACGTGAATAGAACCCCATACAGCAGTTGGTGCGTCAATCTTCAAAGCAGCGGAGTGAATTCACAGCTAACAATGACTGAAGTATAATGGTAAGATGACAAAGACTAGAACTACCAGCTGAGATCTATGAGGGTGGGAGCGGAGGGCACGTAGTCCCTCACCTCGACTCCTCATAAAATAAAGATCAAACTTCAAACTGGTAAGTTCTCATTTAATCTTACTATTTTACTTCGGAGTCACGTGAGTGACTATGTGAAGACTTCAAAGCACTGTGATTTAACGCCGCAGACCCAAATCCGGCGTTCACAGTGCCTCGATTAACTCAAAAGTGGTTAACAAACAATCATGCATCAATAATAACATTTGTTAAATGAATAACAGTTTATTTACAAACAAAATCATAACAAACCCCTCTAGCTCAGGGGGAAACTATAACAGTACTCAAAACAGAATCAGCAAACACCCCCAGCCTTGAAATGGCTTGTGATAAAACCTCTGAAAGGTCAGCTCACTGGACCATCCTGCGGCCGCGAGGATATGGTCTATTGGCACGTCCATCGCCCTTGCCGCGGAGGTTGATGCCGCCCTGGTGGAATGAGATTTGAATTTATCAGTATCAATTCCAGAACTTCCCAGGACCTGCTTTAGCCACCTTGAAATTGCTTGCACCGACACCTTACTGTGTGGTTTTTTGTGACTAATAAATAAAGCCGACTCTGTTCCTCTTAGAGCTTTAGTAATCTCAATGTAACGAGATAAATATGAGACTACACACAAGCGATCATCTGTGGGGTATGCTGAAAACACAATCTTACATCCTGTCATGCCTCTTCTATTATGTTTAAGCAAATCATAGACATAAAATATAATGGCATCTGCCGACACATGCATTCTATCTAGCTGTAGCTTTTGCAATGTTTGCACACGTTGGGCTGAAACCAATGCCATAAGCATGACCACCTTCATAGTTAATTTGGCTATAGATAGGCTTGTAACCGGAGCCCACTGGCGAAGAAGCATAAGAACCTCACTCACATTCCAAATACCGGCATACCTGTGTTTAGGAGGATTAGAATTGAAAACTCCCTTCATGAACCGTGAAACTAACGGATGTGTCCCTACTATATGCAATTCTGCATTCATGGGTAAATAAGAAGACAGAGCACTTCTGGCTGAATTGATCGCACTGTAACTTAATTTTTGGTCGAAATAAAGAGTTGACAAAAACTCCAATATGTCTGTGATCCCTGCAGTGTGATATAAAATATTCTGCTGTAGACAGAATTGCTCCCACTTCCTTATCGAGGTGATATATTGCTGCTGTGTACTATCCCTGCAGGCTAACGTGAGAACATCCACAGTACGATCAGACAGTCCTCTCCCCAGGTATGGCCTCCTTAAAATCTGCAAATTAACAGATCAATACGATCATGTAAAGGATGTTGATCCCCAGTGACTGGATTTACCAGTAGATTTTTATTCTTGGGAATAATCATGTGAGGCTCCATAGCCATTTGTAATACAACAGGAAACCATGCTTGTGTAGGCCAATCTGGCACTACCAATACCCCTGAAGCAGAGTCCTGCTTGATCTTTTGCAAACATCGGCTGATGAGACAGAATGGAGGAAATACATGCACAAACATTCCTCCCCAATGCAGCGAAAACGCATCCACTGCTACTGCCCCAAGATCTGGTTCCCACAAAACATATCTGGGTAACTGATAATTTAATCTAGATGCAAATAAGTCAATATCTGTCATTCCATACTGAACAATCACTTGGTTAAATACATCCTGATTTAACATCCATTCAATGTTGTCATTAAACTGATGTGACCTAGTGTCAGCTACAGTGTTGAATCTTCCTGGCAAATAAGGTGCTGAAAGCCAGATATTTTGGTCAATACACCAGCTCCAAATCTGATTAGCCAGTCTATCACAAGACAGTGACTTAACTCCACCCATGTGGTTTACATATGTCACTGCTGTGGTGTTGTCAATCTGAACCTGCACATGCAAGTCCCTCCTGGTAGAACAATAAGCTTTGAGCCCATACCAGGTGCCCAACAACTCTAAATAATTAATCCCTCTTAATTGAAGAAGAGATGTCTCATCAACATTCCATCTGCCTCCACAATTAGAAGACATATCTGTTGCACCACAACCCAGTGCCCTTACAACAGTCTGTAATATCATTGAAGGTGGTTCCACCAAAACCTTCCTAAAACCTTTTGAAACATGTACTATCCACCATTGTATGTCAGAAATTGCCCCAGGTGACAACTGCATAGGCCTTTCAAAATGGCCCCTTTGTATTCTCAGTGCCTGTTCCTTTGATCGTTGTAGTTGTTGATGATGCAGAAGACCATACTGCACAGCTGGAAATGCTGCCACAAACTTCCCAATTAACCTGGCTACTTGTCCAATTGAATGCCGTTGTTCTCCAATGAGATTAACACAGTCCTCAATTAACTGATTCAATTAATCCCTGGGCAAAGTTACCAACACGTGATTTGAATTAATGGTAAATCCCAGATAATCAATAATTTGGACTGGTGATAATTTAGATTTATCTGGGTGAACAACAAATCCCAATTGTTCAAAAGTGAATTTAGCAACTGAAACTGATGATTGAGCTTCAGCATGAGTCTTTCCAATAATCAGAATATCATCTAAATAGGCCATTACCACATTCCCCTGAGCTCTGAGTAATGCTAACACAGGTTTTACCAATTTAGTATATAGTCTAGGAGCTGAAGTTAATCCATTAGGCAATGCCCTGAATTGCCACAACTGAGTCATCCAAATAAATTTCAAATATCTTCTATCATCACTATGAATAGACGCTGAGTAATACGCATCCTTTAAATCAATGGTTGCCATATAACACCCTTTGGACACTAAATGTTTGGCCGTGGTAAAGGTTTCCATTTTGAAATGCCTATAACAAACAAATTTGTTCAAACTCGATAAATCCAGAATAATTCTACATCCCCCAGTCTTTTAAGATCTGGGAAATATACTTGACACAAATTGTGACTTTGATAGACAGAAGGCTCAATTACCCCTTTCTGATATAACGACTGAATCTCTGCTTGAATAAGCACATTTTCCTCATTTGAAAATATAAGTTTTCGACTAGGAACATGTTGATTAGGTAGACTGTCCTTAGAGTAAAATTCAATTCTCACCCCTTCAATACTGCTAAGTATGATCGAATCTGATGTCAACTCCTGCCATTGTTTGAGAAACAATTTTAACCTTCCCCCAATTTCAACCGGAACATCAGTTAATCCATTGTCTGTCAATGTTATATTCCTTACCTGCATCTGTCCTTGCAGACCTTGTTGTCCTCGACCTCTTGTAGAGAAAGGCACCTTCCCCTTCATACTGGCAGCCTGCCAGTTCCGATATTGAAAACCTGAACGGCTCGTTCCTTCTCCTGCATCCACACTAGTGCCTTTCCGATACGGATAAAACCTTTTGCCTTGCTTGCCAACCAGCTTAATGAGGGCCATGGTTTTAACATCATCATGACAGTCTTTTACCCTTGTTGCAAGGTTACCTCCAAACAACAGATTTCGTGGTGGTACACTGGTCGGTTTGCACAAACTCGCCAAGTTTGGATTAATCACTGGCCTAATAGTGACCCTCCTGATATTATTAATTTCAAAAAATGCACTACAAAGAAATCCAAGTGCGTCCTGGTGTGCTTCAACCATATTGCTTGTATCAATAACTTTCACCACAGCTGTAACACCTGCTGACAACAGTTTAAGCACTTTTTGAAACTTCATCTCCTGAGCCCTAGCAGGCATACCCATCTGTGACCAAATTTGGTGATTAATTAACAAGAGCTTTATGGTTTTTTGCTGCTTCATCCATAGCTAGCTCTTGTAACTGATGGGAAAGCATATACTGAATTGCTTCAGCCAATTCTACATCAATCGCCTCTCCTGCCTCTCTAGGCTGAGCAAACGTCCCAGCAATGTTTGGAATTACCTCCAACCGAACTCCTTTACTGCTCTCCCCCAGCATAGAATCAGTGTCAGCGAACTGCACTGATGGAACATCCTCCTCACAGGCAGGATAGTCCTGCAGCCCTGTAACAGCTGCTGCTAGCACAGGCTCTCCCTCAGCCTGGCTTGGGCACCACTCCTCACGGAGCTGGTCCCTGTCGAGCATTCTTTGCAATAAAATCTCGACCTGGGAGAGCCGTGAGCAAACGGACTCTCTTATGGAGGGTATAACCTCCAGGCCCGACTCAGTGTCCATGGGCCTATCAGACTTGCCAGTGGCCTTCCGCCCTAATGGCAAGCCTCCACTGCTCACAGGCAGTGGGTCCGCAACCACTGGCTGTGTAGCCAGCACCGGACCAGGTGTACCAGACGGGCCTCCAACAACAACACTCTTCTGGTCACTTTCCTTCCTACCTCCGGAGTGCCTCGCCGACACCTTCTTCATTTTCTGCAACATTTCTACAAGAGAACTCCAACCGTCGCAGAAAATGAGCTCTGGAAAATTTTTTAAAAACTTACCTCCGTTTTTAAACTTACCGCTTGGAGGAGCGCTGCTGCTCCAACCGGCCGACTGCACCAACGTCTGACGTCATGACGCACCAACGCCTGTACGGGGTTCTATTCACGTAGTCACTCACGTGACTCCGAAGTAAAATGATTTTCGTTCCTCAACTTCTATATCTCTTCCAATCAATTCCAATATACCTCCCTAAAAATGTCTTTTAAAAAAATGACTCTATTGTAACAAGTTTCATTTGGAATTATAAGAATCACAGAATAAGTAAAAAACACTTATGTAAATCTAAGACGAATGGAGGATTAGTCTTACCAAATTTCTTTTTTTATTTCTGGGCAGTCAATGTCAAAATCTTAAATTTGTGGTTGGAAGATATGGATCAACAACCAGACTCTTTAATGATGGAAAAGGAGGATTGTCTGCCATTTGAAATTGGTCCGATTTTCTTATCCCCTACAAAATTGAATAAAAAGATCTATAGTGAAAATCCAATAATACATAGCGGTATTTGAATTTGGAAACAAATAAAAAAGACATTAAAATTGGATCCCTATTTCGCTCCCTATTGCAAATAACCCTTCATTTAAGCCTTCGGTATTGGATAAAGGCTTTACACAATGGAAAAACTATGGAATTAAAAAGATGGGACATCTTTATAGAAAAGGTGTGTTCCTCTCGTTTCTGGAGGTACAACAGAATTATGGATTACATTCAAATATTTTTTTTAGATATTTACAATTGAAAGATTATGTTAAATCACATACACAAGAATACAGAATTAGAGAGCCAGAGATTCTAGATGAATGTTTGAATAAACATCCCAACACAATCAAATTAATATCATATATTTATAATATTCTGTTAGATAGCGAGAATCCATCGACGGAATCACATAGACAAGCATGGGAAAATGAATTAGTTCAACCCATAACGAAAGATATTTGGGATGAAAGTCTACAACATATACATCAATGTTCGTTAAACGCCAGACATTCTTTAATACAATTTAAAATATTACACAGATTGCATTATTCTAAAACAAAATTAAATAGAATTTTTCCTAATATCTCTCCTATCTGCGATAAATGTCAATACTCTGAGGCTAATTTAACCCATACCTTTGTAAATTGCATAAAAATTAAAACATTCTGGGTGGATATTTTTTTAATTATTTCCGTAGTGGTTAATATTCAACTGGATCCCAATCCTAAATTAATAATATTGGGCATATCTGAACAATACCTAAAACTGACAATAAACCAAAGAAATTTCCTGGATTATAGTATAATAACTGGGAAAAAAACTAATATTAAAATTTTGGAAAAACCCTGCATCCCCTACAATTAAAATGTGGATTATGGAGATGTTGGAGACCTTAAATCTGGAAAAAATTAGATTTGTCTTAATTGACAAACCTGAATTATTTATTAGAATATGGTCGCCGTTCATAGATTATTTGAAGGGGTAGAATGGGCCAGCGCTGAGGCTTGATGGAAGCTTGAACCCAGGACTAGACAAATAGTTTTGTTTTCTTACCTACGGACCTATCTCCTAAGTTGTATTATGGATAGTTTATTTTATGTTTTCAAGTGTCTTTTTTTCTTTTTCTTTATTTTTTCTATCTAAAAAAAAATAATAATAATTAGAGTCAATGTTAATATGTAACCAATAAATGTAGACTCCTGCTACATTGGTAGTGGAGTCCTTGGAATCCTGAATATTTAATATGTAACCGTTTAACAAAGTTTGTAATGGTTTGGATTTGGATATGTACAGGCCTCTAATAAAAGTTAACTGCTAAAAAAAAAAGATGTGATCATGGATAAACATCCAAATTCAGTACCCTGTTCCATCTTCCAGATGCTCGATTTGGAAAATGGTGTTAAAAGGAAAATAGACACAAAATGCTGGAGTAACTCAGTGGGACAGGCAGCTTCTCTGGAGAGAAGGAATGGGTGACGTTTTGGGTCGAGACCCATCTTCAGGCTGTTGAAGAACTTTGGCATGATTTTGCTCTGCATCTTGTATATTGTATACATTGGTCTAGGAGTTATATAGAAACATAGAAAATAGGTGCAGCACTAGGCATGTGGCCCTTCGAGCCAGCACCGCAATTCAATATGGTCCTGCTGATCATTTAAAATCAGTACCCCGTTCTTGCTTTTTCCCCATATCCCTTGATTCCATTAGACCTAACAGCTAAATCTGACTCTATTTGAAAACATCTCGTGAATTGGCCTCCGCTGCCTTCTGTGGCAGAGAATTCCACAGATTCACAACTCTCTGGGTGAAAAGGTTTTTAGAGGTATAGAGTGTGCGAATGTTTGAGGCAGCAGATGGGATACAGGTCATAAGATCATAAGTCATAAGGTCATAAAGGTCATATGCAATAGGAATAGAATAAGGCCATTGGGCCCATTACGTCTACTCCACCATTCAATCATGGCTGATCTATCTCTCCCCCCTAACCCTATTCTTCTGTCTTCTTCCATAACCTCTGACACCCGTACTAATCAAAAATCTATCTATCTCTGCCTTAAGAATATCCACTGTTTTGGCCTCCAGAGCCCTCTGGGGCAAAATGGATGTTTTCAAGCAGGATGTTCTCTCTGGAGGAATTTAATTTGCCAAGTCAGTCATACAAATAAAAAGAACAGACAAAAATACAATAGAACATGCAAAATACATTTTAACATGACATCCATTACAGTGACTCCTCCACATTCCTCAATGTGATGGAAGACGAGAAAAATGTTCAATCTCTTCCCTTCTTTGTTCTCCTGCAGTCGGGGGCCTCGAGTCTTCCGTTGACGGCACGATCTTGACTCCCATAGTCGGCGGTGGTCAGGCCCTCCACATTGGGGCAATTCAAGCTCCTGCATCAGGGGGATCTCAGATCCCCCGCACTGAGCGATCGTACCCCGGGTCGGGGCTGGTCGAAACCTTCTGCGTCGTTGGAGATCCCGGCATCCACGGACTCTCTCGACACTGCGAGCTCTCGATGGTAAAGTCCGTAGGCCGCAGTTGGAGCGATCCCAGGCAAGGGATCGGCTCCGATGGTAAGTTCAAGCCCCAAAGTCAGTCCCGGGGAGGCCTCCTGCTCCAAGATGTTAGGCCGCAGAGCGACTGGAGATGCGACCCAGAAAACAATCAAATCTTCGGCAGGATAACAGATTGTAAAAAAAAGTTTTAAAAGAAGAAAAATACAGACAGACTGTTCGGCGAGGCTGCCAATAGTACGGCGCCCCTGGTGGAAAATATTGCAATTGGCCCCTGCATGATGCAAGTACTTGCAAGACATGAGCACTCAGATGTCATGCACTACTCTCATCAAAATGACATGGCATAGGTTCATTGTCTTGTTTCCATCAAGGTGCCCGGACATTAATTTGTGCTAATTTTGTGCCGTTGATAAACCTGGACTAATAATAGAATGGCTATCTATTCCTAGCAGGTGATCTGCCATCCCTTCAGGAACAATAATGATGTTACTAATCAAGTGTATGCTATCAAACACCTTCTTTGATTATTTGGAGGACAGCCAATCAAATTAATATTATAATGAAAAATAAAAGAAGTATGGTATTTGCAAGGATTTTTCCCAAGGCTCCTGTCTTGCTTCATCCACATACTGCTGCTCATCTGAAAACATAGAGTCATTACATACGCAGGTTGACAGCACACAGCCTTACCTCCACATGACCTCTCCGTATTCATTGAATTGATTGAAGGATACAGAATGGAAATAGTTATTCACCCATTGTCCACACTGACCATCGATCACCCGTTCATACTGATTCTATGTTCTTCCACTTTTGCATCCAATAGGAGAAATTTACTGAGGCCAATTAACTTACAAATGTGCATGTCTTTGGGATGTGGGAGGAAACCAGAGCACCCAGAGGAAACCCATGCAATCCCAGAGAGAAGGTCCAAACTCTACACAGTCAGCACCCAAGGTCAGGATGGAACCCGGGTCTTTAGCGCTCTGAGGAAGCAGTTCTACCTGCTGCATCACTGTGCCACCCACCTAGTTGAGGACTCCTGGATATTGAAGCAGATGAAACGTTGACTGAACTTTAACAGTAGTGCAGTGCATAATACATGTTTGAAAGGCACCATATGTGAGGTTGCTGATGTAACCAATTCTTTACTTTAGTTTAGTGATACAGTGTGTAGAAGGCCATTCGGCTCACCAAGCCCACGCTGACCTTTGATCACCCGTCAACTAGTTCTATGTCATCCCACTGCCTACACTCCGGCCTTGAGCCACTGTCATCGACGGGAACCATGCGAAGATGAACCGAGAGTGAGGTGGAGCAGTGAGAGCAATTGGGGAACCTGGCGAGATTCTCCTATATAATGGGAGGAATCTTGCAGGTGTGAAGGGGTGGGGGGGGGGGGGGGGGGGGGGGGCGACGCCAAGAACAAAAGGGGAACTGTTTGTTCTTACTTTGTCAGTGCCAACAGGTGGGGACATGTATACTGCCTAGGTAGTATGTAAAACAAAGCATTTCATTGTACCTAGGTACATGTGATAATAAAGTATCATTCATTCATAGTTAGGATAGGTTTAGATGGACATGGGCCAAACCTAGGCAGGTGGGACTAGTGTAGATGGGACATGATGGTTGCTGTGGGCAAGTTGGGCCGAAGGACCTGTATGACTCCATGAAGCTTCAACCTTAAAATGGTGGTGGAAGAAGTGGGCATAAGTCCCCAAAGGCAGAAAGGAAATATCAGAGTGAAGGTGGAACCAATCTGATCAATAGCAATGCACTCCATCCTCATCCTCAGCACTTGTCTCAGACTGAACCAATTGCAGTTCTGGTGTCATATATGTTACCACATCTTTAATGTCCAGGCTAGTTACATGTTTATTTTTTGTATTAATTTTACTGTAAAATAATATGAGGCTAAAAGAGCCAAAGATTACATATACAAATATAGCATATAACCTGAAATAATTCAATCCATGTCAAAGATGAATCAGAAATGTCCACCTCCACTGTTTATAAATGTTCACTGGTGTTATTTATTTGACTATTTAAATAAATAGATGATAAATTATTTCTCTCACCCCCTCTCCACTCCCTTGGACCATTTTTGACACATGAATGGTTAGTTTTGTTTAGAGATACAGAATAGAAACAGGCCTTAAAGCCACCGAGTCCATGCGAATCATCGACCCCCTGCGCACATTAGTGCTATGTTATCCTACTTTCTCATTCTCTCCCTACACATTGGTGGCAAGGTTTCACAGAGGCCAACCAACCTACAAACCCACATGTCTTTGGGCATGTGGGAAGAAAGTGGAACACTCAGAAAAATAACATGCGATCACAGGGAGAATGTACAAACTGCACACATATAGTACCCTAGGTCAGGATTGAACCTGAGTCTCTGGAGTTGAGAGGCAGCAGATCTATCAGCTGCTCCATTGTGCTACCTTTGGTTGAAGATTATTAACATAGAAACATACAAACATAGAAAATAGGTGCAGGAGGAGGCCATTTAGACGTTTGAGCCAGCACCAACATTCATTGTGATGATGATTTCACCAACAGAGCTGGCGATTTATATTTTTGTGGTATTGTAAATAAGCTATTCTAAGCTTCCCCCCAGTCTAGTTCGGTCAATAAACCACTGATACAAGCACTGGAACAACTAATCTTTATTTTTGGATAGCACAACAAATTACCCTATACGATACCTAAACCACTGCAGCTTAGATCCTTGTATCTGCTTGGCCAAGCCCTTCAGCCTTGTGCAAGCAGAAACACTCCAAAAGGTCACGCAGTCGAAAGTGCTCTTCGAGAAGATTGACAAAGGATCTCGTGGGGGCTGCTTTTTATAGGTCCCCGAACCTTGAGGGGCCGAACTACACAGGGGTGGTCTCTTTACAATCCAATCAAACATAACAAATTACAACAATACATTATTGACAGTTACACAGACAAGTAACAGAATTCCCCTTACATTGTTGCAGGAGAAGCTTCCAGAAGAAGCTAACAGAACACAGAATAATGCAACATTTACCCTGGGATTCAAACAAACCAGACAGGGCTTAACCAATCAACAATGAACAGGGTAACTGTCTTGCAACATTATTTACAACATATACAAGGCTCTTGCAGTGATCCAATCAATTATATGCATTTAAGTTTGTTTGCAGAGTTTATATACTTTTTATCAATGAAGGGGAAATGAGGAGAACTCCTGGATCCTCAGCCTTACATATCAATCTGATACCCAGACTGGTCAGTGCCATCCACAGCCTGTAAATTTCCACTGACAAAGGTTAAGCAATTCTGACAAATACACTGATCCTCCATTTTATGGTGTCCTTAATTTGGTCAATGTTAACATTCCACTGTTTTATCATTTATGATAACCTTCATCATTAATGATAACCCCAGAATACAATGATGACTACTTTACTTTAACAAATGTCCTAACAAAGAGATGTTGATATATCTTCCCAGAATTCCATCAAAAGCTTCCCGAGTTTTCGTGGGCATAGCTTCATGATTCCGTCTGATGAGTCTTCACCTCCTGAGTTTTCGTTGGCGCAAATCCCATCCATCAATCTTGATAGTTCATGATTGTAAGAGTTCCTAAGAGAATCTGGGATGAAATAGGTTCGCAATCCGTATCTTCACTTATGCTTCTACAGTGATGGAGATGTACCCATGCATTTTGTCCATCCACTTTCACCACTGTAGGAGACATTAGAAGAACCTGGTAAGGTTCATCCCAACGAACCTCCAATCCTTTTCTCACCCAATTCTTTATTAGAACATAGTCTCCAGGTTTTACTTTAATGGGAGTTTCTAACAAAGGTATCTCACTGTAGGCTACTCATACTTTACAATGTGAATCTCTTAAGGCTCTGGTCAATGCTAGAATATAGTTGGTCATCTCCGCTGTCATATGGTGGAAATTACTTAGTTTCATCGCATTCTGGTTCCAAGGTGTTCTGAAGGGTCTACTATAAATAATTTCAGCTGGGCTCAATCTAGATTTCCGTACAGACGTGACTCTCATCTGAAATAAAGCTATTGGGAGCAATTTATTTCATCCAAGTCCTGCCTCCGCCTTCAATTTGGCTAGTTTTAAGGGTCTGATTTGCCCCTTCTACAAGTCCAGTAGCCTGTGGTCGATAAACACAGTGTTATTGCTGCTGGATCCCCAGCTGTTCACAAAACTCTTTATTGATGTGTCCAATAAAGTGTGGATCATTATCTGAACTGGGTCGAATGGGGCCACCGAACCTGGGGACAATTTATCTCATTAACACCTTGACAACAGTAGCCGCTTTGTTATCAAGGGTTGGGTAAGCTTCGATCCACCGGCTGAATACATCGACTATGACAAGTACGTACTTATACCCCTGGCACCTTTCTAATTCGATATAATCCATCTGCAATGTCTCAGATGGACCCATAGGCAATGGTGTTTTTCCTCCTTCACATCCTATTCCTTTCCCTGGATTGTATCTCTGGTAGAACAAACAATTACTGCTTACCTTTTGAGCTAAAGTTTGTAGTTTCGGTTGCCACCAAGTAGACATTAGAGTGTCCCCTTCTGCCTTTGCACCACAATGGATTGCATAGTGCATGCACTCTACAACACATACTGCCAATGAATCTGTCATGCAGGTCTGCCCTGCTGGAGTGGTCCACAGTCCAGTCATACAATCCAGTACACACCTAAGTTGTCTCCACCGTTCCTTATCTCCTTTAGTAGGCTCCTCCTGTAATCGAATAATTTCTTGGATGGTTGGCATCAGTTTCTCTGAGGGGGACTTGTTAGTTATACTTTTAGTCTGCCTCATCATTCTAGGTACCACTGCCTTATTTTCGCAAGATACTTTCTTGGCTACAAAATCAGCATTATGATTCTCGATACCTACTAGAGTCTGTCCTCTACTGTGAGCGCTACATTTCATAACCTAAATTTGTCTGGGTAGCATCACCTCACTTTAAAATTTTCGCCAATAATACAACCCCAATTCAGCTTGCTGTGCTGAATAAGGTGACTCAAAGGAGGCTGCTTCTATAATTTCTGCTTTCTGATTAACGACTACAAACCCAGACAATCTCTCACCCCACGGTCCAATAGATGTGTTCTGTCCACATACAAGATGATGTCAGAGTCCTCTATGGGTGCATCCCTCTAGTCCTCTCTGACAGATGTTGTAAATAGCTCATTCTAAGCTTCCTCCCAGTTTAGTTTCAGTCAAAAATCACTGAGTCAAGCACTTGCACATCTAAACTTTATTTTGACAAAACACAATTACAGTTCAACTACTATACCTAACCACGGCGGGTTTGATCCTCGTATCTGCCTGATCAAGCCATCTAGGCCCCAGAGACCACGCTTGAGGAGATACCAGTTACCAGGAATGGGCCAGTGTTATACAGTGGCTTGCAAAAGTTTTCATACCCATTGAACTTTTCCACATTTTGTCACGTTACAACTACAAACGTAAATGTATTTTATTGGGATTTTATGTGATAGACCAACACAAAGTGGTGCATAATTGTGAAGTGGAAGGAAAATGATACATGGTTTCCAAATTTTATTACAAATAAAAAACTGAAAAGTGTAGCGTGCAAAAGTATTCAGCTCCCCTGAGTCAATACTTTGTAGAACCACCTTTCGCTGCAATTACAGCTGCAAGTCTTTTGGGATATGTCTCTACCAGCTTTGCACATCTAGAGATTGACATTTTTGCCCATTCTTCTTTGCAAAATAGCTCAAGCTCAGTCAGATTGGATGGAGAGCATCTGTGAACAGCAATTTTCAAGTCTTGCCAGAGATTCTCAATTGGATTTAGGTCTGGACTGACAGGGCCATTCTAACACATGAATATGCTTTGATCTAAACCATTCCATTGTAGCTCTGGCTGTATGTTTAAGGTTGTTGTCCTGCTGGAAGGTGAACCTCCGCCCCAGTCTCAAGTCTTTTGCAGACTCTAACAGGTTTTCTTCCAAGATTGCCCTGTATTAGGCTCCATCCATCTTCCCATCAACTCTGACCATCTTCCTTGTCCCTGCTGAAGAAAAGCATCCCCACAGCATGATGCTGCCACCACCATGTTTCACAGTGGGGATGGTGTGTTCAGGGTGATGTGCAGTGCTGGTTTTCCGCCACACATAGCGTTTTGCATTTAGGCCAAAAACTTCAATTTTGGTCTCATCAGACCAGAGCACCTTCCTCCACATGTTTGCTGTCTCCCCCACATGGCTTGTGGCAAACTGCAAACGGAACTTCTTATGGCTTTGTTTCAACAATGGCTTTCTTCTTGCCACTCTTCCATAAAGGCCCGATTTGTGGAGTGCACGACTAATAGTTGTCCTGTGGACAGATTCTCCCACCTGAGCTGTGGATCTCTGCAGCTCCTCCAGAGTGACCATGGGCCTCTTGGCTGCTTCTCTGATCAATGCTCTCCTTGCCCGGCCTGTTAGTTTAGGTGGACGGCCATGTCTTGGTAGGTTTGCAATTGTGCCATACTCTTTCCATTTTTGGATGATGGATTGAACAGTGCTCCGTGAGATGTTCAGAGCTTGGGATATTTTTTTTATAACATAACCCTGCTTTAAACTTCTCCACAACTTTATCCCTGACCTGTCAGGTGTGTTCCTTGGGCTTCATGATGCTGTTTGTTCACTAATGTTCTCTAACAAACCTCTGAAACCTTCACAGAACAGCTGTATTTATACTGAGATTAGATTACACACACGTGGACTCTATTTACTAATTAGGTGACTTCTGAAGGCAATTGGTTGCACTGGATTTTATTTAGGGGTATTAGAGTAAAGGGGGCTGAATACCTTTGCACGCCACACTTTTCAGTTTTTTATTTGTAAAAAAATTTGAAAACCATGTATCATTTTCCTTCCACTTCACAATTATGCACCACTTTGTATTGGTCTATCACATAAAATCCCAATAAAATACATTTACGTTTGTGCTTGTAACGTGACAAAATGTGGAAAAGTTCAAGGGGTATGAAAACTTTTGCAAGCCACTGTACTTGCGGAGGGATAGGTCACTGGAGTAGGGAGTGCCCAAATAGAGAAAAGAACGAAAGAGGGGGTCACAGAAGAAATTTCCTAGACTAAAGAGAATGGAGAGGTCAACGGGATCCTAGAGAGCACAGAGGGAAATGGCAGGAAAATCAAGAATCAAGGGGGCAAATCTCCTTTCCCAGAAAAACCCATTCACACGCCTATGATCAGCAAACCTAGTAGTGACTGGATGCAAGTCTGAGGAAGAACCTATATTGTCTCGAAAAGTAGAATGTAAAATCTGCACCTTCTTAGTAGACACAGATGCATCCATGTCATCCCTTCAATCAATTTATAATCTCCCAGAATCAAACGAAGTTCAGAACCTGTCTGAAGTTCAGAACCTGTCAAGGTCAAGTCTGCCTGTATCCCAGCTTTAAGCCAGTTAAAGTAGTATATGGAGGAAAGGCAATCACACACAGATTTGTGATAACCACCGGATTAGATTGCAATTTGATGGCTAGAGATTTGCTCTGTGTTTTCCAATTAAAAATAGAATGTGGCAACAGAGGCATAATAGTGACCCCCTGGGCCCCCTTGTGGCAGTGTTACTCTATAGTGACCCCTCAATGGATCCTTAGATCTGGATCAAGAACTCCACATTACACTGGCTTACGACAGGAGTGGGAAGGATAGAGAGCTGGAAACCTTCTTGAAACCACATGAAGAACAGGATTGGGAGGTGGAAGCGTTGGCACTAGTTGAGGGAAAAGAGGGGGCTGCCGGATACACCAAAATACCAGCACAATTATGGAAAAGAACTGAAGAAGTTGCTCCTTATATCACCCGATAGGTGAACCACCCAGCAAAAGCTAAAGAGACCTAGGAATGATGGTAAGAAAGGCAATCACCATGGCAGACCCAAATAATTACCAAAAGCAAAATTTGTCAAACAAATATGTTGTTGAATTTTATCAGGCCCCAAGGACAGTTGTTACCCACTTACGACATCATCTGGGGAGTGAGGTACCCTCAAGTGTGGGCGGAGGACACAGCTCAGGTAGAATGTATGAATATCAATCCCATCCATGTAACTCTCCAGAAAGGGGTAACACTTCCTTCGATACAACAATATCCAATAAAATTACAGGCCGTCAGCAGCATTAACAAATTAATTCGGGGTTTGCTAGAACAAGGAATATTGTTGAAGTGCCAATCGATTTGTAACACCCCTATTCTTGCCATTCCAAAGCCGGGAAAGGAGGGCCAATATAGACTTGTACAAGATCTGAGAGAAACAACTCTGTTGTAGAGCTGGTCCATGCCCTCGTGCCAAACCCTGCCCATATCCTAGCCCAAATACCAGCTGAAGCAAAAATCTTCTCGATAGTCGACGCAACATGCATTCTTTTCTCTGCCTCTTCACGAAGACACCAATATTTGTTTGCTTTCACATATAGGTGACAACAGTACACCTGGACCAGATTGTCTCAAGGATTTATCAATTTGCCTACTTTTTTTTCCAGGTGTCTACAAGACCAATTGTGTACTTTAAAGGTCAGAATGAATTCAACATTAGTGCAGTATGTTGATGATTTATTAGTAGCCAGCAAAAATGAAACCAGTTATCGGAAAGATACTGCTCAACTACTAAACCATTTAGCTGATTTAGGATATATAGTCTCCCAGTCAAAACTACTGATGGCCCAGGAGAAAGTACAATTTTTGGGAATTATAATTTCGGCAACCGAAAGAAGTCTTGAGAAAAGCAGACTTGAACCCATCTGTGAATTCCCAATTCCAAAAGAAGCCAAACAAATGAGGCAATGGCTTGGCAAAAAGACCTTGGATCCCTAACAGAGCTCTGGAAACACACCCTATACCAGCAAGGATGGTGAATTCAAATTAATAAAGAAAGCACCGGAAGCCTTTGAGAACTTAAAAAGATCGCTGATGCAAGCCCCGGCGTTGGGAAGACCATTATACGACTGACCTTTCCAGCTCTACTGCACCATTTTATCCGAAAATGCAGCTTCAGCTCAGAAACATGGGGATAGACATAGACCAGTTGTGTATTACTCCTTTAAATTAGATCCGGTAGCCACTTTGCACTCAAATTTTAACTGCAATATATAATAGTTCACAATCAGCTGCTAATTCGACACTCCAGCAGGAGATTGTAGTGTACAATTCACATTCGGTTTTGGCATTGTTGGGGCAGCTTCAAACCCAGCACTTAACCTTGGCCCGCCAAAATAAGTATGAGATCTATCTTTTGAACAACCCAAAACTGCAATTCAGACATTGTACATTGATTAACCCAGCCTCTTTTCTTAATTCACCCCCGGAAGAGCAATCAGAAGCAGGACACTTGGGATAATTATTTGCTGGATCACCGCCCATAGATCTCGGGAGTCTTTGTGGTAAACACGCATTGTAGTTCTTAGGTGATCCACAAAGGAAGCAGGTGATTTTCTACGATCGGGTATTTGACTTAAAATAGCCATCATCTCTTCCATGGGCTTCCATGGGGTATAGACTCTTATTGTATGGGGATTATTTGCACTCACTGCATTGGCCGTTTTCCTAACTGGGAACTGTCTAGGAGTTGTTTGTTTAGTTTTTGTGCTTTCTACCATTTTAAGATCTATCTTGGTTTCTTCAATTGTTGTCTCACTCCCAGATGTATCTTCCCCTTCACTAGGGGGTTCACGGTACCTCCTAAATGATTCCTTTACCTGTTTCGCTACTCGTTCACCTTGTCCAGGTTTAAGTTCGCACGAATACCCTGGTTTTTGCACCCATCCTCTACCTTCTTTGTCCTTAACTACCTGAGCTCTCTTTTCAGTTTGGCTTCTGGTACCATGAACGCTCTGTCTATCTACGATTAATGGAGCGGTCGGGTTTAAGGAATCCTGTGCCAAAGAATCTGATTATCTATTCCCTTCACAAGCTACACAATGCATATCTGAGGCATGGAGTTCGTAAGATGAATAAGGTGGTGGGCGTGAATTCCTAATTTTAACAATTTCCCAATCTTCTAAATCATCATCATCATCCCCCTCACTACTAATGCCAACCATCTGATTCTCACGCTTGAAACCTATTGATGCCAGTTTCCCTGTGGATGATTTTCTATTCCCCTTTTCTTTAATACTTTCAGGCTCCTCTCAAGCTGCCTGGAGGTTCGTATGCTTCAGTATCATCTATTTCTATCCCCCGCTTCAGAGTTGCTTCCTTCCAACTTGCCATCCTTTCAGCCGCTCTACTTGCTTTCTGTTCCTCATAATAGTTTTTCCACAATCCGATTAATTCTCTAGCCTCTTCACTATCACTACACTGCCATATAATCTGCTCAATACACTTCAATCCCTTCACTGTATCAATGCCACCTATGGACCATAATTCGCTCCCTAATTCTCTACTTAGTACCCTAGAAAAAATTCTGAATTGGGCAGCTTTTGTGGAAACTCGCCGCATATTTCTTACAACGGATTTTCACGGTCGGCCATCATATCCTTATCCCCTTGATTCCCCATGTTTTTGGACAATCTCACTCTTCCATATCTCTAGTCTCCCTCTCCCCTGACTCTCAGTCTGAAGAAGGATCTCGACACTCTGTCAAAAAGGCTTCTTCCTTTCCACCAGCTTGGCACCGGGTGTCAGCGCATAACCTCTTCACGCTGGCAGTCGATGCTGATTTTAAAGCACACTTTCAGTCTGCACCACCAGCAACGATGCAGTGCTTAGCCGCTTAGCACCGTTACACCCAAACCATCTTGAAATATCCAGTCAATTGGATACCTGGTCTGGATAGGGCCTCGAACCTCTAGTTTTTTTTAAACTGAATAACCATATAACCATATAACAATTACAACACAGAAACAGGCCCTCTCGGCCCTTCCAGTCCATGCCGACCATTTGTTTTCCCCTAGTCCCATCTACCTGCATTCAGACCATACCCCTCCATTCCCTTCACGTCCATATACCTATCCACTTTACTCTTAAATGTTAAAATCGATCCTGCCTCCACCACTTCTGCTGGAAGCTGATTCCACACAGCCACCACCCTCTGAGTAAAGAAGTTCCCCCAAAAAAGACCTAACTTGTTCAACCTTTCTCTGTAACATAGTTGCTGGAACCCTGGCAATATTCTAGTAAATCTCCTCTGTACTCTCTCTATTTTGTTGACATCCTTCCTATAACTAGGCGACCAAAATTGTACACCATACTCCAGAATTGGTCTTACCAATGCCTTGTACAATTTTAACATTACTTCCCTACTCCTATATTCAATGCTCTGATTTATAAAGGCCAGCACACCAAAGTTTTCTTTACCACCCTATCTACATGAGATTGCACCTTCAGGGAACTATGCACAGTTATTCCTAGATCCCTCTGTTCTACAGCATTCCTCAATTCCCTACCATTTACCATGTACGTCCTATTTTGATTTGTCCTGCCAAGATGTAGCAATTCACACTTATCAGCATTAAACTCCATCTGCCATCTTTCAGCCCACTTTTCCAAATGGCCCAAATCTCTCTGTAGACTTTGAAAATCTACTTCATTATCCACAACACCACCTATCTTAGTATCATCTGCATACTTACTTATCCAATTTTACACCCCATCATCCAGATCATTGATGTACATGACAAACAACAGTGGACCAAACACAGATCCCTGAGGCACCCCACTGGTCACCGGCTTCCAACCTGACAAACAGCCATCCACCATTACTCTCTGACATCTCCCATTCAGCCACTGTTGAATCCATCTTGCTACTCCGCCATTAACACCCAAAGATTGAACCTTCTTAACCAACCTTCCATGGGGAACCTTGTCAAAGGCCTTACTGAAATCCATATAGACAACATCCACTGCTTTACCCTCATCAATTTCCCTAGTTACCGCTTCAAAAAATTCAAGAAGGTTTGTCAAACATGACCTTCCAGGCACAAATCCATGTTGACTGTTCCTGATCAGACCCTGTTTATCCAGATGCTTATATATATTATCTCTAAGTATCCTTTCCATTAATTTGCCCACCACTGACGTCAAACTAATAGGTCTATAATTGCTAGGTTTATTCTTTGAACCCTTTTTAAACAATGGAACAACATGCGCAGTACGCCAATCCTCCGGCACTATTCCCATTTCTAATGACATTTGAAATATTTCTGTCATAGCTCCTGCTATTTCTACACTAACTTCCCTCAATGTCCTAGGGAATATCCTGTCAGGACCTGGAGACTTATCCACTTTTATATTTTACAAAAGTGTCAGTACTTCCTCCTCTTTGAATCTCATAGTTTCCATAGCTACTCTACTTTTTCCCCTTAACTCACCGAGTTCAATATCCTTCTCCTTGGTGAATACCGAAGAAAATAAATTGTTCAATATCTCCCCCATCTCTTTTGGCTCTGCAGATAGCTGTCCATTCTGGTTCTCTAATGGTCCAATTTTATCCCTCGTTATCCTTTTGCTATTAATATAGCTGTAGAAATCCTTTGGGTTTACTTTCACCTTTCTTGACAAAGCAACCTCATATCTTCTTTTAGCCTTCCTAATTTCTTTCTTAAGATTCTTTTTACATTCTTTATACTCCTCTAGCACCTCATTTACTCCATGCCTCCTATAATGATTGTAGATATCTCTCTTTTTTCCAAACAAGTGTCCAATTTCCCTTGAAAACCATGGCTCTTTCCAATTTTTACTATTTCCTTTCAACCTAACAGGGACATAAAGATTCTGTATTCTTACAATTTCCCCTTTAAATGTCCTCCATTTCTCTTCTACATCCTTCCCATGAAACAAAGTGTCCCAATTCACTCCTTTAAAATCCTTACGCATTCCCTCAAAGTTAGCCTTTCTCCAATCAAAAATCTCCACCCTAGGTCCAGTTCTGACTCTCTCCATAATTATATTGAAACTAATGGTATTGTGAATAATTTTGTTGTTTTCACCAGCAGCTGCAGCTACCAACTATGACCAAGTTTTACGGGCCTTAAACCCAGAGGAGAGGGCCTTTAACCCAACCCTGATTTTATGGGCCTTTAACCCAGTTCTAGTAGGGCCTCTAACTCGAAAGGCACTAATGCTCTCAGTGCTTGCTAGACTCTGTTCTACGATCTCATTGGGACCTTTTCCCAAACCCGTGAATGATCGATCTGCTTCAACTAGCGAAGTGACGAAAATCAATGTGAAAGCCGCACAGTGGCGCCGATTTCTGTACTCACGAACGGGAACACTTCAACATCCTTAATCGCAAGCTTGTGTTTGAGAGTCAGCTGAGATCCCGGACGAGCCCCCAATGTAAATAAGCTCTTCTAAGCTTCCCCCCAGTCTAGTTCAGTCAATAAACCACTGGAACGACTATTCTATATTTTTGGATAGCACAACATTTTATTAAGATTAAACGAGTACTTACCAGTTAGAAGTTTGATCTTTATTTTATGAGGAGTTACGATGAGGGACTATGTGAAGAACCCCGTCCAGCCGCATGTGCGTCAATCTTCAAAGCAGCGGTGTGAAATCACAGGTAATAGTGACTGAAGTATAATAGTAAGATAACAGAAGACTAGAACTACCAGATGACATTTATGAGGGTTGGGAGCGGAGGGCACGCAGTCCCTCATCGTAACTCCTCATAAATAAAGATCAAACTTCAAACTGGTAAGTTCTCGTTTAATCTTACTATTTTCCTTCGGAGTCACGTGAGTGACTACGTGAAGATTTCAAAGCTCTGTGATTTCATGCCATGATAAACAAGTCTACACAACCACAACTGCTTCATTGACAAATGTGGGAAAAACATTCTTAATGCATACAGTCATGATATAGATTTAAAACATGCTGATGCTGTTTAAATGAAGTAATAATAATATTCACATCTCTCACCCGGGTGGAAACTATAACTAGAATGTCAAATAGAGTTGACAAATACCCCTGATCTAGCAATGGGTTATTATAAAATGTTTTGAGATTCGTTCGTTGGACCATGCTGCAGCCGTAAGGATGTGGTCCAGCGGGACGTAAATACCCTTGCTGCTGATGTTGTAGCAGTCCTGGTGGAATGAGATCTGGAATCAGTATCTACTCCTGCATAAACCAAACTCTGTTTTATCATCTGGAGTGGCCTGAACAGGTGCGTTCTTCTGTTTTTGTGACTAACAAGCATTGCTAGTTCAGAGCCTCAAAGGCTCTTGGTGACCTTGACATATTGTTGTATATGTTTGTGCTCACATTACCAAAGGTCCCCTGGCATGCCTTTAACTATTTTGAGACCTGACACCCCTTCTGCTCTGCTTAAGTAATTATAAACATAAAATATTATATATTATTATTTACAGATGTAATCATCCTGTACCATTGCAATTATGTAGCGACTGAACCTGCTGCGCTAAACCAGCGCCAGAAGGATAGCTACCTTTTGAGCTCCAGCCAAAGTTAAGGATGTAGCTGGAGCCCCCTGGAGAAATAGTGTTCACAAAATGTCAACATCCCATATGACATTGTACTGGTCCTGGGAGACCTTGTGTTAAAGATATCCTTACAAACTTGATATCCGGGGTGAACCCGACAGAGCGGGTCTCGTTTGCTACAGCCAATTCAATGAGAAGGCACGTTGGCACAGTTAATGGCCGTACAACTCAATTATTGACAAAAGATCATTTAACATGAACTCCAAATGTCAGTAATCTATACCGTTTTCAAAGTAACATGAGCATTAAACAAACTCTTTTCATCTCCTGGAAAAGAAAAGTCCTGCTTTTTGGTGCTATTCAAGCACTCTGAACACATAGAAGGATAGATGTAACAACCCAAGCCGTAGGGCAGTCTATTGAATCTGCGGAACATAATTTGATTTTATCATGCAACGGCTGATTTCTTAAGCCTCAGGCTGAACCAGAAAAGTTACGTTTAAAATAACCATATAAGGTTGTATTATTATTCCCGACAAATCGGGAATCAAAGTTGCATAAGCCAATCACACAATAGGAACCTAAAGCGGGCTCTTAATGACTTTATTTGAAGCCCTGATTGATGAAACAAAATGGAGGAAGACATAAAAGACCTTCCTTCTCCTTGTAGCGAGAATGTATCTTTCGCCACTGTTATGCCACATATTTTGCAATTTGTGAATAAGCATGAAAACAAACGTCTCTATATTTGGTGTTCCATTGGACCAGAGTTTCATAAATACAGTGTGATCAACACCAATTCTGTGTTGTCATTGACCTATACTTGATGATTCTCTTGTGGCAAACAAGATTATGCAACCATTACAGGAGTCTTTAATTGATTGCACCCACGTAACTAACATATGCCACAATCATAATGTATCAACATGAAGTTGAGCCTGCAGATATGCATATTCGCTCAATCACTCTTTAACCCATACAATGCCTGTAGGGTCTATAGATAGTTGATATCGATAAGTGAAGAATTGGTAAGTCATGCAAATCTGCTCCACCTCCAAACTAGAGATGATATTCACAAGTTCCCATCTTAGGGCCATTAGCATCATTTTGCAATATAATGAAATATTTCCTGAACAAACTACTGGAGCAATACTGAATACTGTTTGTCCATCATTATTACTTTGGTAGCTTCAGCTGGTAATAACAAAGTTATGTTACCAATGACCTACATGGCACTTTACAGTTTACCATTTAGCAGGATGACAGTTCTCCCACTTGCACAGCTGAATCACATCTATTATATTGCCAATTAGTCTTAATGAATAGAAGGCTGCTTTATAACTACAAGGCTGTTACAGGAGTCTATTGACTGCAATCTGTTGCCCAGGCTGGCATCAACAGCCAATTGAATAGCTAAAGGTAAATCCCAATGTCCAACAAGTCTACTTGATAACAACTTAATCTTAACTGGATAGAGGAGCCCAATTTCTCAAATATAGTTTGAGATTTAAACAGTGGATGTTTGCAAAATACAGCGTTAAAATATCATCGAGACAATACATAACCAGTGTTTTTGAACTCCTCTTTGAATGCTTTCTTGTCATCATTCTGTTATATTGCCTTATCATAGCAATGCCTCCTCCAAATATCCCCATGATCACTGTAAATGGGATACACTATAAAATCAGTTGTTAATCAGCCATCTTTCATAATGAACAGGCCACGCCTGCCATCATTTCGTTTCTGCCATGAACGGCAACTCTGACCCCATTTCCGAGCCAGTCTTGCAAGACAATCCTGGCCATTATACTGAGCCTGCCTAATTCCAACCTGCTTGGAATGCTAGTATTCTCCAGTTTTACATGGTTAGACACCTCAAAGTAGATGATAATGTCTTGTCATTTGTATTGTACAACCAAGTGTACATCTTACCAATTTGTAAGTGGTCCCTTAGTTGTAGAGTAGCTCAGGTAGAGCGTGTGGAACCTCTGGCCAGCTTTCATGCTGCCACCAGCTTCAGTGAAGCGCTTACTGTCGATGAAGACGTGGGGTGCGTTGTCGCTGAAACGATGAAGCCTTACTCGTTGTTGGCCTTACTTGGTCCAATGGCTTGTGCTTCATCCTCCAGGTTTCGCCTATGAATATGTCTTACCTGAATAGAAGATTCGGCGGACGGCTCTAGTTTCCCCCGATAGCGGTGTTCACTGCATATGTGTTGGGATGGCAACCTTACTGCCAGGCATAGTACCTCTGGTACGTGCCCTTCATCTCTTGGGCATGCTCCACGTCTATACCCTCAGACTCGGCGTTAGACTATACTGACTCCGCATGCGCTCCTCTTACATGAGTTAGACATTAAGCAGCCCTGCTACAAGGCGCTGCTGGCGCGGCTTCAGCAATACGCAGACTTTGCCATGGACTCGGTGTCAGACTAATACTGACCCAGCAGCGTCCATGCCTTGAGGTATGCTGCTCTGCAATACCTCCAACCTTAAGCAGCCCTGTTACAAGGCACTGCTGGTGCAGCCTCTCCCATAGGCCACACTGCAATAGACTTGGCATCCCTACTAAACAGCCCTGTCTATGGTGCTGCTGGCGTGGCCTTTCCCATAGGCCGGTGCTGCCATAGCCTGGGCATCCCATGAAGCAGCCCTGAGCAAAGGTGCTGCTGGCGCGGGCTCACACATTGACCCGCGCTGGCACACCTCCTGCTGTAGGAGTGTATCTAGATGGAGCCTCCTCTCTATTAGGGGCTCCATCCTGGCCAACCTCCAAAATGTTTCACATTCCTGGAGGGGAACCCTCCCGGCATCCGGGCTGACCATTTTTGTCGGCTGTCCCCATATCCTGGGGACCACTGCGGTTTAGGAACCACATTGCTGCTGGATTTCCCCTCCCCGGGAACCCCAGCGTCCATATACATACCCGCGGTAACACTCCCGGCACCCGGGCTGACCGTTTAGGTCAGTTCAACCCCATATTCTGGGGACTACCATGGTCTGCGAACCGCATACTATTGGATTTCCCCTCCCTGGGTACCCAACGTCTAGAGTCACTGACCGTCTTATCAGTGACTCCGATCGCGAAACCCGTCATTCGCCAGCTCCCCGCTTCCGCGGTCGGACCAGGGTTTCCCACAGCCCTTAGCTGGTTCCCCCGTCGGCCGTCGCGAAGCATCCGGCAACAACCTCTGAAAACCGAGGTTCCCGCAGGAGACCTAAAACAGGTAAGAAATACAACTTGTTAAAGAAGGAACTGCAGATGCTGGAGAATCGAGGGTACACAAAAGGCTGGAGAAACTCAGCGGGTGCAGCAGCATCTAAGGAGCGAAGGAGATAGGCGACGTTTTGGGTCGAGACCTTTCTTCAGACTGGTCAGGGATCAGGGAAACGAGAGATATAGACGGTGATGTGGAGAGATAAAGAACAATGAATATGCAAAAAAGTATCAATGATAAAGGGAACAAGCCATTGTAAGCTGTTTGTGGTGTGAAAATGCGAAGGTGGTGCGACTAGGGTGGGGGAGGGAGATAGAGAGAGAGGGAATGCCAGGGCCCGAGGGCTGAGGGAGAGGTGGGAAGGGGAGGAGACAGCAAGGGTTAACAGAATTGAGAAAATTCAATGTTCAAGCCCAAAGGATGCAGACTCCCCAAGCGGAATATGAGGTGCTGTTCCTCCAACTTGCGGAGTTGCTCACTCTGGCCGTGGAGGAGGTGGTCTACATTAACCAACCCGACCTCCCGGTGGCTCAGCACTTCAACTCCCCCTCCCATTCCGAATCCGACCTCTCGGTCCTGGGCCTCCTCCATGGCCAGAGTGAGCAACACCGCAAGTTGGAGGAACAGCACCTCATATTCCGCTTGGGGAGTCTGCATCCTCTGGGCTTGAACATTGAATTTTCTCAATTCTGTTAACCCTTGCTGTCTCCTCCCCTTCCCACCTCTCCCTCAGCCCTCGGGCCCTGGCATTCCCTCTCTCTCTATCTCCCTCCCCCACCCTAGTCGCACCAGCTTCTCATTTTCACACCACAAACAGCTTACAATGGCTTGTTCCCTTTATCATTGATACTTTTTTTTGCATATTCATTGTTCTTTATCTCTCCACATCACCGTCTATATCTCTCGTTTCCCTGATCCCTGACCAGTCTGAAGAAGGGTCTCGACCCTAAACGTCGCCTATCTCCTTCGCTCCTTAGATGCTGCTGCACCCGCTGAGTTTCTCCAGCCTTTTGTGTACCCAAGAAATACAACTTACCTGAAGTTTAAACTTACCGTTGGAGAAGCTCTGCTGCTCCAGCCGGTTGCCTGCACCAATGCGTCCGATGTAATGATGCACGTGCGGCTGGACGGGGTTCTTCACGTAGTCCCTCGGGTGACTCCGAAGTAAAATTCCCTATACGATACCTAAACCACTGCAGGTTCAATCCTTGTATCTGCCTGGCCAAGCCCTTCAGCCTTGTGCAAGCAGAAACACTCCTAAAGGTCATGCAGTCCCAAGCGCTCTTCCAGAATATCAACAATGGACCTTGTGGGGGCTGCTTTTTATAGGCCCCCTTGAGGGGCCGAACTACAGAAGGGTGGTCTATTTACAGTCCAATTAAACGTAACAAATTACAACCATACATTATTGACAGTTACACAGACCAATAACAGAATTCCCCTTATATTGTTGCAGGAGAAGCTTCCAGAAGAAGCTAACAGAACTTGAATAATGCAACATTTACCCTGGGATTCAAATAAACCAGACAGGGCTTAACATTTCAACCAATCAACAATTAACAGGGTAACTGTCTCGCAAAGTTATTTACAATACATACAAGGCTCTTGCAGTGATCCAATCAATTTTATGCATTTAGGTTTGTTTGCAGAGTTTATATACATTTTATCAATTAAGCGGAAATGAGGAGAACACCTGGATCCTTCAGCCTTACATATCAATCTGATGCCCAGACTGGTCGGCACCATCCACAGCCTATAAATTTCCACTGACAAAGGTTAAGAAATTCTGACAAATACAGGGATCTTCCATTTTATGGTGTCTTTAATTTGGTCAATATTAACAGTATGGCCTTTTATTTTCACACTTATAATGGTATTTTGTGTATCTTCAAATAAAGAAAAAAAAAGAGGCTCAATCGAGTTTTAATGTCTCTGGTTATTACAAATCATATTAATTTAATGTGAGATAGACACAAAATGCTGGAGTAACTCAGCGGGACAAGGAAGAGAAGGAATTGGTGACCTTTCAGGTCGAGACCCTTCTTCAGACTGAGAGTCAGGGGAGAGGGCAACTAGAGATATGGAAGGGTGAGATGTGAAAATGACAGATCAAAGCAGACGATGAAAAGGAGATTTAGAATGGTTCATTGTGAGCTGAAGGGAAGGCATCCACAGTAAAGTTAATCAGAAGGACAGTGAAACTAGTCGGAGAACTCGGCTGGAGGAGTGACAGAGAGAGAGAGAGGGAAAGCAAGGGTTACTTGCAATGTAAGTTTGGACAAGAGTAATACATTTCAATGCAGGCTTTCCTCAAGTCTTTGAAACTTTCTTTTGCTTTTTAAAAAGTTTAACTTTTACAATATATCTGTTTGCCTTTGGTGACCTTGACTATGATAACCAGTGGAAGTGTTTTGTTTTGGACATATTCATTCCATGTCCATCGGAGCTATGAACCATTAGCCACCACTCTATGAAGCTGGTAGGGATTCTGCTGCTACAGTTACGTAAACAGCACATTTCATCCAGCCTCTGGGACGTTTGTAAGAGTAGCCTTGGGTTGCCTGTCATCTAGTTTTCTTGCCCTGCTTGTTGGCAAATGTTGAAAACCTCCTTGGTGTGCCTGCCTTATGGCATAGCCATAATCAGCAACTCATAATGTGGTCAGTCATGGGCACTAATGCATGACATTCCTCTTTGTGACACACTTCATTGCTCTTTATAAGTAAACTGATTTTCTGCGCCAATGATTTTTGTTGTGGGCCATATATTTCTGAAACTATTTCAATTTTTTCAACGCTAATCAGATTGGTACGTATGACTTTATACTTCAACCAAATATTTATTCATAGATTTTCACGGTGATACACATATGCTCCAAAAAACAGAACTCAGCAGCAGCAGAGAATTATGCCTGAATCACACATTGCTCCGATGGCCAATTTAGCAGCTTCTTCATGGAACACTGCTGGGGGCACGAGTTAGATATATATAAAAATGTGGTTTCTATGGACAGTAAATCATTATCAAAGATAGGGTAGACACAAAATGCTGGAATAACTCAGCGGGCCAAGCAGCATCTCTGGAGAGGAATGGGTGACGTTCTCAAAGATAGCCAGCGCAAGGTATATGGTGGTACATTGGTTATTCTACTAGGTCCAGTAATTCCAGGAAAGGTATTAGTCCAGTGAATTGGTAACTGGTTATCAAGAAACACCGGTTCAAATCCCACACAAGCAGCTGTGTAAATGAAATCCAAGTCATAAAAACATAGAAACATAGAAAATAGGTGCAGGAGGAGGCCATTCAGCCCTTCCAGCCAGCACAGCCATTCATTGTGATCATGGCTGATCGTCCCCAATCAATAACCCGTGCCTGCCTTCTCCCCATATCCCTTGATTCCACTAGCCCCGAGAGCTCTATCTAACTCTCTCTTAAATCCATCCAGTGATTTGGCCTCCACTGCCCTCTGTGGCAGGGAATTCCACAAATTCACAACTCTCTTGGTGAAAAAGCTTTTTCTCACCTCAGTCTTAAATGGGCTCCCCTTTATTCTAAGACTGTGGCCCCTGGTTCAGGACTCGCCCAACATTGGGAACATTTTTCCTGCATCTAGCTTGTCCCAGTCCTTTAATAAATTTTATGTGACATGAAATAAAACCCTGTAATTAGTGTCCCAATAGGTGAATTTACAATTATTGTAAAAAACCATCCCGGGGCTCTTTAATGTATTTCAAGAAAATCTGCTGTTCTTGCCTGGATGGACCAAGTGAGATTGTTTCCTGATTCACAAGGAACTGCAGTTGCTCGGACTGTGTGTAAAACACAAAGCGCTGGAGGAACCAGAGGGTCTGGCAGCGTGTCTGGTGGACAACTCCTCCGGAGGCGACATTTCGTCAGACTCTTAAAGATGACTTCCTCACTTGAATGCACAGAGGTATGGCAGCAACAAAGATGTTCCTGGATGAAATGTAAAAAAAAAACTAGTTTGCTGATCTATGTAGGGTAGTAGTTCCGTCATCCTTACTTGGGATAATAGCAGTCCTTCAGCTGACTTTAGACTGCCCTTCCACAAAGTGTTTCGATACAATTGAGTAGCTTGCTGAGCTGATCAGTGCAATATAAATACAGCCTTGCCAGAGGCTCCCACATCCTGAGACAAATAATCTCATATATATATAGAAGATTGCTTTGCAACATCCCTTTTCATGTCTGCTTTTTACTCTTATAAATGTTTCAATTATTACCTATTTCAGCACTGCAACATTTGAAGAAGTTATATTTGAACATTTTACCAATTATCTCCTTTCCTTTCATCTCTTTTTTACATTCATTCTCAGTTCATTTTCCTTCCACTCAGTTCAGATGAAAACTCATTTCACAGATATCAATGGACCTGCTACGTATATTTTCTCTTTACAGTTATATCAGATGCCCAAGACTTCAATGTCATGTCAAACAATTGGGCAATTGTCAGAAACATGGTTTGGCATTGGGAAGCAAATTTGAGCTACATCTTTTGTGACCCATTTGACCAGTATTGGTAGTATAATTGCACACAGCCATCACGTTTGCCTTTGTTGACTATATATCAACAAATATCATATTGCTTGTGAGAAATATCTTGATATCGTGAAATATGTTATATGTGAAATGTGTTGTATATATATATATATATATGCAAGTTTTATGTTTCTCTCAATGTGGTGGAAAGATCTGACATCATCATCATCGGCAGTCAAAACGAGTATGACTGTCCTCTCTATGAAGGACGCCTGTGCGTGACTGTTTAACGTGGGGAGACTGGTGCACAGACAGCCACCACACGGTCGTTGACAGATCTGGGTCAGGATCCAGTGGCATGGAGTCCAAGATGACCGGAGACCTGTTTCTGCTGCAGCCTTCATCCGTTGTGACGCTCCATTAAAGTCAGCCATCGTACTCCACCTGTTCCATCGTTGAGGTCTTGGTTGGATTGCTCTTTGTCAGAGACCTCCCCCTCGACCTTACCGCCATGGGTGGCCCTACCAGGAGCATAGTTCCAGACGGCATCGCTCTCAGGATCTCAGGTCCACACAAGCTTCTCCACCACGTCAAGGTGACAATCTACAGAGAAGACATTACATTATTTAAATATGAGGTTTAATTAGGCCCTACTGAATTTTTACTCATTTTTTAGTTATCTTTTATATACATTCTACATTTCTCAAAATTCTCTATTTTTTCATTGTAAAACTACTAAGCTAACTCAATGGATCACATTAATATAAATGTCTGCATGGAATAACAGAAATGAATGCCATATTATATAGTCATGTTTAAAAACTACAAGCTGATTGTATTTTTTATAAACAGTAACAGCCCATATCTCACAGCAGACTTATTTCGTAAATCGTTATTTTTAAGTAATTTGATAATTTTCGCAATCTGAATCTTTACAGTTTAAAATAAAATCTAAGTTGAACGATGGGTCGGAGGTGCAGGAGGAGTTGCTGCCTTACAGTGCTTACAGTGTCAGACACTGGGTTCGATCCCAACTACAGGTTCTGTCTGTATGGAGTTTGTACGTCTCCAAGATCTTCAGTTCCATCCTACACTCCAAAGATGTACAGGTTTGTAGGTTAATTGGCTTGTATGAATGTCAAATTGTCCCTAATATGTGTACAGAAATCTATACATTTCAAGATAGCTAGATGTGGATATCAAGTTTGCTGACATTTTACATCATGTTCTGGTAATTAATGAATTGGGCAGTAGCTTGTATGGACTAATAAGCAATGTGGACAATAGGTGATATTTTTCTTTCTCCTGTTTGTAATTGCAGGGTTCTCCCAGACAGAATCCCAAATATTGATATATGATTGCACCTTTGATACCTAGCCCTAATTTCTGACAATGCTCAAATAATGTTCAATAAGCATTCTCCTTCTTTTGTTACTACTACTTACACAATTAAATCACATACACAATGTGTACTCATAGGAAGTCGGTAGGGAGGAACTGCAGATGCTGGTTTACACCTGAAGATGTCTGAAGAAGGATCTCAACCCAAAACGTCACCCATTCCTTCTCTCCAGAGATGCTGTCTGACCTGCTGAGTTACTCCAGCTTTGTGTGTCTATTGTTAGTTTAAACTAACATCTGCAGTTCCTTCCTACATTAAGAGTAATCAATTTTTTGTGTACTTCCTACAACTTATGATTTGATACTTTATTTAGAATCGGTGTGTTCGTCCAAAATACCACAGCAACCACTATTGAGTAAAAAGACATGCATTTCCGGTAGATAGACACAACAAGCTGGAGTAACTCAGCAGACAAGGAGTGGGTGACATTTCGGGTTGAGACCCTTCTTCAGACTGGGGATTAGGGGAAAGGGAAACGAGAGATGAAGACGGAGATGCAGAGAGGTATAGAACAAATGAAGGAAAGATATGAAAAAAGTAACGATGATAAACAAAACAGGCCATTGTTAGCTGTTTGCTAGGTGAGAACGAGAAGCTGGTGCGACTTGGGTGGGGGAGGGATGGAGAGAGAGGGAATGCAGCGGTTACTTGAAGTTCGAGAAATCAATTTTGATTTCACCCTCCATCGCAGGTGATAGACTATTGACTGATGTTTATTATAAACACACTGATTCCCACAAATATCTAGACTCCACTTCGTCCCACCCTGCTTCCTACAAAGAGTCTATCCCCTACTCACAATTCCTCCATCTACGCTGCATCTGGTTTCATACCTGGTCATCCGAGATGTCCTCATTCTTTAGGGAGGTTTCACTTCTTCCATTATTGATGAGGCCCTTACACGTGTCTCCACAATATCCCTCAGTTCAGCCCTTGCTCCACCTCCCCCCCGTCGCAACAGGGACAGAGTCCCCCTGGTCCTTACCTTACACCCCATCGGCCATTGCACACAGCACATAATCCTCTGACATTTTCACCACCTCAAACGGGATCCCACCACTAGTCACATCCTCTCATCTCTGCCTTCCACAGAGACCGTTCCCTCCGCAGCTCCCTGGTTAATATACCTTCCCACTCAAACCACCCCCACCCCAGGAACCTTCCCCTGCAACCGCAGGAGATGCAACACCTGTCCCTATACTTCCTCCCTTGTCTGTCCAGGGACACCGACAGTCCTTTCAGGTTAGGTAGAGGTTCACTTGCACCTCCTCCAACCTCATCTACTGCATCTGTGTGGATTCTTATACATCGGCGAGACCAAATGTAGACTGGCCGATCATTTCACAGATCATATTTGCTCAGACCACCTGGACCTACCTGATCTCCCTCTTGCCAAACACTTCCCATTCCCACACATATTGTGTTTAGGCAGCTTACACCCCAGTGGTATGAATTCCTTAAGTCCAGAGATGCTGCCTGTCCCGCTGAGTTCCTCCTGGATTTTGTGTCGGTCTTCGGTTTAAACCAGCATCTGTGGTTCCTTCCTATGCATTTCCAGTAAATCCTTATCTAATCTCTGCAACTCAAATATTTTCACAGTTTACTAACTTGCTCAGAGTGGGCTATTGAGTTGTGAATCAAAGTTTTGTATCCAATTGTATTTCTTATTGCCACCCTTTGTAAATACATTTCCTTCTGCATGCCTCAACTGGTTGGTTGGGGGCATTGAGATTTGGCTGCCCTGCCAGCAGCATGTTCGTTATTTAGACTTTTTAGTGCCTCACAGTGGGGGGGGGGGGGAGTAAAAGTGTAAACCGTTTTTCAGTCACTTCTTCGACGGAGAGGCCACATTTTCCATGTTGCTTCTCCGCCTTGGATTGGAGTGGCCATTCCGGGAGTCGGGCCCAGAGCTTCAGCAGCGGGCGCAATATGGGCTTTTCCATCGTGGAGCAGGACGAACCCTTGCCAGGGGTTGCCAGAGAGGAGTGCTCCGATCGCTGGCCTGGTGACTTTGGCATCATGGGGCTGTGGTCTGCGGAGCTTCTAGCCACGGGGGTGGTGTGGACTTACCATCCGGAGCCTGGGATCCCTTGCAGGGGATCGCCGGAGAAGAGCTCCGACCGTCGCCCTGCAGCCTATAACATCCTGCAGCCGCCGTCTCCATAGGAAAGTGCCGATTCGGGCACTCCAAGCCACGGAGTGTGTTTGACCGTCCCGACGTCAGAGGTTTGACCATCCCGACGAGAGGGCCTGTACATCCGGCCGTCAGTAGCGGCGACTATGGAGGGTTCATGGCCCCGACCACGGGTGAACAAAGGAGGAGGACTGACAGAATGTTGTTGCCTTCCACCACAGTGGAGAATGCTGTGGTGGATGTTTGTGTTAAATTCTATTGTGTATTGTGTGTTCTTTTTTTCAATTGTATCGCTGCTGGCAAATTCATTTCACTGCACCTTAGTTGGTGCATGTGACGAATACATTTGTATTGTATTGTATTTCATGGCAAACGAAATTGATCATGCCTGCATCACACTTGGAACTTACACCCCGATCCTCCCACCATAAGGGGCACCATTGCTATTGAGAGCATTCCATTCAGCTGCAGATCCTCTGTCACTAGGAAGAATAAAGGCTTTTTTTTAATTACATTTTAACATGATTATTAAGTATATAATATAACCCTGGGTTCCTCAAGGTTTCTATAATGAAACAGGAATGAATAACTTAAAAAAATTACATGCATATATCTTTTAGTTTTACTGTTTATCTGCGGTTCAGCCTGTGGCCACCCTCACTTCTGCAAATATATTCTGTTATAATTCTCTTTACTGTGTCTTGAAAATATATTAATGCTATCTACAATAGTATAAACCAACCTATTGCTTCATGGAAAAATTAAAATTTTATTTGAGTATAGTACTGCTAAATATTCAGGGAATGTTTAATCATTTTAATTTATACCCATCAACGCCTTTCTGTCTTTGCATTAGGTTTCTTCACATTTCTGTGAACTCCAGTGATAGTTGATGTCAACTTAAAAACACTATTTCTAAGCAGATAACTGGAGATGCCGACTGAATATTGGGAGTTAAGAACCAAGGATTGAATTGGTCAGAAGAAGGAGCCCGATCCAAAATATGACCTAACTATCTCCTCCTGAGATGCTGCCTGACCCACGGAGTTATTCCAGCACAATGTTTCTAACAATTATCCATATTCATCACAAGTTCACGTTCATAAGTTATAGGAGTAGAATTAGGCCGATCGTCAGATTGCGTCTACTCCGCCATTCAATCATAGCTGATCTCTGCCTTCTAATCCCATATTCCTGCCTTGTTCCCATAACCCTTGACACCAGTTCTAATCAAGAATGTGTCTATTTCTGCCTTAACAATATCCACTGACTTGGCCTCCACAGCCCTCTGTGGCAATGAGTTCCACAGATTAACTACTCTCTGACTAAAGAAGTTCCTCCTCAACTCCTTTCTAAAAGAGCTGCAGTCCCTACCTGACCACACAAGGACCTGACAGCCAACGAATTACGTTCTCATGCAAAGTCGCTATTGTGAGCGAGCATTTCAATCTACGCACAGCAAGATCCCAGAAGCAACGCGCAATCACACCAGCAATGCAAGGAACTGCCGATGGTGCATTTTTGAGCAAAAACAGAAAGTGCTGGAGGGACCCAGAGGATCAGGCAGCATCTGTGGATGGAATATATGTATAAATGGTGGCTGATTAGGAAAAGGGGAGATGCAGCGAGACCTGGGTGTCATGGTACACCGGTCATTGAAAGTAGGCATGCAGGTGCAGCAGGCAGTGAAGAAAGCGAATGGTATGTTGCCATTCATAGCAAAAGGATTTGAGTACAGGAGCAGGGAGGTTCTACTTCAGTTGTACAGGGTCTTGGTGAGATCACACCTGGAGTATTGCGTACAGTTTTGGTCTCCAAATCTGAGGAAGGACATTATTGCCATAGAGGGAGTACAGAGAAGGTTCACCAGACTGATTCCTGGGATGTCAGGACTGTCTTATGAAGAAAGATGGATAGACTTGGTTTATACTATCTAGAATTTAGGAGATTGAGAGGGGATCTTATAGAAACTTACAAAATTCTTAGGGGGTTGGACAGGCTAGATGCAGGAAGATTGTTCCCGATGTTGGGGAAGTCCAGGACAAAACATAGAAACATAGAAACATAGAAATTAGGTGCAGGAGTAGGGCCCTTCGAGCCTGCACCGCCATTCCATGGCTGATCATCCAACTCAGTATCCCGTACCTGCCTTCTCTCCATACCCTCTGATCCCCTTAGCCACAAGGGCCACATCCAACTCACTCTTAAATATTGAACTGGCCTCAACTACCCTCTGTGGCAGAGAGTTCAGAGACTCACCACTCTCTGTGTGAAGAAAGTCTTTCTCATCTCGGTCTAAAGGGATTTCCCTTATCCTTAAGCTGTGACCCCTTGTCCTGGACTTTATCTTCCTGCATCTAGCCTGTCCAACCCCTTAAGAATTTTGTAAGTTTCTATAAGTTCCAGAGAGTACAAACCGAGTCTATCCAGTCTTTCTTCATAGACAGATCTGGTGAACCTTCTCTGCACTCCCTCTATGGCAATAATGTCCTTCCTCAGATTTGGAGACCAAAACTGCACGCAATATCCAGGGTGTGGTCTCACCAAGACCCTGTACAACTGAAGTAGAACCTCCCTGGTACTCAAATGCTTGAAAGCTAACATACCATTCGCTTTTTTCACTGCCTGCTGCACCTGCATGCCTACTTTCAATGACTGGTGTACCATGACACCCAGGTCTCGCTGCATCTCCCCTTTCCTAATCGGCACATTTAAATAATAGTCTGCTTTCCTGTTTTTGCCACCAAAGTGGATACTGCATCTGCCAAACATTTGACTCACCCCAGCCTATCCAAGTCACCTTGCAGTCTCCTAGCATCCTCCTCACAGCGAACACTGCCCCCCAGCTTAGTGTCATCCGCAAACTTGGAGATATTGCCTTCAATTCCTCATCCAGATCATTAATATAGGGGTCACAGCTTAAGGATAAGGGGGAAATCCTTTAAGACCGAGATGAGAAAGACTTTTTTCACACAGAGAGTGGTGAGTCTCTTGAACTCTCTGTAGAGGGTAGTTGAGGCCAGTTCATTGGCTATATTTAAGAGGGAGTTAGATGTGGCCCTTAGGGTCATCCCTTGTGGCTAAAGGGATCAGATGGTATGGAGAGAAGGCAGGTACGGGATACTGAGTTGGATGATCAGCCATGATCATATTGAATGGCGGTGCAGGCTCGAAGGGCCGATTGGCCTGCTCCTGCACCTAATTTCTATGTTCTCTATGTTTCTATTGGACGCATCAAGGTCGCATACAGAGCCCTCCCCTGCCCATCGCTGGGACAATCCGATCACCTCTCACTGTTTCTACTGCCTGCATACAAACCTCTCATCCGCAAGACCAAACCTGCAATAAAGACAGTCAGAATATGGACCGAGGATGCCACCCTACAACTCCAGGACTGCTTTGATTGCACCGACTGGGACCTGTTTGCACAACAGGCTACTAGTGATACAGAGGTAGACTTGGAGGAGTACACATCCACTGCGCTCTCCTACATCAACTGCTGTGTGGAGACTGTCAACAGTGGACAAGGAAATAAAGATGTTCCCAAACCGGAAACCGTGGATGAACGAGGAAGTTCAGAACCTGCTAAGGGCACGCAACATTGCCTTTAAATCCAGGGACACTTCTGCCTACAGTGCTGCCAGGTCGAACCTGAACAAAGGTATAAAAAAGGCCAAAAAACATCCACAGGCAAAGGGTGGAAGACCACTTCAACACCACGGACACCAGAAGCATGTGGCAGGGTGTCAGGGACATCACTGACTACAAGAGCAGCCCCGTCTGCCCCCACAGTGATATCACACTGGCCAATGAAATTAAAACACCTTCTTTGCCGCTTGAAACTGGCAACACCACCAGGAGGGGAACAACCCCGGCTGGCGGAGGGACAGGCCTTAACACTGAGCACCCAGGAGGTACAGTGCACTCTGCGTAGGATCAATCCACGCAAGGCTGCAGGCCCGGATGGAGTCCAGGGTAGGGTACTAAAGGACTGTGCTGTACAGCTGGCGGAGGTATTTACGAGGATCTTCAACCTGTCTCTATCTCTGGCAACGGTCCCCAAGTGCCTGAAGACAGCTACCATAGTGCCGGTGCCGAAAAAGTCTAAAGTCACCAACCTGAATGTCTACCGCCCGGTTGCCCTAACTCCAATACCAATGAAGTGCTTTGAAAGGCTGGTCCTCTCCCACATCAAATCCAGCATCCCTGCATCATTGGACTCATCAATTTGCATACAGGGCAAATAGATCCACAGAAGATGCCATCTCTGTGGCTCTTCACACTGTCCTGACCCACCTGGAAAGACAGGGCACCTACGTGAGGATGCTCTTCATTGACCATAGCTCTGCCTACGGTCACCACCAAACTCCACCAGCTAGGCTTCAGCTCACTGATATGCGATTGGATCCTGAACGTTCTGACGGAGCGACCGCAGGCAGTGGGACTGGGGCCGCACCTGTCCTCCACTATCACCCTGAGCACCGGCACACCACAGGGCTGTGTACTGAGCCCCATGCTCTACTCCCTCTTCACCCACGACTGTGTCCCTGCATTTGACACCAACACCATTGTCAAGTTTGCAGACGACACAATGGTGATCGGGCTGATCACCAACGGTGATGAAACAAACTACAGAGCGGAGGTGCAGAACCTGGCGGACTGGTGCTCACGGAACAACTTGTCGCTAAACACCTCCAATACGCCCCAATCTCCATCTACGGAGAGAGTGTCCAGCTTCAAGTTTCTGGGCACTCACATCTCAGAGGACCTCACATGGTCCACCAACACCGCTGCGCTGGTCAAAAAAACACACAGCAACGACTGTTCTTCCTAAGAACATTGAAACGGACTGGTCTGCCCCAACAGCTGCTGACGACCTTCTACCGCTGCACCACAGAGAGCATACTAACGTATGGCATCTCTGTGTGGTATCTCAGCTGCACGGAGGCGGAGAGGAGAGCACTTCAGCGCGTTGTCCACAGAGCGCAACAGATTATTGGGACACCGCTACCAGCCTTGGAGGGCATCTACCACACACGGTGCCTCAGGAAGGCCGTCAGCATACATAAAGACTCCTTTGTAATGGACTGTTCGAACTACTCCCTTCCGGCAGACGTTACAAGGCCTTCTACGCCCGCACCACCAGACTTAGGAACAGCTTCATTCCCAGAGCTATAGCGGCTCTGAACCGGCCCTGCTGAGTACCCCCCCACCCCCATGGACTGTATCCCCCGGCCTCGCACTTTAGTCTGTGTTGATTTTACTGGTCTAATGTTCGTTTTTACAAACCTTGTTCTCGGGGTATTTAAACCTAAATTTTATTTGTCGATTAAGTTATGACATCGGATGGAAGTTGCAAACCAAATCTCGTTGCACTTATGTGTAATGACAATAAAATATATTATTATTATTATTATTATTATTATTATTATTATTATTATTATTATATGGGCAGGTAACAAGCGCCCCCTCCATGACACACTGGTCAACCTGAGGTGCACCTTCATCAACAGACTGGGGAGGGAGATTGCAACCTTCACGTGGTCCGCCCTGTTTCAACTAATGCAATCAACCTGGAGTGCACAATCAAATAAGATCAAATAGAACAAGTTGTCCTACAACTTTAGGCTGTGCACACCATATGCAAGAAGATGAAGCAACAGACTGGTTCCACCAAGATGCAGTACAGAACGCCACAGGAGATCCTTTTTCCCTGTGGCAATCAAACTGTACAACTCCTCCCCCTTCTGCCATGGGGTAAACTGCCCCCCCCCCCCAATCTTTGCACATCCCCAATCCTTTCCACTCGTCACTTTAATTTCATGTTTTATGTATCTTGTGTTTTATGACTGTTGGGTGATCAATTTTCCTCCTGGGATAAATAAAGTTCTATTGTATCATATCGTACATTTGGGGTTGGGATCCTTCATCTGTGATGGAGTTGGGTGGAGAAAACTGGAATAGAAGGGTGGTGGTGTGTGGTGGGACTGGAGAGTGATGGGTGGATACAGGTGAGGAGGGGGTAACACATCTTTTCACAAGTCCTGGTGATGCAATGTCAATGTATTTGAGTGTTTAGTTTAGTTTGGGGATACAGTGTGGAAACAGGCCCTTCAGCCCATCGAATCATTGCTGACCATCGATCACCCGTACACCCGTTCTATGTTATTCCCACTTTCCCATCCAATATACCAGGGCAAATTTATAGAAGCCAATTAACCTACAAACCTGTACGTCTTTGGAATGTCGATGGAAACCAGAGCACCCGGCAAAAACCCACGTGATCACTGGGAGATCTTACAGTGTCCACACAGTCAGCACCCAGACTCAGGATGGAACCCGGGTCTCACGTCTATTGCTGTGTCACTGTGCCGCCCTGGTTCAAGGGAATAGGCTTTTTTAAACGTTCATTATTTATGGGTTTTATTCTTTGCTCTGAAAATGCTGGTAAGAACATCACATGGTACAACAGACAGTTCTCAATTTTTTTTCATTTAACCTATAGTTTAGTTTAGTTTCGAAATGAACAAGTCCGTACTGACCAGTGATCCCCGCACACTTACACCATCCTACACACATTAGGGATAATTTACCAATATACCAAGCCAATTAACCTACAAATCTGTACATCTATGGAGAGCGGGAGGAAACTGGAGATCCCGGAGAAAACCCACGCAGGTCACTGGGAGCACACTGTACCCATAGTCAGGATTGAATCCAGGTGTCTGGCGATGTAAGGCAACAACTCTATCACTGCTCTACCACGCCACCCATAGATACTTATCTTTAGAACTTACTTGTATCCTGGAAGCATTAGAGTGGATTTTCATCCATGGAGGAATGTATGTTTCACATCGAGTCAATTTCTGTAATGCCCTCCATCGTATTATTTAGTGCTTTTGTTTGGCACAATCATTTGCTCTGAAGAGTTGTAGTTTTAAATTATTTTTCCCATGGCCTGACTGATCAAAAGCTTAATGACTAGATCGCTCAGCAATACTAGTTACAGATTCAAATGCACTGCGGTAATGAAATGCTTTGAGAACAACTCACAGCATGTTACAATACAGTGAGAGAGAGGAGTTCAGGTAGAAGATCAGATATGATCATTGTTAATGGCAGAGCAGGCTCAAGGGGCCAAATGGCTTATTTCCTGCACCCATTTCATTTGCTCCTTGGTTATTAACTACCGATATTCTTTAGGTAAGAGCACTTTGTCAATTACATTGTGGTACAGAGTAGTATTTAAATTGGCTGTTATCATCAAAAACAATTAAAGCTGTAACATGAGATGTTTTGTTCTTTGATTCAGGAGCACTGTCAAGTGTTTTTTTTTTTTTGCACTGCATTGGTAGGGAATCGGCTAATTATGGATAGCAAACACAGCTTTGTTTGAGAGGAAGAGATAAGGTAGACAGTCAGAAGCATTTTCCCAGGGTGGAAATGGCTAGGGGCACCGCATTGACGGCAGCCTCTGCCTACAGCCTCTTTGTCTTTCCATCTTTCTTAACATTTTTAGTTAGTTTAAAGTCTGTTTTGGGGGGAATCTTTTGACTTTTCTATGTGGGGGAGGGGGACAGGGTAAGGGGGAAACTGTTTCCCAGTCGCTTCCTGGCGGGGACGTGACTATTTCTCCGAGTCGCGTCTTTGCCCCCCACCTACCACCTGGATCGGAACGGTCTTTCCTGCCGGGGACCGGGAACCAGACCAGAGCTGCAACAGCGGTGGCGCAGCACTGAATTCACCACGGAGCGGGCGATGCCTACGTGGATCGCCGTTTGGAGCTCCGCAGCGTTGGGCTGCTGCTCCAACATCGTGGAGCTGCGGTTTGGGAGAGTTTCCAACGCGGGTGGCGCTGACCGTCATCACGGAGTCCTGGGGCCCTTTGCCGGGGCCGCCAGCGTTGCATCTCCGCCCAGCGCGGCCAGCGGACTTTGGGAGCCGCGGACTCCGGTAGGAGGTGGCCGACTCTGATGCCCCGACGTCGGACTTACATCACCCCGGCGAGCGGGCCTGAACATCGGGCCGCCCATACAGCGACTGCAGAGGGCTCGGGGAGGCCCCAACCACGGGTGAACATTGGGGAACATTAGAGGAAGAGACTGACTTTAGTGCCTTCTCTCACAGTGGGAAAGGTTCGATTCTGCTGTGTGGGGATGTTTTATGTTGAACTCTATCGTGTGTTGTGTTCTTTATTTTATTGTATGGCTGTATGGTAATCACATTTCACTGTGCCGACTGGCACATGTGACAAATAAATGTATCTTGTATCTTGTAAATGTACAACATTAGAGGGCTTAGAGTCAGATGGGAGGGGGAATGTTTAATGGAGGTGTGTGGGGCAAGTTTTTTACACAGAGAGTGGTGGGTGTCTGGAACATATGAATGAATGATTGAATGAATGAATGCGTTATGATATTCTTTGTTTTGCGTACACAAGGTATACAAAGAGTCGCCACATAAGGGGGCGCCGACTATGTTACAAAGTATCCTTTGTTCGCCCCCCCCCCCCCACACCTAACGGCAGCTCCCCCACACCAGCTTCTCTAGTTTAGTTTACTTTGGAGATGCGGTGCGGAAACAGGCCCTTCGGCCCACCGAGTCCACACTGACCAGCGACTCCCGCACATTAACACTGTCCGACACGCACTAGGGACAATTTACACATACACCAAGCCAATACCTGTGTACATCTTTGGAGTGTGGGAGGAAACCGAAGATCTCAGAGAAAACCCGCGCAGTCACGGAGAACATACAAACTCTGTACAGACAGCACCCGTAGTCGGGATTGAACCCGGGTCTCTGGCGCTATAAGGCAGCAACTCTACCGCTGTGCCACCGTGGCCACTTTTTTTCCAGGGTGATGGTGGAGATACGATAGTGAAGTTGAAGAGGCTTTTGGATGGGCACGTGTTAATACAGGGAACAGAGGGGTATGGATCATGTACAGGCAGATTAGATCAGTTTAATTTTACATCATGTTCGGCCCAAAGATTGAGGGGCCGAAGGGTCAGTTTCTGTGCTATACTGTTCTATGTTTATGGATATCGGGTACAATATACAATTTGGTAAATTTCAGACAGCCTCCTGATAGACTCCTCAATAGGTAAATGAATTTTATGTCAACAACCAACCTTATATCTTAAACTCCCAGCATTTTTTCAGTTAGATTTTCCTTCTTCCAGTAAGATCAGGCTGTATATATCTTCTGCTATTGTTTTGACCCCAGGTTGACCTTTTGCCATTCTTTGAAATGTACCACTCTAACACCGCTTGTGCCATTAATTATTTCCTTATCTTAAACATTTCCTTTCCTATCTTTGCATCCTCCCATGGTTTCTTTTAACTGATTTTGTTGGAAAAGTGTAAACTCAGCAGACTGACTCCGTGCCGCACATGCTGGATGTTATACTAACTCCTAGTATTTGGCACATTTTCAGAAACCTTTCTACGGGGTAGTCTGACATATCATATTCATAACTTTGGAGAAAATTATACTAATGGCCCTGTCCCACTTACGTGACTTTTTCGGCGACTGCCGGCACCCATCATACATCGTTGCAGGTCGCCGAAAATGTTCAACGTTGAAAATTCAGCGGCGACCAGAAATACGCTACAAATCTAGCGCGGGGCTTGCTTTTCACAGGCCCGGGAGCCGTTGGTGCGAGAGGGTGGAGTTACCTGCGCTGTGAGTTTATATCTAGCGCGGGGGGTTTTTGCTTTTCGCTGTGAGACCAAAATCTGCAACGTTCCATCTTCCAGAGAAGGAATCTGGTGAAGCCTCTGATTGGTTGAAGAGGACCAGAGGAAGCAGCTGATTGGGTGCAAACCGGGGTTTACATTTTTACATTTCTGCCTTCAGGTTTAAGGATTCTGGGAGTTAAGGATTCAGTATTTATTAGTATTTATTAAAGTTTAAAGGATAATGTTTTGTGTATTTATTTTAAAATATTTAATACAGAGTAATCCGGGAGTAAGATATGTCAGTAGAGATTGGCCCCGTGGTTTGTTCAACCTGCAACATGTGGGAGATCAGGGATATGGTCGGTGTCCCTGGTGACTACGTTTGCAGGAAGTGTGTCCAGCTGCAGCTCCTGGCAGACCGCATTGAACGATTGGAACTGCGGCTGGATTCATACTGGAGCACCCACGATGCGGAGAAAGTCGTGGATAGCACGTACAGTGAGTTGGTCACACCACAGGTGAAAGGTAAGAGGACAAAAAGGGAATGCGTGGCCAATAGCCAGCAAAGCAGTAGGCAGGTAGTGCGGGAGTCCCCTGTGGTCATCTCCCTCCTAAACAGGTATACCATTTTGGATACTGTTGAGGGAGATGGCTCATCAGGGGAATGCAGCAGCAACCAAGTTCATGGCACCATGAGTGGCTCTGCGGCACATGAGGGGTGAAAAAAGAGGGGAAGGGCAATAGTAATAGGGGATTCAATTGTCACGGGAATAAATAGTCGTTTCTGCGGCCGCAAACGAGACTCCAGGATGGTATGTTGCCTCCCTGGTGCAAGGGTCAGGGATGTCACTGAACGGCTGCAGAACATTCTGGAGGGGGAGGGTGAACAGCCAGTTGTCGTGGTGCATTTGGCACCAACGATATAGGTAAAAAAAGGGATGAGGTCCTACAAGGTGAATTTAGGGAGCTAGGAGAATAAACTTAAAAGTAGGACCTCAAAGGTAATAATCTCTGGATTACTACCAGTACCACGGGCCGGTCAGAGTAGAAATAGGAGGATATTGCAGATGAATACGTGGCTTGAAAATGGTGCAAGGGGGAGGGATTCAAATATTTAGGACACTGGAACCATTTCTGGGGGAGTTTGGACCAGTACAAACAGGACGGTCTACACCTGGGCTGGAATGGAACCAATGTCCTTGGGGGAGTGTTTGCTAGTGCTGTCGGGGAGGATTTAAACTAATGTGGCAGGGGGATGGGTACAAGAGCAGAGAGGCAGGTGGGTGTAAAATGAGGGTAGAAGCAATAGGAAGCAAGGTGAAAAATAAAAGTGGCAGGCAGACAAAACCAGGGCAAAAATCAAAAAGGGCCACTTTTCAACATAATTGTATAAGGGGTAAGAGCATTATAAAAACAAGCCTGAAGGCTTTGGGTCGCAATGCAAGGAGTATTCGTAATAAGGTGGATGAGTTGAACGTGCAGATAGCTATTAATGATTATGATATAGTTGGGATCACGGAGACATGGCTCCAGGGTGACCAAGGCTGGGAGCTGAACATCCAAGGATATTCAATATTCAGGAGGGAGAGAGAAAGGAAAAGGAGGTGGTGTAGCGTTGCTGGTTAGAGAGGAGATTAACGCTATGGAAAGGAAGGACATTAGCTTGGAGGTTGTGGAATCGGTATGGGTAGAGCTACGAAACACTAAGGGGCGGAAAACTCTGGTGGGTGTTGTGTACAGGCCACCTAACAGTAGTAGTGAAGTTGGGGATGGTATCAAACAGGAAATTGGAAATGCGTGCGACAAAGGCAAAACAGTTATAATGGGTGAATTCAATCTACATATAGATTGGGTGAATCAAATTGGCAGGGATGCTGAGGAAGAGGATTTTTTGGAATGTATGCGGGATAGTTATCTAAATCAACATATAGAGGAACCAACGAGAGAGCAGGCTATTTTAGACTGGGTATTGAGTAATGAGCAAGGGTTAGTTAGCAGTCTTGTTGTACGTGCCCCCTTGGGCAAGAGTGACCATAATATGGTCGAGTTCTTCATTAGGATGGAGAGTGACTTTGTTAATTCAGAAGCAATGGTTCTGAACTTAAAGAAAGGTAACTTTGAGGGTATGAGACGTGAATTGGCCAAGATTTTGCAATTAATTCTAAAAGGGTTGACGGTGGATATGCAATGGAAGACATTTAAAGACTGCATGGATGAACTACAAAAAATGTTCATCCCAGTTTGGCAAAAGAATAAATCAGGGAAGGTAGTGCATCCATGGATAACAAGGGAAATCAGGAATAGTATCAAAGCAAAGGATGATGCGTACGAAGTAGCCAGAAAAAGCAGCATACCTGAGGACCGGGAGAAATTCAGAGACCAGCAGAGGAGGACAAAGGGCTTAATTAGGAAAGGAAAAATAGATTATGAAAGAAAACTGGCAGGGAACATAAAAACTGACTGCAAAAGTTTTTATCGATATGTGAAGCGCAAAAGATTAGTTAAAACAAATGTAGGTCCCTTCGGTAACATCGGTAGTGGGGAAACTGCAAGAGTCAGTTATTAAAAATGGGATAGCAGCACATTTGGAAAGTGGTGAAATCATTGGACAAAGTCAGCATGGATTTACGAAAGGTAAATCATGTCTGACGAATCTTGTGGAATTTTTCGAGGATGTAACTAGTAGCGTGGATAGGGGAGAACCAGTGGATGTGGTGTATCTGGATTTCCAGGAGGCTTTCGACAAGGTCCCACATAAGAGATTAGTATACAAACTTAAAGCACACGGCATTGGGAGTTCAGTATTGATGTGGATAGAGAACAGGCTGGCAAACAGGAAGCAAAGAGTAGGAGTAAACGTGTCCTTTTCACAATGGCAGGCAGTGACTTGTGGGGTACCACAAGGCTCAGTGCTGGGACCCCAGCTATTTACAATATATATTAATGATCTGGATGAGGGAATTGAAGGCAATATCCCCAAGTTTGCTAATGGCACTAAGCTGGGAGGGCAGTGTTAGCTGTGAGGAGGATGCTAGGAGACTGCAAGGTGACTTGGATAGGCTGGGTGAGTTGGCAAATGTTTGGCAGATGCAGTATAATGTGGATAAATGTGAGGTTATCCACTTTGGTGGCAAAAACAGGAAAGCAGACTATTATCTAAATGGTGGCCGATTAGGAAAAGGGGAGATGCAACGAGACCTGGGTGTCATGGTACACCGGTCATTGAAAGTAGGCATGCAGTTGCAGCAGGCAGTGAAGAAATCAAATGGTATGTAAGCTTTCATTGCAAATGGATTTGAGTATAGGAGCAGGGAGGTTCTACTTCAGTTGTACAGGGTCTTGGTGAGACCACACCTGGAGTATTGCATACAGATCTGGTCTCCAAATCTGAGGAAGGACATTATTGCCATAGAGGGAGTGCAGAGAAGGTTCACCAAACTGATTCCTGGGATATCAGGACTGTCTTATGAAGAAAGACTGGATAGACTCGGTTTATACTCTCTAGAATATAGGAGATTGAGAGGGGATCTTATAGAAACTTACGAAATTCTTAAGAGGTTGGACAGGCTAGATGCAGGAAGATTGTTCCTGATGTTGGGGAAGTCCAGGACAAGGGGTCACAGCTTAAGGATAAGGGGGAAATCCTTTAAGACCGAGATGAGAAAGACTTTTTTCACACAGAGAGTGGTGAGTCTCTGGAACTCTCTGCCACAGAGGGTAGTTGAGGCCAGTTCATTGGCTATATTTAAGAGGGAGTTAGATGTGGCCCTTGTGGCTAAGGGGATCAGGGGGTATGGAGAGAAGGCAGGTACGGGATACTGAGTTGGATGATCAGCCATGATCATATTGAATGGCGGTGCAGGCTCGAAGGGCCGAATGGCCTACTCCTGCTCCTAATTTCTATGTTTCAATGTTTCTATGACTCTTTGGGCGACTGAGGAGACTACTCATGACCATACAGGCAACAAGTGTCGACATGTTGCGGGGTGAACCCCATATGGTTGTAAGTAGTCGCCCAAAGAGTTGTGCCTTGTTCTGGTTGCCGCTGGATTTTCAACATGTTGAAAATTTTCGGCGACCTGTAATGACCTATGACGGATGCCGGCAGTCGCCGAAAAAATCGCGTAAGTGGGACTGGCCCATTAGAATGTAAGTGCAAGAAAATTATTATGTTTTAAAGATAATGAATCAATGCAACAATCAAACTTGAATGAACAAATCATCCATTGTTCTGGGGAGTTTATATTGGAATTAAAATGTAAATATATTAACAAATTCATGATGGAAACACTTTTCCAGAAAATGACTGGACATCAACACATTTTTTTATTATTTTGTGGAGGGAAAAGCAGGGATTAAAATATTAAATTGTAAAATGACAATGAAAGTGAAGCGTAGATGTAACTCAGTAAGACCACGGGATTAAATATAACTGGGTATAAAAAATTCAAGAAGGGCATGGAAGTGAATAGAAGAGGTTAGTTAATTAAAGTCAATATCATAGCACCAGACTATAGAATTAAATAGGGAAATAGTTCAGACTAAATTGTTCTATTTCTGTTAAACTGAGCAATTAAAGTATAGTAAGCAATCAGGCTCGTTACAATGATCATATTACAGTCTCCTCAAAAAATAAAGGAAAATGATACAAATTAAACAAGTTTGCAATAATTGTCAGTTTCAGGAATTTTTCATTATCCACAAATGGAACATGTTTGTGGGAAAGAAATGATAGTCCCTTTGGGGAGACATACAATACCTTTCTCAATAGTGGATTTTGATTTTGCAAGGGAGAAACAAGAACTGCAGATGTTGGTTTACAAAAAAAAATAGTTCTGGAGTTACTCATGAGATCAGGCAGCATCTCTGGGGAACATGAATGGGTGACACTTCATATCGGGACTCTTACTGAATAAAGGTCCTGACCCAAAATGTCTCCTATTCATTTTCTTCAAATGGGAGACTGGTTAGAGTTTGCCTATGAGGTTAGAGTAGACACAGTGGTGTCATGGTTCTGGGTTTAATTCACAAGTGATTTTGTAACCCCACACATACAGGAAGTATAAGCACAGTGATATTCTGATGTGCAATTCAGTCCGACACCGTTGCTCTGCCAGCTCCATTGCATCTGTCCTTACACTTTACAGATATGACCACCCATCTTGACACAAAACTTCACATCCTCTCCTTCCCATCCAGCTTCAATATTGTGCACCTCTTCAATGAGCTGAAGCTCGGTGGCACAGCGGTAGAGTTGCTGCCTTACAGCACTTGCAGTGCCAGAGACGGTGCAATGCACTTCAATCCCGACTACGGGTGCTGTCTGTGCGGAGTTTGTACGATCTCCCCATGACCATGTGGGTTTTCTCCGACATCTTCGGTCTCCTCCCAAACTCCAAAGACATACAGGTGTGTAGGTTAAATGGCCTGGACATTTAGAGACCTGAACCATTAAGGAGCTAAATACCAGCAATGAGATAAATACCAGGAGAGAAGTCCCAGCATAAGATTCTAGCAAGTGGTGGTTAAAGCAGTCTCCTCTGAATGGGTGAATCTCCGTGCAATTGAACAATGCAATGCAAAAATAACTTTAATGTCCTCAAAACAAGAAGCCCTGTCACGATGCCCTGCAGACCACTAAAATAAACTGTCACCGCTACAGTAATTGGAACAAGGGTAAATCTATTGATGTCATAATTACAACAGGTGAAGTGTGAGAAAAAAAACAAACTGCTAGAGGAACTCCATGGGTCAGAAGGTCATATGTGATGGGCCATTCGGCCCATCAAGTCTACTCAACCATTCTATCGTGGCTGATCTATAACTCCCTCCTAACCCCATTCTCTTTCCTTCTCCCCATAAACCCTCACACCCCTGACACCTCAGCGAGTCAGGCAGCATATACGGAGGGTAATGGACAGTTGACGTTGAAGTATGATCATAATCATACTTTATTAGCCAAGTATGTTTTGCAACATACGAGGAATTTGATTTGCCATACAGTCATACCAATAAAAAGCAACAGAACACAAAATACATTTTAACATAAACATCCTCCACAGTAACTCCTCCGCATTCCTCACTGTGATGGAAGGCGAAAAAAAAGTTAAATCTCTTCCCTTCTTTGTCCTCCTGCAGTCGGGGGACTCGAGCCTTTAGTTGACGGAGCAATCTTGGCTCCCGTAGCCAGTGGTTGGGGCGATCCAACTCCCGCATCGGGGTGATCTGACTCCTCTTATATGTTTCAATGAGATCACCTCTCATCCTTCTAAACTCCAGAATGTGCAAGCCCAGCTGCTCCATTCTCTCAGCATATGACAGTCCCGCCATCCCGGGAATTAACCTTCTAAACCTATGCTGCACTCTCAATAGCAAGAATGTCCTTCCTCAAATTAGGGGACAAAACTGCACACAATTCTCCAGGTGTGGTCTCACTAGGGCTCTGTACAACTGCAGAAGGACCTCTTTGCTCCTATCTTCGATTCCTCTTGTTATAAAGGCCAACATGCCATTCGCTTTCTTCACTGCCTGCTGTACCTGCATGCTTACTTTCATAGACTGATGTACAAGGACCCCCAGATCCCGTTGTACTTCCCCTTTTCCCAACTTGACGCCATTTAGGTAGTAATCTGCCTTCCTGTTTTTGCTACCAAAGTGGATAACCTCACATTTATCCACATTAAACTTAATCTGCCATGCATCTGCCCACTCCCCCAACTTGTCCAAGTCACCCTGCATTCTCATAGCATCCTCCTCACAGTTCACACTGCCACCCAGCTTTGTGTCATCTGCAAATTTGCTAATGTTACTTTGAATCCCTTCATCCAAATCATTGATGTATATTGTAAATAGCAGCGGTTCCAGCACCGAGCCTTGCGGTACCCCACTAGTCACTGCCTGCCATTCTGAAAGGGACCCGTTAATCCCTACTCTTTGTTTCCTGTCTGCCAATCACTTCTCTATCCATGTCAGCACTCTACCCCCATTACCATGTGCCCTAATTTTGCCCACTAATCTCCTATGTGGGAACTTATCAAATGCTTTCTGAAAGTCCAGGTACACTACATCCACTGGCTCTCCCTTGTCCATTTCAGAAGATTAGTCAAACATGATTTCCCCTTCCTAAATATATGCTGACTCGGACCGATCCTGTTACTGCTATCCAAATGTGCGGCTATCTCATCTTTTATAATTGACTCCAGCATCTTCCCCACCACTGATGTCAGGCTAACTGGTCTATAATTCTCCGTTTTCTCTCTCCCGCTTTTCTTAAAAAGCGGGATAACATTAGTTACCTTCCAATCCACAGGAACTGATCCTGAGTCTATAGAACATTGGAAAATTATCACCAAAGGCATCCACGATTTTTAGAGCCACTTCCTTAAGTACCCTGGGATGCAGACCATCAGGCCCTGGTGATTCCAAATATCAGTCTCTACCCGAGACTGCAAGCTCCTCGATGGTGAAATCCGCAGGCCACAGTTGGAACGTCGGTCCCAGGCAAGGAATCGCAAGCTCCAATGATAAGTCCACGGCCCCACGGTGGGGCTCAAAGTCAGTCTGTCTCGAGCAAGGCCGCCAGCACCACGATGTTCGGCCGCAGAGCGACCGGAGATACAATCCGGAAAACAATCGCATCTCCGGCAAAGAAAGGGATTGAAAAAAAATTCCCCCGATCCCCTCCCCCACCCACCACATAAAACAAACCAGAGAACATTAACACAAACTTTTTAAAACGCACTAACAATAACAAAAAAACACAAAAAGACAGACAGACGGTTGGCGAGGCTGCCATCACCGATGTCTTCAGACCTATTTAGCGGAGGGCTAGATACCTGGTAGAAAAAGGTGAGTGAAAGAGGTGGAGCAACTGCTGGCAAATGATAGGTGAATCCAGGTAATGGATTCCAGGAATCCAAGAGTTCCTTCTCTCCAGAGATGCTGCCTGACCGCTGAGTTACTTCAGCATTTTGTGTCTATCTGTGGATTGATTGTCAGATTGTCAGATGAGTCAGGTGGGGGAGCGAAGGGTAGAGATAGTCACAGCAGAGGGTAGAGCTGTGTAGATGAGAAGGGGCTGGGCAAGAGGGAGGAGAGGGTGGGGTTTACCTGAAATTGAAGAGTTCTATATTCATGCCATTGAGTTTAGGCTATCAGCTGCTGCAGTTAGGCAGCATGCTGGTGTCAGCAATCCATGGAACCAGAAGTCAAAGATAAACACAAACAGCTGGAGCAACACAGGGGGTCAACCAAAAGTCAATCCTTGTACCCTAGGGTACATTTGGTAGGGCCGTGACACCCTCTGAAAATATCTGACAACACACGAGATGGAGGGATCACGTGTGCCTCGCAGAAATGTAGTAACGGCCTCTGGTGGCTCACTGCAGGAATGGAAAACCTTCCTGTTGATATCAAGGAGTGAGATTATTAATGAGAGCACTGCTGGGCGCCCGCTGCAGTTATAGGAACCCAGCAATGATGATGGGCTCCAGTGCCTGAGTTACCACAAATCCCCAATGAAGATGAAATTGTTTCATGATGAATTCAGTGACTCAGTGACTGATTCAATGACGAAGAGAGCATCAGGACATGTGGCACAGATATGCTGCTGCTGCTGCTGCTGCTAGGAAGATCTTGTAGCAGGGAAGTTGCGAGGAAGTACAACCTTGACCTCCAGGCATGAGATCATAGTTGAAGATCTTCACACAGCATTTCACATTTCAGCTTTTCAGCTTTGGAAAATCTGAGTGTACAAGTACATTAGAGAGCTTCAAATAGGATGTGACATCTCTGACGCCAACGTGGCACGTGCCTCTTAACCTTTGGGCATGCTCTTGCCCAATGTTGATGTCCCCTACATGACCAGATATAGAGTCATAGAGTCATACAGCATGCAAACAGGCCATTTGGCCCAACTTGCCCATGACAACCAAGATGCCCCATCAACTCTATTCCCACCTGCATGTGTTTGGCCCATATCCTTTCCAATCCATGTACCTGTCCAAATGTCTTTTAAATGTTGTCATAGTTCCTGCCTCGGCTACCTCCTCTGGCAGCTCATTCAATATACCAACCACCGCCAGTATGAAACCGTTGCCCCAGAGGTTCTTACCTGACCTTAAACATTCTGGTTCTTTATTCCCTGACTCTGGGTACAATATTGTGTGCATTTAACCCTTCTATTTCCCTCATAATTTTATACACCTCCATAAGATCACCTCCCTCATTGTCCTGTGCTCCAAAAAATAAAGTGCTAGCCTGCCCAAAATGTCCCAACAAACTTAGGACTTCAAGTCCTGGCAACATCCTCGTAAATCCTCTCTGAATTCTTTCCAGCTTAACAACGACATTTCTATAGTGTCCTTGTATTTGGAACACAATGCTCCAAATGTGGCCATGCCAATTTCTTATACCTCAAAATGTCTCCAATAAGGGAATACAGTCATTGAGGCACTCACTGACGAGCACTTCAACAACTAAATACAACAGAATACTCTTGATAGTTTTGGTACACTTTGTGGACTATTTTGTCCTGAGGAATATGAGGTGCTGTTCCTCCAATTTGTGCTGGGCCTCACTCTGACAATGGAGAAGGCCCAGGACAGAAAAACCAGATTGGGAATGGGAGGGGGAGTTAAAGTGTTGAGCAACCGAAAGATCAGGTAGGTTAAGGCGTCTGAGCGGAGGTGTTCAGTGAAACGATCGCCGAGCCTGCGCTTGGTATCACTGATATACAGGAGTTGACACCTGGAAAAGCGGATACAGTAGATGTTGGAGGAGGTGCAAGTGATCCTCTGCCTCACCTGAAAAGACTGTTGGGGTCCTTGGATGAAACCAAGCGGGGAGGTAAAGGGACAGGTGTTGCATCTCCTGTGGAAGCAGAAAGAGGTGCAGATGGGAAGATGAGGCCAGTAGTGGGATCCCGTTGGAGGTGGCAAAAACGTTGGAGGATTATATGCTGCATGCGACGGCTGATGGGGTGGAAGGTGAGGACAAGGGCCTTGTTATGAATGGGAGGAGGGGGAGCAAGAGCGGAGCTGCGGGATATCGAGGAGACCCTAGTGCGAGCCTCATCTATAATGGAAGAGCAGAAGCCCCGTTCCCTAAAGAATGAGGACATCTCCGATGCCCTGGTATGGAACACCTCATCCTGGATGCTGATGCGGCGTAAACTGAGGAATTGGGAGTAGGAGATAGAGTCTTTACAGGAAGCAAGGTGGGAAGAAGTGTAATATAGTTAGCTATGGGAGTCAGTGGGTCTGTAGTAGATGTCGGTCAATAGTCTGTTTCGTGTGATGGAGACGGTGAGATCTAGAAACAGTAGGGAGATGTCAGAGATGGTCCAAGTGAATTTGAGGGCAGGATGGAAATTAGTCATGAAGTTGATGAAGTCAGTGAGTTCTGCATGAGTGCAGGAGGTAGCACCGATGCAGTTGTCAATGTGGCGGAGGGGTAGAGTTCGGGGATAGGGCCAGTGTACGTCTGGAACAGGGATTGTTTGATGTAATGTACAAAGAGGCAGGCATAGCTGGGGCCCATGCGAGTGCCCATAGCTACGCCTTGGATTTGGAAGAAGTGGGAGGAGTTGAAGGAGAAGTTGTTGAGGGTAAGGCCCAGCTCTGCTAGGCGGAGGAGAGTATTAGTAGATGGAAATTGGCTGGTTCTATGGTCGAGAAAGAAATTGAGGACTTTAAGACCTTCCTGGTGTGGGATGGATGTGTAGAGTGACTGGACATCCATCGTAAAGATGAGGGAGTGGGGGCCTGGAAAACGGAAGTCATTGAGGAGACGAAGAGAGTGTGCGGTATCTTGGACATAGCTAGGGAGGGATTGGAGTCAAGGAATGTGGAAATTAATTTGGTGGGACATGAACAAGCAAAAACAATGGGTCTGCTAAGATAGTTCTGTTGGTGGATTTTAGGGAGAAGATAAAATCGGGCCGTGCAGGGCTGGGGAATGATGCTTGGAGGCTTTAGAGAGCAGAGAGCCAAAAGTAATACAATCAGAAATGGTGTGAGATATTAAGGTCGAGTGTTCATCTGTGGGGTCATGGTGCAAGGATAAGTAGGAGGAGGTGTCTGAGAGTTGCCGTGTGGCCTCAGTCCGGTAGAGGTCAGCGCACCAGACTACCACGGCACCATCCTTGTCGGCAGCTTTGATTATCCAGTCGGTGTTGCTGCAGAGTGAGCGGAGTTTGCACGTTCTCCCTGTGACCTGCGTGGGTTTTCTCCTAGACCTTTGGTTTCCTCCCACACTCCAAACACCTTCAGGTTTAAAAGTAAAGTAAACTAAAGTATCCTTTATTGTCATTCAGACCTTTCGGTCTGAACAAAATTTCGTTCCTGGCAGTCATACATTTAATAAATTAACAAAACACAATAAACACAAATTCACATCCACCACAGTGAGTTCACCAAGCACCTCCTCACTGTGGTGGAAGGCAAACGTCTTAAGTCCTTGTGTCTTCCCTCCTTGTAGGTAGATTGATTTGGTAATTGTAAAAATTATTCCTAGTGTGTGTAGGATAGTGTTAATGTGCAGGGATCGCTGGTCAGCCTGGACCTGGTGGGCCGAAGGGCCTGTTTCCATGTTGTATCTCTAAACTAAACTAAAATGACATGATGGGATTAATCCCAGATTATCAAGAGAGACAAAAGAGTATATGTGGGAGCCTTGAAGAAGATTGTTCCATTTTCTGTAGCCACAGGTGAGGTCCCGGATGATGAGAGTAGTTAATGTCGCTCCTTCATTTAAGAAGGGAAGTAGAAAGAATCCAGCAGCCTATAGACCTGTGAGTTTCACGTTAGTGTTAGGGGAAACAATTGATAGAGGAGTTTTTGAGAAAGGATATGCTCTCGTTTGGAAGAGAATGCATGATTAAGGACAGTAAGCATGGCATTGTACATGGCAGGTCTGGCTTTTCTAACTTGATTGAGATGTTTGAAGAAGTGTTTGATGAGGGTACAGTGGTAGATGGTGTCTACATGGATATTAGAAAGGCATTTGATAAAGTCCCCCCTGGTAGGTTGATCCAGAAGATTTAGATGCATGTATGGATTCAGGACTGGTTTACTGATAGAAGACAGACGGTCATGGTGGAAAGATCATATTCAGACTGGATGTCTGTGATCAGTGGCGTTCCGCAGGGATCTGTGCTGGGACTGCTGCTCTTTGAGATATATATATATATAAATGAATTGGATGTAAACATCCTTCGCTCCATAGATGCTGCTGCACACGCTGAGTTTCTCCAGCACTTTTGTCTACCTTGGATGTAAACATAGATGGGTTGGTCAGTAGATCTGCATAAGGCATCAAGATTGCTGGGGTCATTGCGAGGAAGGCTGTCAATGTACACAGTGAGATATAGATCAGGTACAGGAATGGGTGGAGAAATGGCATATGGAGTTTAATCTGAGCAAGTATGAGGTGCGGCACTTTGGCAGGTCAAATTTAAGGGGAGCATACAGTGTACAATTCATGGCATGACCCTTAACAGCAATGATACACACAAGGATCTTGGGGTCCATGTCCGTAACTCCCTGAAAGTGGCAGCACATGTAGATAAAGTGATATAGATGGAGCATGGTATGCTTGCATTCGTAGGTCTGGACATTGCGTATGTCACAAAGTCATGAGTATGTCACAAAGGCACTCCAAATGGACCGTATTCAGTACCTGGAGCAGCAGCTCGATGACCTCCGGCTGGTCAGGGAGAGTGAGGAAGCCATAGAGAGGAGCTACTGACAGGTGGTCACTCCAAAACCACAGGAGGCAGAAAAGTGGGTCACGGTTAGGAGAGGCAAGGGGCAGAGGCAGGGACTAGAGAGTGCCCCGGTGGCTGTACACCTTGGCAATAAGTACTCCTGTTTGAGTACTGTTGGGGGGCACAGCCTACCTGGGGGTAGCAACAGCGACCGGGCCTCCGGTACAAAGACTGGCCCTGTTGCTCAGAAGGGTAAGGAAAAGAAGAGGAGGGCAGCAGTAATAGGGGACTCTATAGTTAGGGGGTCAGATAGGCGATTCTGTGGACGCAGTCAGGAGACCCGGATGGTAGTTTGCCTCCCTGATGCCAGGGTCCGGGATGTGACTGAACGTGTCCAAGATATCTTGAAATGGGAGGGAGAGGAGCCAGAGGTTGCGGTACATATAGGTACCAATGACATAGGTAGAAAAAGAGAGGAGGTCCTGAAAGGAGAATTTAGGGAGTTAGGAAGAGTGTTAAGGAGAAGGATCGCAAAGGTAACAATCTCAGGATTACTGCCTGTGCCACGCGACAGTGAGAGTAGGAATGGAGCAAGGTGGAGGATAAATATGTGGCTAAATGACTGTTGCAGAGCACAGAGATTCAAGTTTCTGGATCATTGGGACCTCTTTTGGGGAAGGTGTGACCTGTACAAAAAGGACGGGTTGCACTTGAACCCGAGGGGAACCATTATCCTGGCGGGGAGATTTGCAAAGGCTACTGGGGAGACTTTAAACTAGCTCGGTTGGGGGGAGGGACTCAAATAGAGAAGGCAAGTAGTCCGTTTTTGAGGCAGGAGGCAGAGAAGAGAAGCAGTCAGACGCAACACGTAGGGAGGAAAGAAGAAAAAAATAACAAACGGAGAATAAGAAGTGGAGGGTTTCTTAAATGTGTGAGCAGAGAGACAGAGGGGTGTAGAATGAGGATAGGAGCAATAGGTAGCAAGGTGAAAAGTGGCAGGCAGACAAATCCATGGCAAAAATCTAAAAGGGCCACTTTTCAACATAATTGTAAAAGGGCCAAGAGTGTTGTAAAAACAAGCCTGAAGGCTTTGTGTCTCAATGCGAGGAGCATTCGTAATAAGGCGGATGAGTTGAATGTGCAGATAGCTATTAATAATTATGATATAGTTGGGATCACGGAGACATGGCTCCAGGGTGACCAAGGCTGGGAGCTGAACATCCAGGGATATTCAATATTCAGGAGGGATAGACAGAGAGGAAAAGGAGGTGGGGTAGCGTTGCTGGTTAGAGAGGAGATTAACGCAATAGAAAGGAATGACATTAGCTTGGAGGATGTGGATCGATATGGGTGGATCTGCAAAACACTAAGGGGCAGAAAACGCTAGTGGGTGTTGTGTACAGGCCACCTAACAGTAGTAGTGGAGTTGGGGATGGCATCAAATAGGAAATTAGAAATGCGTGCAACGAAGGTAAAACCGTTATAATTGGTGACTTCAATCTACATATAGATTGGGTGAATCAAATTGGCAGGGGTGCTGAGGAAGAGGATTTCTTGGAATGTATGTGGGATCGTTTTCTAAACCAACATGTGGAGGAACCAACGAGAGAGCAGGCTATTCTAGACTGGATATTGAGTAATGAGGAAGGGTTAGTTAGCAGCCTTGTTGTGCGTGGCCCCTTGGGCAAGAGTGACCATAATATGGTTGAGTTCTTCATTAGGATGGAGAGTGTCATTGTTAATTCAGAAACACGGGTCCTGAACTTAAAGAAAGGTAACTTTGAGGGTATGAGACGTGAATTGGCCAAGATGAACTGGCAATTGATTCTTGAACGGTTGACGGTGGATATGCAATGGAAGGCATTTAAAGACTGCATGGATGAACTACAACAATTGTTCATCCCAGTATGGCAAAAGAATAAATCAGGGAAGGTGGCGCATCCGTGGATAACGAGGGAAATCAGGGATAGTATCAAAGAAAAAGATGAAGCGTACAAATTAGCCAGAAAAAGCAGCCTACCAGGGAACTGGGAGAAATTCAGAGACCAACAGAGGACAAAGGGCTTAATTAGCAAAGGGAAAATGGAGTATGAAAGAAAACTGGCAGGAAACATAAAAACTGACTGCAAAAGTTTTTATCGATATGCAGTCAGAAACGGGTGAATTGATCATTGGGAACAAGGACATGGCAGACCAATTGAATAACTACTTTGGTTCTGTCTTCACTAAGAAAGACATAAATAATTTGCCGGAAATAGCAGGGGATCGCGGGTCAAATGAGATGGAGGAATTGAGTGAAATCCAGGTTAGCCGGAAAGTGGTGTTAGGTAAATTGAATGGATTAAAGGCCGATAAATCCCCAAGGCCAGATAGGCTGCATCCCAGGGTACTTAAGGAAGTAGCCCCAGAAATAACAGATGCCTTAGTGATAATTTTTCAAAACTCTTTAGATTCTGGAGTAGTTCCTGAGGATTGGAGGGTAGCTAATGTAACCCCACTTTTTAAAAAGGGAGGGAGAGAGAAAATGGGGAATTACAGACCAGTTAGTCTAACATCGGTAGTGGGGAAACTGCTAGAGTCAGTTATTAAAGATGGGATAGCAGCGCATTTGGAAAGTGGTGAAATCATTGGACAAAGTCAGCATGGATTTACGAAGGGTAAATCATGTCTGACGAATCTTATTGAATTTTTTGAGGATGTAACTAGTAGAGTGGATAAGGGAGAAGCAGTGGATGTGTTATATCTGGACTTTCAGAAGGCTTTCGTCAAGTTCCCACACAAGAGATTGGTATACAAACTTAAAGCACACGGTATTGGTGGTTCAGTATTGATGTGGATAGAGAACTGGCTGGCAGAAAGGAAGCAAAGAGTAGGAGTGAACGGGTCCTTTTCAGGATGGCAGGCAGTGACTAGTGAGGTGCCGCAAAGCTCAGTGCTGGGACCCCAGCTATTTACAATATATATTAATGATTTGGATGAGGGAATTAAATGCAACATCTCGAAGTTTGCGGATGACACGAAGCTGGGGGGCAGTGTTAGCTGCAGGATGACTTGGATAGACTGGGTGAGTGGGAAAATGCATGGCAGGTGCAGTATAATGTGGATAAATGTGAGGTTATCCACTTTGGTGGGAAAAACAGGAAGGTAGACTATTATTTGAATGGTGACCGATTAGGAAAAGGGGAGATGCAGTGAGACCTGGGTGTCATGGTACACCAGTCATTGAAAGTAGGCATGCAGGTGCAGCAGGCTGTGAAGAAAGTGAATGGTATGTTGGCATTCATAGCAAAAGGATTTGAGTACAAGAGCAGGGAGGTTCTACTGCAGTTGTACAGGGTCTTGGTGAGGCCACACCTGGAGTATTGCGTACAGTTTTGGTCTCCTAATCTGAGGAAAGACATTCTTGCCATAGAGGGAGTACAGAGAAGGTTCACCAGACTGATTCCTGGGATGGCACGACTTCCATATGAAGAAAGACTGGATAGACTCGGCTTGTACTGGCTGGAATTTAGAAGATGGAGGGGTGATCTCATAGAGACTTACAAAATTCTTAAGGGGTTGGACAGGCTAGATGCAGGAAGATTGTTCCCGATGTTGGGGAAGTCCAGGACAAGGGGTCACAGTTTAAGGATAACGGGGAGGTCTTTTAGGACCGAGATGAGAAAATCGTTTTTCACACAGAGAGTGGTGAATCTGTGGAATTCTCTGCCACAGAAGTTAGTTGAGGCCAGTTTGTTGGCCATATTTAAGAGGGAGTTGGATGTGGCCCTTGTGGCTGAAGGGATCAGGGGGTATGGAGAGAAGGCAGGTACAGGATACTGAGTTGGATGATCAGCCATGAGCATATTGAATGGCGGTGCAGGCTCGAAGGGCCGAATGGCCTGTTCCTGCACCTATTTTCTATGTTTCTATGTTTCTATGATGCAACTTTATAGTGCTTTGGTTAGGCCACGTTTGGAGACATTGTGGGCTGAAGGGCCTGTTATTCTGCTGTACTGAACTATGTTCTATGTTCTAGTCTCCCAATATGAGCAGAATGACTCCCTAAATAATGAGCAAAATATCAAAGCAACATAACCTGCTATTAAGATAAGGACCAGATGCTGGGGTAACTCTGGAGAGTAGGAATGGATGATGTTTCAGGTCGAGAGCCTTCTTCAGACCTGCTCTTGGTTTGATTGTGACTGTTATAGCAGCAGTTGGTTGCAACTTTGATTCCAATTTATGTTGGAAGGGTAGAAACGAGTAGGGCAAGAATCATGCTGCTTTTAGCAGCCTCTCTTGCAGTATGCCACGATACATATAGGGATTTCTGATGGTCGCTACTTTACCCAGCATTGACCACTGGATCATTTACACTGGATGAAATCGATTTTCTATATGAGCATGAAAAAAGGTGCCATCTGATTCATATTCCAGCCTATAGAATGTTGTCATTTCAAGTGTAAATAAATCCACAAAGAGAGGATGCAAAACATCAAAACAGCTGTCAAAAATATCTTCGATTTATTAAAATTTTACAATTAGATGCCATCACTTATGAAAGTATATAAAGAGTCTTCCGTCATTACAAAAATGTAAATTTGAAATCCAGGTCACCAACAAAGGGAAAAAAAACCAGGGCTATTCTATCAGTTAGAATCTATAATAAAAAGAGCCTGCATATAAAAAGCAATTCAGAGAAAGCTTTGAAGGTTTCCTTTCAAAGCAGCTCAACTTTATAGAGTATCAGGGGATTTGTGTTATTAATTGAAGTTAATTTTCTAGGATATCAGTTTTCTGGGCACGTGGGAAAGATTGATAACCTCTTCAAATCTCAAGAGTGCTGAAAAATGACACTGTTCCATCACTGAATGCCTTTACTGTTATCATCACAAATCAAATTATAAACATTGGGACAACCTTTGCAAAATCTGGCTTCGTGCGATTTCCATAAGATTAATTAGGCGGCCAAAATGAAGGTGGGAAAATAAGGGGGCAATTCATTGCTAAGAGAATGGGAAGTCAGTTCAACAATGGGTAATTAGTGTGGGCAATAGATTCTCAAAGGCACAGAGGACACCGGACCCTGTTTCTCTCTGATGTTTAGCACTGTATCGGGAACCCCACATTTAATTAGTGCACTTTGATACCCACAGGAGCTTTAAGCTCCTGGGCATGCTAAACACTGACTGACACCAAGAGCTTCTGCCTTCTTCCAGTCTAATTAGAAACACAATGAGCTGCAAAAAAAAAAAATGTTTTACCCAAAGACTTTCAAGAGATACTGGCAAGAAACAATCATCTATTTTATAGAGTGCTGGCTTTTTATTTAATATTTTGTACGATATGCCCACTGACATAAACACGTTGATCAATATGTGCCATTTTTCCTAAGTAAACATGCTTATAGAGTAGATTTATATCAAGAAAGAATGTGATCAAGAGAAAGTGCATTCCCCGGAGAAATCATTTTAAAATTAGTCTCATTATTTGAAATAAATTGACGTGCTATATTTCCAATTTGTTGTAGAAATTATGCTGATGACATAACTTAGCACAAGGGCATTATGTGGATGATGAACTATTCAGATACAAATAAAAAAAAGGTTATTAAAATAGGATGGACAGAATTAAAAGATCAAACTCTTTATATGTGAGATGTTCACAAGAAAAGTGATGACAATATTTCATGTGAAATTACAAATAAGTTAAAATGTTTATCTAATGCGACACAGAGGCGCAGCGGTAGAGCTACTGCCTTACAGCGCCAGAGACAAAGGTTCAATCCTGAACTAGGGTGCTGGCTGTATGGAGTTTGTACGTTCTCCCCGAGACCTGCGTGAGTTTTGCTCCGAGATCTTCGGTTTCCTCCCACACTCCAAAGACGTACAGGTTTGCAGGTTAACTGGCTTGGTATAAATGTAAATTGTCCCCAGTGTGTGTAGGATAGTGTTAGTGTGCGGAGATCGCTGGTCGGCGTGGACTCGGTGGGCCGAAGGGACTGTTTCCATGCTGCATCCCTAAACTAATCTAAACTGATCCCAAAAGTAAAACCTCAAAGCACAACGTCATAACTTCAACACCACGCATTGACAAATGTATCCATGGGAAAGTTACCATTTGATCTGTGCACATAGGCCACTGATAAATTACTCAGGCCTTTTGTTCAATTCCTACAATAATGTAGGGTGGCACAGTGGCGCAGCGGTAGAGTTGCTGCCTTACAGCACCAGAGTCCTGGGTACAATCGTGACTGCAGGTCCTGTTGGAGTTTGCACGTTCTCCCCATGACCTACGTGGGTTTTCTCCGGGATCTCCGGTTTCCTCCCACACTCACAAACGTTTGTCGGATACATGGCTTGGTATGATTATAAATTGTCCTCAGTATGTGCAAATAGTGATAATGTGCGTGGATCCCTGATCGGCACGGGCTCAGTGGGCCGAAGGACCTGTTTACACACTGTATCTCTAAACTAAACTTCTCTAAACTAAACTAAACTAAACTAAATATCTTTCCCTGACACATTCTTACAATTTCACAAACTCCTTCTTGATAATTGTTTAACGCATGCTTCTTAATTATTTGTGGAATTCCCTGCCACAGTGGGCAGTGGAGGCCAAGTCACTGGATGGATTTAAGAGAGAGTTAGATAGAGCTCTAGGGGCTAGTGGAGTCAAGGGATATGGGGAGAAGGCAGGCACGGGTTATTGATTGGGGACAATCAGCCATGATCACAATGAATGGCGGTGCTGGCTCGAAGGGCCAAATGGCTTCCTCCTGCACCTACTTTCTATTTTTCTATGTTTCTATGTTTAATGGAAAAAATAGAGGCCAGATAAAATGGCAAGTGCACCATGGCGTAGCAGTTAAATTAATGCATTAGTATCTAGAAATCTGAACTATTCATTCAGAGATATAACCAAAATCTCACTCTCTCAAGTAACTAAATACAAATGGAAATAATGAAAAATAGTATGACTGGTAAATGCAATTCTCCAGTTACTTTACTTATCATCTGATGAAGCTAAACATGATGATTATAGATGGGGACAATTGTAATGGTTAAATTGGAGGAGTTAAGACAATGTCAGGTGTCTTTATTCTAATCTGCTTCAGGTACATAAGAATGAGGATCATATCCAGTTTAGGACCCAGTGAATATATTTCCACAATATGGAACCCAAATTTACAGGAACGTGTAAAAAATGTGATGTTGAATAAATCATTGCTATTAGTGAATTCTAACAATCATCATAAATAGATCTGTTATTCTACCATTTGTCATTTGATGTTGGAGTTTCAAGGCAATTAGGTCATTTCACAAAAAGATACAAAACCATTATGTTTTGCAGAACTATATCTTGAGGAAGGTGTTTGTTGTGGGCAAGTCGTAACAGTTAGAAAGGTTTAAGTGTTAAGTACGTTATTCTTCTAAATTAACTGTATGAAATGGTCTTGATATTTAGAGTAATGTCCAAAACGTTAATTACAAATTTGCAATTAATATACCCAAAATGGCAGAGTGTAAGATCAGTTTACTACATGTCGCATTCGATTATGAGGAATGTGCAGCACAAAATCACAGTCATCAGCCAAATGTTTAGTATGTCTCCCCTGACTCTTAGTCTGAAGCAGGACGGCATGGTGGCGCAGCGGTAGAGTTCTGCCGTACATAGTGTAGGATAGTGTTAATGTGCGGGGATTGCTGGTCGGTGTGGACTCGATGGGCCGAACGGCCTGTTTCTGCACTATATCTTTAAACTAAAAAAAAGGTTTCGACCCGAAATGTCACCCCTTCCTTTTCGCCAGAGATGCTGTCTAACCCGCTGACTTATTTACTCCTGGTTGTTTTGTCTATCTTTGGTTAGTATGTAAGATCCACACAAGTCTTCTCCCACCAGAAGGTCAAATGCAATACCATACCATACAATGTATAATGTTTTTCACGAACTCTTGATGTTCTAAAACATTGTATGGTAAATAAATTACTTCAAAACTACTAATGTGATGTGAGAAAAGTAGCATCCAAAGAAAGTGCCTTTGAAGACGTAATCTCTTTTTTTGTGATATTATTTGAGAAATCGATATTGGTCTGAATGCTGGGGCTCATCTTTATGGTAGAACAATAGGTGAGTTTTTGCATCCTCCTGAGAGAACTGGTCCATGGATGGGAGTCAGAATTGCCTTGCATTGATTTATAGAATCGAGTGGAAATCTGAAACCCAGCTTCAACAAAGAAATGCAAACAATCCCAACTCAAAAATTCAAATCGACGGGTACAGGAACCAAATAGATGTAAAAAGATGGATCACCAGTTGCATTCACTGAGATCTAAGATGAATGCGTTAGACAGACATTAAGGTGCTGCAGCTTCTAATGAGAAGAACTTTGATATGAAGTCATTTTGGTCAATCTGTTTAATTATTTGGCACAAAATGCAGGCAGCACAGTCTTGCTATATTAATAAGATCTGTAAAAGATTGCATCATATTTATATTATAAATGCATCCCTCAAAAAGTAGAGACATTAATAAATTAGTGTTATTCCTATCAATAATTAGGGCTGCCTTATAAAAAGTCCCCTGGCTATCTCCCAAGGAGCTTGTTTTTCATCTTTTTCATAAAGGAGAGAAGGACAACCAGGATTTTTTAAATTCATGCACATTTGGCTATGCACATTAACATTTTCTCTGAGTTGCGAAGCTTTAAATGCTTTAAATGTTATTAATATCCTATGGGTCTATCACTATTTTTTGGGAACAGGAGATGTTTAATGATTTGTCAAAGTATTTCTTGTGCCAAGCTGACATGTCGACTAATCTTGTGACACTTTTATACAGAACTACAATCCTCAGAGGAGCTCCAGGTACATCTTTCTCTTTAAATCAATGCATAAGCCTTCGTTAATATAAAACCGAACAAAACAAGAATGACTTTGGCACAGGGCTATATTCACCAGCCCACATTTTCAAATTGCATATGTTTTTCTGCAACAAAGTCCACCACAGATTAGAGTCCTTCAATAGAAGTGAAAAAGGACCACTATGTATCTTACCATGGAGATGAACACAGGGGTTCATTTTCCAAGTTCTCATTGCAGAGACAACAAATGTTCTCCCGTTTTTCCACATACCACCAAATCAGGTTGGCAAGATTATTCTATCCATAAATATTATTGAATTGAAATTAATGGTTAGGGAACTTTTATATGTAGTTGACTTACAAAGTTCATTACCATTCATGGAAGCTCACAGAACAACTTCTAGTCCTTATTGTTATATGAGGTTAGTCAGATTAAATTATGTTTGTAGGATATAACAGGTGAGCTAAACGTCTAAAGAAATCATCGGGATATAATGTAAACCATTACCATTATTGTTTAATAAATTATTATCACAAAATGCATTCTTGTTCAGTATCACTAAACGCATTGTACAGTCACCTGAATATGATATACTCTGCCTCTGAAATTTTCCGTTGACTAAAATACATGGAACACCATCAAGGGGTGACAATTATATTCCAAATAAATATTTTACATCATATTTACTGACAATTTTCACAGTAATATGAAATAACATCAGAATTTGGTTAATCAATGTCAAAAAAGCACTCCTAACTTTTAATTATTTTGCTCAGTTAACTGGAAAGGATAAACCTGAAGTCTGAAGTAGGGTCTCAACATGAAACATTGCCTATGATGCAGGAGACGTTGAGTAGGCTGGGACTCTATTCCTTGGAGCGCAGAAGGATGAGGGGGAATCTTATAGAGGTGTACAAAATCATGAGAGGAATAGATCGGGTAGATGCACAGGGTCTCTTGCCTAGAATAGGGGAATCGAGGACCAGAGGACATAGGTTTAAGGTGAAGGGGAAAAGATTTAATAGGAATCTGAGGGGTAACCTTTTCACACAAAGGGTGATGGGTGTATGGAACAAGCTGCCAGATGAGGTAGTTGAGGCTGGGACTATCCCATCGTTTAAGAGACAGTTAGACAGGTACATGGATAGGACAGGTTTGGAGAGATGTGGACCAAGCGCAGGCAGGTGGGACTAGTGTAGCTGGGACACACCGTATCACTCTATGACTCTATGATTCTATTCCTTTTCTCCAGAGATGCTGTCTGACCCGCTGAGTTACTCCAGCGTTTTGTGTCTAACTTTGGTTTAAATCATCATCAGCAGTTCCTTCCTATGCAGGATAAACCAATTAAGCTAGTTACAATAATCCCTTGGTTTGGAAAGTATCTTGAAGATGATGAAATTTGAAACCAGTGTCAAAAAGCAAAATAGCATGTAGAGTTAGAAATTCTCCAGTGACTGGATTAGCAGGTGAAGTGTGTTTTGCTCACCGGGCTAATAAATATTCTGGCTTTGCACCAGTTTGCACCACACTCTATTCTTTCTTTATTCAGGGAAAGGTGGATGTCTTACACCCAAAATGTATTAAAACAATAAATAGTTGTGATACCAGTGCAGGTTTGATACATCAGTGAAGTAGAGGATTCTCACAACAATTGATTTTGTTCTCAGATTGATGTCCGTGTTGGAAAAGCTGCTGGTCATGTTGCTTTTGCAGTGGTGATGCCCTCACACAACTGTTAAGCGACAGGAAACAAAGATTAGGAAAAAATGAGAAACATTTAGGTTCAGAGGCTGTGGTTAGTGAAGTGCTGTAAAATTGTACTAGATCCCGAGCTAATCACAATCTCTGTCAAGGACTTGGCTGAGGAGACCAAGTGTAATATTTCCAAGTTGCTGATGATACTAAAGTTGGATGTCAATGTGGAGAGGAAGAGAATGCTGAGAGGTTTCAGAGATATATAGAATGGCGAAGTGAATGAATGAATGAATGAATGATTAAGTTTCTAACCGGTCAACCTCCCTTGGGCCATGCAGGTCAACTGTCCTTGGCCCAGGCCGGACCCACGGCAAATAGGAGCCCAATCTGCACCTCTCCCTCAACTTCAGGGATGGCCGCTTTTCATGGCCATTCGTCATTGCTGACGTTTCCCAGCCGCTGCTGGGCGCGGACTTCCTACAATCCCTGCTGGTGGATGTCAAGCACCAGCGTCTGGTGCTAGACAGCTGCTACCCGGCCAAGGTAGACGCCGTGCGCCAGTTTCCACGACCGGCCACCGTGAGGGGCCTCCAGGAACATGACAATAAACTCTTTTAACTTTGACTTGACTTTGACTTGGTGCACTCTATAACATTGGAGCCTGTTTCCCTCCGCGTGGGCAACCCGGTCGTGCTGCCTGATGGGCCCCGTGGATGCTACATTCTCACATGTACTGGCCGACTTCCCTGAAATCCTCGACCCGCAGTTCCGCTCCTCCGCCCCAAAACACGGGATGGAGCATCACATTCCGACTACTAGCCCGCCCCTGCACGCCTGGGCACGGCGTCTTCTACCGAACAAACTCCGTCTAGCTCGGGAGGAGTTCCGCCTTATGGAGTCGCTGGGTATCATGCGCCACTCAGACAGCCCGTGGGCATCCCCGCTCCGTATGGTCCCCAAGGCGGATGGTGGCTGGTGCCTTGCGGAGACTATCGTCTGCTTAATAATGCCACCATCGCTGACAGGTACCCGGTCCCGCACGTTCAATATTCCAGTGCGCACCTCGCCGGGGCTGCGGTGTTCTCCAAGGTCGACCTGGTGCGTGGATACAATCAAATTCCCGTCCACCATGATGACGTGCCCAAGACAGCAATCATAACACCATTTGGCCTTTTCGAGTTCCTGCCCATGCCCTTCAGGCTTAAGAATGCTGCTCAGGCCTTTCAGCGACTTATGGACTGCGTGTGCCATGGCCGGGACTTTGTGTTTGTGTACCTCAATGACATTTTGCTGGCAAGGCGCTCGCGGCAGGTGCATTGTACCCAACTCCGCCAGCTATGCCAGCGCCTCACCGATCATGGGCTGGCCATCAATGTAGCCAAATGCTGTTTCGTGGTGACACCAATTGATTTCCTGGGCCACCACGTAACTCCATAGGGTGTGGTGCTGCTCCCGGCCAATGTAGACGCCGTGCGACAGTTTCCACGACCGGCCACCATGACGGGCCTCCAGGAATTTGTCGGTGGCCTTCTACCTCCGTTTTGTACCGTCCGTGGCCAGGATCATGCGCCCGCTGTTTCACCTCATGGCGGGCAAATGGAAGGAGGTCGAATGGACTGACGAAGCGGTGGCGGCGTTCCACCAGGCCAAGGAGGCCCTGGCTAGGGCCATGATGCTCGTGCACCCACTGGCGGATGCACCAATCGGGCTGACGGTCGGCGCTTCCGATGTAGCGGTTGGAGCAGTGCTAGAGCAGCTGATCGTCGGGCATTGCTGGCCTCTGGCCTTCTTCAGCAGGCACCTTCACGGCACACAGCGGCACCACAGTGCCTTCAACTGCGGGCTCCTCGATCTTTACCTCAGCGTGCGCCGCTTCCGTTATTTTTTGGAGGGGCAGACATTTACAGCTTCCACAGACCACGAGCCCCTCACCTTTGCATTTGCCAAAGTTTACGACCTGTGGTCCACTCGTCAGCAGCGGCAGTTGGCATTCGTCTCGCATTACACGACCTCCATTCGTTTCATCGAGGGCAAAGACAACAGAGTAGCCAACGCCTTTTTCCGTCCTGCGGCCAATGCCGTTTTGCAGGCATTGACCACTCAGCCCTGGCTGTTGCCCAGCTGACGGATCAGGAGATGTCCGCCTATCGTACTGCAGTTTCAGGCCTGTGGTTGGAGGACGTTCCATGTGTCCCCGGGGGTGCGAGGCTGCTGTGCGTTGCCTGGTGGCGCAGAGTGTTCAAGCTGCTCCACGGCCTGGCCCACCCTTCTATTCGGGCGACGACTGTCCTCGTGGCTTCCCGTTTCATGTGGCACAGGTTGCGCAAGCAGGTTGGACATTGGGCGCGCACCTACATCCCTCGCCAAACTACCAAGGTACAGCAGCATGTGCAGGCACCGGTCCAGGAGTTCTGCCAGCGGTTTGACCATATCCACGTGGTCATCGTGGGGCCGCTGCCGCCTTCTCGGGGTTTCACCCACCTCCTGACCGTGGTCGACCGTTTCACGCGGTGGCTGGAAGCGGTTCCATTGGCAGACACCTCTGCGGCCACTTGTGCGCGTGCTTTGGCGGCACGCTGGATTGCCCGATTCGGAGTGCCGCTGGACATTACGTCCGACCGGGGGCCTCAGTTCACATATGAACCATGGCCAGCCATAGCCCGCCTCCTCGGGGTTAACCTGCACCGCACCATGGCGTATCATCCGCTGGCGAACGGCCTGGTGGAACGTTTCCACCGGCAACTCAAGGCTGCCCTGAAGGCTCGGCTCATGGACCCGGACTGGGTCGACGCATTGCCGTGGGTTTTAGCTGGGTGTCCGCACCGCGCCCAAAGAGGACTTGGCCACCTCCTCAGCTGAGTTGGTGTATGGGCCCCTGATAGTGCCCGGCGAGTTCATCCCACTCAGCGCCCCTTCAGCGGCCGTACGAAGTCCATTCAAGGTCCTCGAGCGTGGACCTTCCACATTCGTTTTGGACATGGGGAGTCGTCGTGGGACGGTCTCCGTTGCACATGTGGACATCAGCCAGCCGGAGCTCCTTGCGCAGCCTCGCCCTCAGGGTCGGCTTATGTTCCGGCCCCATCCACAAGCGCCTGCACCACCATCTTCACCTGGCAGTGTGTCTCCGGTTCCTGTGCCTGCCATGGTGCACACATGGGCTGGTCGTATCGTACGTCCCCTGGTCCGTTTCATGCCTCCGGGTCTTGGGGTGAGTTCTGTGGCAGTTCCTGGGAAGTAGGCTACTCCCTGGTTCACCCCCCTCGGCACTTAATGGACTGGCCGGGGGCTGGGCCCAGCTACGAGTATAAGAGCAGGGGCATGTACCTGCCTAATTGTTTCTTAAACTTTGCAATAGTCCCAGCCTCAACTGCCTCCTTCGGCAGCCCATTCCATACACCCACCACCCTTTGTATGAAATATTGAAAAAGATTTGATTCAAATATTGACCAGGATATGTACAGGGAATTATAGACCAATATGAAGTATATCCCAGTCTATTAATAGATAAAAGTGAGGAAATTGCAGTCAAACCTTTTGATCATACCTGGCTGCAGGAGTGATAATTGGATAAGTGTCACTAATGTTGTACTGTTCTTTAACAAGGCAGGAAGAGATGAAACATAATTTCAGTTCAGCGATGGGTAAATTCTGACGGTGATCTTCATTTCAAAAGACACAATTAATCAAGGACATTTTAGCTTGTATTTTTTGAGAACACACAAAAACAGTAGGAGTAGTCCACCACGTCTTTCAAGATGCCCTACCATCATGTTTTTCAGTTCCCCAAAACCCTCAATTCCATGATTTTCAATGTTTTTTAAAATCTCAACCTTAAATACATCAAATTATCTGACCTCCAGCAGCCTCATGGGAAACAAATTGCAGAGGTTCATTACCCTGTGAGGCCCCTTATTTTTATAACTATGTCCTCCTGTTTCGACCTCTCCCATTAGTGAACATTATCCTGACAAGCCCTTTATGTAATTTATACATTGGAATAAGGTTGCTCCTCATTGAGATTCACAATATCGTATATATAGAAGGGTGCAACGCATTTCCTTGTTTGCCTGAAGTCTGTAAAGTAAACATTACATGATAATGTCAAACACAGCAACAAATACAATGGTGGGTGCAAATTTACAGAAAGGTGCAAGGACGACAGTGCAATCTAAAGCAGTGCAAAGAACACCAGAGTATAATAATGGAACAGCTGAATGAGGTAGAGTTAAGAGTACATAGAAAATAGAATTTAGAACAAGACCATAGCCATCATCCCACAGTGCCTGTGCCCATCATTTATCTACCTGAACATAACCATATCCCTCCATTTCCGTTCCTTTAGGAAGGAAATGTGGAGACATTTCTTTAGACAGAAATCGGTGGAATTCTTTGCCACAGAAGGCTGTAGAGGCTGTACAGGCCGGCAGTGGACATTTTTACGATATGGCAGAACTTTATTTATCCCAGGAGGGAAATACAGACATAAAACACAAAATATGCGAAACATGAAATTAAAGTGATCTGTGGAAAGAATTGGGGACGCGCAAAGATTGGGGGGGAAGACGGGAGGGGGGCAGGGGTCAGTCTACCCCACGACAGAATGGGGAGACGTTGCACAGTTTGAAGGATCTCCTGTGGTGCTCTATCCTGCATCTTGGTGGAACCAGCCTGCTGCTGAAGTTACTCCTCAGGTTGACCAGTGTGTCATGGAGTGGGTGAGTGTATTAGAAACATAGAAACATAGAAATTAGGTGCAGGAGCAGGCCATTCGGCCCTTCGAGCCTGCACAGCCATTCAATGTGATCATGGATGATCATCCAACTCAGTATCCTGTACCAGCCTTCTCTCCATACCCCCTGATCCCTTCAGCCACAAGGGCCACATCCAACTCCCTCTTAAATATGGCCAACGAACTGGCCTCAACTACCTTCTGTGGCAGATAATTCCACAGATTCACCACTCTCTGTGTGAAAAACGATTTTCTCATCTCAGTCCTCAAAGACTTCCCCCTTATCCTTAAACTGTGACCCCTTGTCCTGGACTTCCCCAACATCGGGAACAATCTTCCTGCATCTAGCCTGTCCAACCCCTTAAGAATTTTGTAAGTCTCTATGAGATCATCCCTCAATCTTCTAAATTCAAGCGAGTACAAGCTGAGTCTATCCAGTCTTTCTTCATTTGGAAGTCGTGCCATCCCAGGAATCAGTCTGGTGAACCTTCTCTGTACTCCCTCTATGGCAAGAATGTATTTCCTCAGATTAGGAGACCAAAACTGTATGCAATACTCCAGGTGTGGCCTCACCAAGACCCTGTACAACTGCAGTAGAACCTCCCTGCTCTTGTACTCAAATCCTTTTGCTATGAATGCCAACATACCATTTGCTTTCTTCACAGCCTGCTGCACCTGCATGCCTACTTTCAATGACTGGTGTACCATGACACCCAGGTCTCACTGCATTTCCCCTTTTCTTAATCGGTCACCATTCAAATAATAGTCTACCTTCCTGTTTTTGCCACCAAAGTGGATAACCTCACATTTATCCACATTATACTGCATCTGCCATGAATTTGCCCACTCACCCAGTCTATCCAAGTCATCCTGCAGCCTCCTAGCATCCTCCTCACAGCTAACACTGCCCCCCAGCTTCGTGTCATCCGCAAACTTCGAGATGTTGCATTTAATTCCCTCGTCCAAATCATTAATGTATATTGTAAATAGCTGGGGTCCCAGCACTGAGCTTTGCGGCACCCCACTAGTCACTGTCTGCCATCCTGAAAAGGACCCGTTCACTCCTACTCTTTGCTTCCTGTCTGCCAGCCAGTTCTCTATCCACATCAATACTGAACCACCAAAACCGTGTGCTTTAAGTTTGTATACCAATCTCTTGTGTGGGACCTTGTCGAAAGCCTTCTGAAAGTCAATTGTCCAGGATGCTCTGCAGTTTGAATCAAACTCCGCCCCTAGGATGGAGCCAGCCTTCCTGATGAGTTTGTTAATCCTGTTGGCGTCTGCAGCCTTCGCCCTGCTGCCCCACCACACGACAGCGAAGAAGATGGCACTGGCTACCACCGATTGGTGGAACATCTGCAGCAACTTACTGCAGACGTTGAAGGAGCGAATCCTTCTCAAAAAGTACAGCCGGCTCTGTCCCTTCTTGTACAGGGCCTCAGCATTCCTGGACCAGTCCAGTTTACTGTCCAGGTACACTCCAAGGTATTTGTACTCCCTGGTAAACTGCACATCCGCACCATTGATGGGGACAGGGGACAGGGGGCAGGGGTGTTCCTCTCCTCCTAAAGTCCACCATCAACTCCTTAAGGGCCTGTCCCACTTTTCCGAGTTACTCACGAATTCACTCGAGTTTTCCCCTTGATTCAAGCTCGGATAATGTCCGTAGTGAGTCCGTAGGAGGCCGTAGATATATCGCAGCGGCTCGTTATGCCAGCCGTAGGTACTCGGGGCATCAGGTAAGTCGGGACGTTTTTTCCAGCATGTCAAAAATGTCCACGAGTAAAAAGATAGTCATGAGGAGGTGCTCATTTTAAGGTCCTGTCTACTCAGCAGAGGACTCGGGAAAGTGGGACAGGCCCTTTAATCTTGTCGGTGTTGAGCTGCAGGTGATTCAGCCCACACCACTCAAGAAGGTCGTTGACTACACCTCTGCATTCAGCCTCCCTCCCCTCAATGATGCAGCCAGAGGTGCCGAAGGCAGAGATAGATAGGTCGTGATTAGTATGGGTGTCAGAGGTTATGGGGAGAAGGCAGGAGAATGGGGTTAGGAGAGATAGATCAGCTATGATTGAATGGTGGAGTTGACTTGATGGGCCAAATGGCCTTATTCTACTCCTATTCCTGATGACCTTATGATTCCTGGCATATCCATATGTCCATATCGCAATCCATATCAGAAGACCTGGTGGGCCGCAGCCTACAGGGTGAAGCTACTAAGCCAGTCGCAAGGCCAAACGCAAGACCTGGTGAACCTTGACCTGCAGGGGGAGCTGCCGAGCTGCCCCTGCTCACCCCTCGAATACCAGAGACTGGGAGGATGGAGCCAGCAATGCAATGCCAGACACGGTCAGCTAGATAGGAGAGGAGTGGGTGTGGGATCTGGCTATGGGGAGGTGCCCCCTTGGAATGAAGGTGGATGGGCGAGGAGAGAACATCCATTCGCTAATACTCCCTAATCCAGGCGTAATTCTGGTAAACCTCCTCTGCACCCTTTCCAAAGCCTCCACATCTTTTCTATAATGGGGCGACCAGAACTGAACACAATACTCCAAATGCGGCCTAACCAAAGTCCTGTACATCTTTGGACCGTGGGAGGAAACTAGAGTACCTGGAGAAAACCCATGTGGTCACGGGGAGAACGTACAAACTATCTCCAGACAGCACCCATAGTCAGGATCGAACGCGGGTCTCTGGCGCTGTAAGGCAGCAACTCTACCGCTGCGTCACTGTGCTGCCCTACCTATTTTACAAGAGAGGCAACTGTACATTTCATTCCCTCTTCCAATTGAAGAAGGCGTCTACAACCATCTTCTCAGATAACGTCAGGCATCAAATGTTGGTCTTGGTAACAGCATGTGACACGACTATTTAAAGGAAATCCAGATTTTGCAATAAATTATTGCTAACTGGCATAACATTGTAATTCTAGCAATTGTAAATCCTTATTTGCTGTGGCACTTTTGTTTAGAACGTACGGTTGGATTTGCAACTTGTTGTTAAAGGAGATAAATTGGAAAATCCTATATTAATTGTAAAGCTTTTTAATAGTTAACAAGATCCACTGCAGGCATAGGATTTTCAGAAACCTGCTTCATCTGCTGCGGATTGTCAAACATGTAGCATAAAACTGCTTATGATTCAAAAATCTCCTTGAAATTCTCCACAAAAAAACTACAAGTCAGGTCATGGCAAGCACTGCATGTGTGGAATACACAATGCCAAATTTCCAACCACGCTTTCACAGGCTCACTCCCAATTAGTTCCTACCCCTATAGATTTCTCTTTTTTATATTTGCTAGTAATGAAGCTAGAATTCTGTATAAATGTCAATTTAACAGAAAGCTATACAAATTCCTAAACCTGATATATGGATGATCCCAAACATTCCCTGTAAGATGGTTCATTATATCAATATTTTGTGTCTATAGAAAATCATGCAAAATTGCTTTGTGGCTCCCAGGGTTTTAGCTATAACACAGCAAAAATAAAAAATGAAAATGAGATACACATTTGATTTTGCTTTTATGTTTTTTAATGATGCCTGCGTTAGTGGATTTGATTTCTGTTAATTATAATGAACAACGGCAGAAATGGCAGAAACTTTCTTCCTAAGTTAGATCCTGAATTCTTTATTTGCAATAGCTTTACTTGCGATATGTTCAAGATAATGTGTAGCATGTATTTTTGATGCAATTAATACAATCCCATAAGATTGTCTTACTCGAAGCAGACAAGTCTATTGGGGCAATTGTTGGTGGACAGAAGCAAATTGGTCCTCATGCACGAGCAGTACTTACCATAATTGTGATGGATTTATATGATACTCTATTAGGCTGATGTTACAATGCTGGTGCTCTCTATTTCTAACACAAATGCCACAAGTCACATATAGTAATACAAATAGAACAGAGAGAAGTAATGAGGTAGAATTGCACGTAAGGGTGCAGCGTAAAGATTACAACAAAGAAAGGCATAGAAATTAAGGCACATCAAATCAAAATGAAATATTAAAAATTGCTTAACAATATATTCTTCTTATTCAAATTAAATGTTTTTTTCTTTCAATTACTATTTCGTAAACTTTCCATTTTCAGGCTTTCTATTACTTTCATTTAATGTTCTCTTTCTTTCATGCTCTCTGTAATATTTTCCTTTCCTTTCTGTTGTTATTTATGCTGATCCCAGAAGTTGCTCATCACAATAGTTTGAAGGAGGTTAAGGGTCACCTGGAAGAGCCCATTCACAAATTAAGATGCTGGCATCTTTTACAGGTGACCTGGTGCCAGATTGTCCATGATCTAATGCTCCTTTTATTCCACTAGATTGTGCTCCAAGTTAAGAACCTGAACAGACAATACAGCTGCCACAGATCAAACAATGGATACAAAAGGACACTTATCTATAACCTTAATGCAAGAGGTGTTGAGTAATAATGAGTAAACTTACAAGGAAATAGCTTGATATCAGTAAAATTATCAATTATTCCCCCTAAGATCAAATTCAATAGAAATAGTGGCACCCATGCCATTGCCATATTGATGAATTTTCTATCTGGTTTGCTACTAAGAATTAGTCTCAAAACTCTGCACTTCTGACTAATTGTTGAAACAATGCTGAGAAAACGAGCGAAAATGTTTTCATGTAAACGATAAAATGAAAATAACTCACAATAATAATGCAATCTGGAAGAATAATAAAAACATAAAAACTACAATCAACTTTAACAAGTTAAAATGTAGTCATTAATAATATCAGGAGAGTATTCTTGTTAAAGATGGAACAGGTCTTCAGAGCAATGCTGCAGAAAGGCATGCAAGGGGTTCCTGTATATCCCACGTCAGCCAAACTGGAGATTCTCCACGATATTCAGTTTCTTCAAATGATCTTGGTTATGCTAAACTGAAAACACATAGAGGCCATTGATGAAATTGCAAATAATGATTGAAGTATGGAAAAATATGCAGATGTGAAAGGCATTGTTGTTCATGGCATTATTCAGCATGAATATCCCAAAGGGGTAAATGACAGAAAGTGAAAAAGCCCCTGACCTTGGCCTGGTGAGAGGCAAAGCAGTAATGACTTGTGTTACCAGAAGTGATAACAGGACGCCAGTTCATTTTCTCAGGCTGACTGCAAAGTGTAGCCACACAACCTACGTTCGGTTACTGTTTCTGGAAAATTCAGAAGATTTAGCACATGTTGCTGGCATCACACCTAAGGTTTATGTGCAGATCACTGCGAAGCTGAAAGAATCTGACCAAGTGTTCCCTTAAACAAAAACATTTCAGTCCACAATGTTTCCTTGAGATTTGTTGTCGCTAAACAGTTTTGAACTGTGCTTGTAAAAGTGAAAAGTATAAACTGGACTGTGTTTAACGAATGGAACAAATTAATCAAAGCTTTTGCTTTATACATGGCATGGAGCCAGACATGAATAGTCTGACAGATGGAGTTTAGAAACAGTTTTCTTGCAAGGCTAATTTGAGGTGAACTCAGATGTATTGAAGATTTACAAGTACTACAAAGTTATGACTAGAGCAAAGTTCAAAGTGGTAATCCACTGTTCATAATGCAAACAGAACACTGCTGCTCATAGATTGATGTTATTTTCTTAGACTGCCTTCAATGTTAATTTTCAGGCCAGACAGCTTGAACATTGTGAGACTGTTTCACTTCAAAGTGTTGAAAGATGTTACCCTCCTTAACTCTTTCGTAACCATTCATCCATTTATGAAGTTGCTACTTGAATCAAACATATTCCACGATCACATTAAAATGCAACTTTACTTACCTTTGACCTCCACTTCAACAAAATATGCAGATTGTTTGTTACAGAAAACGTATACCATGGCTGTGATCTTTATACTGGCTGCTTCCTAAATAAAACAGGGGGCACACCTTAATGTAGCAGGTGAACGTTTAATGAGAAATTAAATTATACTAATTATACTATTATTTTTATATATTATACTAATTCCAATTCATTCCAATATAGTCGTTATAGTTGTTTGTGGAGTGAGGGCCTTGCAGATTTATATTGAGAGCAAGGGCACAGTTTCACCGAATATATGAAGGTGCAAGTTGGGCTCAGCTTTTTGGGCTGTATAACAGTTTGTAAGAAATTATGTCATCTGAAATCAAGTCTTTGTAACCATACAGTGATTGGTAAAATTTCTGAGATATTTCTTTTAATTTGAAAAATATTACAGGCGGTCCCCAGTTACAAGTTGCCTATAAATAAATATAGCCTATGTCCAAAAATATACAGTGGCTTACAAAAGTATTCATAACCCTTGAACGTTTCCACACTTTGTCACGTTACAACCATAAACATAAATGTATTTTATTGGGATTTTATGTGATAGACCAACACAAAAAGTGGTGCATAATTGTGAAGTGGAAGGAAAATGATACATGGTTTCCAAATTTTATTACAAATAAGAAACTGAAAGGTGTGGCGTGCAAAAGTATTCAGCCCCCCCCCTGAGTCAATACTTTGTAGAACCACCTTTCGCTGCAATTACAGCTGCAAGTCTTTTGGTATGTTTCTAGCTTTGCACATCTAGAGACTGACATTTTTTGGAGCAATTTTCAAACTTGCCACAGATTCTCAATTGGATTTAAGACTGGCCATTCTAATACATGAATATGCTTTGATCTAAACATTCCATTGTAGCTCTGGCTCCTGCTGGAACCTCCGCCCCAGTCTCCAGTCTTTTGCAGACTCTAACAGGTTTTCTTCAAGATTGCCCTGTATTTTTCCACACTCTGACCAGCTTCCCTGTCCCTGCTGAAGAAAAGCATCCCCACAGCATGATGCTGCCACCTCCATGTTTCACAGTGGGGATGGTGTTCAGGGTGATGTGCAGTGTTGGTTTTCCGCCACACATAGCGTTTTGCATTTAGGCCAAAAACTTCAATTTTGGTCTCATCAAACCAGAGCACCTTCCTCCACATGTTTGCTGTGTCCCCCACATGGTTTGTGGCAAACTGCAAACGGGACTTCTTATGGCTTTGTTTCAACAATGGCTTTCTTCTTGCCACTCTTCCATAAAGGCCTGATTTGTGGAGTGCACAACTAATAGTTGTCTTGTGGACAGATTCTCCCACCGGAGCTGTGGATCTCTGCAGCTCCTCCAGAGTTACCATGGCTCTTGGCTGCTTTTCTGATCAATGCTCTCCTTGCCCGGCCTGTCAGTTTAGGTGGACGGCCATGTCTTGGTAGGTTTGCAGTTGTGCCATACTCTTTCCATTTTCGGATGATGGATTGAACAGTGCTCCATGTTCAAAGCTTGGGATTTTTTTTATAACCTAACCCTGCTTTAAACTTCTCCACAACTTTATCCCTGACCTGTCTGGTGTGTTCCTTGGGCTTCACGATGCCCAATGAACATTGTTTGTTCACTAATGTTCTCTAACAAACCTCTGAGGCCTTCACAGTACAGCTGTATTTATACTGAGATTAGATTACACACAAGTGGACTCTATTTACTAATTAGGTGACTTCTGAAGGCAATTGGTTGCACTGGATTTTATTTAGGGGTATCAGAGTAAAGGGGGCTGAATGCTTTTGCACGCCACAATTTTCAGTTTTTTATTTGTAAAAAAATTTGAAAACCATGTATCATTTTCCTTCCACTTCACAATGTTGCGCCACTTTGTGTTGATCAATCACATAAAATCCCAATAAAATACATTTACGTTTGTGGTTGTAACGTTACAAAATGTGGAAAAGTTCAAGGGGTATGAATACTTTTGCAAGCCACTGTATATAGTTCTGACAATAATGGCAAATTCAAAAGTCCAATATACTTACAATCATTCATTCCTATGAATGACAAACCTAGAAATTCTCCTTTCTTATCAGTCTTATGAGCTTTTGATGCCATTAATTCCAATACTGTGGCTGTATGGTTACATATCGAGTGATTTTTGTGCATTTATAGATAAAATCCACTTCTCAGAACCTGTTCATTATCCAGGGATGGCCAGTATTGATTTAGTTATATCTAACATCATGGATGATGTTTGGGCATACTTTGGGCATACAGACTAAATCACAGACTAAATTCTTGACTAAATCACAAACATGTTGCAGCTTACTAAGGTGTACAATCTGAAGAGGTAATGCCTGGCTGAGAAGCTTTTTATTTTCATATTCACTAGGAATGCTAAGCTGAAGCTTGAGAGGTTAAATAAACCAGATCCTCACCATTCTGCTGACATTAGGCATGTCTTGTCAGCGAATATGGCAAACTTTCAAATTTAGATTTCAAATCTCTTCAGATTATGGACAAGGAATAAACCTATGTACTCAAGGATACTTTGTCTTATTACTTTTTTTTTGCTGTCACTTAGCTAATGAATGCAAGAGATGAATAATTTATGTTTTTTTATTAGCTGTATTGTAATGCCAGTCATATGATTTGTGATTCTTAAGTGCTTTAATTCTGGTGTGGGTGAAATATGTATTTTGTCTAATATTCAGTAATATAGTAATAACATTAAACATTATTGCTGTAATATATTTTAAAGCATAGATTAAGTAAGTCACTCTGTTATTTACAGTGATAGAACAGTTTGGTTCTAATGTCATTCGCACAGTTTAATGAGCTGATGATGAGGGTGTAAATATAATTCAATGGCAATTTATGTAGAGTGGCAGAGGGATGCAAACATTCAAAGTAATTTTCCTGTGTTATGACAAAGTTATCCTTCTCAATAACAAAAAATGTATTCAGCTACAACCTATCCAGAAACAATATTGGCAATATACTGTCAGATTCTACTAAAATATGCTTTGAATAACTACGTGGTCTGAAAGGATGCATCCACGCACTAACAGTGTACGTGCTGGTTTTATAATTTTTTAACAATGGATATGCCTGCTTTAGGTCACCTTTGATCTTCCTGGTCAAAAGAACATCGTAAGTGAGAACGAGAAAGGCCAATCAATTCATTGCATTCTTCGACTCATGATTTTAGTTTAGTTAGAGATACAGCGCGGAAACAGGCTCTTTGGCCCACCGAGACCACACTGACCAGCAATCCCTGCTCATTAACACTGTCCTACACACACTAGGGACAATTTACATTTATACCAGGCCGATTAACCTACAAACCTGTATGCCTTTTGAGTGTGGGAGGTAACCGAGAATCTTGGTGATAATCCACGCAGGTCACAGGGAGAACGTACCAACTCCATATAGACAGCGCCCGTAGCCAGGCTCAAACCTGGTCTCTGGTGCTGTAAGGCAGCAACTCTACCACTGGGACCATATTCTGGACACATATTTTTGTATTTTTTTAGTTGCAAACCGATGTCCTTATCCTCCAAAATATTTTCATAATGGCAGATAAGTATTTCAAGAAGCATTCATGCATTGTCCAAACGTGAGTAATATTTTTGTTAGGAATAAAATGCTTATTTAAATTCAGAGCCACTAGTGCCCTATTCACCTTGTCATAGTGAAAGAGGTCCAATACTGTTCTGAGGAAGAGCAAAAACGTTGTCTGTGTTGTCCAGCCCACTATGTATTACTAAGTCAGATCCATTCAAAAAGTGGCGTTAATGTACTTTGAAACATCCTGACTACGTGGAAGGTGTTATGAAAGCAAATCATTTATTTGTTTTACAGTGCAATCATGTAAATTTCTGTGTACATCAGGGCTGAGGAAAGGTTTAATTGTCATGTGTCTGAAGAAGGGTCTCGAACCGAGACGTCACCTATTCCTTCTCACCAGAGATGCTGTCCGACCCAATGAGTTACTCCAGCTTTTTGTGTCTATCTGAGGATTAAACCATGCAGATGTAAACTAGATTGAAAACACAACTATCTGGAGTCATCTTCAATCTAAAGAAGGGCCCTGACCCCAAAAGGTGCCCATCCATGCCTTCCAGAGATACTGTCTGATCCACTGGGTCCACTTTGTGTTTGACTCAAGATTCCAGCATCTGCAATTCTTTGAATCCCCATCATCTAGGTCTAATGTGGGCCATTGTGAGTGAACCAGCTCACTATTGCACATCTGCAGTTCCTCCTTTATCACTATTGCACGTGGTCATCTGGACTCAAGCATCAAATCGACAATGACAGAGTTAAACAGATGAGCAGAAAATGCGTAAATGACAAGTTGAGATAATGACAGCACTTTGCTACTCAATATGTAATTCGTGACCACTGTGCCTGTGCCACACTACTTTGTTTGAGGTGTTGTCTTTTAGATAAAATATTGAATAGTGCCTTGAGTTTGCCTAGGTGTTAGTAATAATCTAAGTTTTCAATGACAAGCAGGGACAAGGCTAAGAATTTCCTGATTTCTGGGTAATCTTTGTCTTAAAATGAAACCTCAAAAAAGATTTAATTAACTAACCATTGTCCTATTTGTAGTTTGTAACTTGTCTCCTTGCAAATTGTGTGCCAGGTTTGCCTTTAATTCAAGAGTGATGTCCTTCTGATGTAAAAGGGCTCTATCCCCTACTCCCAATTCCTCCGTCTATGTCGCATCTGCACCCAGGATGTGGTGTTCACAACCAGGGCATCGAAGATGTCCTCATTCTTTAGGGAACGGGGGTTCTCCTCTTTGACTATAGATGAGGCTCTGACCCGGGTCTCCTCTATATCCCGCAGCTCCGCTCTCACTCCCCATCGGCCCCCACTCATAACAAGGGCAGAGTAGCCCTTGTCCTCACCTTCCACCCCACCAGCAGTTGCTTACAACACATAATCCGCCGACATTTTCTCGACCTCCAACATGATCCCACCACTGGCCACACATTCCCATCTCCTCCCCTTTCTGTTTTCCATAGAGACCTTTCCCTCCGTAACTCTCAGGTCAATTCGTCCCTTCCCACACAAACCACCCCCTCCCCGGAACTTTCCCTTGCAACCGCAGGAAATGCTGCACTTGTCACTTTACCTCCCCCCTCGACTCCATCCATGGACTCAAGCAGTCTTTCCAGGTGAGGCAGAGGTTCACCTGCATCTCCTCCAATCTCATCTATTGCATTCGCTGTTCCAGGTGTCAACTGCTCTACATCAGTGAGACCAAGCGCAAGCTTGGCGATTATGTGAGAGTCTGCGGGAAAGATTGAAGTGGCACAAACATTTATTTAATAGCGGGTATATGGCTGGTAATGGGCATTGCAGGCATTGTACGATTCCTAATGGTGCAGTGGCCAAATAAGTGCTCATTTTGACCTGGTCTATCATCATACTGATGTCAAGAGTTCAGATCCAAGGATCAATATTGTTTAATTGTCATATGCACCAGGAATAGAACAATGAGTTTATTACTTATCCAACAGGTTTATTAACACAATAATACTGTATAACAAATCATTATACAATATACAATAATCAAGAACACAATTAATGACCAATAATACATAGATACATAGATACATAGACAATAGGTGCAGGAGTAGGCCATTCGGCCCTTCCTGCCAGCACCGCCATTCAATGTGATCATGGCCGATCATCCAGAATCAGTACCCCGTTCCTGCCTTCTCCACATATCCGTCGATTCCACTAGCCCTAAGAGCTCTATCTAACTCATTTTTGAATGCTTGAAGTGAATCGGCCTCCACTCCCTTCTGAAGCAGAGAATTCCACAGATGCACAACTCTCTGCATGAAAACGTTTTTCCTCATCTCAGTTCTTAATGGCCTGCCCCTTAGACTTAAACTGTGGCCCCTGGTTCTGGACTCTCCCAACATCAAGAACATGTTTGTCAAAGTCCAGGTACACCACATCCACTGGCTCTCCCTTGTCCATTTTACTTGTTACATCCACAAAAAATTCCAGAAGATTTGTCAAGCATGATTTCCCCTTCAAGCAGGTAACCAGAACATTATAGTGAAAACCAAAGTACTCGCAAACAAGTGTGTAGGAAGGAACTACAGATGCTGGTTTAAATCGGTGGACACAAAATGCTGGAGTAACTCAGCGGGACAAGCAGCATATCTGGAGAGAAGATATGGGTGACGTTTCGGGTTGAGACCCTTTTTCAGACTCGATCCGAAACATCACCCATTCCTTCTCTCCAGAGATGCTGCTTGTCCGGCATTTTGTGTCCACCAGTGCAAACAAGAGTTGTGGTTGGGGGTATGCAGCATAGTTCAAAATCCCCATGGTTGCTGGGTTGGGACAGAGGTGGGGGGGGTCGCATTTCCTAGGCTCATATTCCTTCTTCCTGATGGTAGCTGCAAGAACAGAGTGTGGTGTCTTTGATGATAGTTGCTGCCGTTTAGGACAGTGTTTCCTGACGGCTGATATTTGCTATGGTTAGTCTACCGGAAGTTGCCCCTCCATACCACAGTGAGAGGATTCTGTTTGGTGTCATTCCCAATTCTCCTTTTGCTGGAGAACTGATAACTCTTATACTCAAGAAGAAATTTCATTGCAAAGTGTAATTCAGAAAATGATAGCCATCAGGATCCCACCTGTTATCTCCCTTCACACTCTACATTGAGGTTCTGGGATTTGCTCATGGGAATAGGAAATTGTGGTTCCTGATTACTGTGTAGGAAGGATCTGCAGATGCTGGTTTAAACCAAAGATAGACACAAAATGCTGGAGTAACTCAGCTGGACAGGCTGATTACTTATTGTGGTAACTAGAGATCACAGTGCTAGTTGAGGCTATGTGCACAGAAGGTAATCTGCCAATTTGACATTAGAAAGGCTAAAATGCTGTACACACTTTCTCTTGTTACAACTTCAAAATGCAATCAAACAAGTATATTACGTGGAGAAACGAACAGTGCTGCCAGATGTCTGGGATCATTTAATGAGCACACAGTAAAATAAACAGTGCCTCACTTTTCCCCTGACTCAGAACTTAATGGTCTATCATAACCTGTAAAACGACAGCATACCTCATTTACACTTGCACCCACTACATTAATGTTAAGGTTTCACTGGAGAATAATGGAAACAATACTATCTTGCTTCACCTCCCTGGTGTGATTTTTAGTTAAGTTCATTAAATATTTCTACTCCTCTTCCCACTCCAAGCCGTATTATTAATTTCTTCTCCACTAAAGTTGAGATGTTAAAACCTGAATGCCAGATTTTTAAAGCATTTGCTTTGGCACAGAGGCCATTGGGCTTTATTAGGCACATATTTTGTCTTGTGCTGTAAACTTATTTTCAAAACTGTTATTTCCATAAGTGCCAATTTAGAGCAACATTAAAGAGCCCAATTCAAGATATTTTCATCAATATATGTTGTGCAAAGTGGTAATGTGCACTTTTTCTAATGTCACTTATTCTCAGTCATCCATCTGGTCAAAATGGATCCCTGGAATGCCAAAGTGTATGTTTAGTATAGTTTCGTTTAGAGATACAGCACGGCAACAGACCTTTCAGCCCACTGAGTCCACACTGACCAGTGATCCCCGCACACGGACATTAACCTGCACACACTAGGGACAATTTACAATTTTACCAAAGCCACTTAACCTACAAACCTACAAAAGGATAAGATTCAAGATTCCAGAGAGTTTATTGTCATGTGTCCCTGATAGGACAATGAAATTCTTGCTTTGCTTCAGCACAACAGAATATAGTAGGCATAAATAAATACTGAACAGATCAGTGTGTTCCTATAGTGACCCGGGAAGGGTCTCGACCCAAAACGCCACCAATTATTTTTCTCCAGAGATGTTGTCTGACCCACTGAGTTACTCCAGCCTTTTGTGTCTATCTTCAGTAATGGACAAATTCAATGGGATTTCCTGGCTTCTGGATCACTGGTTAGTGATATTTGTCACAAGAACTCAAGTCGGAACTACAATGCCAAATCTAAAAGTCATGTTTGATCTCAATGTATATATATCTTTTTGTAAATTATTTTAAAATTACAATAAGGCTTTTAGATTCCCTCTAAAGGAAAAGTCCAACTTTTCACATGAAGAAAAACATCGTTGATGCTGTTTAGTTTAGTTTAGAGATACAGCGCGGAAACAGGCCCTTCAGCCCACCGAATCTGCACCAACCAGCGATCCCCACACATTAACACTATCATATACATACTAGGGACAATTTACATTTATACTTAGCCAATTTACCTACATACCTGTTCGTCTTTGGAGTGTGGGAGAAACTCGGAGAAAACCCACGCAGTCACAGGGAGGACGTCCAAACTCTGTACAGACAGCACCCATGGTCAGGATTGAACCGGGCTCTCTGCTGCTGTAAGGCAGCAACTCTACCACTGTGCTACTGTGCCACCCTATAGGTAAGTTGGGGATGTGGGTAATGGTGTCGGTATGTAGTCAGCAGAGCCTTGTGTTCCTTCAAACTTTACCTTCCTGTGTTGGTGATCCCTGGTGTCCGCCGGTGACATTCTCATCGAGCTATCTGATTAGCCAATCTAGTAAAGAAGCACCATACACTCCAAATCAAGAAGGAAAAAAATAAATGTTTTAGAAACTATTTGGAAAAATGTCCACATAGCTACATCGGGATTTCACCAGAGTCCTCGATTAAGGTAAATTAAAATATTGCAAATAATCTTCAAAATAAATATTTTTGTTTTATGAAAAAACTTTATATTTTGAGATATTTAAATTATTATGCATGTACAAAGAATTACTTTTATATGACCAGAATGTTTGCCAACCATTTATGACTTTAGAACTCTAATTGATGTTACTTAGTATACAAAAAGGCATCACATTTTCAGGGTCTTCCACAGCTGATAACTATTAATAGATAACTTAAGATGTTATCAATTCACTGATTCTCCTTGACTGTGATGGAGTGGGCAAAATAAAGCACAGCCTGCGTGGAAAAGATGTGGTGACTGAATCTGGACCTTTCCAATGGTGTAAGACAGCAGGTGAACCATGAGCAGAGAGCAAACTGCCGCAAGAACTCAGTGGGTCAGGCAGCACCTGTGGAGGGAGGCAAGACAGGGGTGCTCAGAAAGGATGAGCTGCAACATATCACCCCATTTCACTCACCATTGCTATAGGTGTTATGTTTATTCCTCAGGCTATGACTAGCTCACCTGAACATTTGCCTTACCCCACAGTGGTGGCACTGTGTAGCAGTGGTAGAGTTGCTGTCTTACAGCGCCAGGAACCATGTGACCATGAGACCGCATGGATTTTCTCCAGGTGTTCCGGTTTCCTCCCACACTCCAAAGACATACAGGTGTGTAGGTTGATTGGCTTTGATTCAATTGTCAATTGTCCCTGGTATGTAGGATAGAACTAATGCATGGGGTGATCAATGGCCAGCATGGGCTCAGTGGGCCGCATGGCCTCAGTGGGCAGTGTGGGCTCAGTGGGCAGTGTGGGCTCAGTGGGCAGTGTGGGCTCAGTGGGCAGTGTGGGCAGTGGGCAGTGGGCAGTGGGCAGTGTGGGCTCAGTGGGCAGTGTGGGCTCAGTGGGCAGTGTGGCCTCAGTGGGCAGTGTGGGCTCAGTGGGCAGTGTGGGCCTCAGTGGGCCAGTGGGCAGTGTGGGCCCAGTGGGCAGTGTGGGCAGTGGCCCAGTGGGCAGTGTGGGCTCAGTGGGCAGTGTGGGCCTCAGTGGGCAGTGTGGGCCCAGTGGGCAGTGTCCCCAGTGGGCAGTGTGGGCTCAGTGGGCAGTGTGGGCTCAGTGGGCAGTGTGGGCTCAGTGGGCAGTGTGGGCCCAGTGGGCAGTGTGGGCCCAGTGGGCAGTGTGGGCCCAGTGGGCAGTGTGGGCTCAGTGGGCAGTGTGGGCCCAGTGGGCAGTGTGGGCCCAGTGGGCAGTGTGGGCCCAGTGGGCAGTGTGGGCTCAGTGGGCAGTGTGGGCCCAGTGGGCAGTGTGGGCTCAGTGGGCAGTGTGGGCTCAGTGGGCAGTGTGGGCTCAGTGGGCAGTGTGGGCTAGTGGGCAGTGGGCAGTGGGCAGTGGGCAGTGTGGGCCCAGTGGGCAGTGTGGGGTGGCAGTGGGCAGTGTGGGCCAGTGGGCAGTGTGGGCCCAGTGGGCCAGTGTGTGGGCCTCAGTGGGCAGTGTGGGCTCAGTGGGCAGTGTGGGCTCAGTGGGCAGTGTGGGCTCAGTGGGCAGTGTGGGCTCAGTGGTCAATATCTAAAGTCTAAAGCCAAGTGTTCAGCTCTTGGAGATGCAAACAAGGCTTTGACAACGTGTGTACAATCCATTCACAAATGTAGAAAGATATTTTTACCCACTGTATATGAATGAGCTGGATATGCTGGCCTATAAATGGTTTAGATTGCATGATTCTGTTTTAGAAACATAGAAACATAGAAATTAGGTGCAGGAGCAGGCCATTCGGCCCTTCGAGCCTGCACCGCCATTCAATATGATCATGGCTGATCATCCAACTCAGTATCCTGTACCTGCCTTCTCTCCACACCCCCTGATCCCTTCAGCCACAAGGGCCACATCCAACTCCCTCTTAAATATGGCCAACGAACTGGCCTCAACTACCTTCTGTGGCAGAGAATTCCACAGATTCACCACTCTCTGTGTGAAAAAAATGATTTTCTCATCTCGGTCCTAAAAGACTTCCCCCTTATCCTTAAACTGTGACCCCTTGTCCTGGACTTCCCCAACATCGGGAACAATCTTCCTGCATCTAGCCTGTCCAACCCTTAAGAATTTTGTAAGTCTTCTATGAGATCCACCCCTCAATCTTCTAAATTCCAGCGAGTACATGCCGAGTCAATCATGTCCCCGCAAAAGCCTGGGACAGCCGACACCTTATCGCGTGCTCCTCTGAGAGCCGAGTATCCAGTCTTTCTTCATATGGAAGTCGTGCCATCCACAGGAATCAGTCTGGTGAACCTTCTCTGTACTCCCTCTATGGACAAGAATGTCTTTCCTCAGATTAGGAGACCAAAACTGCACGCAATACTCCAGGTGTGGCCTCACCAAGACCCTGTACAACTGCAGTAGAACCTCCCTGCTCTTGTACTCAAATCCTTTTGCTATGAATGCCAACATACCATTCGCTTTCTTCACAGCCTGCTGCACCTGAATGTCTACTTTCAATGACTGGTGTACCATGACACCCAGGTCTCGTTGCATCTCCCCTTTTCCTAATCGGTCACCATTCAAATAATAGTCTACTTTCTTGTTTTTGCCACCAAAGTGGATAACCTCACATTTATCCACATTATACTGCATCTGCCATGCAATTGCCCACTCACCCAGTCTATCCAAGTCATCCTGCAGCCTCCTAGCATGCTCCTCACATCTAACACTGCCCCCCAGCTTCATGTCATCCGCAAACTTCAAGATGTTGCATTTAATTCCCTCGTCCAAATGATTAATGTATATTGTAAATAGCTGGGGTCCCAATTTGGGGCACCCCACTAGTCACTGAAGGACCCCACTAGTCACTGAAGGACCATACACTGAACACATGCCCAAGTGACTGGGCTCTGTTACTGGCACAGTTGGAACAGCATCAAACAATCAGGTGCATATGACCACATGGAAACCATCATTCGAAGTTTGAATTCTGGAGAAGCACCTTTCTCGAAAGATTGCACCCTAGATAGCTTGCTTTGGAAAATAGATTTTCCTCGTGTGTTCCACTTGGATTGAATCCAGATTAAATTTTTGAGATCCATCGTTTCTGGTTAGAGAGATGGTGATGGTGATTAGCATTTGTTGTAAATGTCAAAGGCAGTCAGTGAAGTTGATTCTTATTAGGGCCACCACCAAAACCAGAGATCCAAAACTGGTTTGTTAAGCAGGAGGAGCTGAGCATATCATGTTTTCAATGTGCAATTAAAATCAGAAAACATAAAATAAAACGTTTAGATATTGCTCAAGGGAAAATTGCCCGCATTTTAAATCAATGCGGTATGATTATTTAGAATTATGTTTTTTATCTGCTACACAAAAACCTTTTCTTTTACCATGACACCAGACACATAATGTACAATGATAAGTACTGTATTAGAACATCTTAAATAAAGCTCAGCGTTTACATCACTAGGTAGGCCAAATCATTCTGACTCCGTTATTGAAGAGTGGAAACAGTTAGGTGTATCTCCCTCTTCCTCACTGGAAAATAATGGATAACCACATACCATATAACAATTACAGCACCAGGTATAAATGTTAAAAATCGATCCTGCCTCCACCACTTCTGCTGGAAGCTCATTCCACACAGCCACCACCCTCTGAGTAAAGAAGTTCCCCCTCACGTTACCCCGAAACCTCTGTCCCTTAATTCTCATGTCATGCCCTCTTGTTTGAAACTTCCCTACCCTCAATGGGAAAAACGTATCCACGTCAACTCTGTCTATCCCTTTCATCATTTTAAAGACCTCAATCAAGTCCCCCCTTAACCTTCTGCGCTCCAAAGAATAAAGACCTAACTTGTTCAACCTTTCTCTGTAACATAGTTGCTGGATCCCTGGCAACATTCTAGTAAATCTCCTCTGTATTCTCTCTATTTTGTCGACATCCCTTCCTATAACTAGGCGACCAAAATTGTAACACCATACTCCAGAATTGGTTACCAATGCCTTGTACAATTTTAACATTAATATTCAATGCTCTGATTTATAAAGGCCAGCACACCAAAGGCTTTCTTTACCACCCTATCTACATGCGATTCCATCTTCAGGGAACTATGCACAGTTATTCCTAGATCCCTCTGTTCCACAGCATTCCTCAATTCCCTACCATTTACCATGGATGAAGGGGAGAAAAATAAAAATAAACACTTTTATGAAGGTAACTTGGTTTCCAAGTACTTAGCTCTCTAAATGATATAAGGCAAGTAGAGAGGGTGGTAAAGAAGGCATATGCTTTGCTTGCCTTCAGTGCTGGGGGCCACAAGAGTCAGGAATTCATGATGTAGCTCTGTAAAGGGCCTGTCCCACTTTCCCGAGTTATTCTCAAACTCGCAGAATGTTCGTAATGAGTCCGTAGGGCCGTGGACCTGTCCCACTTAGGCTTTTTTCAGTGAATTTCAGAGTTAACACACACACACACACACACGCACACGCACACGCACACGCACACGCACACGCACACGCACACGCACACACACACACACACACTGCGGGGGCCAGGGCAAGTGGAGGGAGCGCTGTCTGAAATTCACACGATGCAAAGCCAAAGTGATACAGACACACAGCGATGAACAGGGAAGTTAAGACGGATAGCACAGTGTATGGTAAGTCCTTTAAAAGAGGGGGGAGGGGAGAAGGGGGGAGGAGTGGACACTTTTAAGAAGCCAGACAACTTTTAATAAGCCAGAGATACACAGCTGTGAAGTTCGACGGGAATTTATCCTTGGTTCTGAAAACTGAGTGCTTAAGTTTTTTTCCCCCAATGAGCCAATGAAAATCAGCAAAGGCGATTAACTAAAACTACCTCGACTACCCATAACTACATGGCGACCCCACTACAACCGTACCTACGACTACAGGATTATCGATTATCTCCATGGCGACCAATCTTTGGTCGCAGAAAACGTTTCAGCATGTTGTAAATTTGCGGTGACCATACTGAGGCCGCGACTAGTTCCCAGAATACGGGAGCTCCACAGTGAACATGTGGCGACCATGTGGCGATCATGTGGCGAGCGCAGAGTCTCCTGCACTCGCCTAAAAAGTCACCTAAGTGGGACAAGCCCTTCAGGGCAAGAAACAAAAACATCCAAGTTTTCTTCTAGTTGTGTAAAAAAAAAGGTAAGATCAAATAAACCAAAATGAAAAATAGACTGTGAAAGGATACACAAAGAATGCAAAGATGGCGCTGACAATGTTCCAAAGTATTCAATGTAGGCAGAAGATAGACACAAAATACTGAAGTAACCTAGCGGGACAGGCAGCGCCTCTGGAGAAAAGGAATGGGTGACGTTTTGGGTTGAGACCCTTCTTCAGACATTTATTTTCTCCAGAGATGCTGCCTGTCCCACTGAGTTGCTCCAGCTTTCTGTGTCTGTCTTCAGTTTAAACCAGCATCTACAGTTCCTCCCTACACATTCAATGGAGGCATTTGGCCTACATTTGTTTGGGAAGTAGTAGGTAAGAATCTCAGAGAGAGAAGTTAGTTATTGCTGAGAAAATGGAGGCCATTTAAGACTGAGGGGAGAAAAACTTTTTCACCCAGAGAGTTGTGAATTTGTGGAATTCCCTGCTAAAGATGGCAGTGGAGGCCAAATCACTGGATAGATTTAAGAGAGAATTAGATAGAGCTCTAGGGGATAGTGGAATCAAGGGATATGGGGAGAAGGCAGGCACGGGTTATTGATTGGGGACGATCAGCCATGATCACAATGAATGGCGGTGCTGGCTCAAAGGGCCGAATGGCCTCCTCCTGCACCGATTTTCTATTTTTCTATGTTTTTATCTTTGCAGTTAATTCATCCTTTCATGTGCACAGAACAAATGCTGCCTGTACTCCACTTTCCTGCTCGATCAACCAAATGGCTATTACATGTCTTCCCTATATTTCCTACACTATCACCGGAAATGTTCATTGTGAATTAAATATCTGCTCTCACTGTGTCAATGTCCACTCAATCTTCAACAAAGTGATGGGAGGTATCAGTGACAGTGCCATTAAGCTGCCCCGCTCAACAATATATAGATTGATAGATTCCCGATTAGTAAGAATGTCAAAGATTATGGGGAGGAAGGAGGAGAATAGGGTTGAGACGGAAAAATAGATTAGTCATGATTTACATAGGAGATGTAAGTCTACATAGATCAAAGTCTACATGGTGGAGTAGACATGATGGGTTGAATGGCCTAATCTGCTCCTATGTCTGATGGCATCGTACAATGCTACTATGCTACAGGTATACTTCAGGAAGTGAGGTGACAGCAAAAGCCTTGCTAAACATTACCTGCCATGCTTTGTCCTGACCCTCCTCTCTTCCAGCTTTCTCCCCCCCCCCCCTTCTATAATCAGTCTGAAAGAGCGGCCCGACCTGAAACATAACCTATCCATGTTCTACAGGGATGTTGGCTGACCAATTGAGTTACTCCAGCACTTTGTCTCTTTTTTTCGCAAACCAGCATCTACAGTTCCTTGTTTCTACTTATTCTTAGAAAACAAGGCAATGTGACTAGCTTAGATGACATCTTGGTTGGCATGGACAAGGTGGAAGAATCTAATGCGCTTTGTGTCTGATTATTTGAATAAAATGTAATATTTTGATAAATAACATTCAAAGGATCAGTTGAAGGCGTATTTACTCAGGTAATATTCAGAGAATGGTGCTGCAATGTAATGCAAAGTAAATCAGTAGGTTGCACATATCGTATTTAAAGGTGGAAAAATATGTGCCCCTGTATACAAAACGTGGTGGTAACAGACTAAAAGCTGATTTGTAATTTCTTCTACTAAAGATGGTGTAATGGCCATGAACAGAGGGCACAGTAAACATGGACATTCTCAGGGATGGAAAGAATGCGTGCAGCTGTGTTTATTTTACCAATGCTTAGAATGAGAACTTTATAAAATCATGTCTGAGTTCTAATGTTTGCGATTGATTTACAGGTTTGCTGAAGCTAAACTTTTGTTATGAATAGGTTCCGAGATCATCAGATTTCTTTCTGCCTAATGTTATGTTTTGGAATATAGTAAATAATTCTGCGAATATCAATCTGACTTTTCATAAAGTTTGAAAACTAGACTAACTTCACAGGTCTCTGCTTTCTATCATTGTTAAATAACAACACCACAGTTCAAAGATACATTTTTTTAGTTTGCTGTATAAATAGGACTGAGAAGGTACTGTAGAACAGTCTCCATTACCGGACTGACACAAAGTGTAAATAAAACCCAGCAGAGGTTAGTTGTAAATGATGCCACTGGTGTTTATTTTAAGTATCAATTTCCTAGTTTAACCTTTCAGGGTTCAAGGATGAAACAACAACATTCTGTTGGTGTATAGCATTTCAGAAATGTTTCCACTTTTATTAGCTTAGCCCTATGGACAATTGTTATGCTTCTAACTGAAATGTACATATGTGAGTGTTTTCTTTCTATCACTCCTATTAAAGAAAGTGAATTGTTGCCAAAGTTTGTTACTGGTCCCCATAGTTAAATATACTCCAGCTGCAGGGCATTAGCCTGGTGTCAATGCATTGTGGCATCCGTCCCCCTGTGTGAAAGATAAAAGTCTCAACAATGCTTTTTTTTCTCCAACTCCTGGATGGATTAAGAACACTTTGGAATTTGTTGACTGGCATTCCTAAGGATTCTGTGGCTTCAATGCGTGTTAGCCTTGAAATCAGGTGTTAATGCACCCATAGCTCAGGCGTAATGTAATGCTGGTGTTCAGGTTTAGTTTAGTTTAGAGATACAGCGCGGAACCAGGCCTTTAGCCCACCGAGTCCGTACCGACCAGCGATTTCCACATAATAACACCACCCTGCACACACTAGGGACAATTTTACACTTATACCAAGCCAATTAACCTACAAACCTGTACGTCTTTGGAGTGTGGGAGGAAACGAAAGAACGAGGAGAAAACCCACGCAGGTCATGGGGAGAACGTACAAACTCCATACAGACAGCACCCGTAGTCGGGATCGAGCCCGGGTCTCTGGCGCTGTGAGGCAGCAACTCTACCGCTGCGCCACTGTGCCATGTCTAAGAAAGCTGAATGAATATGACTAAAAACAAGAAAAGATTATTCTCTGATTTCTCTGACATCAAATGCTTAAAATGGAAAATTATTATATTCACATGAAAGTCCTGTACTAATAAACTCAGCCAGCAACTGACAGCATTGACATCTTCCAGTTAATTGACTAACCTTTGGTGGCAGAATGATTGCTGATTTGTCAATGGAACTGTTGGATTAGTTTGAGGCAGTTCCTTGATCAGTTCTGATTCTGGAACTGATATATTATTGCTGGGCAGAAGAGATCACTGATGTAATGTGTCTGGATCGGTTCAATTTGAAGACAGTCATTTCTAGAACGGTAGGCCTGACCTATGGGCTGATTAACCAGTGAGAACAACAGGGCAGAATGCAGAGGTGAGAACACCAGCATCTAGGGGCAGGAGATGGGCATTGTGTAGTCGGCTCCATCCACAGTGACTCTTCCTGAAAACATTTCTCTCATCTATACTCCCTGGAGTCTGAACAATTTCACTCTTGTGAAAGAGGGCTATTACCATCCCTGTTTGCTGGTTTACCCCAACGATAGACACAAAATGCTGGATTAACTCAACGGGACAGGTAGCATCTTCGGAGAAGGAATGGGTGATGTTTCGGGTCGAGGCCCTTCTCCAGACTCTCCAGGTTATGGGGCGAAGGCAGGAGAATGGGGTTGAGAGGGAAAGATAGATCAGCCATGATTGAATTACAGAGTACACTTGATGGACTGCATGGCTTAATTCTGCTCCGAGAACCAATGAACCTATGAACATGAACTTTTCTCTGAGAGGGAAAATAATTTAAGGAAGTTTTGCTTGAATGAAATGGTGAAGAAACCATTGGGAACTCTCTGCAGACCTGCGACCTCTCTGGCAGCATTTGTAGAGACAGAAACAGAGTGTACCATTGACGATTGCTGACTTCAAGCGTTAACTCGCTCCACAGATGCTGCTTAACCTGCTGAGTATTTTTAACATCTTCAGTTTAATTTTTTTATAATTCATGCCCAGTTATATGTGAACTATAAGACCAAACAGCGGCAAATCCAGAAAATAAACCAACGTACTTAAGTTTTCTAGTTGCTGAATAATACTTTGCCAGGAGTTTATGCTGGAGGACATAAGAAACAGAACAAACTCTGAAACAACATCTCAGATCAATGATCTGTCAATAGAATAAAAATCCTAACATCTGAGTTCTGAAGAAATTGATCTGTTTCTCTATTCACATATGCTGACTGATCTTTAGTTTAGTTTAGTGTCAAGATACAGTGTGGAAACAGGCCCTTTGGCCCACCGAGTCTGTGCCGACCACCAATCACACATACACCAGGACAATTTACTGAATCCAATTAATCTACAAACCTGCATGTCTCTGGAATGTGGGGGAAACCGGAGGATCTGGGGAAAACCTTTGTGGTCACAGTGCACACTGCAAATATAGTTCCCTCAAAATAAAACTAATCTGGCAGCATATGTGCTTTATTTGCAGGAAGTAGAATTTGATCTTCCATCATCCAACTCAGAAAAAAGGAATGTGAGGTTATGCTTTACAGATAGAGGAAACGGTCCTCTCAGCTCCCTGAGCCCATGCTGACCTCCACGCTGAGACCATGCTGACCTCCACGCCAAGACCATGCTGACCTCCATGTTGAGACCATGCTGACCTCCACGCCATGCTGAGACCATGCTGACCTCCACGCTGAGACCATGCTGACCTCCATGCTGAGACCATGCTGACCTCCATGTTGAGACCAAGCTGACCTCCATGCTGAGACCAAGCTGACCTCCATGCTGAGACCATGCTGAGACCATGCTGACCTCCACGCTGAGACCATGCTGAGACCATGCTGACCTCCACGCTGAGACCATGCTGACCTCCACGCTGAGACCATGCTGACCTCCATGCTGAGACCATGCTGACCTCCATGCTGAGACCATGCTGACCTCCATGTTGAGACCAAGCTGACCTCCATGCTGAGACCAAGCTGACCTCCATGCTGAGACCATGCTGAGACCATGCTGACCTCCACGCTGAGACCATGCTGACCTCCATGCTGAGACCATGCTGACCTCCATGCTGAGACCATGCTGACCTCCATGCTGAGACCATGCTGACCTCCATGCTGAGACCATGCTGATCTCCATGCTGAGGCCATGCTGACCTCCACGCTGAGACCATGCTGATCTCCATGCTGAGACCATGCTGACCTCCATGCTGAGACCATGCTGACCTCCATGCTGAGCCAATGCTGACCTCCACACTGAGACCATGCTGATCTCCATGCTGAGGCCATGCTGATCTCCATGCTGAGACCATGCTGACCTCCATGCTGAGACCATGCTGATCTCCATGCTGAGACCATGCTCTCCTCGATCACCCACTAAAAATAGTTATCTGTTATGCCACTTTCTCATCCACTCCTTAATTTTAATTTTCACAGCCAATTAATGTACAAACAGCATATCATTGAGATGTGAGAGGAAACCGTACACACAGACAACCCCACTCTCCATACAGACAGCCCACGCAGATTCAGATTCAGATTCAGATTCAGCATTCCGGGCTGAACGAAATTTGTTACCTTGCAGTCATAACATGACAATAAACACATATTTAACATCCACCACAGTGAGTTCCCAGGCACCTCACTGTGGTGGAAGGCAAAAGTCTTAAAGTCTTTGTCTTTTTCCCCTACTTGTTCCCCCTCTGTACTGAGGCAATCCAGGCCTTCGATGTCATCGTCCACTAGGCCCGCGGCCGAGCTCCGAAGCCAGGCCGTATGAACACACCACAGCTCCAGTCAGATAACGCTGGAGCCGCGGAGCTTCTGGAGCGCCGCTGGAGAGCCGCTGGAGAGCCGCTGCCGGAACTGGAGATGGAAGCACCGCTGGAGCAAACTTCCGGACGAAGCCGAAACTGTATTCAAAACTACAATTCATTCACTGAGAGTTAGTGAGAGTTTTGAGTCAAATCCATACTTTGAGCAGCGAAGGCAAAATTGCCCTGTTGGAATGTCGGGTTGCTGTCCTGGCAGCTCAGAGTTCAGCAGCCTGACTCGACCCGAAACCTCACCCTTTCTGTCTCTCCAGAGATGCTGCCTGAGTTACTCCAGCTGTTTGTGTCTTTTGACTGGACACATCTGCAGATGCCACACGGAAACAATGATTGCATGTGTGGTGTTTTTCCCATTTAATCTACACACTCATTTCCATTTCACTGGTCTCTTGATGTCCACTTCAACATGAATATGTCGGAGAGTGAATGTTTCCAAAAAGCGTGTCGACCTGCAGAGGTCACTGCAGCATCACAGTCGCTTCAGCCTGAGAGGCGAGCTGGATTTGTGGTGAATTATGCTGCACCATGTTATAAGCTGAATGTGCATTCAATCAATTCCAAATATAGTCATTGTTTTATCACTATTTAATTAATTTTGATCCTATGTTTTTATGTTTCTTCTAATGTTTTGGTCTTGTTACTCTCTACCAGATACATCGTGACAATATCCATAAGTTAAATCCATCTAATGCCAAACAGCAGGATTTCTTTCATGAGAGTGTGTCAGGAGACCCTGTCAGGTAACATGGATGTTAGAGTGCTCAAACCTCATCACAATCCCATTAATCCCTGATTTAGGTATCCAGCACGCTGAACTCTCCTCTCCCCCAGAAACTGTTTTTAGGAAGCGTTTCCTTGGGGCAGTGTGTTATGCTTTTCATTGTTCTGTGTGCCATCTTGAACCAAGTGTATCTCTTGGACATTAAACACTTTAAAAGCAGATTTTTAGATACCAGAAATGCACAATGTTTAATATACAGTTTTTATCTCTGCACTCCTGTCAGCTGAAGTAGTAAGGTACAGTTACATACCCTTGAAGTTAAAAACCTTGAAAAGATGTGACCGAATACAAGAGTATTCATTTACTATTATGGCAATAAGTCAAAAGTGAATCCAGAAAGCAGGCAGGGTGGGGGATCTTATAGAAACATATAACATTCTTAAGGGATTGGACAGGCTAGGTGCAGGAAAAATGTTCCCGAGGGATATGGGGAGAAAGCAGGAACAGGGCACTGATTTTGGATGATCAGCCATGATCATATTGAATCTGCTCGCTCGAAGGGCCGAATGGCCAATGCTGCCACTTATTTTCTATGTTTCTATGTCTCTATGTAAGATTAGATGCTCTCCAGGTATTTATGCATACAGTGTTACTAGGTTGTTTGTTTTTTTATCATAGAGGAATTTGATTGTTTGTGTGCAATTCTCCACATCTTTGATTTTGTTGTTGCCAAATGGCAATGAAACAGTACATACAAAATGATTTCAGCATGTCTCCAAAATGACAATAAATAAGCATGGTATCTGTTCCATCAACCTGCAGCCAACAATGCGACATCAGTCATTTTTTGTTCTGTATGCCTCATTACTGTAGGGTGAGCTATTTGTTCTACCCATACTTATAACTGGAGCCTTGCTCATTTGTGATTGTCTAAACCAGAAGGCCCCCTGTGATTGAAAGGTAGCCCGTACTTCTGAAAGGCAATACCTCTGCCTCATGCCGAAACGTCATCTATCCATTTTCTCCAGAGATGTTGCCTGACCCACTGCGTTATTCCAGCATTTTGTGTCTATCAGTACTTTTCACTCCGCTGGATATAAAAATGACGACTGCCAGGGGTAACCTCTCAGTCAGTACCATCGATACTCTACAGGAGAAAGTAACAGGAAAACATACTCCCCTTCCACACAGATGAAGACAGAATATCCTTCTGACTATCATGGAAGATCAGGCACAATAGATAGAGAAACGAACATCACAAGACTGTTCTCCAGAAAGTGAGCTCACATCCCAGCTCCACTCTAGAGAGAACATAGATGAGGAATTCCAGGGACCAGCCTTTGAAGGAAGGATCTTAACTTTTCAGTTGCAATTTTGGGATACATTACGGGCGGGCTGTCTGATTCTATGGACTAATCCTCCATCTCGACAGGAATGGTGGGGTTTGAAGTGTTTTTACAAACATAATTGAAACACTGCAGTTTACTGCGTAGCATGTGGTCAGTACACGCGTATCACAACAGGGAACCCTGTTTAAAATCCCTCATCACTAAGGAAAAGATTTACGTTTGAGCTCTACCATAGTCATGCAGCATAGAAACAGGCCCCTCATGAGATCGCTTGTGAGAAAGCATGAACCACCAATGCCACAACCCTCCTGTGTTCCTCAGATAGGTTCAGTGTTGAACTCCAATCTCAACAGCCATGGGCGAGGCCACTAGAGTGCCTCCTTGGATTGGCTGCACACGTTGATTGACTCACCAATCCTCAACCTCTCACTGCCAGGCAGCTAATCGTACGAGAGGTTTGTGAGTGACTGCAACTGCTTGTCTTCAGGCCTCTTAGGCTTAGGTTTCTTGAGGAAACTGTCTTTGAGTTTGTAAGTCCTCTATCAGAGGCAATGTTGTCTTATTTTGAAATAATTGGGATAACACCTTGCAAAAGCAAAAGAGATGTTGGAAGATCGCCTGGTGCCACGTGCTGGTGAGGGCAGGAATAGGAGGATATGTAGCTCACGGGTTGGTGCAGGGGGCAGGTATTCAGATTTTTAAACCATTGGGATCTCTTCTGGTACAGAGGTGACTTGTACAAGATGGATGGGTTACATCTGAAATGGAGGTGGTCCAATATCGTTGAAAAGTTGCTAGTGCTACTTGAGAGACAGTGGGGTGACAACCAGTGCAGTAGGTCAGAAATTGGAAGGAGTAATGGGAAGCTGGAGGTTAGGCCCAGTAAGTCTAAAAAAAGACAGGCAGGGGAGAGGTGAATGAATTATGGTGAAGCAGATGAGCTGAAGTTTGTTTATTTCAAAACAAGGAGTATTGTGGTGAAAGCAGATGAACTTAGAGCCAGCAAAGGTGCTTGGTGGAGCTCGCCAGAAGAAGTGCTCAGACCGCTTGCCCGTGGTCTGTGAAGCCGCGGTCTCCGGTAAGAAGTGGCAGATTCGGGAACTCCAAGCCGTGGAGTGTGTTCTGATCTGTCCCAACGTCGGACTTTCAATCATCCCGACAGGAGGGCTTGTGCATCGGGCCGTCCGTAGCGGCGACTGCGGAGGGTTCAGGCCCCGACCACGGGTGAACAAAATGAGGAAGAGTAACTGAATTTTATCGCCTTCCATCACAGTGAGGAATGAAAATTGCACTGTGATGGATGTTTATGTTAAACTCTATTGTGTATTGTGTTCTTTTCACTTGTATGGCTATACGGTAACTCAAATATCACTGTAGCTTAATTGGTGCACGTGACAATAAACGTGAACTTGAACTTGGTGGCCATTGTGGAAACGTGGTTGCAAGAGGGACATGACTGGCAGCTCAATGTTTCAGGGTTTTCATATTTTAGAAGTAATATAGAGGGAGGGGAAAAAAGGCAGAGGAGTTGTGCTGCTAATCAGGGAAACACGGCAGCGCAGCACTCAGAGAGGATATACGGGAGGGTTTGTCCACTGAGGTGATATGGGTATGGGCCTCCCAAAAGTAAGTGGGAGATAGATGTACACAGATTACTGAAAGCTGCCAAAGCACTGGATTGTCTCAGTGAGTAACTTTAACATCCCCAGTATTGACTGGGGCTTGCTCAGTGCCAAAGCCTTAGGTGGGGCAGAGTTTCGTAAGTATATCCAAGAGGGTTTCTTGAAAGAGGATGTGGATGAGCCAAACAGAGAAGTGAACAAACTGGACCTTGTGTTTGGAAACAAGTCTGGGCAGGTGACTGCTCTTACAATGGAACAGCATTTTCGCGGATAGTGGCCACAACTCCATAAGTTTTAAGATTGTTTTGAATTGAGAGAAGGTTGGAGACAGATAATCTTTGCATCTTCTCTTGCCACAGGCACGGTCCTGTAGGACTGTAGTGCATCTAATGTTGTTCATTTTGTTTAAGAAGCAAAGTAGGTAGAATCCCAAGGGATTCCCATTTATTAACCAAACCTAAAGGTGAGCCAAACATGACTCCAATCATGTCTCTCTAGGACTACTAGCACCTAGTCAATCAAATGAACTTCAACATATTGTCACTACTGCAGTGTTTAGTGGTACCGACCTGGGATAAATATCATGGTGTACATGTTTGCATCAGGATGATTGTTAGTTTCTGGAAGTGTTTCCATAAATTACAAATAATATACTCCAAATAGATTTTTTGGAAAGGTGAGCAAAATACACAAAATGATGGAATAACATAAAATGCTTGAGCAATACAAAATGCTGGAATAACACAGAAGGTTGGAGTAACACAGATGGTCCGATCACAACCCGAGGGATAGAATAGGCAACATTTTTAGTTAGACTCATACAGCCCAGAAAAAGGCCCTTTGGCCCAACTTGTCCATGCTGACCAATATTCCTCAACTAAGCTGGTGCCATTTGCCTGCATTTGGTCTATATCCCTCTTCAGATTTCCTATCTTCTTCAGAATGGTGCATTTGTTTGGTGAGTGCTTGGAATCAAAGATCCTATAGTGGAGCAAGATAGACCACTCCTTCTAAATGCAATGGGCTGATGTGTAGTACGCAACGGAGCGGAATATGGGCTTTTTTTTCATCCATTTCAGTAACCCGACTCAACTCGCAGTGTAATCAACGTTGCGGGGGAACAGTTTGTGTTAATAAATTATAATTCTGAAAATCAGGAGAAGATTTTTAACCAAAGAGCTTTTATTTTTACAAGGATGTTTCCGTAACTGGCTTCCGTCTCTGCACTGGTATCTTAGCTCCGCTATGGGATCTTTGGTGCGGAGACGGAAGCCAGTTACGGAAATGGGGCCGAAAATTTACTCATGAATCTGCCCATGACCGTACTACATCTTTTTCGTTGAGTGATCTATGTTGCTTGCTATAGGATCTTTGCTTGGAATGGTCATTCTGATGTCAGCTTGTACATAGATCCAAAGGTGGGGATGGGCAGGAAGGAACTGCGGATGCTGGCTTACACCGAAGACCTGAAGAAGAGTCTCGACGCAAAACATCACCCACTCCTTCTCTCCAGAGATGCTGCCTGTTACTGAGTTAATCCAGCATTTTGTGTCTACCCAAAGATGGGAACTTGATAGTGATGTTCAATAAAGAATATGGGTGCAGGTTCACAAAACAATTCGTGCTGAGCTGCTGTGGAAGAAACTCTTGATGCTACTTACATTTAGGAAACAATGAGCCAAGATTCCTCTTTCTGATTACCACCTAGTGGCCCTGAGAATCATTCAACACATTGTAAAAAGATTCTCACACGCCTACCACTGCTGAAATATACATACATGTTTATACCCAGCAAAGATGGGAAGCAGCAACGTCCTCTGGGCCAACAAGGCTGTCAATTCTCTAGTTCTCATGTACGAACAAGAAGTATTTGGGGCAGATAATGCAGGGTTGTCACAGCCATAGATCTGTACTTTCGGATGTCAACATTTTTAGGAAGGCATGATAGATAAAGAAAGAAAATTGGTGGAGAAAATTATGGTTCAGGGCTTTATGTACTCTACATTTGACAAATTAAAACCTGTAATTTAAAAGTAATTTACCACCTCCACCCATGCTCCATTTTGCGATCATTCAGTGCAGTATCTTCATCAACACAAGTTTTTCTCGGGGGAAAAAAATGAACTTACTTAAAAGTGGTTGTGTAAATGAGGTGAAATATATAACATTTGCCATTGTTGTTACTTCTGCATTATCATCCTCAGCTGCCGGAATATATGTTAAAATGTAAATTTTCAGAAATAATCCATTCTTTGAAATACACATTTGCCAAGCAGAGTTACACTTCAGTCGTGATTATATTTGAATCAGGATTTCTCTAAACTGATTAAAAAAAAAGATAGCCCACGGCAAACCTAGTGCCACAGGCTGTAAAATTAATCATTCACCATTTCAATCTATCGTCAAAATAAACAAAGTTGTGTGATTGTCGTGAATGGGTTGCAATTTACTTTTTAAATGTCTCAATTTCAAAACATTCTTCATCAGTTAAAATTCTTACTCATCATTGCTGTTAATCATTTTCTCTTATTTCAATATCTAGTAATAGTCGGCAATGACAGTCAACAGTATTTTACACTTGGCCCCTGACGTGACAAAATATCCAGTCACTGTACAAAAATGGATACAAAATCAAAACAAGAGGTGGTCAAAGGTAAATGTGTCTTGCTGGAGGATGCAAAACAAAGAGGACAAATCAAAAAGCAAAGGGGTTTCTGGACTATGGAAACTAGTAGCTGAAGGCAAGGTCATTGACGTAGGGTTTAGTAGCAGGGGGAGTGCAATAAAAATTAGATAACATGCAGTGGGACTTTAACTAAGTTGATTTTTACATGGATTGGAGGTTTCCAGCCAGCTGAACATTGGAATGTGTGACCAAAGATGGCAAAGACAGTTTTACATCGATGGATTATCAAGACTGTGAATATCTGACAGCCTGAAACACATCACTGGAAGAAAGATGGAATAACTTTCAGAAAATATGCCATCAGCCTTTCTGATTGTGAATGGACAATATTTTGTATGTAGTTTAGTGATACAGCTCGGCAACAGAGTCCAACCCGACCATTGGTCACCCGTTTACACGAGTTCTATGTGATCCCACTTCCTCATCCAATCCCTACACATTAGGGTCAGTTTTTACAGCAGCCAATTAACCTACAAACTGCTGTTTTTGGGATGTGGGAGGAGACCAGAGCACTCAGAGGAAACCTACGTGGTCTCGGGGAGAACGTGGAAACGCCATCCGAGGTCAGGATCGAACCCGGGTGTCCGGTGCTGTGAGGTGGCAGCTCTACCAGCTGTGCCACTGTGTCATTATGTACTCCCCCAGCTGCTGTTGGATAAACCGTCAGCCATCGCAGCTGCAGGTTCCTGGATGTGTATATCTCTGACTATCTGTCTTGGGCTCAGCGCATTGATCCAATTACAAAGAAAGCCCACTCTAATTCTTAAGGAGATTGAGGAGGTTTGGTAGGGTGATGAATACTCTACAGATATTGATAGAGATTATATTGACTGGTTTCATCACAGTCTGTTCAGGCAACTTGAAACGCAGGAATTAAGGAGATTACAGAGCATGGTACACACTGCCCCGTCCAGCACAGGTAATGTTGACCTTCCCACCATCGAGGGGATCTATAGGAGGTGCTGCCTCAAATAAGCAGCAATATCATTCCACCCTGTCCACATTCCGCACCGACCAGCGATCCCCGCACACTAACACTATCCTACACACACTAGGGTCCATTTACAATTTTACCAAGCCAAACCTGTACACCTTTGTAGTGTGGGAGAAAACCGGTGCTCCCGAAGAAAAACCACACAGGTCACGGGGAGAACATACAAACTCCGTACAGACCCATGGTCGTAATCTGGATCGAACCCGGGTCTCTGGTGCTGTAAGGCAGCAACACTCCTGCTGCGCCATCGTGCCACCCATTAGAGTTTAGAAGCTGAGCCCACTAATACACTGTCAGGATGCAACATGTTAGGAGGAAATGAAAGACAAGGATGGATCTCCGGGTTCTAGGATTAAGAGTGTAAGGCCGGATAATCAAATCAATTCAGGGATTCTTTAGCTATGGTCTGATAGATACAAGTGAAATCTTATTCAATATAGCAATAGAGAAATAGTTTGTGGAAGAATTTATTTTTGACCATAATGTTTGTCTGCTGATGAGTGAAAAGCATCAGAAGCAGTAACAGTGACAAACCACTTGAACAAAGAGCTGGAGTAACATGGCAGATCAGGCTGCATCTATGGATGGAATAAATAGGCGATGTTCAGTTTGGGACCCTTCTTCGGGCCGATCTGACCCAAAACATCAGTCTGAAGAAGGGTCCGGATCCAAAACGTTGCCAATCCATTCCTTCCATAGATGCTGGCTGACTTGTTGATTTACTCCACCATTTTGCGTTTTCCTCAAGGTTCCAGCACCTGCAGTTCTTGTGGCTCTGAACCACGTCACTTGTTATGTTATGAGAGAGTATAAACCAGGTTAGAAAGATTAAAATGTGAAATTGGGAAAAATACATCATTTTTTTGGGAGGTCATGGCAAATTTAAGAATTTTGAAGGGAAACAAGGTCTTGAAGATTAACTCGTAACAGGAATATTTAGTAAATAGCGCTGCTGAAAATGAAGGGAGATCAAATCTGAGAGTATTACTTGTCATGACAGAGAAATTAAATGGTAGTTTTGTGAAAATGAGCTCAAGAGAGTGGAAAATATTGTGGACAAGATAAATGCCCTATTTACTTGCAAAAAGATGAACGAGAAATTTGGAAAATTTGGAAAATTTCTGGGCTTTGGACCAGAACAGAGCCAGAACTTTAATTATGTGTAGGAAAGAACTACGCACCTGCTGAGTTACTCCAGCTTTTTGTGTCTATCTTCGAGCTTTATTTATGTTTGACTCTGAGAAAGGAGAAAAGGAACAAAAAGAAACAGAGACAAGTCAATTGGTTATAAATCTTATTGACCAAGTCATTCAGGAGCTCCTTACTTTTGATGTAGGACTAGAGGAGGTGGAGGAGTGGGGCATAAAGATAATGCAGAAAAGAAGATGCATTTGCTCTCCAATATAATCATGAAATGGTGGACGAATTTGACATAGGAAATGGGTCTTGATAGTGCATGTTGTGATCCAGCTGGATTCAGTGATGAGTCGCTAAACCAATTTGCAACTAGATAAACCTTGTAATTGGAGGAGCAAAGATGAGTTCTGCTTGAGAGGAATTGGTGAAGGTGGTAAACTTAGGTTTCTTTGGGTGAAGGGTGTGAGGTGATAGATCAACAACACCAGAATAGGTTATGGCGAATGGAAAGCTGAAGGTCAAGCAAGATCTTTTTGCCCAAGTATCATTTTTCAGGTTCCTGGAACTCCAGTTGTACACTTCATGCCAGTTCCCTTTCACTGTAAATGCAGCGAAACATAGATGTTTCATGTAATTCTGTGTGAACTTTGGAATGAAAACAAATAGCAAACATCAACATTAGATCCCCCCCTCTCCCATTCCCAGCACTTCCACATATTTTCTGTTCCCTCCCGTTGTGCGTCTCAGATGTCTTGACATAATTTTCCCACCATCTCACTGATAATGTTGCCTCAACTCAAGGGTGATATGCAAATGTAGACACAAGGAACTGCAGATGCTGGTTTATGTTGAAAAAACCCAAAGGGTTGACGTAACTCAGCAGGTCAGGAAGGGTCCCGACCTGAAAGGTTGCCTACTCATATCCTCCAGAGATGCTGACTGTAGGTGTATGTATTGATCCAAAGCATTGAGGCTGAAACCCGAGTTGACCTCCAGTGCAAGATATAGGTCATCTCACATTCCTTTCCACAATTCTGCCACTAAAAAACAAAAACCGGATCCATATTTCTGCATACAGTTTCCCTACCGCTTAACATGGTTGTCCAGCTGCCATGTCACCATTTTCAGGTAGATGCAGGAGGGGGGAGGGAGAACAAGCAGATGAGGGATTTAAAGTTAGCTGTCTTCTCATGTTGCTACTTTGCTTGTTTCGATGAGTTGCTATTCACCCCCCAGCTGGGAAAAGGCCATGTTCAACTGGTGCAAAATTCATCTGCAAAAACACTTGGCCTTTACTCCTTTCAGGGCAAGTCTTCTTCTTATCGAATCCACACACAAGATTAGAAGTTGTTCAGCCAGAACTAACACACTTCTCGGCATCTGCATACAATGGTGTCTGTCTTGTCGCTTCTCGTGCTTCTTGTGCGTGGTGGTGGAAAGATTCGTGGAAACAGGGCTGCGACGTGAACTCTCTTTCCTTGACCCCTTCAGGGCAAGTAGAGAAGTTGATCAGTCAACAACCAACTTCAGAAAGAAGAACAAAAAAGTGACATCAGCTCTGCTGAGTTAACATGCAAACATCACTCCAACTCAGGCATCACGCTGGTTGTGAGCTAGTAATAGACACAGAAAAATCTACAACATTATTTCATCTTCAACGCAATGAAACAGATATATAAAATGGTTTCTACTACCAGCTGAAGTTTGGCAATGGGTTGTCTAAATCTAGTGAGCTAAGTATAAAAACCGGATAATTGGATAACATTTCATGCTTGGATCAGAATTTATGCTTGGGTGCATAATTCTGCATGCAATGATCAGATAAATCACCAGGTATACAGAAGCTTTATGATTGGAAAGGATAAGTACATGGTACCAACAGAATTTTGAAGAACATAACAGGATTAGCAATGTTATGTGAGTGACGAATGGAATAATTGTCACATTTAGACGGTTAAATCAGTGTGGAAACTCCATGCTGCATAACGGGTACAGCTATATTTCAGGCTTTAATCTTCCTTATAATTGCAGCAGGAAGGAATTCAGGTACAGAAAACAAATGAATCAGATTTAGAGGTAGACAAAAATGCTGGAGAAACTCAGCGGGTGAGGCAGCATCTATGGAGGGAAGGAAATAGGTGGCATTTCAGGTTGAGATCCTTCTTCAGACTGATGTGGAGCTGGGGGGGGGGGGGGGGGGGGGGGGGGGGAAGAAGAAACAAAGAGGCAGAGACAGTGGGCTGTGTGAGAGCTGGCAAGGGGAGGGGAAAGAAGGGGAAAGCAGGGACTACCTGAATTTGGAGAAGTCAATGTTCACACCGCTGGGGTGTGAACTACCCAAGCGAAATATGAGGTGCTGCTCCTCCAAATTACGGTGGGCCTCACTCTGGCCATGGAGGAGGCCCAGGACAGAAAGGTCAGATTCGGAATGGGAGGGGGAGTTGAAGTGCTGAGCCACTGGGAGATCAGGTTAGTTATTGCGAACCGAGCGGAGGTGTTGGGCGAAGCGATCGCCAACCTTACCTTGGTCTCACCGATGTAGAGCAGCTGACACCAAGAGCAGCGGATGCGATAGATGAGGTTGGAGGAGGTGCTGGCGAACTCTGCCACACCTGGAAAGACTGCTTGGGTCCTTCAATGGAGTCAAGGGGGGAGGTAAAGCGACAGGTGTAGCATTAACTCAGCAGGTCGGGCAACATCTCTGGAGAACATGGATAAGCAATGTTCTAGCTCAGGACCCTTCTTCAGAATTATTCTGCAGAAGGGTCCTGACCTGAAGCATTGCCAATCCATGTTTAGTTTATTTTTGTTTATGGATACAGCGTGGAAACAGGCCCTTCGGCCCACCGAGTCCACACCGACCAGCGATCCCCACACACTAACACTAACCTACACACACTGGGGACAATTTACAATTATACCAAGCCAATTAACCTACAAACCTGTACGTCAATGGAGTGTGGGAGGAAAGCAGAGATTTCGGAGAAAACCGACGCAGGTCACGGGGAGAATGTACAAACTCAGAACAGACAGCATCCGTGGTCAGTATCGAACCAGGGACCCTGGTGCGGTAAGGCAGCAACTCTACCACTACCCCACCGTGCTGCCCTCCAAACATGCACTTGATAACCTAAAAGGATTTGGTTCTGGTCACGGATCTGTTCTCCAGAGATGCTGCCTGACTCACTGAGTCCCTCTAGCACGATGTGTGTTTTGCATTGAACACAAGGGTATCTTTTAGAGAAGCAAGGGTATATCCAAAAAAAGCTTCTACCCAAATAACTTCAACTGTCTTAATGCTCATCTATCCATCAAAGGACCAAGAGCAGGTTATTGACGGACAATTCATTTTCTCTCAATTTTCTCCCCGCAGGAACGGGGTACTGATTGGGGATGATCAGCCATGATCACAGTGAATGGCGGTGCTGGCTCAAAGGGCCGAATGGCCTACTCCTGCACCTATTGTCTATTGTCTACTGTTTATTGTCTATTGTCTATTGTCCTTCAACTGTGATGCCATGCAATCCAGCTAACAAGATGGGGAACCATCATAAGCAGGAATTTAGCTGAACCGACTATTTCATTAGAAGGGCAGACACTAGCTACTCGATTAAAAAAAGTTTCACTGTCATCTGTAATGCACAAATCAAGAATACAGTGGAGTACCGAAAACGTTGGACACCTTCAATGGCAAACGATCGCAGTGGTTCAGGGAGACAGACAACACTACCTCAATGTTGGGCTCTCAATATCATTTTACTATTGTTGCCACATTGCAAAAATATATTGTGTAGAAACAAGGAAATGCAGATGCTGGTTTACAAAAAAGACACAAAGTGCTGGAGCAACTCAATGTGTCAGGGAGCATCCCCAGAGAACATTAAAAGTTGACGTTTGAGGTCAGGCCATCTTTATTCCCATATAGTGAATATATATAGTACCTATTTATATTCAGAGTGCAAACTGGTCCTACGCCTGTAAAATTTGTCTCTCTGGCATTGCAAAGAGTTGCAATCTTTTAAGACATAACTGTGGTGTTTTTTATCAGGGATAACAGCATCCAGAAGAAAGGCAATGCTCAGGAAATGATTCATACACGGGGTTTGTGTTTCCTGTAACTGTAATTACTTGTAATGTGAAGTGAAGTTTAAAGTTGCTATTTTAATGATTATCACATAGCATCAATAATCTTAGCATTATGTTAGACCTGTGATCAGAACCAAATCGTTTTAGGTTATCAAATGCACGCTTGGATTAAGCCACCATTCTCAAATGTATAATATTGCTTGGTTTCAGAATTCCCATTATGGATTGCATGGTTTGTTTAACTTTGAGTTGAACCAGTAAAGTGCCAATCACTTGTAACACTATTTTTAGAATTGTGGTCTGGTGCTCCAGTAAATATTTCATCTTTTCTGAGCTGAGAACAAATCACCTGTTATACCTGTTTCTATATAAATATTCTAATTGGTGTCACCACGAATGTAAGGATGTATTTGAGAGGAATGCCACTGGTAAAGAACAGGACGTGAATCATCACTGAAGGGTTAAGATTGCAAAGTTTAGTGATACAGCACGAAAACAGGCCGTTCGGCCCACCGAGTTCGTGTCGACCAGCGATCCCCGCACATTAACACTACCCTACACACACCAGGTACAAGTTTACATCTATACCAAGCCAATTAACGTACAAACCTGTACGTCTTTGGAGTGTGGGAGGAAAGCGAAGATCTCGGAGGAAACATACGCCGGTCACGGGGAGAACGTACGAACGCCACACAGGCATCACCCGCTGTCAGGATCGAACGTAGGTCTCTGGCGCTATAAGGCAGCAACTCTACTGCTATGCCACCGTCCTGACACATTTACAAGTATATTTTACCAGAAAATAGAAGCATTTTGATAATGCACCAAACCTATCGTTATTTTAAACAGTAATCAGGAAAAATAGATCAAGTAAATGTATTGATTATGTAATTTAAATAATGTTGAAATTAATTATGCAATATGAAATAACTTATTCCCCATCGTAAATGGCAGCTTCAGAGCCATTGACAGTTCGATAAAGATTCTGCTTACTCCAAAATATTCTCTTAATAAACTGGCTGCATTGGGTTGGCTGAAAGAAGCACCATGCCAGTGAGAACAATACACTGCTGAAGGAGAAATAGGCACGTTTTCCCAACACATTTTATCTTGGTGGAATAATGGTCCAACTTCCCCACTTAATTAGAAGACCGCATAAAGCATACTAAAGTCATAATTCATGACCAAAAAACCCAGGTGATATGAATGGAAACCATAACATCACAGTTTTACCTTTGGGAGGTGAGAAGGAAATCAGCCCCCTTGAATCCATGAAGGAAACTTAATCAGCAGTTGAGATGTCTGTGGGATTTTGCTTACCAATAAGCACTAATTAACTGGCAAATCTAATTAATATCTCACCAACATCTAGAAGAAAGTTGAGCTCTGTATTCTTTAAAACCAAATAGCCCAGAAACTGCCAGCTGTGAGCAAAATCACAATTTTTCTTCCTGAAGTGCTGTATTTGATGTTTTACCCTAACTCATGTCTGCTTAGTGTTCACCATGCTTTATTAAGTTGGACATTCAAAGCTGGGTTCCTAGTTTAGTGGGCAATTAACGTCGCAATGTTGCTTTGGGATGTGATCTTAGAGGTAATGTTGTGATTTATATGTATCTGTAAGGTTCTCCTTTAATTCAAAGGCTCCTTACAGAGCTATCTCCCATAGCTATCTGGATTACACTTCTTCCCACCCTGCTTCCTCTAAGGACTCCATCCCCTACTGCCAATTCCTCCGTCTACGCCGCATCTGCACCCAGGATGAGGTGTTCCACACCAGGGCATCGGAGATGTCCTCATTCTTCAGGGAATGGGGGTTCCCCTCTTCTACTATAGATTAGGCTCTCACCAGGGTCTCTTCTATACCCCGTAACTCTGCTCTCACTCCCCATCCCCCCATCCCCCCCACTCATAACAAGGGCAGAGTCCCCCTTGTTCTCACCGTCCACCCGACCAGCCGTCACATGCAACAAATAATCCTCCGACATTTTCGCCACCTCCAACGTGATCCCACCACTGGCCACATCTTCCCTTCTCCTCCTCTGTCTGCTTTCCGCAGAGACCGCTCCCTCCATTACTCCCTGGTCTATTCATCCCTTCCCACCCAAACCACCCCCTCTCCGGGCACTTTCCCTTGCAACCGCAGGAAATGCTACACTTGTCGCTTTACCTGCCCCTTTGACTCCATTCAAGGACCCAAGCAGTCTTTCCAGGTCCGACAGAGGTTCACCTGCACCTCCTCCAACCTCATCTATTGCATCCGCTGCTCAAGGTGTCAGCTGCTCTACATTGGTGAGACCAGCATTTTTGTCTACCCTACAGAGATCATGGTCATCTGATGCTGTGGCCATTGTGAAGGCAGGGGTTTTGATTGATTGATTGAATGATACAGCATGGAAACAGGCCCTACAGCCCACTGGGTAATGCTGACCATTGATCACCCATTCACACCAGTTCTATGTTATGCCATTTGCATTCACATGTGTGTTTAAGATGTCTGGGAAATTGTGGATCGGGATGTTTACAAGGATGTCGTGCATCGGAACAGTGTTGTATTTTAGGCAGGTACACCAGATGCTGGTGCTACCCTACATGCTGATCAGATACAACTCCTCCCCCTTCTGTCATGGGGTAGACTGAGACTGCTCTACGCCTCTCACCCCCCCCCCCCCCCCCCCCCCCCAATCTTTGCACATCCCCCAAGTCTTTCCACTCGTCACTTTCATTTTGTGTTCCATGTATTTTGTGTTTTTCATGATTGTTGGCCGATCAATTCCCTCCTGGGATAAATAAAGTTCTATTGTATCATTTCGTGTTGCCACTACATTGTTTGTTGTGGCAGGTATAGGAGCAGGGAGGTTCTACTGCAGTTGTACAGGGTCTTGGTGAGGCCACATCTGGAGTATTGCGTACAGTTTTGGTCTCCAAATCTGAGGAAAGACATTCTTGCCATAGAGGGAGTGCAGAGAAGGTTCACCAGACTGATTCCTGGGATGTCAGGACTTCCATATGAAGAAAGACTGGATAGACTCGGCTTGTACTCGCTAGAATTTAGAAGATTGAGGGGGGATCTTATAGAGACTTACAAAATTCTTAAGGGGTTGGACAGGCTAGATGCAGGAAGATTGTTCCCGATGTTGGGGAAGTCCAGAACAAGGGGTCACAGTTTAAGGATATGGGGGAAGTCTTTTAGGACCGAGATGAGAAAAACATTTTTCACACAGAGAGTGGTGAATCTCTGGAATTATCTGCCACAGAAGATAGTTGAGGCCAGTTCATTGGCTATATTTAAGAGGGAGTTAGATGTGACCCTTGTGGCTAAGGGGATCAGGGGGTATGGAGAGAAGGCAGGTACGCGATACTGAGTTGGATGATCAGCCATGATCATATTGAATGGCGGTGCAGGCTCGAAGGGCCGAATGGCCTACTCTTGCACCTATTTTCTATGTTTCTATGTCTATGTTTAGGTTCTCCACCTGGACCAGTCTAATTAATGGCAGAGATACTTAGGAGCAGACTATAGGTCTAGGTTGGTTCCATCTTTGATCACATGGGGGGATGGGAGACAATATCAATTTCTGGCGTTGGACTTGATCTTGGACCTTGTGGGTCTTGGAAGGAGAATATGAGGAGAAAATGTACTCCTGGTCTCCTCTCCTCCTCTACTGCAAGTTATGCAGTGAAGCCAGTTTCCTTGCCTCATGTTGTATTTTCCAGGCTGGCCATAGAAATAACTCAACAGAGTGAGTTGCATCAGAGTGTGTCAGCCTATTTAAAATACATATAATGCTGTGGGATGAAATAGGACAGTGGAAACAAATTAGCTATCCACTTAGTAAAATACAATACATTGAAGGCACTTCCTTACAAGTTTAAAGTTTTTCCGATTAAACTTTCTATCCACATCTAATTACCCAGGTTTAAATTCTCCCATCTACATATCTACATCTAAAAGCACTGTATGAATGCATTTTATTGCACTTTTATGTTCCGTTACTTCAATAAAATACTAAGTAGCAACCAAGCCATTGCCCTCCAGTAAATAACTAGCGTTAATAAATATTCGGATAATCATATATGAGGTCCTGAGTGGAATCAATATTATCCCACTGTTAACCATGTAAAAAGGCTGTGACCAGAACCATCAACCTTTACCCTACATTTGAACGAAACATTACAGTGAAAAATCACACATGTTTTGTTTGGTTAAATGGTGTTTGACCTTCTGGCTTCTTGCTACTTCAGAACAGTGAAGTGAAAAGCCAAATGGGGCTGGTGGTGTAATAGATGTAGTGAAGTTCATTGTCAATGAAATGGGGAAGGTGACAGACAAGGAATGAGTCCCAAAGGTGTAGCCTAAGTGCCATGGATAAAGATTCTCTGGGGAAATGTTTCTCATTAGTTCTCAGATACAGTTCAGTAATTCAATAGCCATAGGTTAACATTAGTCAAGAGACAAAATATGGTGGCTTGTACAGTTTTATTTCAGTCCCTTTTTTTAAAGCTACAGTGCGCAAAAATCCTGGGCATTGATGTGGCTTAGAGCAAACTTGTACGTTGTTCGACAAAATATGTACGGAATTCATTAAAATTTGGCAAGCAGCTTAACAAATTTGTACAATATTCATATTTATTTTAGGGAAAGCCCTGAACCGTGCATTTAAGAATATGCATGCCAAGAGATAACTATTCTACATATTTTTTCCAAAAAATGATAGATGGCAATCTTCCCGCAGATTACCAAAATCACAATTTCTCACTTGGACACTATTCAGTTGCCAGAGTAATTAATAATAAACAGAGAATACTTTCCATCAGGAACTTAAAGCAGGCATTTTGTTCCACAACGACTAGGACCAAATAATTCATGAACTCCATAGGAATATTATGTGAAAATTCCTCTTCCAATGTAAAATAAATATTGTATTCAATATACATATTTTACAATAGATAATTGCTAACTTGGTATAATTTTACACTGGACTATTTCATATTCCCCAGTATTTTATGCAAAGCTATCTATCTAGAGGGTCTAAAAATGCTAAAGTGAGCTCTTTTAAAGAGAGGTAACTAATCACGGCCCCGCCAAAACGAAACACTTTAATAAATTGCTGTAGTGTGATTTAATTTCCTGGCTTTTAGTTTCTTTGTGAGTGTAAAATGATTAATTTTTATGCTGTGTTTTTGCACCTTATTACGGCGGACCAACAATAGTAAAGAGCCTTTCCTTGACAAACAAATGAAAATCAGTACATATCTTTGCAATCAGGAGAATTGTCACATTGAATCATGTTTATCCTTACATTTGCTTTACTTATCATCACAGATTCTGTAAACTGAAATTGAATCTCTCCTGCATGCAAACATTAATATGTATATTTTGATCTGTGAGCATCGAAGTTAGTGGAACTATGCATTGACCAATAATCAGGTAGTCCAAGTAATGACATCTAAATAATAAAAATTTAGCTGCACTTTATATACCCATATCTTCAGTACAAATTATGTAATATATACATTAATAATTAAACATGACCAATAGCATTATTTGAGCCTGGTGGACTGTTTTGAAACAGTAACTGAATTGTCTAATGATTCAAGGTCGAGCTAATTTCATTTTAATGAAGAAAATGCCTGCTTTGGTATCTTTCATTTTCATAGAAACATTGAGTCTTCATTTTTAATAACATTCAATTTTATTTTTAATACTTGCATAAAATATGTACGGCAGAAGAACATTTTACACACATTTTAAAATTATTATCATACTTGCTAGGAGGTAGCTTAAAATTCAAACAGTGGATTTGCAGCAGTCGACAGATAAGCTGCTAGCTCTTTCAGACTGGCGTGATTCTATTCCACTTCACTCTTGCTCCAGGGCAGCTTGATAGCGTTAACTTCACCATTATAGTTCAGACTGCACATCAGCATGGGTTCATTAGTGCTAGTGAATGCATCAACAGCTAATTCACAAAAGAACCTTTACAATCTCCTGCAGCAGTTAAACCGAAGATCAGCCTAAAAGTGTCACAATCTGATTGTAAGAGTTTCTCACATGCAAGCAATGGCCTTTAAAGACTGTGCAGAGGTTGCCGATCAACAACCACTTGTCTGAATTATTTGACATGGAGCCCAGGAAAGATGCCATCTTCTGCACGGGAGTGGATGCCATTAGCACCAGTTCATTTAGAGCCCTTGCCATGTTTGAGGACTCAACAAGTTAGGTACAGGTAGACATAAGGAACTGTCTGATCAAGGTAAATACAGTCTGAAGGAGGGTCTCGACGTAAAATGTCACCTATTCCTTTTCTCCAGATGATAGACACAAAACCATATAACCATATAACAATTACAGCACGGAAACAGGCCCTCTCGGCCCTTCCAGTCCGTGCCGACCATTTGTTTTCCCCTAGTCCCATCTACCTGCACTCAGACCATACCCCTCCATTCCCTTCCCGTCCATATACCTATCCACTTTACTTTTAAATGTTAAAATCGATTCTGCCTCCACCACTTCTGCTGGAAGCTCATTCCACACAGCCACCACCCTCTGAGTAAAGAAGTTCCCCCTCACGTTACCCCTAAACTTCCGTCCCTTAATTCGCATGTCATGCCCTCTTGTTTGAATCTTCCCTACCCTTAATGGGAAAAGCTTATCCACGTCAACTCTGTCTATCCCTTTCATCATTTTAAAGACCTCAATCAAGTCCCCCCTTAACCTTCTGCGCTCCAAAGAATAAAGACCTAACTTGTTCAACCTTTCTCTGTAACATAGTTGCTGGAACCCTGGCAACATTCTAGTAAATCTCCTCTGTACTCTCTCTATTTTGCTGGTTTAACTCAGCGGGACAGGCATGTCTGGAGAGAAGGAATGGGTGATGTTTTGGATCAAGACCCTTCTTCAGGCTACCTTTTCTCCAGAGATGCTGTCTGACCCGCTGAGTTACTCCAGCTTTTTCTGTCTATCTTCTCTTACAAGGAGCTGCAACACTGGTTTACCAAAAACAAGACAAAGTGCTGGAGTAATTCAACGGGTAAGGCAGCATTTCTGAAGCACAAGGATAAGCAACATTTCGGGCTGACCTATCTTCAGACAGGTTAGGTAGACAGGATGAGGGGCACAGTTACAAAGAGAAGGTATAAAACACACATTTAAAAAAAGCACTAGACTAAGTGGGACCTGTTGGGTTCCAGCTTCACACGGGAGGGCTGGTCCTACAACATAATATTTCACCTCTCCACCAATTCCAATATTGCTGGTCAGTGGGGGTGGGGGGCTTTCTGGAGCGCTAGCATGGTGTTGTGGGCCGAAGGGACAGGTTTCCAGAGGGCTAGTATGGACTTTGTGGGCTGAATGGATTATTTGGCTGACAGATCAGCCACTGAGACCACTCACACATACACTCACTCACTTACACACTCACGCATACACTCCCACTCACACACACACATGCACTCACAGACACGCACACACACATTCACACACACGCACACACATACACACACAAACACTCGCACACACACTCACACACTCGCAAACACATACACACTCACACAATCATACACTCGCAAACACATACACACACACATACACTCACATACACATACACACACAGACACACACACTCACACACTCACACACTCACACAGACTCATACACACACACACACACACTGACTCACACACCATATATATGGCAGTAAACATTCTTGAAAACTCACACGGTGAGTACGGCCTCTCCACTTTGGGGCTTCCGCAATCAGCGTGACCTCTGCACTCACTGGAAATTACGCAATCAGCGCGACCTGTACACTAAGCAGAAGTCACGAAATGAACGGGACTTTTGAACCAAAAACAGTCAGACCTAATAAAGCACTTATTCCTTCCAAACACAGTCAGACCTAATAAAGCATTGCAGTTTCAAGCACAGGCAGGGCAGCAGGCCAAACAACTCATGGTATTATCAGTAAGGGCTAACAAATCATTTATTGCAAGTACATTGCAGATTCACAGTTCAGTTGATTCACAGCTTAGAATGAGAGTCGTGGCCTCTCCTCGCGATCTTTCAGGGTGACTGAGTCACGTCCGGGCATCTAGTTCCCACACGTGAACAATATTCAATCTTGACTCCCTATTCTGGGCCATATTCCCAGATCAATAGCCACATTGAGTTAGGTAGCAACTCCGACTAGCAGAGTGAATCATTTGTCTTCAGCAAAGGGCTCCTCATGTCCCAATTCTGATGGATCAGGAGTGCACAGTTGTGTTTAGCTCCTGTTGACAGGATTCAATGGGATGTCTATTGTGGTGCTGTTTAAGCAAAGATACCATCTTGCCCTTGGCTCTTTACTCTCTTCTTTCATTTGCTTCATATTCATTCCGTCTTAACCCATTATTTGCCCCTCCACCCCAATTCCTTACCCACTTCCATCCTGTTCTCTTCGCTTCCCCTCAGTTGTTTAATTCACCCTTCCTTCAAAACGCACATGTGGGCCACTGCCAGTACTGACAAAGACTGAGAACGCCTCGGCCTTCTGACAAAATGGAGGCTAAGCCTCATATTGGTGAGTCACCACAGCCATGTAGAATTTCTGTAGTAGTAGATATTGCTAACCAACATCTTAACCATAGATATAAAATTATTAATGGTTCATCTAAAATACACCCTGCCTGTCAGAGGATCTAGCCGTAATACATTTAATTATCGGGAGAAGCCACCCCATTACTGGGATAATTTCATGTCATGATATGATTTCAGTGTTTTCCAATACTTTCATAGACTGAACTAAAAAAACTATACTATTTGCTTTCCACTTCCTTTTATTGAGTTGAGCCTTAAAAAAACACACTGTGCACCTATCCTATCCACCTCTGTTTTCTTGCGTTTCATCAATGGAAGCTGTTTGATAAGTTATTGATGAAAACAGTGCCTTTGATGGCAGCAAATGACAGGCAATGGAGTACCAGAGAGTGAGAGTTTATTATCTTTTTTTTAAATCTAAATGACGTGCTTGTTAATTCTATCCCAAATGGCAAATTATATATTTTTCTGCTGGACTTAAAGTACTATTCATTTAAATAGCATTCAGGAATGTGAAAGCCTAATAGTTTTCCCTCAAAATCAATTTTGCCCATATTCTTAACTCTGCTCTCTATTCTTATTTCTCATTTGTTGAAATTCACAAATGAAAGAAAATGTGGCTGGAAGAATTCAGTTCGACAGAAAATGGAAATGAATTTGACTGAGCTTGGAATACAAGGGAGAAGATCATTTCAATTACGTTCAACGATAAACCTCACCCATCCATTTGAAATGAAGAAAGGGCCATGGGGCTGTCTCCTATTAACAGACTATTTATTCACATTCATTGTATGTTTAGAAAGTAGTTACCAATGTACATGATGTGCAACTTTCAATGAATAGAAAATCATCACATGTAGGATGTCACAATACTAAAAGAATTACCCACTCATATGCGCAATAAAAAGGGAAGAAAATCTGAGGCAGTTGTAGAATGCAAATGTTTTATCTAAATGTCACGGCCATATTTATTAATCATTGGGTGCTGATGCTTATCTATGCAATATACATTGATGAGAACTGGCTGAATCTGAATATTCCATTTGACGTCGAGGTTCCTGCTGGAATGATTGTGATTAAAAGTGAAAGTGCAAAGTCTGCACGGGGTCAGTGGTGTGCAAAGTATGAACTGCTCAGATCAGGACTGACAGAAAAAGTGCTATGAACCCTATGTATTACATGCTAGTTTTTGAAAAATAAGGCAGCCTCCAATTATCAGATAAAATATAGCTTCTAAATATACCTTTATAAATATACTTTCCTGAGGGGAATCTCCCCAGGTGCAACAAAGGCAGGCTTGTTTAAATATTGTGTTGCAAGATAGAATGGCTTGGTTTTGGAGGGTTAATTATATCAGAAAGAATTGTAGAGAGATACAGAATAGAAACATGCCCTTTGGACTACCATTTAGCACCCATTTTCCATTATTCCTATCCCAAACTGTTTTGTCAACAAATCAGAATGGAACTTTGGGAACTTCTTAAGGTATATGGTTGAATTAGAAACATAGAAACCTAGAAAACAGGTGCAGGAGTAGGCCATTCAGCCCTTCGAGCCAGCATCGCCATTCAATCTCATCATGGCTGATCATCCAGAATCAGTAACCTGTTCCTGCTTTCTCCCCATTTCCCTTGACTCCGTTAGCGCTAAGAACTATATCTAACTCTCTGTTGAAAACATCCAATGAATTGGCCTCCACTGCCTTCTGTGGCAGAAAATTCCACAGATTCACAACTCTCTGGGTGAAAAAAGTTTTTCCTCATTTCAGTCCTAAATGGCCGACCCCATATTCTTAATCTATGACATCTGGTTCTGGACTCTCCCAACATGGGGACCATTTTTTCTTGCATCGATCCCATCCAATCCCTTAAGAATTTTATATGTTTCTTGTGTCCTTGTTTTCTAAACTTACTGCTGTTCTATGTAAACAATTACCAGACTAAAGAGCTTTCTCTGCAGTTCTCACAGGCAAGAGCTTGCTGAGATTTTCTTGCTTCAGCGGCTTGTGGATTCTGTGCCATGTTAGGGGGTGTAATTCGGGGACATGTAATGGGAAATGTAAAGAAAAGAGCAGTTTTCGAATTTTCTGTGATTTTAACCATTTAAGTGTTTAAGTTGATTTGATTATTTTACTTTCAAATTTTATTCAGTAATCTGGCAAAGCTTTGACGTGCAGCCAGACTGTGGTTGATGATATGACAGCCGTCAGTCTTCCATGGGAAGTGTTTCTGTAGCACAACCTGTAACACACTGTTATGTTGAAGGGTCCTGACCCGAAACGTCACCTATTCCTTCTCTCCAGAAATGCTATCTGACCCGCTGAGTTACTCCAGCTTTTTGTGTCTATCTTTGGTTTAAACCAGCATCTGCAGTTCCTTCCTAGATATTTTGGCCACAGGACAACTTGTGTCTAAATCATCATCACCATGCCAGATCTGGAGAACGTACATTAGTGGGAATGGAGAATGGCAGTAGTGAGTGTAAAATCCAGGCTATGAATTGCTCTATTGATGCAACATGCTCCAAATATAAAATGAGCAGGTGAAATTCAGAACCGCTGGAATATCCTGGGCCACAACCTATCTGCTCTGAGAGTTATAGAGCCATGAAGTCATGGTGATGGACTATTGAAGCAGGCCCTTTGGCCCACCCCTTCCAAACCAGCTATCAAGTTCTTGTTTACACTAACCTCATTTATTTTACTATCTCATCCCTATTTAATAGAACCTTTAAGGGACATAGAGGACCATTTATAATGGACAATTAACCTCCCGAGTCACGTGAGTGACTACGTGAAGAGCCCGCCTCACGCTGGTAACGGCAGGTGGAGCTGCAGTAAGGAGCAGCTCCTCGCAGCGGTCGGAACGGCCCGCAGGTAAGTGAAGTTACATCGGCGCGGGTTTTAGGTTACGCTGGATGTTCCAACAGCGAAACTAAAAGTAAAATTTAGACGCTAACGTGCTGATGAGCACAAGATAAAAAATTTTAACAAAATGGAGAAATCGGGAAGGAAGGCTTCGCGGTGAAAAGAGCCTCCCGGGTGAGAGTAAATATACGGGAAGCGAAGCTAGAGTGGACCCGGTTCCGATACCGTTGGCCACTGATTTACCCGATATAGAATTTCCAGATTCTCCGGAAAATTATAACCATGGAGGAAAGTGTTCCTAAGAAATGCAAAAAGAAAACTGTGAGGCCCGTGGATTCTGATGATTCTGATTTTGAAAGACCTCCAGTTAATAAAACTATGTGGCTAAAAATGGAGCATATGGAGAAAGTTCTCCAAACTATTATGAGACAAGGGTCACAGTACCCTCATGAATCCCAGAAAATCCCTGAGGGGTTTCAATATGATGAATATGGCTGTGGGCCAAGTTGGGAATATGATACTCCAGACCCACGATTTGGGCTGGAAGAAGTCTCATGGGATAATATCCCGATGGAATTAGGGCTGCAGAAGGCAGACCCTGCTGAATTTGAAATGGTTTTTGAAAGCACGCCACAAAGTAAAAAGAAAAGGCTTGATCTGCCTGGGATAGCACAAAGTTTTGCTATACCTGAAGGAAGTGGTGAGGATATGGAAGAAAGCCTGGCTGCCAATATAAATTATATGGTATCTCACCAGCTTCATAGTACTGTGATGAATGAATTATCAGAATTATATAAAGCACCAGGCAATTGTGCCTCATTGGAAGTGCCTACGGTGAATCCGATGGTATGGGCATCTATGACTCCAAATATGAGAGCCCAAGAAATGAAATTTCAAAAGGTGCTAAAATTATTTTTCGGCTGCCATCACGGCATTTGGCAGGCAAATGGAGAAACTGGAAATGGACAAGATTCAAAGAGATACTTTGGGTTTAATGTGCAATTCGTTTTTATGAGATCAATTGCATGAGGAAAATGGCGAATTCGGCCCATATTTCACCCTAGATTTGCAAGCCTGTGTCAAGAAAGTGGAGTTCAAGCTCCTGGATATTTGTTTGGAGAAAATCTGCCGAAACAACTGAAGCAGTTGGATGAAGAAGCTAAATATTTTAGCACTATTAAGCCTTTTGTCTTTGGACAAAGGAAAGGGTTTTCGGCCCGAAGGAGTTTTGATTTTCGTTATAGAGGCAGAAATTTGTCACGAAGGTATTATCGTGCTACACAGGCCGCTGCTTCCCTGCATTCGGGAAAGAGGAGACCATCACGCTCCTATGGAGAGGTATTAAAGACTTCTATCCTTAAAGAAACTGTGGATGAATCTCCAGTTGGAGGGAGATTGCAAAAATTTTATAATGCCTGGCTTAATATTACTTCTGATCGGTTTATATTACAAGCAGTTTCAGGAGCTATTATTATTTTTAAAGAAGGGGTCAATCCTCCTGTACAGAATAAACCTGCTTATGCTTATGTGTTTTTCTCCAGAAGAAAGAATGGAGATTGATGTGGAAATTGGCAAATTATCCGAAAAAGGGGTAATTGAAAAAACTTATGAACATAAGCATCAATTTGTCTCTAATATATTTCGCAGAGATAAGAAAGATGGTGGTTGTAGAATTATTCTAGACCTTACAGATCTAAATAAGTTTGTAGAATACAAACGTTTTTAAGATGGAGACAGTTAAAACTGCAAAATATTTGATTTCAGCAGGTTCTTATATGGCTAAGATTGATTTAAAAGACGCCTATTATTCTGTACCAATTCATCATCTTTTTCGGAGATACTTAAAGTTTTATTGGCAGGGGCAATTATGGCAGTTCAAAGCTTTACCAAATGGATTAAGTTTCAGCTCCTAGACTCTTTACAAAACTGTTGAAACCAGTTTTAGCTCAATTAAGAGCACAGAAACACATTGTAATGGCTTATCTGGATGACATTCTGATTGTTAATGATAGTCAAGAGTCAGCTGAGCACTCAATTTCAGTTACTAAAGCTTTGTTTAAAGAGCTTGGATTCTTAATTCATCCAATTAAATCCCAGCTGCAGCCAGTTCAATCAATTGATTTTCTGGGGTTTGTAATTAACTCAGTAACTATGTTAGTTACGTTGCCAGCAAAGAAGACAAATGATATTTTGCAAATGTGTAATTATCTCATTCACAAACCTTATCCCTCCATCCGAGAAGTGGCAAAAGTCATTGGTACATTAGTGGCAGCTTTTCCGGCAGTGGAGTTTGGGCCATTACATTATCAAAATCTTCAAAGGGACAAAGTAAGGGCTCTTAAAGATAAGGCAGGTCACTTTGACAGACCTATGCAATTAGCAAAGGAAGCAGTATTGGAATTGCAATGGTGGGTTGAAAATGTCCCACAAGCTGCTAAAAAGATCATGATTAAACAGCCTGAAATGGTTTTTGCAAACAGATGCTAGTGCTCTCGGATGGGGGGCCACAGATTTATCTACCAGTTGTGGAGGTAGATGGAAAACTGAAGAGCAAGTGTTGCTCCAACAGTATGGTATTAAACTATTTGGAGTTATTGGGGGCCTTTTATGGGCTTAAAGCATATTGTTCTGCTAAACAATGTCTGCATGTATTAATACAATTAGACAATAAAACGGCTGTGGTTTACATTAATCACATGGGGGGAGTTAGATCAGTATCATGTGATTGTCTGGTCAATGAGATATGGCAATGGTGTATTGATCGGCAGATATGGATTTCAGCAAGCTATATTCCAGGTAAAGACAATGTGGTAGCAGATGGAAGGTCCAGGATTTTTAAAGATAATACGGAATGGATGCTTAAGCCAGCAATATTTAAGAATATTGTTAAACAATTTGGCTTGCCAGAAATTGATTTGTTTGCATCCAGGCTTAATCATCAATTGCCTCATTATGTGTCTTGGGAACATGATCCGGACGCAGTTGCAGTAGATGCATTTTCATTACACTGGGGAAAAATGTTCTTTTATGCTTTTCCACCATTTGCTCTGATCCAGAGATGTTTGAAGAAAATTAGAGCAAGATTCAGCTTCCGGATTGTTGGTAGTGCCAAATTGGCCAACTCAACCTTGGTTCCCAGTTATGCTAAATATGATTAAAGAACCATATATGCAGATTTCCTAACTGTAGTGATATCTTGACTAATCCAGTAACAAATCAAGGTTACCCATTATATGCATATATGAATTTGTTAATCTGCAGGTTTTGACCAGACCACTACAGGAACTGGGATTGTCGGACCAAACTTTGACAGTTATTGGTGCATCATGGCGACATAGTACACAGAAACAATATATGACACATATTTAAGAAATGGGAAGAATTTTTGCACACAGTCAAATTTTCTGATGAATCTGTGAATGTTACTCATGTTTTGGAATTCCTTGCCAATTTGCACTTTGGGCAACATTTAAGTTACAGTGCCATTAACACTGCACGTTGTGCTTTGTCGTCCTATTTAGGACTTATGATTGGTGAGAAGTCAATTGGGTCGCATCCATTAATATCACGATTCATGAAAGGAATTTTTTCACATGAATCCGCCAAAACCTAGATATACAGAGATTTGGGATGTGAGCATAGTTCTTGCTCTACTTAGAGAATGGACGCCAATTGAAGGGTTGACATTGGATAGGTTAACATTGAAATTGGTCATGTTAATGGCACTGGTCTCAGCCCAAAGAGTGCAAACTTTACAAATGTTGCGTTTAGACTGTATGCATGTGACTACAGATAATGTTGTATTCTATGTTTACGATCTGATCAAACAAAGTAGACCAGGCAGATCTGGAACAAAGGTAACCTTTCAAGCTTTTCATGTTGAGCCTGCTTTGTGTGTGGTTTAGACATTTGAACCAATATATTAAAATTACGAACACTTTTCGAGGAAACGAAAAGACATTGCTGCTTACGCACAAAAAGCCACACACAAAAGCTTCAGTTCAAACTATCTCAAAATGGTTGAAACAGGTGTTGGTTTTAGCGGGAGTAGACACTGATGTCTTCAAATCTCACTCCACCAGGGCGGCAGCTACGTCCGCGGCGAAGGGGCGGGACGTACCTCTCGAGCATATTTAAAAATCGCAGGGTGGAGTAAAGAAGAAACTTTTTCAAAGTTCTACAACAAACCTGTTCACACTATGACAAGCTTTGGACACGCGGTGTTGGGAGCACTATAATCACCTGCTTTGTTTGCTATTAATTGCTATAATCAGTTGTGTAGTCACTGATATCTTTTGTCACTTGTAATCAAATTTTCCCTCAAATATAAGGAGGGTATTATATGGTTTTCCACCATTAAAAAATTTAATTGTGAAAAAGATCTAATTTTTGTCTGCTTTCTCATGTATGTGTTTACTCAGCCGGACTGTCGTACGGATTAATTCTACGACATAAAAAACACAGAAAGCTTTAAAACTCTTCACGTAGTCACTCACGTGACTCCGAAGTAAAATAGTAAGATTAAACGAGAACTCACCTGTTCGAAGTTTGATCGTTATTTTACGAGGAGTTACGATGAGGGATTACGTGCCCTCCGCTCCCACCCTCGTAAAATAAATGATCAAATGGTGGTTCTAAGTCTTTTTATGAGCCTTACTATGTTACTCCGGCTTTGGTGTTCTGTGTTTTTCATGCCGTTGCTTTGAAGTATGCCGTTACCAGCGTGAGGCGGGCTCTTCACGTAATCCCTCATCGTAACTCCTCGTAAAATAACGATCAAACTTCGAACAGGTGAGTTCTCGTTTAATCTTACTATTAACCTCCCAACCAACATGTTTCTGGGAGGAAGTGTGAACCAGAGCCCAAGGGGGAATCTCCCACAATCACAGGCGGGTCATATAAACTCCACACAGACAGCACCAAAAGCCAGATCTGAATCTGGCTGCCTTTTAAGTAGATTGCTCATCATACAACTTTAGAATTCGACTTAACCCAGAAATGAATTTAAAGCCCACAACAAAATCAGTGCCAGAACTGCGTACCTCCATCTCGTCAATATTGTTTGCCCAAACTCTTTAATTTCTACCTGTGTAAACTCCAGAAAAGGCATAAACCTTCTGTTTATATGTATTGCTCACTAAGCTCCTCTTACAAAGAAGATGTGTTTATCTTCTCCGCTCTCCCCTGGGCCAGCAACATGCATCACAGCCTGACTAACACCATCAGACCCTGTTTCACAACGCAGTCAGGACTTCCCCTGCTTGGGGTGAGAGTCTGCTGTCAAGCTATTTGCCAGGTTTACACTTGCCATTTCTCAAACTCCCTATGGGATTTTCATGGATCTAGATTGTATAGTACAACCTCGCTTGTGACATGTGTAGGAAGGAACTTTAAACCGAAGATAGACACAAAATGCTGTAGTAACTCAGCAGGACAGGCAGCACCTCTGGAGAGGAGGGATGGGTGACGTTTCGACCTCAGAAAGATCTCGACCCGCAACGTCGCCCGTTCCTTCTCCCCAGAGATGCTGCCTATCCCGCTGAGTTACTCCAGCATTTTGTGTCTATCTCACGTGCGATATTCTATGTGGTAGGGTCTTCCGAATTCACCAAAATTTGAGAAGAAAATAAAAATATTTATATATTTAAAAGTCAATTAAAAGATTATAATATTGAAAAAGATCATTTAAATAAATAATTCAGTACAAAGAACTATTTTTAAATAATTAAAAACATTAAAGCAAACTATTAATTCCAGAATATTTTAAATTAATCTTATACAGTATATAGTGTAGTGTATCCATGCAATTTTGCAGTTACATAATGGAAATGTGTCCCAACAGAATTGGCACGTCACTACCAAATTTAGTTTGAGATACAGCATGGAAACAGTCCCTTTGGCCGACCGAGCCCATGCTGACTATCAAAAAAACAGTTTCACACTCATTCCCCACGCACTAGGGGTAATTTAAAAAGACCAATTAACCTACAAAGCTCATCTTACAAAGCTGTGGGATGAGGGAGGAAGCCGGTGCACCTGGTGGAAATGCATGCAGGCACAGGGACAACGTGCAAACTCCATTCAGACAGCACCTGAGATCAGGATCGCATCCACTTATTTGGTTTACTTTAGTTTAGTTTAGAGATACAGCACGGAAACATGCCCTTCAGCCCACCGAGTCCACACCGACCAGCAATCCCCACACATTAAATCTATTCTACACTAGGGACAGTTTTTACATTTATACCAAGCCAAGTAACCTGCACGCCTTTGGACTGTGCACGCCTTTGGACTGTGGGAGGAAACCAGATCACCCGGAGAAAACCCACGCAGGTCACGGGGAGAACGTACAAATTCCGTACAGACAGCATCCAAAGCCAGGATCAAAGCCAGGTTTGTGACACTGTAAATGCTGCAATGGCAGCAACTCTAGCGCTGAGCCTCCGTGCCGCCCAGTGTTGTGAAGCAGCAGCTCTACCAGTTGTGCCACAGTGCCACCCTGCAACTAATTGGATATATGTATTAAACAATGCTCATGCGGTATTTATATGAGAAAAATAATAATAAACACCACTGTGAAAGAAGCCCCAAAATGTTGTACATTTTTGTCAAGGGTTTGCATTACAGACGGGAAACACAACTCCTCTGTGTCGTGCGAGTGTACAGTATTTAGTCTTTTCCTTCGCAGGATGCCTCGTGGGTTGACCTGTGGTTGGCGGTCGATGCAGGCGCGGGGGAACTGCCGTGATGGGGGGACAATAATGGGGGACCCAGCTTGGGGGACCGCCATGAGCAGGCGAGGGGGAAGAACAACGGAGGACCAGGAGCGGGGGGAGGGGGAGGATGGGGGGTGGGGGTTTAACAAAGGAGGAGCCGGCGTACTTTGTAACCTTGTCTGTGCCATAGGTGGCCACTATTTGCATACCATGGGTATGCCGGCAAAGAATTTCACTGTTTCTTGTCACATGTGGCGATAAAGTATTCCAGATGTTATTTTTCGCCCTCTCTCTTGATCTTGGTCTTACCTGGTGCAGCTGCAGTGGGCAGATAGCCAGGAATAAATGCTGGAAGGACCTAGCCAACTCATGCTCCATTGCTGAGCTCCATTGGTACTCAAAGGTGAGGATATTGACAAAGTTTGGCAGCGTACTGCAAAAAAAGCAAACCCATTTCACCAAGTTTCTGCTCTGGAGAAGAAGGAGATTATTCACCTCAGAGTCTTGGTTTACATTCTGAATAGACCCAGCCTGGAGCAGAACGGTGGCGCAGCGGTAGAGTTGCTGCCTTACAGCACTTGCAGCGCCAGAGACCCGGGTTCCATCCCAACTACGTGTGCTGTCTGTATGGAATTTGTACGTTCTCCCTGTGACCGCGTGGGTTTTCTCCAGTTGCCCCGGTTTCCTCCCACACTCTAAAGATGTACAGGTTTGTAGGTTAATTGGTTGGTATAAGTGTAAATTGTAAATTGTCCTTAGTGTGTGTAGGATAGTGTTAATATGCGGGGATCGTTTGTTGGTGTGGACTCAGTGGGCAGAAGGGCCTGTTGCTGCACTGTATCTCTAAACTAAAAGCATGTTTACTGAATTTAAAATTATAAAAAGGCTTTCCGCTTCAAAATATGTAAACCTGTGTGTATTTGTGAATTTCTCTTCTGAACAAAGTGATGGGGATAGGCACAAGAAGTTGGAGTAACTCAGCGGGTCAGACAGCATCTCTGGAGGAAAGCAATGGGTGAAATGGTCAGGACCATTCTTCAGGTTTTGATGGGGAATCTGTCCACATTTTCCAACAACTAGAATAGTCAAGCTGAAATCAGAAAAATAATGCAATGCGATGCAGAGTGTAAATGCTAACTGTAGGTGTGTGTGCAGCTCCTGTGGGGAAACGACCTGGAGGATTGCTGTTTGCCTGGCAAGGTTATATTAATGCAGAACTTAAACCTACAAATTGGCAATGGCGTTTGACAGGGCAGCAAACTGCTCCCTGGATATTTTCCGTATGCTTGCATCTATCTACCTGCAAACAGATGTAGGCAGCTCCCTTTTCCAGGATAATTTATGGATTATTTACAGATCTGAAACAAGCACAAGGTTTTCTGAATATATTGAATTTGTGGAGGTATAAACTACAGACTATGAACTACCTTTGGTTGCACTAGGGACTTTTTGGTTTTGTTTCACACTGATATTGTTTTTTTGAAATGTATTGAACTTTCTTTTGGTTATTGTGTTATTTATGAGTGCTGTGTTTACTGACCACTTCTGCTGCTGCAAGAAAAAATGCATTGTTCCGTTTTTGGTACATGTGACGCTTAAGCATGCTTGACTTTTCCTTGATTCTTAATGTTGGTAGAGAGGATATGCCCGTCTCTGGAAATGATCCATTTTGTGCCACAATATGCTTGATGGAAAGTAAAGAAATATATTGTGGCAGAAATAAAAGCAAAGGCAATCTAAAGGGAATTAAATGTACCATCTCCAAGTATGCGGATGACACAGAGCTGGGTGGCAGTGTGACCTGTGAGGAGGATGCTATGAGGCTACAGGGTAACTTGGATAGCTTGGGTGAGTGGGCAGGTGCATGTATAATGTGGATAAATGTGAGGTTATCCACTTTGGTGGCAAGAACAGGAAGCAGATTATTATCTGAATGGTGTTAGATTGGGAAAAGGGGAGGTGCGACGAGGCCTGGGTGTCCTTGTACATCAGTCACTGGAATTAAGCAGGCAGGTAGAGCAGGCAGTGAATAAAGCAAATGGCATATTGGCCTTCATTGCGAGAGGATTTGAGTTTAGGTGCAAAGAGGTCCTACTGCAGCTGTACAGGGCCCCGGTGAGACCATTTAGGACTGAGATGAAGAAAAACATTTTCACCCAGAGAGTGGTGAGTCTGATCTAAAATAAGTTAAAATGAAATTGACACCCCTGTTTTAAGCTGTTCTGCTCCTTCTCCGACCCTGACATTAACTGGCTGTGCCTATCCATCAGCTAGCTTTTAAATTCTCCAGCTCTTCTCCGGTGCTGAAAATATTTTATTTTGTATATGCAATGTAAATATCAGATTAAAAATATTGAATCACCACAGTCTGGAAAAATGGATAACATGATATTATGGGCCAACTTCCGTAATCTTATCAGTAACATATGTCCTTAATATGTTTCTATCAACCTCTCTAATTAATTGGGCCCCTCAACACCAACCTTTCTCTGCGGTGGTTGCTAAGAGAGTAAAGGGTGTCATGGATCTTAAAGCAGCATCAACAGATTAGTTCAGCTTGATGACCTGGCTTTAGGGAATTGCAGTGAGTGATGTTAGGAAGCATAACATTAATCAAAAAGGGAACAAGAAACCAGATTCATCAAAAAGCAAAGTTCACAACTGGACTTTTTAATTCCCTGAGAATGTTGAGGAGAAAAACAAAGGGCAGAGATAAGAAAGGAAGGTGCGAGACAGGAGTGAGTAGTTGCCAATTGTGAAGGTGAAGGGGGAGGTGAAATAGGTGGGCGTCCAGGTGGGCCACATGTGAGGAAAGATGGATGGGAAGAGATGGGAATGGGGGGAGGAGGAGAACGGGAGGGGTGTTTGTGGGGGGAGGGTGCTTACCTACAATTACAGAATGCAATATTCACACCGTTCAGCTGTAAGCTATCCAAGCAAAATATGAGGTGCTGTTCCTTCAACCCACTTGTGACCTCAGTCGGGACATCTGAGGAGGCTCAGGATAGATAGGTCAGAGTGGGAATGGGAAGGGACATCAAATGGTGAGCAACTGAGAGAGAGATCCCGTATGCCTTGGCAAGCCGAGCGCAAGCGTGCAATGAAACAGTCACCAAGTCTATGTTTGGTCTCGCTGACGTACAGGATAGACACAAAATTCTGGAGTAACCCAGCAGGACAGGCGGCATCTTTGGAGAGAAGGAATGGGTGATGTTTCGGGTCAAGACCCTTGTTCAGACTGAGAGTCAGGGAAGAGGGAGCCCTGAGCCACAGTCTGAAGAAGGGTCTTGACCGGACACGTCACCCATTCCTTCTCTCCAAAGATGTTACCTCAGTAGGTAGACAAAAGTGCTGGAGAAACTCAGCGGGTGCGGCAGCATCTATGGAGCAAAGGAAATAGGCAACGTTTCGGGCCGAAACGTTGCCTATTTCCTTCGCTCTATAGATGCTGCCGCACCCGCTGAGTTTCTCCAGCACTTGTCTACCTTCGATTTTCCAGCATCTGCAGATCATTCTTGAACATGTTACCTCAGTAAATAAACTGCTAGGCTTTAGGATAGATTTATGAATAGAGCAATGGATGCAAAGGCACTGAATTTAATTCAGAGGTAATTTGATACTGAAAGAATGAAATGTTCTGACATTACTGATAAACTAATATTATCCACAATGTCTTTCTCATTTATAATTGTCTTACCACAATGTGAACCTCTAAGGATGCTTCTGGAAGTTACTGGTTCAATAGATCAGGCAACACTGAACAGATGGGCCATTTCTGTACCCATTTTACCTCAGCAGACTGTGCAGGGAGTGCAGGTGTTTCCCAATCAGAAGCCTTGGATGAACTATGAGATCCGTAAGTCCAAACACTGGCATTCATGTCTGAAGATACTGAGAACTACAAGAAGACCAGATACGACCTTGATAAGGCCATCAAAATGGCCAAAAGGGACTTCTGCTCCACGTTTAGATGAGACAGATGTTCGGCAGCTGTGGTGGGGCCTGAATGCAATCACCTCCAACAAGGCGAAATCAGGAGGCAGCTCACATGTCAGCGAAACATCACTCCTTGACGAGCTCAATGCGTTTTACGCACGCTTTGATAGGGAGAACACCGATGTGCCTTCCCGAGCCCCCATTCGCTGTGATGGTATTTCAGTCTCAGTCACAGAGGCCGACGTCAGGAAATCCTTCAGAGGGGTGAACCCTCGAAAAGTGCCTGGACCTGATGGTATACCTGGTCGTGTTCTAAAACCCTGTGCGGACCAACTCGCTGGAGTTTTTATGAACATTTTCAACCTCTCACCTCTGAGGTCTGACAAGAGAATTAAGGGACAGAGGTTTCGGGGTAACGTGAGGGGGAACTTCTTTACTCAGAGGGTGGTGGCTGTGTGGAATGAGCTTCCAGCAGAAGTGGTGGAGGCAGGATCGATTTTAACATTTAAGAGTAAAGTGGATAGGTATATGGACGTGACGGGAATGGAGGGGTATGGTCTGAGTGCAGGTAGATGGGACTAGGGGAAAACAAATGGTCGGCACGGACTGGAAGGGCCGAGAGGGCCTGTTTCCGTGCTGTAATTGTTATATGGTTATATGGTTCCCACCTGCTTTAAATAGGCATCAATAATACCGGTGGCCAAGAAAAGCAAGGTGACGTGCCTCAATGACTATTGACCTGTGGCACTAACGCCTGTGGTGATGAAGTGCTTCGAGAGGTTGATCATGGCGAAAATCAACTCCTACGTTGACCAAAACCTGGACCCACTGCAGTTCGCTTACCGCCACAACAGATCAACGGTGGATGCGATCTTCGCTGGCCCGCCACTCCGCTCTGGACCACTTGGGCAACAAAAACTCATATGTAACGCTGTTATTCATTGACTACAGCTCGGCATTTAACACAATCATCCCCTCCAAGCTGGTTACTAAACTCTCAGAACTGGATCTCTGCACATCCCTCTGCAATTGGATCCTCGAGTTCCTCATTCACAGACCACAGTCTGTTCGTATTGGTGGAAATGTGTCAGACTCGATAACAATCAGCACGGGAGCACCTCAAGGCAGCGTGCTCAGCCCCCTGCTGTACTCAGTCTATACTCATGACTGTATAGCCAGTGATAGTGTGAACTCCATCATCAAGTTCGCTGATGACACCACTGTTGTGGGATGTATCACTGATGGAAATGAGTCAGAGTATGGAAGAGAGATCGACCGTTTGACCAAATGGTGCCAGCACAATAACCTGGCTCTCAACACCAGCAAAACCAAAAAACTGTATGTGGACTTTGGAAGGGGTAGGATGGGGGACCCATAGTCCCGTTTATATCAACGGGTCGATGGTGGAGACGATCAAGAGCTTCAGATTCCTGGGCGTGCATATCTCTGAAGATCTCTCCTGGTCCGAGAACACTGATGCAATTGTAAAGAAAACTCATCAGCGCCTCTATTTCCTGAGAAGATTACGGAGAGTCGGTGTGTTAAAGAGGACTCTCCCGAACTTCTACAGGTGCACAGTAGAGAGCTTGCTGACCAGTTGCATCGTGGCTTGGTTTGGCAACTTGAGCACCCAGGAGTGGAAAAGACTGCAAAAAGTTGTAAACACTGCCCAGCCCATCATCGGCTCTGACCTCCCTACCATCGAGGGGATCCATCGTAGTCACTGCCTCAAAAAGGCTGCCAGCATCTTCAAGGACCCACACCATCCTGGCCACACACTCATCGCCCCGCTGCCTTCAGGTAGAAGGTACAGGAGCCTGAAATCTGCAACATCCAGTTTCAGGAACAGCTTCTTCCCCACAGCCATCAGGCTATTAAACTCAACTCAAACAAAACTCTGAACATTAATAGCCCATTGCACTTCATCTGTTTATTTATGTGTGTATATATATATATTCATTGGTATATGGTCACACTGATCTGTTCTGATCTGTATTTATTTATGCCTACTATTCTGTTGTGTTCAAGAAAAGCAAGACTTTAATTGTCCTATCTGGGACACATGACAATAAACTCTCTTGAATCTAAGTTTACTAATGCTCTCTGACATCTGAGCATTTACTGTATATGATTGTTATCTGAGGTAGTCGTGAAAAGTAATGTTATCACAATAAGATGAGTACAGCTGGTTTCCATTGAATGAAATAAAATCTCTTTAACTGCACTGTAAGAGAAGCTGGTACTTGGTTAATTGAGAAATATTGTATGGATTCCAATACTGCCAGCACCTCACGAGAGCCGTATTCCACTCTTCAATTCCGGCTTTGCAGCACCACATCATTGTTAGGTATTAACAATGCAACATTGTGGTCAGACCAGGCTGGTTGAGTGAAATATTCTTTATTAGCGAAAACAAATGCTCGAACTACCGCATACCTAGTCCAGAATTAACGATTATTCGATGCGAGGAGCACTAACTACTGATTACTCTCAAAAGCCCGCAAACGATCCCCGGTCACGTGACAGTCCCGACCAATGACGAGGGTTCTGAATACCCAGCTACACCACTAGGTGCCGCAATAGGATCTCCCACCCCCCCAGAACCAGAGGAATGAAAATGAGCGGGAGTCCGAATTAGGCGGCCAGACCGCATGGAAACAGGATGAACAGGCGCAACAGGAACAACAGGCGAAAACGGGAGGTCGAGGTGGGTTGGCTTGAGGCGAGCCACCGAAACGACCTCCTGCCGGCCTCCGACATCCAGAACGAAAGTCGCGACGGCGGGTTGCAACATCCAGAAGGGACCCTCACAAGGGCGCTGCAGTGGAGTCTGGTGCGAGTCTCTGCGGAGAAAAACAAATTGGCAGTCCTTGACTGCCGGCGGGACATAAGATGGAACAACCCCATGGAGAGAGGTCGGGACAGGGGCCAGCCTGCCCACTTTCTCATGGAGGTGCATCAGCACAGATGAACGGGGTTCCTGCTGCACCCGCACCGCTGGAATAAAATCGGTGGGTACCTTCAGTCGGGAGCCGTAAACCAACTCAGCGGACCACGTGGCCAAATCTTTCTTCGGAGCCGTGCGGTTCCCCAGCAACACCCACGGCAATTCATTCACCCAATCAGTGCCCGTAAGCCGCGCCTTCAATGAGGACTTCAGGTGCCGGTGAAAATGCTTGACCAGGCCGTTGGCCTGAGGATGATACGCTGTAGTGTGGTGCCGCTGAGCGGCGAGCAGCCCACAGCGCAGAGGTAAACCGAGCACCACGGTCCGAGGAGATGTCGGCAGGAACACCGAAACGAGCCACCCAGTGGGCAGAGAGAGCCCGTGCACAAGTCGCGGGGAGGTGTCAGGGAGCGGAACAGTCTCGGGCCACCGCGTGAAACGGTCCACAATGGTGAGCAGGTGGGTGACAGCTCGGGACGACGGTAGGGGGCCCACAAGGTCGACGTGGATGTGGTTGAACCAGTGCTGAGGGACGACAAAATCCTGGAGAGGCTCGCGCACATGGCGTTAGGCCTTGGATGTTTGGCAGGGGATGCAGGCCCCGACCTTCTTGAGGAGGCCGTGCCAGATGAACTTGGCCGCTAACAATGCAGTGGTTGCCCGGTTGGAAGGGTGGGCTAAATCGTGGATAATCGAAAATGCGACGCTGCCAAACCACTAACGCCAGAGGGCCCTAGCGGGATGTCCTCCAACGCCAAACCCGAAACAGCCGTGCGATAGGAAAGCATCGCATCCCCGTCCCTTTGCGCGGCGGCCAGTCCAGAATAGTCAATACCCGGGGCAACGGTCAGCACGGCATTAATGGCAGGGCGAGATGAGGCATCGGCTACCTGGTTGAGCTTACCCGCTACGTGCTGAATACTGGTGGTGAACTCCGAGATAAAAGCCAGATGCGTGCGGACCAGGCGTCGGACACCTTTGCAAACGTGAAAGTGAGGGGCTTGTGGTCGGTGAAGGCCGTGAAGTGTCTGCCCTCTAGGAAATATCAGAAATGCCGAACAGCCAATTAGAGGCCAGGGGTTTGCCGTCTAAAGCACTGTAATTCCGCTTCGGGCGGGGCGCAGGTGCCGGCTGAAAACGGCAAGTGACTGCCAGCGACCGTCAATGAACTGTTCGATGACCCCCACGATGGTGGTGTCAGAAGCGTAGACAGTGAGGGCAGTAGGGGCAGTGGCCCGAGGGTGAACGAGCGTAGTGGCGTTGGCCAGCGACTCCTTGGCTCGATCAAAAGCAGCCGTGGTCTCCGCACCAGGTCCCGCATTTGCTTGCCGGCCAAACACTGGAACAAAGGCCGCATAACCCGGGCCGCCGCTGGCACAAAGCGAAAATTGTTCATGCCCACAAACTCTTGGAGCCCTTTTACGGTGTCCGGCCGGGAAAACTGCCAAATCGCCTCCACCTTTGTGGGGGGCGGAGTTGCACCTTGTGGGGTAACGTGGTGGCCGAGGGATGAGATGGAGTTGAGACGGAACTGGCATTTAGCGGGACTAATGGCGAGGCCATGATCCTCGTGGTGCTGGCACGGCATCTGGAGGTGCGCACAGTGCTCTTGGCGGGAGCGGCTGGTGACCAGAATGTCCGAGATAGATGAACACAAAGTCTAATCCCCGGCCGACCATGTCCATAAATATTCTTTATAAGCGAAAACAAATGCTCGAAGTACCGCGTACCTAGTCAAGAATTAAGGATTAAAGCTCCTGTCGATGCGAGGAGCACTAACTATTGATTACTCTCAAAAGCCCGCGAACAAACCCCCCGGTCACGTGACAGTCTGGACCAATGACAAGGGTTCTGAATACGCAGCTTCACCACTAGGTGCCACTTCAACATCTTCAGGAATTTTAGAATAGTGGGAGCAGTTAGTTAATTCAAACGAAAACCAGTCTTCAAAATATAAACTACTTTGACTGCAACCCATTGAAACCGATCGTTGGGAGTGGGACAATCTGTTTCTGCGTCGTTGTAACAACACAGGGCAAGACAGTGTTCATGTTAATGGGGCCTCATTGAAACTCACATGTTGAGGTCAGGGAAACATCGAGTGGTCACCTCTTGTATTAATGTAACTCTGCCACTTAATGCACAGTTCAGAATGTCTGTTTTGTCACTGAATATTTTGGCTGTTTGTACATTCGAGGAGCCATACCACAACCCGAACAGAGTTAGTATATTTTGAGTGTGTAGGAAGGAACTGCAGATGCTGGCTTAAACCGAAGATAGACACAAAATGCTGGAGTAACTCAGCTGGACAGGCAGCATCTCCAGAGAGAAGGAATGGGTGACGTTTCGGGTCGAGACCCTTCTTCAGTATCTGATGCTTTGCGTTCGTAACTCCTTAGATCAGCCACCGGTGTTTGAATATTCAGTGGGGTTCTGTGAATTAGGAAAGTGCCCCCATTGCAAATATGTAATTCTGCAAAAATCCACATGCAAAATTTTAAAGTGGATAATTATAGCTGTGGAAAATGTCATGAATCGTTTATGGTTATTTTTGTGTTTACAAAGTATATCAATGTAAAAGATAAAACTTCACTGAGTTGTTGAATGGCAGCCGAGGAGAAATTTATTCTCCAGACAACTGGAGGCTGAGGGATGATCTTTTAGAGGTGTATAAATTCATGAGAGGATTAGATAGGGTGAATGTACAGTCTTTTCCCCAGGGTAGGGGAATCAAGAACCTGAGGACATATTGTAGGTTTAATGGGAACCCAAGGGGCAACTTTTTCACTTAGTGGATGGCGGGTGTATGGATCGAGTTGCCAGAGGAGCAATCTGAGACAGGTACTGTAAGACACTCGGGCGCATAGGTACGTGGATAGGAATGGTTTATAGGGATATGGGCCAAATGCAGGCAAATGGCACTTGATTAGATGTGGCATCTTGGTTGGCATGGACACGTTGTGCTGAAGGGCCTGCTTCTATCTCTATCTGAACCAATGTCACAGATATTGAGCAGGAGCTTGAGAACAGAAATATCCAGTTCAAATATCCAAGTTACAGAGTGCTCAGAGAGGAGGCACTGTTCCTTAACATTGTGTCTGGTCTCATGATAATAGTGCAGGAAGCCTCACAGAGGCAGGCAAGTTTTAGCAGGCAACATTAACCATGTTGTTGATTTTCTGAATGCTTATTGTGAATACATCAAACCAATTAAAATAAGCCTCTTCCTTAAAGCAAGCGTGTACCCCTTTAGGAAGAAAAACTTTGTGGGGGTACAGGTAATGCCAGTCATGGGGGTACAGGTAATACCAGGTGTGCAGGAAGGAAAGCGGAGCTGGAAAGATGGCAGAACTGGGCATTGGTGCAGCGAGACCTGGGTGTCCTTGTACACCAGTCACTGAAAGTTGCCGTGCAGGGTGAAAAAAGCTAATGGAATGTTGGCCTTCATAACAAGAGGATTTCAGTATAGGAGTAAAGAGGTTCTTCTGCAGTTGTATAGCGCTCTGGTGAGACCACATCTGGAGTATTGTGTCCAGTTTTGGTCTCCTAATTTGAGGAAGGACATCCTTGTGATTGAGGCAGTGCAGCGTAGGTTCATGAGATTGATCCCTGGGATGGCGGGACTGTCATATGAGGAAAGATTGAAAAGACTGGGCTTGTATTCACTGGAGTTTAGAAGGATGAGGGGGGGATCTTATAGAAACATATAAAATTATAAAAGGACTGGACAAGCTAGATGCAGGAAAAATGTTCCCAATGTTGGGCGAGTCCAGAACCAGGGGCCACAGTCTTAGAATAAAGGGGAAGCCATTTAAGACTGAGGTGAGAAAAAACTTTTCACCCAGAGAGTTGTGAATTTATGTAATTCCCTGCCACAGAGGGCAGTGGAGGCCAAGCCACTGGATGGATTTAAGAGAGAGTTAGATAGAGCTCTAGGGGCTAGTGGAATCAAGGGATATGGGGAGAAGGCAGGCACGGGTTATCGATTGGGGACGATCAGCCATGATCACAATGAATGGCGGTGCTGGCTCGAAGGGCTGAATGGCCTCCTCCTGCACCTAATTTCTTTGTTTCTATGCAACATGACGAGAGCATGTTTGAGATTCTCGGATGACGTATTGGTGGTGTCTCAAAAGTAGGTGAAAGATCCAATATAGAATACTCACGCCGTCAATATTCCTTCTCTTTCAATTGTCAGCGGAAGCAGATTGGGCTAAGAGTAAATGACTGGAATCCAGCTCCTGTAAAAGATTCAATGACATTTGCTCAAGGTCAATGAATACATTCTCCAATGTCATGAAACCACCAATGAACCATGTCCTTCTGACACTCTTCATTTCTCCTCACTGTTACAGCCCCTTTACCAAATCCCATCAATCAGGACGCACAACAAACACACATATGTTTTACGTCATCCTCAACACGTTTATAAACGTGCAGGATGTCCATTGTTGTGGTTGTGGTCTTCAACTTTTTTCCCACTTCTTCATTAGAAACACAAGAGCATACATAATAGAAACAGGACTAGATCATATGGCCTCTCAAACCACATCTCATAATCTGTAAGATAGAACTGCATAGGCTAGTTAAAATCGAAGGTTTCAACTCTTGGTTTTCCATTTTTGATCAAATTCGTACCTCATCTTTTCTCTCTGTATTGTTTTTTTAGTTATCTTCTGTTGCTCTTTAAACATTACCCAATCCTCTTGCTTCCCGCTCATCTTTGCTACGTTGTACTTCTTCTCTTTTATTTTATACTATCCCTGACGTCTCTTGTCAGCCACGGTCAACCCTTACTCCCCTTGGAATCTTTCTTCCTCCTAGGAATGAACTGATCCTGCACCTTCTGTGTTATTCCTAGAAATACCTGCCATTGTTGTTCCACTATCATCGCTGCTAGTGTATCTTTCCAGTCAACTTGGGCCAGCTCCTCCCTCATGGCCCCATAGTCCCCATTATTCAACTGTAACACTGACACCTCCGATTTACCCTTCTCCCTCTCCAATTGTAGATTAAACCTGACCATATTATGGTCACTACCTCCTAATGACTCCTTAAACTCAAGTTCCTTTATCAAATCCGGTTCATTACATAACACTAAATCCAGAATTGCCTTCTTCCTGGTAGGCTCCAATACAAGCTGCTCTAAGAATCCATCACAAAGGCACTCTGTAAAGTCCCTTTCTTGGGGTCCAGTACCAACCTGATTTTCCCAGTCTACCTGCATGTTGAAATCTCCCAGAACAATGACAGCATTACCTTTGCTACATGCCAATTTTAACTCCTGATTCAACTTGCACCCTATGTCCAGTCTACTGTTTGGGGGCCTGTAGATTAGTCCCATTAGGGTCTTTTTACCCTTACAATTCCTTAGTTCTATCCATACTGACTCCAGATTTCCTGTTTCAATGTCACCCCTTGCAAGGGACTGAATTCCATTCCTCACCAACAGAACTACCTCAACCCGTCTGCCCACCTGTCTGTCTTTTCGATAGGAGGTATACCCTTGGATATTCAGTTCCAGGCCCTGGCCCTCTTGCAGCCATGTCTCTGTAATTCCCACAACCAGTTCTCTATCCATGTCAATACCCTACCCCCAATACCATGTGCTCTAATTTTGCCCATTAATCTCCTGTGTGGGACCTTATCAAAGGCTTTCTGAAAGTCCACGTGCACTAAATCCACTGGCTCTCCCTTGTCCATTTTATTTTTTACATCCGCAAAAAATTCCAGAAGAGTTGTCAAGTATGATTTCCCCTTCGTAAATCCATGCTGACTTGGACCGGTCCTGTTACTGCTATCCAAATGCGCCGCTATTTTATCTTTTATAATTGACTCCAGCATCTTCCCCACCACCGATGACAGGCTAACTGGTCTATAATTCTCTGCCTTCTCTCTCCCTCCTTTCTTAAAAAGTGGGATAACATTAGCTACCCTCCAATCTGATCCAGAATCTATAGAACATTGCAAAATTATCACCAATGTGTCCACGATTTCTAGAGCCACCTCCTTGAGTATACTGGGATGCAGACCATCAGCCCCTGGGGACTTATCAGCCTTCAGTCCCATCAGTCTCCCCAATACCATTTCCTGCCGAATGTGGATTTCCTTCAGTTCCTCCGTCACCCAAGATCCTCTGGCCACTAGTACATATGGGAGATAGTTTGTGTCATCCTTAGTGAAGACAGAACCAAAGTACCTGTTCAACTCGTTTGCCATTTCCTTGTTCCCCATAATAAATTCAACTGTTTCTGTCTTCAAGGGACCCACATTTGTCTTAACTATTTTTTTCCTCTTCACATACCTAAAGATGCTTTTACTGTCCTCCTTTATATTCTTGGCTAGCTTACCTTCGTACCTCATTTTTTCTCCCCGTATTGCCTTTTAAATTACCTTCTGTTGATCTTTAAAAGTTCTTCAATCCTCTGGCTTCCCGCTCATCTTTGCTATGTTATATGTCTTCTCTTTTGTTTTTATACTGTCCCTTGTCAGCCATGGTCGCTTCTTACTCCCCTTAGAATCTTTCTTCCTCTTTGGAATTAAATGATCCTGCATCTTCTGGATTATTCCCAGAAAAATCTGCCATTGCTGTTCCACCATCATCCCTGCTAGGGTCCCTTTCCAGTCAACTTTGGCCTGCTCCTCCCTCCTGCCTCCATAGTCCCCATTGTTCAACTGCAATACTAACACTTCTGATTTTTCCTTCTCCCTCTCAAATTGCAGATTAAAACATCATATTATGGTTATTACCTCCTAACGGTTCCTTTACCTTGAGTTCCCTTATCAAATACTGTTCATTACACAACACTAAATCCAGAATTGCCTTCTCCCTGGTAGGCTCCAGTAAAAGCTGCTCTCAGAATCCAAACTCCCTTTCTTGGGGTCCAGTACCAACCTGATTTTCCCAGTCTACCTGCATGTTGAAATCTCCCATAGCCACCGTGGCATTACCTTTGCGACATGACAATTTTAACTCATGGTGCAACTTGCACCCTATCTCCAGGCTAATGTTTGGGGCCTGTAGATAACTCCAATTAGGGTCTTTTTACCCTTACAATTTCTCAGTTCCATCCATACTGACTCTACATCTTCTGATTCTATGTCATCCCTCGCATTGGACTGAATTTCATTCCTTGCCAACAGACCCACCTCTCTGCCCACCTGTCTGTCTTTTCGATAGGACGTACAACCCTGAATATTCAGTTCCCAGCTCTGATCCTCTTCTATGATCCTCTTGCAGCCATGTCTTTGTAATTCCCACAACATCATACCTACCAATGTCCAACTGAGCCTCAAGCTAATCCATTGTATTTCTTATACTTTGCGCATTCATATACAACACTTTTGGTTCGGTATTCACCTCCCCTCTCACACCGGTTCCTATTTCACCTGACCTTACTCCCTTATCCCTTCTTGAACTTTCCGTCCCATTAATTCGGGTGTCTTTCGTAACTTTTCCAGTACTCACTTCCCCTTTATCTCCATCCTTATATTTCCAATTTGTCAACCCCTCCCCCCCGCTATTTAGTTTAAACCCACCTGTGTAGCAATAGCAAACCTGCCTGCCAGAACGTTGGTCCCCCTCCAGTTCAGGTGCAGCCCATCCCTTTCGTACAGTTCACCCCTACCCCAGAATGATCCCAGTGGTCTATAAATCTAAATCCTTGCTCCCTGCACCAGCCCCTCAGCCACACATTCAGATCCCCTATCTCCCTGTTCCTGCCATCACTAGCACGAGGTACTGGAAGCAATCCAGAAATAACCACCCTAGAAGTCCTGCTTTTCAGTCTTCTTCCTAACTCTCTAAACTCACGTTACAGAACCTCCTTCCTCTTCTTCCCGAAGTCATTTGTGCCTACATGCACAACCACTTCCGGCTGCTCACCATCCCTCTCGAGGACGTTCTGAAGTCGGTCCGAGACATCTTGGACCCTGGCACAAGGGAGGCAACACACCATCGTCGGGTCTTGCCTGCTGCCACAGGATCTCCACAGACCCACCACTATGGTTGTGCCCAACGTCGCTCTTGCCGGTCGAGTCTCATCGCTAGGATTGGAGCCACCGACCTGTCCGCCGCTCAGACTTGAAGCGTCATCTGCCCCGACAGCACCAATGAGGGCGTACCTGTTTGCAAGAGGTACTTCCACTGAGGTCTCCTGCACTCGCTTCATCCCCTTTATTTCCGTCTCCACCCATCGCACCTCTTTACACTTGTAGTGACGAACAGATTGTAGGTCCTGTCCAGGAAGTTTTCGTTATCCGGAATGGACCGCAGGTCATCCATCTACTGCTCCAGTTCCCTAACTCAGTCCTAGAGGAGCTGCATCTGGACACAGTTCCCACAGGTGGAGTGGTCAGTGACACCAGCCGTGCCCCTGATTTCCCACATCCTGCAGCAAACACACTGCACTAGCGTCCCTGCCGTTATGCCCAAATATTTAAATTAAACACACAACAGAATAAATGTAGCCTCCTTGTCTCAGCCCCCTCACCGAAGACTCTTGAGCTGAAGACTCACACATTACTCACCAAGGCACTCTTGAGCCAAAGACTTGCACTTTACTCATGGAAGGAATGGACAGACAATGTTGTAGGTATGGGTCCATCCAGCAGTTGATTTTTTGCTCAAGATTCCATCGTAGAGTCATACAGCATGGAAACAGGCCCTTTGGCCCAACTTGCCCATGCCAACCAAGATGCCCCATCTACACTAGCCCACCTACCTGCGTTTGGCTCATTTCCCTCTGAGCCTTTCCTATCCTTATACCTGTCGAAATGTCTTTTAAACATTATTAAAGTACCTGCCGTCAACTACCTCCTATCATCTGCAGTCTCTCGTGTCAGCAATCGGTGGTGCAGTCTCACAAAGTCAAGGATGTGGAGTCCATCATCACTTCCAATACTCTCTCTGTGTGGTTGTGTGTTCTCCCAGAGTGCAGGGGTTTCTGCACCGTGCTTCAGTTCCCACCTTCTAGGTCAAAGTAATTTGTCCACAGCTTAAAGATTTATCAAACCATTAATTAGGTCATAGAAACATAGAAACATAGAAATTAGGTGCAGGAGTAGGCCATTCAGCCCTTCGAGCCTGCACCGCCATTCAATATGATCATGGCTGATCATCCAACTCAGTATCCCGTACCTGCCTTCTCTCCATACCCTCTGATCCCCTTAGCCACAAGGGCCACATCCAACTCACTCTTAAATATAGCCAATGAACTGGCCTCAACTACCCTCTGTGGCAGAGAGTTCCAGAGACTCACCACTCTCTGTGTGAAAAAAGTCTTTCTCATCTCGGTCTTAAAGGATTTCCCCCTTATCCTTAAGCTGTGACCCCTTGTCCTGGACTTCCCCAACATGTATTTTGTATTTTGTACAATGTATTTTGAAAAGTAAAGGAATTCTGAATCACAGATGAAACATTCCTGTAAGACTTCAGTGGTAAGTAAGAAATCTAAGAATGCAAATACTTGCTCTAGTCTGTCACAGCTGTTTTTATCCATTAAGATCTACGGAGGAAAACTCCCTATGCCAGATTTAGCCAGCTGCAGATTATTCAAGCAGATCCCTCTATGACATGTGGTGAAGATAAGTAGCAATTTCATGCTCTGCCACTGGGCTCTTATGAAGAATCCACCATGGATCAGTGTCATGAAAACACGTGGAAACAGCTGCCAGCAAGCTTGGAATTTCTTCATTCCCACACATCTGTGGAAGCCCTGAATTTGCTGGCACTTGTACAGGGAAATCCGACTGATTGATTATCCTCATGGTACTGGAAAAGACAGAGATGGGAGCATGATGTGATGGTTGGGACGACAGGTTTCTCATAATTCACCCCAACCGTGTAGAGTCATATCTCCGAGCAGCTTTAAAGATAAAAAATGCCTATTGTATTCACACTGAGTTACTGAGAACCATTTCAGTAAATCCCCATTTGGGATAGAATTAACAATAGGGTTCAATACATTCTCCATACCAATATGTCAGAAGAATTTGGCATGAGACCAGATATGTCAGCCCATCTGAATAGTGTTGAATATGACACTGCCTATTGCAGCATTGTCTGGAGCTAGCACCAGCAATATCTGCATTCAACCAGTTACCAGGGAAGCCCGAGTTTATATATTTACACTAAGGCTTCAAATCTTGGGAGGACTGTTTAGAAACATTGATGATTGATGTAACTCCTCTCAGAGACCGTACGACCCACCTGATGCTATCAGTTCTGTCACGTTGCTTAGGAATTGGGTGCAGAGCTCCACTGCACAATGCAAGTGGGTTGCCTGGAAAAGACTATCTTGTAAAAACTCATCCTCCTCCTAGCAGCTCACTCGACTTAATGTGCCCATTTTAGTTAATTTTCTTGTTGTCTGACCAACTGAGTTACTCCAGCTTTTTGTGTGTATCTTCAGTTTGAAGCAGCCTCTGCAATTTCTTCCTGCTTTGGACAAGATTGTCAGAAAAGAGATACAAGAGAGCAATGACACTTCATTTTGGATTAGACAAAAGTGCTGGAGAAACTCAGCGGGTGCAGCAGCATCTATGGAGCGAAGGAAATAGGCAACGTTTCGGGCCGAAACCCTTCTTCATTTTGGATTGTCACTCAAAGGTGACTTTCCACGTTTGTTGCGTGAAAGCGCAGCTGGAAGTCGACTACACATAATTTCCATTCCAAATACAACACCCACACAGGAACTGCAACACTTTATTTCCACAAAAAATAAATCTAAGGCTGATGCTCTTTTCCCACTCTTTAGTCTGTTTTTTAAATCAAAATAACAAGATTACTTGTTAGGCCAACCATGGAAATTCCTTTAAGGCGAAGCAGTTTGTAAATAAAGCTCTCGTCTCAAATTTTGTCAAGAGGAAAAGGAACAATGGCTCTCCAATTATTGATTTAATATCTCTACCAGATTGGAAAAGATAGCTGTCTCCTGAAAATGAGAGATGTGCAGGCATCATGAATGTTTTGAAGTGCGGAGTTCACAGTGTCTGCAATGTGAAGCATTTCCAACTTAGCACATCACACTTTCCTCAAAAGAAATTGAAAGTCTATTCAGGCACTATCAGAACAAGCCAAGAAGCCAGTAAGAAAATGATTTTTGTAGAGGTGTTGCACATCATAAGGGTAAGCAGGGTATGTCATGTGGTCAGAACTCCCAACCCTCACAGCGTTACGATACTGGATTCTATCTCAGTGACAATGATGTTTGATGACAGCTTTTGGGATAAATCCAGTCACTGATCATCATCTGTATTTGTCTGATGTTGATAACAAAACACTGCACTTGGAACAAGGCAACATGTAAAAAATGGCATGTTACACAATGGACTGCTGCAAGGCTTGAGATCAGCTGGTGCCTGATCCTGATCACTCTTAAAATGTCACCCAGTGCTTTGTCAAGGAGAAATAATCGTTTGGAACAGCAATGCCAATCCATATACGAGCAGGAAAGTGAATTTATTCTTCATTCGATTCCCTTTATAAATCAATGTCAAACACAAGTTTTTTCTATATATTTGGTGGAAAACTAGCAAAACTAACCCAAAACTGAACAAGAATTTTAAAACTGTAATCAGTGTGACTGGAAGTCTGCAGTATTAACTATTGAATGCGATTAGAAGCTCATTTTAGTACAATGCTTAGTACTGATCAGCACAGTTTCGCAGCGGTAGGGTGGCTGCTTTACAGCGCCAGAGACCCGGGTTCAATCCCGACTATGGGTAATGGCTATATGGAGTTTGTTCGTTCTCCCTGAACCTGTATGGGTTTTCTCCGAGATCTCCAGTTTCCTCCCACACTCCAAAGACGTGCTGGTTTGTAGGTTAATTGACTTGGTAAAGTTGTAAATTGTCTCCAGTGTGTGTAGGACAGTGTGAGTGTGTGGGGATCGCTGGTCGGCGCGGACTCAGTGGGCCGAAGGGCCTGTTTCCACACTGTATCTCTAAGGGAAGCAGTTTCACAACCTTAAATAATTACTTAATTACGTCTGCAATTGTTTTTTCGTATAGCTGTATGGTAATTTGCATATCACTCTACCATAATTGGTACACATTTAAGAAACAGTTAGACAGGTACATGGATAAGACAGGATTGGAAGGATATGAACCAAACATGGGCAGGTGGGACTAGTGTAGCTGGGCCATGTTGGCCGGTGTGGACAAGTAGGGCCGAAGGGCCTGTTTCCACGCTGTATTACCCTATGACTCATAGCATTATTTCCAGGATGGCTTGTAGTCTTGAGGGAGTTGCAAATATTTTGATTAAAATATGAAGTTAATGAACTTTTATGAAGTGCTTCATTCCTACCACTGTGAACTGAAAGAGATCTTGAATACAATGAGTTAAAACACTGGGCTTCAAGCTCTGAGATTTAATTTACATTCCAACCAAGACTCATCCATCCTAGCTGTTGGTTGCAACAGCCTCTCATGGAATAAAAAACAAAATAGTCAGTGTGAACTTGTCGTGTTAAGGGCCTGTCCCACTGACGCGACCTTTCAGTGATTGTCTTCCACCTTCAAGCTCGAGGGCACTCGCCAGAAAAACCTCGAGCTGGATCGACCGTCAGCGATGAAACCGTGAGCTAGATTGACCGACCGCGCACACAAACACATACTCAAATACATCGCAAAGGCGGGGGCCAGGGAAAGTGGGGGAGCTCTGTCTGAAATTAACACCCGCAATGAACAGGAAGGTAAAAGACGGCTGGCACAGTTCGGTAAGTCCTTTAGAGATTTACGAGGCGTGTGTGCGGGGGGGGGGGGGTTGGGGGAGGAGAAGTGGAGAGAAGGGAAGAGAAGGGGAGAGATGGGGGGAAGAAGGGGGGGGGGAGAAGGAGTGGAAACACTTTTAAGAAGCCAGCCAACTTATAATAAAGTTTAGCGGGCATTTAACCTACCGGTCGGTTTTCCTTGGTCCTGAGAACTCCAATGAGCCAATTAAAATGCCCGGTCAGCGAAGGAGATTGCCTACAGCTGCCCACGACTGCCTGTAACTAAATAGCGACCCCACTCCACTGCACTACGAGTTTAAAAGAACCATGCCGACCAATTTCTACTTGCGGAAAAATGTTCAACATGCTGAAAGTTTTTCCTCGACCAAACTGAGGCCGCAAGTATTCAGGAACTTCCCTCGAGCATGAAGGAGAGTTCCAGTGACCTCATAGGACCACGTGTCGACCATGCTGCGAGTCAAGGGCAAACTCTTCTAAACGCGCAGATTAGGTCGCCGCAGTGGGACAGCCCCTTTACTTAGTTCTTCAGCCATGTGATACTTGAACGGTGATTCTGGGCTTTGAAAGAAGAATTAAAACTTTGAGCAGTTTACTATAGTAGAGGTCAAACGTACTATGGACTCTTTGACTGGGTTTGGTGGCCTTGATGATGGACATTAAATATTTGTTCAAAAATGTACCATTTTTTAAAATCAAATTGAACTGCAATTACAATCATCTTTTCTCTTGATCATCTTATTTTTCACTCTCAAATATGACTTATTTCTTAGCCTTACAGTAGCAGTCATGCAGTCAATGAGTAGGAAAGTAGATGGCGCACGTAAAATGAGTGCATTACCCTCGGGGAATTTCCTCACAAAATGGTGCTCCTAAACCTGCCTGCTGGCCACATGACATACAAAGAGGTTTGCAGCATTTTTTGAGTGCTAGTTTTCTAAGTGCAGAGCCCTTGATGTTTGCTTGTTTCCTTTGCATTCCTCAAGACTACGTACAAGACCCGAGATTTAATTTGCAATCTGCAAATTTCATGACCTTTTTTCACCAATGCGGTTACGGTTCTGGTTAGACTCCGGCCTAGTTCAGATGGCTGCCAGAGATGGAAAGGGCCAGAGTTTTAAGTTAACTGAGAGATACAGCATGGAAACAGGCCCTTCGGCCCACCGAGTCCATGCCAACCATTGATCACCCAAGTACACCAGTTCTATGTTATCCACTTTCTCATCCACTCCCAACACACCAAAATGGTTTTTACAAGACCATTTACATTTCTGCCAATATATGAAAATGAAAAATCTTACTCTGAGTGCGCGTGCCAAAGGCACTCACACATTACGGGTGAGGTCCAGGGGGTCCTGGATTTGAAGGGTTTTTTTAGTATGCCGATATTGCGATATATTCAGAGCTGCGAAAGATAAATATCTCATGTAATAAATGCCTTCATACAGCAAAAATTTATAAAGAATGTTACCTGAAATGTCTCTTTGCCTAGCACTGCATGCAAACAGCACAGAAAAAGTGATTTTGGCTGCAGCCATCTTCTGCTTCAGTAAGGGAAGCTGATCGGTGAGTGGACGCAATCCCCTTAGAGACAGTGGTTGATTGGCCATTTTTTTCCCCTCATTTTAAAAACGTACTGTTCCGATTTTTCACACATTCTTAACTTAAAAATCGGAACAAATACGATAAAATTGGACTAATAGAAACATAGAAAATAGGTGCAGGAGGAGGCCATTCAGCCCTTCGAGCCAGCACCGCCATTCTATGTGATCATGGCTGATTGTTAACAGTAGAACGTAGATTGACTGCCAGCCAAACTCGATTCAATAATCAAACGCGAGTCAGGAAATTAGCATCTCAGCTCTCATTGTTTAATGTCTTTCCAGTGCTGTTACATTCTTATTGAAAAACGAGTGAAAACTATAGACATATAATACACAAGATTCAAAAGGAAAGTACGCGTGCTATCCTGATAAGTCTAGATGCGGAAAAGGCTTTTGATAGGGTTAATTGGGAATTCTTATATCAAACACTAGAAAGAATTGGCTTTACCGAAGAGTCAATTAAAGTTATTAAAGCAATTTACCAGCAACCTACTGCAAGAGTAAAGATGAATGGGTCCTTAACTGAGAGATTTGTGTTAGGAAGAGGAACGAGACAGGGATGTTGTCTTAGCCCTACCCTGTTTGCTATATATATTGAACCATTGGCTCAAGCGATTCTTCAAGATAGGGAACTGAGGGGAGTAACTATAAGAGACAGAGAACATAAAATTGGCCTTTTCGCAGATGATGTAATGATGTATCTCACGGAAGTAAACACCTCCTTTCCAAGGATGATGGGGATCATAGATAAATTAAATTTTTATGCAGGATATAAAGTGAATATTTCAAAAACTCAAATCCTCCTATTTAATTGTCCTCTAGAAGAAATCAAACAAAATTATAATATTAAATGGGATTCAAAATCAATCAAATACCTAGGGGTACATATAACAAAAAATATCAATGTTGTATGGGGCCAATTATAATCACATCAACCAAAGCATAAGAAAGGATATAGAAAGATGGGCCACCTACCCAATGGATTTTAGTCGTAAGATAAATGTGATGAAAATGAATATTTTGTCAAGGCTATTGTACTTGTTTCAATCTCTGCCAATAGAGGTACCATTAAAACAATTCACGGAATGGGATAAATTAATATCTAGATTTATTTGGGGAGGAAAGAAGGCCAGAATTCGATACACTGCACTACAGTTGCCAAAGGACAAAGGTGGAATGGCACTTCCAAATTTTAGGATATATTTCTATGCAGCCCAACTTCGACCACTAATTAATTGGTGTGAGGACAGCTATATAGCTAGGTGGAAAGAGATTGAGACATATATCCCTGACTTCCACATCCAAACACTTTTGGGAGAAAAAGCGCTTCCTGGACATATCAGGAGTATAATCGATCCAATAACGATATTTACTTTAGAAACCTGGTTCACTCTTACCAGACAACTTAAACTGAATAAACGACAAAAAGTTTTAAGATGGATAGCTTTGGATAAATGAATTTAAACCAGGGATGTATGACTCAACATTTAAAGAGTGGATGAAGAAAGGAATTACTGCATTTTGTACTGTTATTGAAAATGGAGACCTAAGAGGTTTTCAAGATTTGAAGGATAGATTTGCACTTCGGAACCAAGACTTGTTTAGGTACCTCCAACTGAGAGATTATTACAATAAAAAGGTAAACAGGGAGGCACTAGAAGAAAATAATCCAGTGATAGAAGTGATAGTTAGTGCGTATCATCAAAAAACGTTAAGGATTATTTCTAAACTTTATCATAGTTTAATGGAATGTCAAGCTAAAACTACATTTTATGTAAAATTTAAGTGGGAAAGGGAATTGAACATTACAATCTCAGAAGAAGAATGGCATCATATGTGTATAACACTACAGACATCCACCAATTCACAAAATTGGAGAGAATTTAATTGGAATTGTTTCTTTATTACGCCTAACATAAAAAGCAAGCAAATTCTAAGGCAGCAAACATGCTGGAGGAAATGTGGTCAAACAGATGCAAACCATGCACATATCTTCTGGAGTTGCCCAAAAATAGAACCATTTTGGGACAGAGTGAATTCAGAATTAACGGAGGTATTAGGATATATAGTCTCCAAGAAGTGTTCCATTTTATACCTGGGTAATATAACTACAGTGGTGCTGAAGGAAGACCATTACTTGGTTAAAATCCTACTCACAGCTGGCAGAAAGGCCATTACAAGAAACTGGCTTGCAGCGGACACACCCAGACTTAGACAATGGTTAGACATAGTACAGGAAATATTTGTCATGGAGAAAATGACATATTCTCTAAGAGTGAAAGAAGACGAGTTTAACAGAAAATGGGGAAAAATGGATTAGGTATAGAAATAAAGACAACACTGTATAATTTTATAGACAATAATGTAAGTTATTGGAAAATGTTTTAATATGAAAATAGTTCTGTATACTGCATAATTAATTGTAAACTGAACCCCCCGCTACACTGTTGTACGTTTCATTGTAATGTTGTATGTTTCGTTGTTATATTTGTGTTTTATCTGTGTATACATAAAAGCAATAAAAACTAAAAAAAATAAAAAATACAAAAAAATAAAAACTATAAAGAAAGGAAAAGAAAGATACACAAATTATTCTCCTTTACAGAAATATACAAATCTTCTAAACAGTGGAACATATGGGGCAAATATATAATAAACAATATACTTAAATTCATCTAATGCCACTGCAAATCCTATTCCTTGTAATGTTAATAGTGCTATAAAATCTTTGCCTGCTAACAATCTGAACATTCACAAATGCTATGAAATTAATGAAAGGAGTTAAACATCATCTGCCATAAATACTCTCCAATATAGCATTCCAAGCAATAAGAACTTACAGCCATTGCTTTCTTAAAGCGTAACAAGCTAGGATTTGGATGATTTGCTTCTGATGTTAAAACGTGACAAACAAAGACAGGAGACTACTTCCTGCTTCCTACTTCCTGTGTGCAACTGACCTTTCACAATAAAGGTCCAACAGATGGCACTATTTCACATAAATGCAAGCAGAGGACAGAATACTGATTGTCCCGTATCAATAACCCGTGCCTGCCTTCTCCCCATATCCCTTGATTCCACTAGCCCCTAGCTGACAGGTATGCATTTATCCAAAAAAAAACCTGCAGTTCTTTACGATGTGGAAGAAAACTGGAGCCCTTGGAGGAACCCCAAGGGGTCAGAGGGAGAACATGCAAACTCCACACAGACACAGCACCCTAGGTCAAGATCGAAGCATGGTTTCTGGCCCTGGAACAAGGATTGTTCAACAGGGATTGTAGGGTGGGTCAAACAATCCCAGTTCCAGGTGTACAATGGCCCTATCCCCAAACTCTATCTCCGTTACATTAACAAATGCATTAGTGCTCTCCTGCAGCCATGCAGAACTCATGGACTTCAATAACTTCACTACCAATTTCCACCTCGCACTCAAATTAATTTGGACCATCTCCAAGACCTCCTTCCCTTTCTTGATCCCACTGCCTCCATCACAGGAGATAAACTATCAACTGACATCTATTATAAACCCACTGACTCCCACTGACTCTAGACTACACTTCCACCCACCCTGCCTCCTGCAAAGACTCTATCCCCTACCCGCAATTCTTCTGTCTACACCGCATCTGCACCCAAGATGAAGTGTTCCATACCAGGACATCTAAGATGTCCTCATTCTTTAGGGAATGGGGGCTCCCCTCTTCTATCATAGACAAGACTAAAACGTGTCTCCTCATTATCTCTTCTTTTGTCCCCCTCTCCCCCAGTCGCAAAGAGAGACAGAGTCCCCCTAGTCCTCATCTTTCACCCCATCAGCCCTCGCATACAGTGTTAGATCCCACCACTAGCCACATTTTTCCCATCTCCACCCTTTCCACTTTCCAACGCCTTTTCCCTCCACAACTCCCTGGGTAACTCATCCCTTCCCACCCAAACTGCCCCCTCCCCAGGTACCTTCCCCTGCGCCCACAGGAGATGCAACACCTGTCCCTTTACCTCCTCCCTCGACTCTGTCCAAAGACACCGACAGTCCTTTCAGGTGAGGCAGAGTTCACTTGCACCTCCTCCAATCTCATCTACTGTATCTACTGTTCCAGGTGTGGCCTCCTATGTATCGGCGCCACGTAGCCCGACTGGGTGATCGTTTCGCCGAACATCTTCACTCAATCCGCCTTGGCCTACACGATCTCCTGGTTGCCAAACACTAACTCCCCCTCCCAGTCTCACACTGACCTTACTGTCCCAGGCCTCCTCCATTGTCAGAGTGAGGCCAACCATAAATTGGAGGATTTTCCTTAATCCAGCTTTCCTACATGCTTTATACTCCTCATAAGCCCCATCTGATGCCACTTTCTTAAACATGACACACATTTCCTTTTTCTTCCTGACCATGTTTACAACCACCTTGGTCATCCACGCCTCTCTTCCCTAGCCGTCCTTATCCCTCCTCCTTACTGGAACATGCTGATCCTGCACATTGATCAGCTGGTCTTTAAGCAACTCCAACATGTCATCTGTGGACCTACCTAATAACAATTGCCCCCAGTCTACCCTCTTTATCTCCTGCCTAATCATTGTTTGATTGATACTTTATTATCACATGTGACATGTCACAGTGAAATTCCTTGCTTTGCATGCCATACACAAGAGTCACCACATATAGGGGCAGACAAAGTTACAGTCCCCAATGGTCCTTCTTTGCTCGTTGCGGCCTCCCACGTCGGGTCCCTCTTGCGGACATTGTGATCTGCCTTGCCCCAATTAAGTACCTTCCCCCAGCAAACGGTTTGAGCAGTGCGACTCACGTTGCAGCGGCCCCTACAGCCTGTCTGTCTTTTTTTTTTGTCTAGTTAAATGTAGTTGTTCGTGTTTTTTTTGGTACTGTTTCTGTGTATATGTGGGGTGGGGGAGGGGGAAACTTTTAAAATCTCTTCCCTGCACGGGAGACCCGACTTTTTCCCTGTCGGGTCTCCGTTGCCGTTGTGGCCTAGTACCATGGAGTGGCCTCCGACCGGGACGACCTGGGGGCTCCAGTCACGGAGCCTGCGGAGCTGCGGACTTACCATCGTGGGGCTGGCCGGCCTCGGAGCGTGGGGAACGGTGGTGGCTCCAGTTCCAGCTCCAGCTGCGGCCCGACTCCGGAGCTCCAGCTCCAGCTCCAGCCGCAGATTACTACCGGTGGACTGTCGGGATATCGGGAGCTCGCGGGTCCGGGTGGGAGACCACTCTCCGGAGCTCCCGCAACACAACTTCTCCAGCCCGTGTCGCGGGGTTGGAACGACCCGGAGCGAGGGCGTACATCGCCCGGCGCAGCTTTAATGGCCGCGGGACATTCCAGCGCCCGCGGGGGCTCCAACTTTGTGACTTTTGGGCCTAGAGCGGGGCCGTACATCGCCCGGCGCGGCCTCAATGGCCATGGGACATAACACCGCCCGCCTGGGGCTTCCACATCGGGAGAGAAATGGTGCGGGGGAGAGAGAAGATCTTTGCCTTCCATCACAGTGAGGAGGAGATTCACTGTGATGGATGTTTGTGTGAATTGAATTGTTTGTGTGTTTTTTTATGAATTGTTCTGTTTGTATGGCTTGTAGAAACGGAGTTTCGTTCGAGCCTCTCTGAGGTTCGAATGACGTAATAAAATCTAATCTAAAATCTAATCTAACCTAATCTAATCTAATCTAATCTATTCCTATTCAAAACAACCTTAAACGGTTAAGCAACAAAGTCAGTTAAACAAGCAAATCATTGAATGATATATATGTGGAATACTGTGGCACATTGACGCTGGTGGAAATGATGTGGTTGTCACTCTGAGTTAGTGGAATAACTGGACATGCCAGCAACCAAATAGTTTAAGCTGATGTGGGTGTATGGACCAAGCTGCTGGATGTATGGAACAAACTGCCAGAGGAGGTAGTTGAGGCAGGGACTATCCTAGTCTGTCGAAGGGTCTCGAACCGAAATGTCACCCATTTCTTCTCTCCATTGTGGCTCCCTGTCCCGCTGAGTTACTCCAGCATTTTATGTCTATCTTTAAGAAACAGTTAGACAGGTACATGGATAGGATAGGTTTGGAGGTATCTGAACCAAATGCAGGCAGGTGGGACTAGTGTAGCTGGGACATGTTGGCCGGTGTGGGCAAGTTTGGCCCAAGGGCCTGTTTCCACACTGTATCACTTGATGACTCTATGATGCCATTTGATGGCTCAACTGAATGAGATCCCACCGGCTAGTTCCTGCTGTGAATGAAGAATTCCACAATCAGCAATGCTGACCACTAGGCATGCCCTGCACCACCCTCCTGCCACCCAACCACACTCCCTCACCCTCCCCTGGATGATGGTGCGAAGGGCCAAATCTGGACAGTTTCCTTGTACATCCAGGCTAGAATCAAATGTGTGTTAACAAGAATGCCTCTTCACAGCTTGGCCCGCTGCCTGACAACCCCTGCAGCCACAGCCCACTCGCAGCGTACACTAAAGGGATACAATTAATTCATTCATCACATTAAACCAGTATCCAACTACAATACATGTTTTCCAAGAGATCACGGTGGTCACGGTGGCACAGCGGTAGAGTTGCTGCCTTACAGCGAATGCAGCGCTGGAGACCCGGGCTCGATCCCAACTATACGGATCGGAGTTGTATGGAGTTTGTACGTTCTCCCCGTGACCTGTGCGGGTTTTCTCTGAGATCTACGGTTTCCTCCCACACTCCTAAGACGTACAGGTTTGTAGGTTAATTGGCTTGGTAAATGTAAAAATTGTCCCCTGTGGGTGTAGAATGGTGTTTATGTGCGGGAGTCACTGGCCGGCACGGACCCAGTAGGCTGAAGGGCCAGTTTCCGCGCTAGATCTCTAAACTAAACTAAACTAAACTAATCTCAGTGCACCATATTTATATTTCAAATCAATTTAAGGTACATTGTCGCCAGTCTTCAGGCAATTGGTTTATTAAGATTAAATGTAATAGCATTTAAAAAACACCATAAAGCAGATAGTGACCTTGTGGTACCATTGAATAATAGTAAATGTATATTCTATCATTCTGCATGGAGCAGAAAATTATTTGGGGGTTGTTCAGATGGACTGTAGAGGTTTGGAGAGGTCATTTTGTTTCAAAAACCCTTTCAGCTTGTCAAAAAAGCACTTTTAGAATAAGAATAACTAGTAGATTGCAGTTGAAAACACTGCACAAAAGAGTGGGTTGATTAGTATGGTATGTATCCTTCTTAGCTTGGTATTGTCAAGGACATCATTGATAGCACCATTCATTTCCACTGACAGCTAAAAAAGCAGATGTTGGTCTTCTGCGGGTTAAATATGGAAGCTATTCAAATGTCCATACCAGGCTACAGGAACGCTTGGAGTGTAAGCTTTGAAGTAATTGACTAATGCAGTAAAGGTATTAAAGTCATTCAGTGCCAAAAGGGAACACACTGATCCCTGACCTCAAGCCACTTTTGAGTAATCTAGCATTCAATACAGCATGTAATAACTGCCAAACTGTCAATCCTCCAGCACGCTGAGTTTAAATGCCCCTGGCTGCCACTGGGTGTGAGGATTTAGGGATATCAAAGTGAGTAAACGCTTTTTAGTCTAGTAGGCAATGATGCTATTAATCCTGTGTACTATACGTATTTAATGTTAGAACTGTACATTATGTAAAGACCCATCCTAAAATACTCCTGAAATCCTAGAGGCCTTCACAGTCCTTCAACTGTATGATTGGATTTGTGAAGGAGTCGCTGGCCGTTAATATAAATAACAAAAGGTCATTTGTACAAGATTAATAGCATGACTAGCATGGCACATTTGTGTTATCTAACACGATCTTTAACCTTCAATGGTGTTAATGTTTGCGGCTACATCTCCCATGGCAGTGCTTATGGTCAATTGAAGGCTGAAATGTATTGTAACGCGGGACCTCTGAGCTCAGGCAGTTTGGGCCTATGCCGTACTGAGCAGTGGGAAGGAAACTGCAGAGCATGAGATTAAAAGCAGAGATGATATAGAGTAGGTAGACAAAAATGCTGAAGAAACTCAGCGGGTGAGGCAGCATATATGGAGCAAAGGAAATAGGCAACGTTTCGGGCCGAAACCCTTCTCAGTCTGAAGAAGGGTCTTGACCCGAAACATTGCCTATTTCCTTTGCTCCATAGATGCTGCCTCACCCGCTGAGTTCCTCCAGCATTTTGGCTACCTTCGATTTTCCAGCATCTGCAGTTCCTTCTTAAACTGGATATAGAGAGTGATGTGTAGGAAGGAACTGCAGTTGCTGGTTTAGACCGGAGATAGACACAAATTACGGAGTAACTCAGAGGGACAGGCAGCATCTCTGGAGAGAAGGAATTGGTGAAGTTTTGGGTAGGGACCCTTCTTCAAACTTGTCTGAAATAGAGTCTCAACCCGAAACGTCACCAGACATGCTGTCTGTCTGTCCCGCTGAGATACTGCAGCATTTTGTGTCTATATAGAGCAGTTACACAGATTGTATAAAATGCTATGAGTTTTTAGAGGCTGGCCTTTCAGTGTTGGGAATGCAGAGTCAACAGGGGGAATTGGACTGTTTATGGCTGTTGCTCTTCCTCTTCACTATTGTATGACAATTAATGCATATAGTAATGATCGAAAATGCCCCCAGCCTTAACACTTCCCAGTATTGAGAATGACAGGTAGTAGTGTGATCATAGCTTACTAAAGATATTGTGACAAAGCAAACAGAACAAATCCATTTTGGTGGCACAACTATAGTGGTGTTAGCAAAACTCCCTGTAGGAAATATTTGAAGGGATATATTACAATCTGACTTTGCAACAAGATGTTTGGTCATGGCTAGCAGTTTGTTTTCACCTGCGAACTCATTATTTGTTTAAGTCATCCTATGGAACATTACCATTTAGAAGATGTGATGTATCAGGACACAGGTCAATCTCAGAAACCACAACTACGTTGATCCAGCATAAACCACCATCAAAATGGCTATGGCTCCAGTGTCTCCAAAAACTCAAGGACATGAGAATTAATTTGAGAATTAAGGGACAGAAGTTTAGGGGTAACATGAGGGGGAACTTCTTAGCTCAGAGAGTGGTAGCTGTGTGGAATGAGCTACCAGTGGAAGTGGTGGAGGCAGGTTCGATTTTATCATTTAAAAATAAATTGGATCGGTATATGGGCAGGAAAGGAATGGAGGGTTATGGTCTGAGTGCAGGTAGATGGGACTAGGGGAGAATAAGTGTTCGGCATGGACTAGAAGGGCCGAGATGGCCTGTTTCCGTGCTGTAATTGTTATATGGTTATATGGTTATATGAGGAAAAGGAGCAGGAGTAGGCTAGTCCGACCCTCCTGCCCACTGTTGAATATGATTGCAGCTGAAATATGCTGGTCTCCACTGCTGTGCTGTTTGAAGAAGGGCCCCAACCCAAAACGTCACATATCCGTGTTTTCCAGGGATGCTGCCTGACCAGCAAAGTTACTCCAACACTTTGTGGAGGTTCTCTCCAGTTCCCCATATCGTCATTCTTTCAAATATTTATCTACCTCCACCTTTCTATATATCTGTAGATCTGGCCCTTTCCACCTTCCAGGCAGGCAGTGAATTCCAGAGATTCACGACTATCTGAGATTCTACATGTTATTCTACATACTGCATTTGAAATACCAGCATTTCATTTTGCAGCTATGCCCTCTTGTGCAAGAGACCTTTACGCCAGAGCAAACTCTCGATCATGAGACACGTTGTTTTCATGCTCTGATAAATACATTTAATAGCCTGAAGATGGAAGTTGCATAGAGGCGTTAATTCATTTTTCAAAGCATCTGTGGAGACAGGAGACAATGCTGGAGAACTCAAACATGTAGGCCCAGTAGCTAAAAATCAGAGGCTGGGACACAACCTTGAAATGCTGGAACAATACATAAGAAATAAACAAGAAATAAGCCTGAAATGGGGTACATTCACTAAGTAGAGTGAATGTGCGAACAGATAATTGAAGAAAATCACCAAGGAAAAGTGGTGGTGAGATTGCTAAATAATTTTAAAGTGTGTTCTGAGTAATGTAGGTGCTCTTCGAGTCATAGAGTCATACAGCGTCCAACATGTCCCATCTACACTAGTCACAGCTAAGGCCCTGTGTTTGGGCCTTATCCCTCTAAATCTGTTTGGGCCTTATCCCTCTAAATCTGTCCATCTTATTAAACATAGAAATATAGAAAATAGGTGCAGGAGTAGGACATTCGGCTCTTCGAGTCAGCACCGCCATTCTATATGGTCATGGCTGATCATCCAGAATCAGTACCTCGTTCCAGCCTTCTCCTCATATCCCTTGTCTTTGAAGCAGCTTAAATATCAGTTGGGAAGACAGGAGAACCAACGTCAGCGTGCTGAATGAAGCGAAAACATCTAGCTAAGATGGGTCGGTCATGTTGTTCGGATGGAAGACGAGCGTCTACCAAAGCAAACCTTCTACTCCCAGCTTAAAGAAGGCAAACAGAAAAGAGTCAGACAAAAGAAGAGATTCAAAGATGCCTTAAAAGCCAGCATGAAGAAATGTACAACCGACATCGACAATTGGGAAACCAATGCCAAGGACAGGAAACTCTGGTGAACCATCATCCAAGAAGGAACAATGACCTTCGAAGTCGAGAGATGCACAGAATTGGAAGAAAAGAGAAGAAACTGGAATTCTCTGCCACAGAAGGTAGTTGAGGCCAGTTCATTGGCTATATTTAAGAGGGAGTTAGATGTTGCCCTTGTGGCTAAAGGGATCATGGGGTATAGAGAGAAGGCAGGTACAGGATACTGAGTTGGATGATCAGCCATGATCATATTGAATGGCGGTGCAGGCTCGAAGGGCCGAATGGCCTACTCCTGCACATATTTTCTATGTTTCTATGGAAAGAGAGGCAGCAACAACCAAAGCCCGATCTGCCATCTGGAATTACCTGTCCTGAGCGCAGGAAATAGTGGATGCATTAGTGATAATCTTTCAAAACTCTTTAGATTCTGGAGTAGTTCCTGAGGATTGGCGGGGTAGCAAATGTAACCCCTCTTTTTAAGAAGGGAGGGGAGAGAGAAAACGGGGAATTACAGACCAGTTAGTCTAACATCGGTAGTGGGGAAACTGCTAGAGTCAGTTATTAACGATGGGATAGCAGCACATTTGGAAAGTGGTGAAATCATTGGACAAAGTCAGCATGGATTTACGAAAGGTAAATCATGTCTGACGAATCTTGTGGAATTTTTCGAGGATGTAACTAGTAGCGTGGATAAGGGAGAACCAGTGGATGTGGTATATCTGGACTTCCAGAAGGCTTTCGACAAGGTCCCACATAAGAGATTAGTATACAAACTTAAAGCATACGGCATTAGGGGTTCAGTATTGATGTGGATAGAGAACTGGCTGGCAAAACAGGAAGCAAAGAGTAGGAGTAAACGGGTCCTTTTCACAATGGCAGGCAGTGACTAGTGGGGTACCGCAGGGCTCAGTGCTGGGACCCAGCTATTTACAATATATATTAATGATCTGGATGAGGGAATTGAAGGCAATATCTCCAAGTTTGCTGATGACACTAAGCTGGGGGCAGTGTTCGCTGTGAGGAGGATGCTAGGAGACTGCAGGTGACTTGGATAGGCTGGGTGAGTGGGCAAATGTTTGGCAGATGCAGTATAATGTGGATAAATGTGAGGTTATCCACTTTGGTGGCAAAAACAGGAAAGCAGACTATTATTTAAATGGTGGCCGATTAGGAAAAGGGGAGATGCAGCGAGACCTGGGTGTCATGGTACACCAGTCATTGAAAGTAGGCATGCAGGTGCAGCAGGCAGTGAAAAAAGCGAATGGTATGTTAGCTTTCATAGCAAAAGGATTTGAGTACAGGAGCAGGGAGGTTCTACTTCAGTTGTACAGGGTCTTGGTGAGACCACACCTGGAGTATTGCTTACAGTTTTGGTCTCCAAATCTGAGGAAGGACATTATTGCCATAGAGGGAGTGCAGAGAAGGTTCACCAGACTGATTCCTGGGATGTCAGGACTGTCTTATGAAGAAAGACTGGATAGACTCGGTTTATACTCTCTGGAATTTAGGAGATTGAGAGGGGATCTTATAGAAACTTACAAAATTCTTAAGGGGTTGGACAGGCTAGATGCAGGAAGATTGTTCCCGATGTTGGGGAAGTCCAGGACAAGGGATCACAGCTTAAGGATAAGGGGGAAATCCTTTAAGACCGAGATGAGAAAGACTTTTTTCACACAGAGAGTGGTGAGTCTCTGGAACTCTCTGCCACAGAGGGTAGTTGAGGCCAGTTCATTGGCTATATTTAAGAGTGAGTTGGATGTGGCCCTTGTGGCTAAGGGGATCAGAGGGTATGGAGAGAAGGCAGGTACGGGATACTGAGTTGGATGATCAGCCATGATCATATTGAATGGCGGTGCAGGCTCGAAGGGCTGAATGGCCTACTCCTGCACCTAATTTCTATGTTTCTATGTTTCTAGTCCTGAATGCCGAAGAACTTTCAAAGACAGGATTGGGCTCATAAGCCACCTGAGAATCCAGAAAAACAACAGAACATAGACCATCATCCTCGACCTCGAGGGATAGCCACGACATAACCCTTGATTCCAAGTGGCCCTCAGAGCTTGCTAATAATCTGGCAGGCAGATTAGGTGGTGATGAAAAAAAGTTTATTAGACAAAATAGTCAAGGAACAAGGAAGCAACACAGTGGCATAGTGGTAGAGTAAATGCCTTACTGCGCCAGAGACCCAGGTTCCATCCAGACTACGGTTGTTGTCTGCATGGAGTTTGCACGTTCTCCCTGTGACTGCGTGGGTTTCTCCGGGTGCTCCGGTTTCCTCCCACATTCCAAAGATGTTGAGGTTTGTAGGTTAGTTGGCTTCAATAAATTCTAATTTGTCCCAAGTGAATAGGATAATGGTAAGATTAAACGAGAACTTGCCAAGTTTGAGGTTTGATCTGTATTTTACGAGGAGTCGCGGTGAGGGGATTTCGTGAAGAACCCGCCAGCACGCTTGCGCAGCATCCTTCAAAGCAGCGGTGTGGAATCACAGAACCAACCATGACTGAAAATAGTAAGATGAAAAACCGTAGAACTACCTGTTTGACCTGATGATAGAGGGTGGGAGCGGTGGGCACGAAATCCCTCACCGCGACTCCTCGTAAAATACAGATCAAACCTCAAACTTGGCAAGTTCTCGTTTAATCTTACTATTTTACTTCGGAGTCACGTGAGTGACTTCGTGAAGATTTCAAAGCTCTGTGATTTCACGCCCTGAACAACGTCCATGCTTATCACACTGCCGCCATTCTGATGGAGTAAGACTGTTAATGGAGTTCAGTTGACAGCGGCTGAAAAATCAACACAATTTATTAATCAACTAAACAACAACCCTTAATTCGGGGCCAGACATTTACTGAGCGGTACCCAGGATAGCTTCTGCGAATGTCGCAGGAACGGCCAGAGACTTGTTATAGAACCGTTGTAAGGTTTTTCCCCCACTGGCCCAGCCCGAAGTGGCGAAAATGTGGTCCATGGGCACCTTCATGGCTCTCGCTGCAGCCCTGGTGGAATAAGACTTAAAAACGTTAGTAGCAACTCCTGTTTTAATAACTCTTTACCAAAGAATTTTATTTGACCAGGGTTGGCCACCATGGTGTCCAGTCGCAGTTTTTGTAACATCTGGGCTCGTTGGGCTGTCGCCAGTGCCATGAGCATCACCACCTTAAGGGTGAGCTGTTTCAAATGGTAGCTCATCTATTGGAGCCCAGCTCCTCAGTAGGGTCAGCATGATCCCCACATCCCACGTTACTGTATATCTGGGTTGTGGAGGGATTGGTATTGAATACTCCCCTCATTAGTTTAGACACCAGGTGGTGGGAGCTGATACTTATATCCAGGTATGAATACAGCGTACTCCTGTCGCTGTTGATGGCACTGTAGCTGAGGCCTGCATCAAAATGGAGGCCTGCTAGAAACTCCAACACATCCAGTACTGTTGCCGAGTTGGAGGACTTGTTGTTCCGGGCACAGAAACCTCCCACTTTCTGATTTGAGTGAGATATTGTTTGCGGGTGGATTCCCGATACGATGCTGCAATAAGGTTCATGGCTCTTGACGAGATGCCTGCCCGGTTGAGCGGTCTTTTCAGAACTTGCAAGCCAACAAGTTTAATGACCGTGGCAAGGATGACTGACCCCCCTGTAATGGAGTGAGTAATCAATTTGGGATGTTTCCCAATAGCCATCCATGGTTGTTGTACATTTCTACAAACCATCGGGTACCATGGTTGTGTAGGCCAGTCGGGAATGATCAATATGTCAGTTGCAGAGTCTAGTTTAATTTTCTGCAATACCCGACTGGTGAGGCAGCATGGGGGAAACGCGTAGCAACCCATTTCCCCCAATGGATAAAATGCATCCAATGCTATTACCCCAGGGTCTGGTTCCCACAACACATACGTTGGTATTCAATGGTTCAGCCTGGACGCAAATAGGTCAATATCTGGTGTCCCCAATTTGAGCTATAATATCTCCAAAATCTGGGGGTTCAACATCCACTCAATGTTGTCATTGAAGACACGTGACCTGGTGTCCGCCACTGAATTAAGCTTCCCAGGCAAATAGGTCGCAGTAATCCAAATATTTCTTTCAATGCACCAGTGCCAAATTGTATTAGCCAATTCATTGCAAACTAGCGACCTAATACTACCCATATGATTGATGTAAACCATTATTGTAGCATTATCTATTCGAAAGCGGACATGTAATCCCATGAATTAGTACAGAAGCCCGCAGTCCATGAAACACCCCCAGCATTTCTATATAGTTTTTCCCATGTGACTCCAGGAATGTAGACTCATGAGAGTTCCATCTGCCACCACAACTGGACATCGTACCAGTTGCTCCCCAGCCTGGTGCACTTGCGTCAGTTAGTAGCACAACATCAGGGTTGCTCCATATAATAGGTCAATGACATTCTTTATTATCTACCCACCATTATAGCTTGTTTCTAGCTTCCGGTGGTAACCAAAGTGGCCGATCAAAGCAGCCAGCATTTGTTTTTTAAATGCTGTGATTTGTGACCTTTGTGAATTTCGGTAGTGTAGCGGTCCGAATCGTGCAGCTGGGAATGTAGTTACCAATTTAGAGTTACCAATACCAATAACTTTCGCTGTTTGCCACATGGTCGATACCCTGGCGCAAGCAAGATTGTGGCACTCTTCTGATATAGCAGTAGCTTTATTAGTGGGGATGAAAACTTCATTAAATTAGTGTCTAAAGGTGAACACCAAATCCATAACCCGTAGCGGGTGCAGTTTTTGATTTGTCTGGATGGATTACAATCCCAGCTTCTCAAGCAGAGCCTTGGTTGCAGCCACTCCTTGAATTGCCAATTGGAGGGTCTGCCCCATTATAAGGATTTCATCCAACATGCCATCACTATTAATCTTGTTGTCGGAGAAGAGCCAATACAGGTAAATACCAACTTGGTAAACAGCCTAAGCTGTGATGGTTCCTTTAGGCAATGCACCCTTCCAGACAATTTCAGAATTCCCTGTGAGCCTCAGAGATGGGCACCGTATAGCATGCTTCTTTCAAACTGATACATGCCATAAAGTACCCTGAGTAAAGCATCCACCTAGCTGTTCCAAAAGCATCCATTTTGACATGGGTATATTGTACAAAAGTGTTCAACTCAGCTAAATCGATTATAACTCAATATGTCCATGCTTGGTTATGCCAATTACCACTTTTCCCTGCTCGCCATATAATTTCAGCATTCCCTGCCTCCACCTCTTTTCGGGATAGAGTAAATTCCTACGAGGCGAATGTGGGTATGGGAATCTATACCTCCCACGAATTATATACCCTTGAACACTTTGTAAAATAAACTCATCTGTGGTTACAATTTTCCCCATATGTCCAAGGCCGCCCGCAATCGCCCACCTATTCGTACAGGAGAGATACTACGGCGTGAGAGGAGCCAGACCCCCTTACCTCCATAGTGAACGGCGGTTCCATACATACGGTGCTTCGGGTGGACGTTATGGAGGTCGGTAGAATCTTTGTGCCCTATCCGGCAGCCTTGGTTCACTGGTTGTATTAGGCTGTTGCCGGTGATATGGGTGAACTCTGACCGATGGAGTTTCATGAGGCCCACTGATTTGGCCTCCTTTGTCCAGTCCCTTCACCTGTTTGTACAGGTCTCCAAGCAACTGATGCGGCGGTTGGAGCGGTAATGGTCGGCACAACCCCGAGAAATTTGGGGTTTAGTGTGGGCTATATGGAGCTCTTACGCAGGCAATATATCTCATACTGGGCGTTGCATAGGAGTGCTAACGCATCATGCTATTTACTGGACACATTATCCCCGATCAGGGTTTTGCAAACGCCATTATGCCCGTGGAGAACCTTTCTCCAAGGTATTATTGAGAATCTGACTCCAGAGTTGGTGCATACGTAGGCAATCAATGGTGCCCGCCAATTCGTGGTGCAGGGTTCACCTGTCTGGGTAGAAACGGCAAACTTCACTCACCACATCCAGCATCCTCCTCATGCTCTGGTTCAGCGGTCACTGGCTGTCCCTGGTCGTCGTCAAACTCAGCAGCTGGGCAATCATTAATGCTTCTGGCTGGAGACGATGAGGAGCTGAGCGGAGTCCTTGCACGGCTAGTGGATGCCGTTCTTCTCGTTCTTGGTCCCGCTGGAGATGTTGGACCATTTAAGAGCTCCAACCGCTCAATGCGACCGTCCCTGCTATATGCAGCGGACAAGCCGACTTCCCCAGGCCCTGCAAATTCACTGGGGCTTCCACCATCGGACCTCACCCCCTTAGGGTCTATGGTCCAATGGCAGGTCGTCGTGACCTACAGCCCAAGTAGGGTCATACGACTCCCGCACGGACTCTCCGCTAGTCTGTCTTCTCCCAGACTGTGGCGGCCCATCTGGCAGATAAGAAGGCAGGTGAGTTGACTCGGCGCCGGCCCCCGGAACCTGGCTCCCCGGAGTCCGTGCAAGCTTACCTCCACACTTACACCATTACTTGGCGTGGAGGCGCATGGTCGGCCGCTCGCAGCGCTGAGCTGACCGACCGCTTCCTGCTGCCACCTCCGCCCTTGACCGCAGCCTGACGGGGTGTGTTGTCGGCAGTATCTGCTCCAGCAGGCCTACACGACGCAGCAGTGTTATGCCCGGGCTGCACGATGGCAGATATCCCTGGCTGCGGTACGCAATGCACTTTGCAGGGCTCCCTGTCGTGCGGCTGTCCCCCTGCCCAGCCCCCTCGGGTCTACTGGAGCTCGGGGAGAGGTTGCCTGTAAAAGAAAAACAAGACCCCTTGCCACGTACCTGTATCCCCCCTTATTCTCTTGGGGGACGGGGGGCTCGGAGTCTGGACCTGTTGCTTGCAGCTCCATAGCGGTAACCCATTCGGGTGAGTCGGCCCCTGTATTAGCGGGGAGCGCCCCGACTCTGCATTCCAGCCCCCACCGTTGCGTTGAAGCTGCCGGCGTTCCGTGCAGCTCCGGGGACAAGGGCCGTCGGCTGGCCGCAGCTCAACTCAGCTCCCCGACAGCGTCGTCCTGCGGCCCTTGTCCATGCTGTAAAGGAAGGTAATACTTACCTGCCGGTCTTGTGAAGGATGCCGGTGGGGAGAGCGCAACTCCCCCCCCCAGCTGCCGCTGCAGATGCGCGCGACGATATGCTGCGCAAGCGTGCTGGCGGGTTCTTCACAAAGTCACTCACGTGACTCCGAAGTAAAATGCTAGTGTATGGGGTGATCACTGGTCGGCGAGGACACAGTGGGCTGAAGGTCCGTTTCCATGCTATATGAAGCTTCCCCTATCTCTAGTCCCCCTCCCTTACTCTCAGTCTGATGAAGGGTCTTGTCCTGAAACATCATCTATTCCTTCTCTCCAGAGATGCTGCCTGTCCCGCTGAGTTACTCCAGCACTTTGTGTCTACCTGTTGGTTTGAATTGCACTTATTTTAATGCGAGAGGCCGAATGGGTGTCAGGTGTAATCAGGGTGTGATTAGGTATGTGTGACTAGGACCTGGTACCGAATCCTGGTTAAAGGGACTGTCCCACTTGGGCAACCTAATTGGCGAGTTTAGAAGAGTTTGAAAAAATGACATGTTGAAGACCAGCTTCGACTAGCTACAATTAACTTCGGGAGAGTTGGACACCGAATAGTGGAGAGTGAAGACGACCTCCTTCGACTATGATGAAGACTATCTACGACTACCTTCGACTACCCTTGATTACCTACGACTAACATGCCGACCTACTATGACCTACTACGACTAAACCTACGAGTAAAAAAAGTATCGATTTTTTCCATGGCGACCTCTTTTTACTCGCGGGCATTTTGTAACATATTGAAAATAATGCCATAACCTGGCTGAGGCCTCGAGTACGCGGAGACCACTCTCGAGCATGAAAGAGAGTTACGAAGACCTCCTACGACCTCGTGTCGACCATGCTGCGAGTATGAGTCGAGGGGAAACTCACCAGAACTCGCGGATTAGGTCGCCCAAGTGGGACAGGCCCTTAAGAGAGAGACATGGATGGCAGCTTAATGTTCCAGGGTACAGATGCTTCAGGAGTGATAGAGATGGGGGTAAAAGAGGAGGAAATGTTGCTTTTATTGATTAAGGAGGACGTTACAGAAGTGGTCAGAGCCTAGTTAGGCTGTATGTGTGGAGCTGAGAAATAAACAAGGGATGATCACCATGTTGGTGTGTAACACAGACCCCCAAATAGTCAAAGGTGCATCATAAAATGCTGGAGTAACTGAAGAAGGGTCTCGACCATTGCTTCTCTCCAGAGATGCTGCCTGTCCCGCTGAGTTACTCCAGCATTTTGTGTCTACCTTCGATTTAAAACAGCGTCTGCAGTTCTTTCCTACACAAATAGTCAAAGTGAATTAGAGGAGCAAATCTGCCAGGAGAATATGAACAGCTGCGGAACTAATAAGGTTGTTGTTGCTGAGAGCACTTTAACTTTCCCAATATTGACTGAGAATGTCATTTTGCAAACAGTTTAGATGGGCAGAATTTGTGAAATGTGTTCAGGAAAGTTTCCTCAGGCAATATGTAAAGGGCCCGACACATGGGAGGGCAGCACTTGATTTGGCCTTAACACATTGGGAGGGGCAGGTGGGTGGAGTGTTCGTGGATGACTTTTATCTCAGTCTTAAGACGGGCTCACGCTTGGTCTCCCCGATAGAAACATAGAAACATAAGGGAGGAAAACATAACAAAACATTATTGTTTCTTAAATGTTGGGATAGTCTCTGCCTCAAATACCTTCTCTGACAGCTTGTTCCATACCTCAACCACCCAACACCCAAATCTTTTCCCCTCACCATAAACCAATGCCAGCATGTCCTCGATCCCCCTACTCTGGGGAAGAGACTCTGTATGTCTACCCGATCTATTGCTCTCATGATTTTATACACCTCTATAAGATCACCTCTCATCCTCCTGCGCTCCAAGGAATAGAGTCCAAGCCTGCTCAACCTCTAGCCCAGACCCTCGAGTCTTCAAAACATAGAAACATAGAAAAATAGGTAATTCGGCCCTTCGAGCCAGCACCACCATTCTATACAATCGTGGCTGAACATCTAAATCAGTACCCCATTCCTGCTTTTTCTCAATATTCCTTGCTTTCTTTATCCCTAAATCAAACTCTCTTGAAAACATCCAGTGAATTGGCCTCCACTGCCTTCTGTGGCAGAGAATTACGCAGATTCACAATTCTCTGGGTGAAGAAATTGTACCTCATCTCAGTCTTAAATGCCCTACCCCTTATTCTTAAACTGTGGCCCCTGGTTGTGGATTCCCCCAACATCGGGAACATTTTTCCTGCATCTAGCCTGTCCAATCCTTTACGAATTTTATATGTTTCTATAAGATCCCCTCTCATCCTTCTAAATTCCAGTGAATACAAGCCCAGTCGACCCATCCGTTCATCATATGTCAGGCCCGCCATCCTAGGAATTAACCTGGTGAACCTATGCTGCACTCCCTAAATAGCAATAATGTCCTTCCTCAAATTAGGAGACCAAAATTGCACACAATACTCCAGGTGCGGCCTCACTACGGGCCCTGTACAACTGCAATAGGACTTATTTGCTTCTAAACTCAAATGCTCTCACATTGAAGGCCAACATGGCCATTAGCTTTCTTCACTGCCTGCTATACCTGCATGATAACTTTCAGTGATTGATGTACAAACACACCAAGTCTTGTTGCACCTCCCCTTTTCCTAATCTGACACCATTCAGATAATAATCTGCCTTCCTGTTCTTGCCATCAAAGTGAATAACCTCACATTTATCCATATCATATTGCATCTGCTATGCATCTGCCCACTCACCCAAGTCACCCTGAGGCCTCATAGCATCATCCTCGCAGCTCACACTGCCGCCCAGCTTTGAGTCATCCACGAATTTGGAGATGTCATATTTAATTCCCTCGTCTAAATCGTTAATATATATTGTAAATAACTGGGGTCCCAGCACCGAGCCTACTAGTCACTGCCTACTATTCTGAAAAGGACCCATTAATTCCTACTCTTTGCTTCCTGTCTACCAACCAGTTCTCTATCCATGGCAATACCCTACCACCAATACCATGTGCTTTCATTTTGCGCACTAATCTCTAGTGTGGGACCTTGTCAAAGGCTTTCTGTAAGTCCAGATACACCACATCCACTGGCTCTCCCTTATCCATTTTATTTGTTATATCCTCAAAAAATTCCAGAAGATTATGATTTCTCCTTCATAAATCCATGCTGACTTTGACCGATCCTGTCACTGCTTTCCAAATGCGCTGCTATTACATCTTTAATAATCAACTCCAGCATCTTCCCCACTACTGACATAAGGCTAACTGGTCTATAATTTCCCTCCTTTCTTAAAAAGTGGAATTACATTGGCTACCCTCCAGTCCACAGTCGAGAGAACATTGGAAAATGATCACCAACGCATCCACGATTTCTAGGGCCACCTCCTTGAGTACACTGGGATGCAGACCATCAGGCCCTGGGGATTTATCTACCTTCAGTCTCAACAGTTTACCTGACACCATTTCCTGACTAATGTGGATTCCCTTCAGTTCATCCCTCCCACTAGATCCTCTGTCCCCGAGTATTTCTAATATATATTTTCAAAATCCTCGTAAATCTTCTCTGTACCCTTTCCAACGACAACACCTTTCCTATACTCAGTAATATGACTTGTTGCGTTCTGCAAGCAGTTGTGGCTAGTGACTAATCATATTACAAGTGACAAGTCATATTACTGAGTATAGAGTATACAATACTCTATACTCAGTAATATGACTTGTTGCGTTCTGCAAGCAGTTGTGGCTAGTGACTAATACAATTTGTCTATAACTGGTGATCCCAAATGTGATTGCAATGTCTTCTTTTTCCCAACGAGAGTTTATCTAGTTCTTTTTAGTGTGTTATGCAGGCACGGGAATAGCTATCAAAACGGGGGGGGGGGGCATGTCCCCCCTGCCCCCTCCCCGGGATTTCCGCCCCTGGAGTTATGCAATAAATCACTCCTGTCCATTGTTTACAAAAATGTTTATAACAGCCTTGAAGAAAGGTCGTGACCCAAAACAACACATATCCATGTTCTAAAAGGATGCTGCCTGCCTTAAGTCAGGGTGCGATGCTGAGTTACTCCAGCCCTTTATGCCTTTTTTTCATAATAGCTCCCAATATTTCTGAGTGGAAGAGTATAAGTGAAGTTTAATGTGTGAGTGTTTTCAGTGCAGCAGGAGGTGCTCACTATGGAGACTCACCATCAGGATAGGTGCAGCAGAAGATGTATAATCTTTACTAGTCCAAGTGCGGATCTGTTGGGCCCTTTCCTCCAACGCAATATACCACCACTCACCCATAGCACCAACGTGCAGCCTGCTGACGGGTCCGTTGTGACGTCAGAGATCCCCGTAGTGAAGGCGAATCATGGCAACCCTGCCCAACCACGCCAGGGAGCATCCAGCAAGTGGGAGCGCGACTAGCGCGACGTTTTTTTTAAAGTTTAAAATGGCAATAACCTTAAATATAAGATCAATGTGAATCATCTCATTTATTTCACACTTCAGGTCCCCTTTTCCCCTCGCACCATTATCCTCCCTCACCCCACCCTCCACCACTCCACTGCTTCCGCCCTCAACCTACCCATCCTCGCTCTCTTCCCCCCTCCCCCTCCTCCACCTCACTGTCCTTTCTACCCCCAATCCTCCTCCATTATCCCTCAGCCCCAGCTCTCTCCTCTCCCCCTCCTCTTCACACTCCTTCTCCTTTCCCCTCACTTCCTCCTCCCCCAACTCCCTCATTCACTTCTCCCTCCCTTCCTTTACCCTACCCTCAGTCACTTCCCTTCCTCCATCCCTCCAATAACCCCTTCCCCTATCCCCCTCCTCTCCCATTAATCTCCTTGCTTCCTCAACCCACCTGATCTCCCTCTATTCCCCCCCACCAATAGAATTGTGATTTTCTTTAAAGACCTAACCAATGTTAACCATTAATGAAAACTGAAGAATTTGATTAAAATTATGCTTTTTTTTAGATATCAATAACTTGTAAAAATAACACAATCTAACGACGACACTGTTTTCATTTACACCCCAGCCAATGTGAGGTTAAGGTGAGCCAAAAATTATAGCACTATCGTGTACTGTTTTGGCGGGGTTTTGGGATATCACATCCATGCACGCACACACACGTGCACACATAAAAACAAACAAGATGACAGTTTTAATAATATACCAGACCAATGGACCTGTTGGGCCCGGTCCACAATGCAATAATCCACCACTCACCCGTTCCCCCAACGTAACCAGTTCCTCCAAGGCAATAAACCACCACTCACCCACGGGGGGGGGGGCTGGTCCCCCAACGTAACCCATTCCCCAATGTAAGATTCCACCACTCACTCATTGGGTCCCTGTCACATGGGAGGCCTGGTCCCCAACGCAACCCGTTCCCCAACATAAGAGTCCACTACTCACTCTTTCCACTCACCCATAGCCTCCAACTGTGCAGGTCATTGTAAAATTTAAAAAAAATGCAATTGCACTAAGATTTAATGTGATGTAGGTGCCACCAACAAGGCCATCGTTTGTTATCCAAATCTAATCATTAAACTTTGCTGGGGCGGGAGATTGCAACCTTCACGTGGTCTACCCTTTTTCGACGAATGCAATCAACCTGGCATACACAAGCAGAAGATCAAACAGAACAAGTTGTCTTACTACTTTAGGCAGTGCATGCCATACGCAAGAAGAAGAAGTTTAAACTTTGCTGTGCTGGGTTAGGCTGGCATATTGTTTCCCTGAAGTCATTTGCTGTGAAAGGACTACAGTGTCCTGGGATAAACATTGTAGTCGTGTATAGGGCATTATCATGTCATAGCGGCCTAACTGCCAGTGCAGATTTGAAGAAATCCAACTTTTAAATATCACTTTAAAACTTTTAAATCTCCCCCACCACGTCCCTCTCCTTACAACAATGTAAAAACACTCTCATGACTTGTGTATTGGCAGCAGAGATCACATTGCAAAGTCATTTTGGGTTTTTGGAATCTTCACGGCAGCTTGTGTAAATGAGATCCTATTGTGATTGAACAACTGTGAGATGCCATTGTGACATTATCACTGGAAGCTGCTGGAAGAGTCTCCCTCTCAAAGGCAATTATTATTCTCAAAGTGTTTTTTTTTAATTTTAAATATTAACAATGTGAAATATAACATCAAATCTGAAGTAAACTTGTAAGAACGACGACAGGTAAAAGCTGAGTAATGCTCTGAATTTTTTTTTGCACTACTGTGTACCGTTTTGTCATAGTTCCTTGAGATCGATCACATGCACACATGCAGACAGACAGGCAGACATCCAAACAAGACAACACTTTTAGTATAATATAGATATAGATAATAAGAGAACCTAGGAGCTTTTAAAAAACATTTGGACAGGTACATGGATAGGATAGGTGTAGAGGGTGCGGTATTAGGGGATAACGCTAGCTTCAGCAGTGACCACACCGACACTAGCTGTAGGGTGAACATGTTACAGTGTAGAAAATCCCAGACCCACATTAGGCAGCTGTCCCTCACCATCCGAGCACATGCACGATGCTGGTGAACTCGGGTTGTCCGGCGGCTCAGTCCTGTCTTTTGAAGGAGGAGTGTTGTGGTGATCTCAGATTCTCCCTGCAGTTTCACCTTTGCCTTGGGAGGAAGTTCTGATGATACAGGTGTCTTTCTGGCAGCTCAGCTTTGGTCTTGAAGAGATAATGCTGGTGGTCTTTGGATGATCCTGGCAGCCAGTTTTTAGGGCCTGTCCCACAATGTGAGTTCACCCAAGAGCTCTCTCGAGTTAAAAACAAAAATCAAACTCATGGTATGTACATAGCGGGTATGTAGGACATCGTGGATTTCCCCGTATGTCATATTGTGAACGCGAGGTAAACTCGTGAAAACGCGGTAACTAACGGAAATAATGCCTGGGTTTTACATTTGTTGGTTGGCAATTTCAAGTGGCCAACCAACATCAGCTAATTGGACCCAGTTGTCCAATAATGCTGGTATTGGCCTCTCCTGGCCCGTCAGCCAGCGATAGGATGGACATAGATTTTATATCTGGGGAGAGAGTCTGTTTAAGGGATATGGCCCAAATAACAGCAGAAATATAGTGTATATGGGGCAGTTGGTCAAAATTGGGCCAAGGGACATGTTCCCAATGCAGTATGACTCAATTTACTTATACTTGTTGGGACACTAAATATTGGAATAAACTCATTCAGCGGATCACACAGTGTCTCTGACAGAACATGAATAGTTAAACCGTTACGGACTTGGGACCCCTTCTTAGACTGTCCCACCCCACCCCAAATAATCACATCCCATATCATGTTTCAACATGGAGAGCTTCGCTTGACTGCTGAGTTACTCCACGCCCGCACTTGTGTCCTTTAGTATGATCTAGCATCTGTGGTTTCTTAATTCTACACTTATCTCTTGATTAGATTTGAATTCAATATCCCACTGCAATGGATATTACCAGTATATGGGCTCCCTATGTCGTAAACTCTCAATAAATTGGGTTGGTATTTGAGTAACATACGTACGTCAACATTGTCCCTTTAACAAATTTCTTGATCATAACATTTCATTAAGAAATAGTATTAAAAACTTGTTGGAAGTACTCATTATTAATACATTCTGTCAATCGCCTCTAATTCTACGAGCCCAGTGCGTTTGGTCAGATTGGTTTTACTGGGCTGGTGGCTTCCCTTTTTAGCCATTATGAGAAACCAAGAATTGCACCCTGAACCTAGAAAATGTAGTGTCCCCAACGACTTTCTATCTTGTTTCCGGCAAGGGATTAACCATTATTGTTAATGAAACTTCCAGTGGAACTTTCTCTGATTTGTGTATCTCTGCCCAATAACCAAGCAGTCAGCAGATTGTATTTTAACTTCGGGTTCACCTTGAGTGACTTTTGAAGACCCTGCCAGCACGAATGCGCGACATATCGTGGACCGCATGCAAAGCGACAGGCAGGGAGGAGGGTCGTCCTCCACGGAACGAACCTGGCAGGTAAGAAATACTGACCTGAGGGCGTGTTTCTCTTTCCAGGGAGATGTGGGACAGAGTACCTCAACAAGGGATCGCCTCGAAAGGCTGACTGCGGACGCGGGCAGTCAGCGGTCTGGCATCACTACAAACACGGTGAGTCGGGGCAAGCTCGTTGACCAGCAGAGTCCGGAGTTCCGAGACTCGCCGTTTCGCGGGTGGTAGCGACCGGTCCAGAGCGGCAGCCCCGACTCAACACCGCAGCCCGCA